>OY754877.1:14530007-15144106 GCA_963576445.1 Lithosia quadra | reverse complement strand
TTGGTCAGTAATTAATTCTGGTGTCTCTTGTACCGTTTAAGTTCTCCCGAGGTGGTCTCCTAAACGTTACTCGCTCAAGCAATTCCAATTTCCTATTTTACTCAATTTCTCTCTATTAACATAGCAACACTAGAAAATTCTTCGATATTTTCAGGCGTCTCTAAATTTATATTTCGAATTGTTCCGAATGTTGTAGTTTTATTTTCAAACCATTATAAAACTAGTGACATCAAAAATTACAACAATGTTCGCGATGTTTATATGTTTACATTAACCTTGGCAGCGAACAAACTATTTAATGAATCCGAAAAGTACATTATTGTTACATTACACATTACAATTTCGAAAACATTTAAGTGTATTTCGTGTTCGGTGCAGTAAACATTGGCGCATGCGTGCTCGAGCTGTGCCGCGCCGCTTCGTCTGCGCAAGAGCCTATATTTATCGTCTCAAGGGTTTCCTGTACGAAATGTTATTAATTTATTTATATACGTATATATGTTAACCGTTTGTTTACGCGCACACCACGTGGCGAGGCCAATGAACTCGCTGAAAAAATCTCTTTTATTTGTATCTTGATACATTGTGAAATTCTTAGAAGGTAATGTTTTTAATTTTCTAAACAGTTGTTATTTTATTTGAAAATGGCTGTTTCAATAGCAATACACATTTTAACATATAGTAGAAAGAAATGTTGTCTTTTAGAATACCTACCTCATGATTGATGCGGCACCTGCAAGTTAATGCCTATACCTATAATAAATTTCGTTTGCAAATCCCGGTTGCATTCAAAGCTTGCGCTTTGTAGTTTTTCTACTCCTTTTCACAATTTGGTTGCACAAGTTATTTGACATTTATGGGAGCGACTGCCGACACTCTCCCTCCCTTAAAGGATAAACCTGAGTCAAAGCCTTGTCTATCAATCAGTAGGTGTGCCGGCTTGCAGGTGAAGTTGACTTAGACCCGAAGATATTGTTGTCTCATACACATCTACATACAATGTCTTATTTAGAAGGAATCTATTCTATAGTAGGTATTGTTTGTTGTACTGGATAAAGAATTCTCTACTTAAAGCTATATTAACCCTTATCTAACGAGCACATGCCCAGTGCAAAACTTATCATTGTATAATTTAAAGCCCTATGAAGGGACTCGATGGCCCTCCGGTTTGCACGTACTACTTTCTATTTAATGGATATGTCTAACCCGTCAAACTTGCTGTCCTTGTCGAGCTCGGCCTCGATCTTACAGTGTATATAAATACATATGATTTACTCTGCGGAACCAATTAAAACTAAATATTTGGCGACTGAATGTATCATACCCAATATTTTGTACCCACCAGACAGCAGACCATGGGCGTGCAAGCTTTTGGACTTAAGCGGGATTGGTGCTCGAGAAAAGTAAAATAACAATGTAGTAAATAAGTGTCAATGACTAAATACAATGATTGATTTAGTACAATTGAGCACAATTCAAGTCGACGTTATTTCAAAACATTATTGTCATCAATATATCTATTTCTCTATACGAGTAGGTACCTATAACACAATACTACTCGTAAGCTAGAATTGATTTGCCTTTATCTAGTATTTGAAGCCTCTCAACTCATCTCCTTTTGAAGTAGTTTCGAACAATCCTTCATTATTCGTTGCATGACTCTCCTTTAATAAATACTTGTCCATTATAAATTCACTTGACTATTTTGACATTTTCCATTGTCACGTCCTCACTGCATATCAAACAAATAAAAGTAACTTTCAAAAAACAGTTCCAAAAGCAATAATTATACTAAATGATATAACGAAATATTCGTATTTTGTAAGGCATATCAGATCCGCGTATCAAAATATTCCATTGTTCTTTTGTTGACCGTATAATTTGGATACATAGCAGTTTCACTTTTTATTCAAGTTGTATACCGACAATTGAAATTTGGACAGATAGGTATTTCATTTTGACCAATAAGTGGTTTGATGTGTCAATGAATTATGTAGTATGGATACAACATTTTGTAATGATCGTTGACGTCGGCAATAAATAATATCGATTCATGGATAAAATCATTATACTGTGGATTACATAACCTTAGCAAATGTCTGTTCCAATCGATCCACTCGATTATGGAAACTACCCTACAGAAACAGTACATAACTAATCTAATCAACACATATTGGTAAAAGGATCAGCTCAGCTGCTTAGGGAGAATAGAGTCGGCAATGCGCAAGTAATAGGTATAACTGGTAATCAATTTAGTAAAAGATGTCCAATTGGACGAACATCCATTTAGTTTCCATAATTCTATCTAATAAAATACATATATATATATATATCTAATAGGAGCTTCTATTATGCTAGCGATTAATAACCTAACCGATAAAAAATATGCGAAATTTTATCCTGGCCAAATTTTTCCATCAGTTCCCTGGCTATCCTGGATACGGGTTCTTGCGACTTCGTTTTGTTGGGGCAGTCTATATTCTACCCACACCAATAGGTTAGTAATGAGGTATATTTACCCCTAAAAAGGCCTCGTACCTACCACTTGCCTCTAGCTTTAGTAGAACATAGAACAGAAGCAAAGTGTCACTTCCGTGAGTGTGGACCACGAATAGTTTCTAAGCATTTCATTGAAGTCAAGACCATGAAGCTATTCAACTTTTTTTACCTCGTATTCACCCTTTTATCTATGACTGACACAGACCCGGTAGATATCAATTTTTGCACTTCACTTATACGCAAATATATATTGACATAAATATCTTTTAGTGTGTAAGTAGTTGCATATTATTAAAATCGAGACCTTGGCTGTCAATCACTGATATTGAAGTCAGTATACACTTGAGCGAACGTGTCATATTTAAGCCTCAACTCACGCTTACACTGTGCTGCGAAAAGACGCACTGTTGAATAGATATTGTTAGGGTGCATAAAACTAGGAAATTGTTTGGTTTTATTCACTCGTTTAAAACCAAATAATTCTCTGATCAAGTCAACGTTAAATATTGTTCCTTACGACAGCAGCCTTAACGAATCTATACTTACATTAAATTGTTACATACACACTTCTTCCCTTTAGGGTAAGCAGAGACAACAGCTTGCTCCTTTTGTTCTGGAAAAAAAATGAACGTAAAGTGTTAGAAGTAAAATAATAATTTCTGAGATTATGAATAGCAAAGAAATAAAAATGGATTTGCCGATATTTCACAGCACATTTAACATCTAAACCGCGACATTTCACACCTCTGTACTCTTTAGAGCTAATCCTTGCTGTACAATCTACCTTATTCTACATCTATACACCCCAATACTTCAGTACAATACTGTTCCCTATGCTTCTGCAAATAAAATTGAAAATCAAGTCCCGTTTTGTAGAAACGATAAGATACTGTTCAGCTGTCTGCACGAAGCACGTCGTGACCGTATCTTCCCATTGTTGAACACATTGCTACAGCATTTAGGCAACAATGTAGTACCAAAGACCTGTAGAATTAACTTATATATATACCTAATGTTCAGGTTTTACTTTGCCTTGAGTGTTCTATATACGATTGCCTAAACTTTTATATTTAGCAATGTTTATCACTGGTTTAGCCGCGCTTTAATCCAGATATAGAGGAATTATTTAAAGCTCGTTTTTATAAATGTTATTTATGATTTCTTTTATATATGATTTACATGTTAACATTACCCAATAATAAAATCGCGTTTTTAATATTAGCAGAATCAAATATTATCCCAAAACTCATACACATTATAATAGAGTTACAATTTATTATTGCCAATTTCTCATTGTTATGTCAGAATGATGGTATCAGGGGCCTTACTCCGAAAAACGAAAATATTCGTATCCGTTGACGTTTTGACCATTTAGCTACCCCGAAAGTATTTCGTTTCGGATTTCGGATCCGTCTTCGATAGTTTGACATTCAGGTTGTCGATCGTTATCAGTACACCTCCTACTCCCAAAATACATTTGACGTTTTCGCTGTCGTTGTTTGACAAATTGTCCGTTTTCGTTCGATCCGAAACGTTCATGTTCGATTTTCAGAGTAAGGCCCCTGAACTTCAAGTAAGCTTGCTGTAAATTTCCTAAAATATCCTTTAATATGGTAGGACCTTCCAATTAAGCTAGGTGTAAAGCGGCAACGTGGGCATCATCAGAGTAAGTGGCAACGATCTTCCCTAACTTACTGTATGTTTTACACTTCCAATCTCTAATATATTATAAGTTAGGTACAAATTGCCCACGCATCTAATAATGACTTTACAATATAACTAACTATTGGTAGTGGAGGCTTCAAAGAGAGGAATTGCCTCACTTTGCGTACAGAAACAGCCGCCTATCGCAAGCTTCTTAAGATCTTTGTCGAAATTTAGTAGAAAGCTAAGGAAGGGCATTTACCGAAAAACTTCATTGCCATTGATTAGGTTTTTTTACGCTGACGTTTCTTAGCAACGCGTAGATAAATGGTACTGATAGATACTCATGAATCACGTTGCGTGTCAATGACCTCACAATGGTTACCATCAAGGTTCTACAATGGTTCACGATGTATCGCACGGTGGATGGGATTTTGATTTATTTGTGATGTGATTTTAGTGACGGGAATTCTAATCTCATTGCATACATTGAATCTTTTCTTTGAACCTGTGCGTGAGAATATTTTATTTCATTTCATAATCTGTTTTTACTATGATAAATCTATAAATTTTGATTTGAGATCAAAAGTAAATATCTATTAGTGTATTCGCTACTGCTACTCCTAATAGAATTTTATCGAACGTCGATTTCGATCGATACGTCGATCGTTTCAATTTTCCATTTCATAAAATCAACAAAGGCGTGTTATTCGCTAGTGACGTAACATATCGGCCGGCGCGAGCGCAATTGCTTCGATAGGTACTGTAATCTGGGGAAACTGTTAAATCAACGTACCGTTAAAATATCGGAAGTTAATATAGGCACGGTTGTTTTTGCGCTACCGCAAGCGGCAACTGTTTCGTCTATCTCTATAGAAATAAATTGAAGTATCTGTTTGTAATACGAGTATTAAAATAACAGGTTTTTAATTTTTGCGTTTGGATATGATATTTACTTGTAACAGAAATACAATTCCCGGCTTTTCTCCAAAGTAGATGGGTCAATTTTGACCTGATTTTCAATGGTAGATATTGTACGGTGTAATATAGGCTACTTTTAGGAAAATAGTGATGTTCCGTTAAAAAAAATAAAAGCATATCGAAAGCCACGCGAGCAAAGTCGCAGGAATAACTACTACCGCATAAAACTCCTTAAAATCGCTCGAGGGAACATGCAGCCTGTTGTTTTAATTTAGGAATGAAAATTCGCTTCGTACGTGATAGTAATACAAACTCGGCTCTTATTTTTTATCGCCATTTAAATTTTTATAGCTATCTTGCAAAGACACCCATATTTTATGCTTATTTTAGCGTACACGTGTTTCAAATTGCAGACAGTATAGCCACGTTGTCTTTAAAATATTTCGCAGCAGTTTACTTAACAAATGTGACTATGTATGTATGTGACTTCAAAAGTGTAGCGACTTTTTAAAATGTGTGAATACGTGACCTGCCAGCCTTTAAGTTCTCTCAAAAGCGACCGACTGTGTTCAAAGCTGTCTTAAGCTCACATGGAAATATTATAAGTATGACCTGGGTTTAAGGACACTGCATATTTTTTGTAATAGGTATACTAAAATGTACCGACAATCAGTTCAGTTAGCTTTTTATTACCTTCCTTCAAGTTCTTCGGCATAGTTAACAAACGGTGATGCTTTTTATTATGACATTGTCTGCAATGTCTAGTCTCGTGTTGACTCTCGACCCTGTCTGTGGCTACGATATTCTTTCATATTTTAATAGCCTTCGTCTCAAAAAGTATGTTTACATTATTTTTTTGTCACCCATTCCTTTAAGCGTTTGTCATACAAAGTTTTTAGATCTTGTTGTTTCAAAATAACCAGTGCACTTAAAAAGTGCACTTAACACTTTTGAAATAAAAGATATCGATAAAAAACTATATTACATTATAATCAACCATGCTGTCTGACCTTCGCCGTCTGACCTCTCACCCCCAGTGGAAATGCTGCGCTGGAGAGGTTCCAGCGCAGCATGTGCAGTGTGTGAGCTGGAATAACGGATGAGGATCCGTTATTCCAGCTGGCAGATCTGATTGGTTTGAGCGTTACAACGTTATATCCTGGGGTCCGTCTTTCCCTCCTTCACTTCGCGTGGTCTAGGCATCCCTGGCAGTGACATCCAATGTTCTTAGTACAGCTTTATGACTGTAAAATGATCATAATTATTTATAAAGAGTAGATAACAGCCTCATTTCAATTACGGTGTGTTTATACACGTAATATTTAGAGAATTTGAAAGTACGAAACAACTATCGCTATAAAGTTTTTAACGATGAAAGGTGTAAACAAAGTTGAATATCATAATTTATGATCAAAATTAAATTACGATGTTTATCTAAAAGCGTACCTAACAAATGCTGCCGGACTTATATTAAATTCTGATGGATATTACATCGATAGATATCAACCTTCTCTAATTTATCGATAGTTGAAAGTGTGAGAAGAGACTTTTATTTTATGGTGGAACCACACTTCGCTATTCGCCTTTATTCACGTGTATTATAAATCCAAGTGGGGAGGGCTTATTCGTGTATATTTGCTTTATTAGCACGAATATTTGCCTTAGTAACTCTTCTATAACGAATAATTGTGGAGAGTTTAGTCATCTATAAGAACTTCCTCGAATACAATAATAGGCGAATAGTGAAGTGTTGTGCCACCATTAAAAAAAATTCACGTTTAAATTTTGGTAAAGGTAGATTCATAAGGGTGGTTGGATAACCCTACCAAAACCCTAAGAATCAGGCCAAACTCACCTGCAAACTGTTACATCTGCTGATTGACAGACAAGTCTCGAGAGTCTTAGACAACAGTCGCTTCTATGAAATCCGTATAAACAAAATCAAAAGGCAGACCCTGGTTTCCGAGGTGAAAGCCTCAAATAGAACCGGGAATAACCCTAAGATGATGATAAATTTCTCAATGGTTTCTCACTGGATTAAGTAACTAAAGATCGGAAGTTGCGCGCCATAAAAGGTAACAACATCTGACGCACTTATCCGACCCACTTTCCATCATTGAACTGTCCAAGATATAAACCTTCTACGGAAAATATAGCCTGTGTTCTACTTTCAATGAGGTTATAAATGTATGTATGTATGGTCCGTTGATGACAAAGGAAGGTAGGTGATTGCCAAATCTTTATGAGACTCTATGATGATAGCAATAATAATAATCAATTTATCTTTTTCTTAATGATTATCGCTTGCTTACATTATATCTACTCCGAGTACCTAGACGCATCCAAAACTTATACTTCAAAGCCCAGAGTCCGCTCTCCTACTTTCATAATCTAATTTGTGCCCCAACACACAGAGGAAAGCCTAAAACCTTTTTCGTCAATCAGGAGGTATACCGACTCGAATGTGATGTTGGTTTAGCTGAAAATCTTGTTGATCTCCATGCACCAGGCGATTGCAGCTTGATTCTTGATTATTTTGTGACCAAATAACCAGTAAGTAAATAATATCGTTTTCAACACCATGTACAAGAGCAGTCGGTTAATTTTTATAGCTCGTACAAGACGCATTTATTTTCGTAACTAAAGTTTAATATGTGTATCGAATTTTAAGTAATAAAAAGGTAGCACATAAAACACTTTACTAATTGCTTTTCCGGCAGGCTCCACATAATTTTAATTAATGAAATAAACGAGTTTGTACCAGTGAGTGATTCAAATCAATAATATTGTCCTACAAATATAGGTGATTATATAAGTAAGGATCCTAATTTTATTAGAAAATCTTTATAACATGTTGATCTTGGCATTACATTATAATACCCCCAGTAGAACAAGGCCCAAAGGTATGTATAAACCTATATCATGATCGCGTTAATTCTCATTAAAATTTTAGTGAGGGCACAATTGTCAAAAATTGCAAACTGAATTATGGGAAAATGATCTAAAAATATACTTTCAACTGGTGGGGCTAACTAAATTCAAAACTGTTAAGTAGACAAACATTATTAAAAACTATTCATAATAGTGGCTGTATCTTATTAGTTGGAAGTGTATTTTTAGAGCATTTTAGCATACTTGACTCACTATCGCAGTGGTACCTTTTTCTACCGAATATCGTGCTTGTTATGCGTCATAAGTCCAATTTCAAATGATAATTAAGGTGGAGAACCTGCCACACAAAATATGCAGTGGAATCCATTCCAGAGCGTGTCTTGTTCTTTTGAGGGTGTGATCGATACACGTCCTCTTCCATCGCTTAAACAGGAGGATGATAGGTGTTACTTGATAGTTATCCCATTATTTTATCGAGGCAATCCAAAGGTACCTATACCATGATCGCGTTAATTACCGTTTACAAAAATATCCTACAGTTCTTCATTGCAAATCTTTTACGGTCAGAAAGTCCCTAGTATCTGCCGTAGGCATCGGTTAATGAAGACCCCTTTACCTTATTATAGTTAATGCCACGTATTATCACGTCAAACGCGACCGCTTGTGACTAGACTAGTCGGACGTCTCGAGCTGTCGCTGTCGATTGATAGCGTAGATTAGCTTTCTATTATACCTATGTTGTAGTTCTACTTACTCACTTGCCGCTGCACCACGCCTAACCACCGATAAATTGCACTCTTTTAGAACGAGTAAACATACATTCTCTGAACCTTTTTCCCAACTCAGTTGGGGTCGGCTTTCCAGTATAACTGTGATGCGGCTGAACTTCGATATTTTCCGTGGAGCGACTGCCATCTGACCTCCACAACCAATGGTCATTATGACCAATGGCGATATCGAAGTTCCAAGTTAGACTGGTTGGACTTTTGTGGGCTCCAACTACCCGTAACGACTGCCATAGATGTTTGCATGGCAACCGGGACCGACGGCTTAACGTGCTCTCCGAGGCACTAATAAACCTGAACGAGTAAATTAATGATATTAATATTAATAAATACTATTAGAACGAGTAAACATTTACAGGAATTGAGCGTGAATAGAATATTTGCACGGCGGCATTAGGCCCTGAGTCTTAGCTTGGCATATTAACAAACCAAATATCAAAATAAACCATATTTGGGTCCGATGGCTTAAAGAATATCATTTATATAACATCACTAATCTGCAGTCCAAAAGAATAAAGATTGTATTATTCTAGTTAGATCAAAGATCTCGTCAATATATCTCTATGTACGTACTTTATCATGTTGCAACTTCCTCAATACGCTTACTTATCTCACACAGTTTCTCCAGAAAACCTCTACACACCTGGTTAAAGTAATCATTCCATACATCAATCAGACTTCACATCGCATTGCACCAATTGCTGAATCAAGTATAACTTACAACTGTTGCTACGACTACTAATATCTAATTGACATTCAACTTTAGACTTTAGATCTGTTTGAAAAGGTTGAAATTGCTGTTTGAGGTTTCATTTTACAATGAGGAACAAATCACTATTAGCACGTGGGGATAGTTGAGCTCTCCTTACTTGTAGCGCCTACTTAGGTCGTAATGTCGTACTTTATCAATGAGATTTGTTAGCTGCTATTTCGCGTAGTAACATGCGTGTATACACGAGGGAAATGTCGATGTGAACTGAATTCGAAATCGTTAAATATGTTTGTTACTATGTTTAGTGTTCCATTATACCTATGTTTGAAGATAATCAGAGAAATGATTACTGTTTTGTTCACGTATTCAAGTAAATAAAAGACTCTCATTTTTAGTGTAGCCTGTAATTTATGACCATAGCCTGCAACTTACAATATTACCTACCACATCCTAACTAGATGAATGCAAATTGAAAAACCTCGTCTGTGTAATTTATAATCTAGACTTCAATGTCCATTTTTCTCGTGACAATATGTCTATCCTTAGCCCACAGGTAGTGGTAATGAAGACATTAAGATTCTTGCCCATTTTGGTTTACGTCTATGTATCTTGCGATCGGCATAAATATTCAATAGTGGTGGTGTAGGTTTCTGCCATTGAATAGACGTAAACTCAGAAATTCTAGTAAGGAAATATTTCAAAATGTTGACTGGACTTAATGTTTGTTTTATTTATCCTAAGATTGTGGAGGGTATTACTTCAAAATCATGCATCTATGTGGTACTTTGAGAAAAAAGAAAAAGCATACCTAATTTTTTTAAAGAAGGAAAGCCCTTGGTTTTAAGTCGATAAACAAACACAGTTCTCGCCTGAAGGTAATATTACCAACGCCTATAAAAGATAGGGAATCTACAAACAGTCTTATTTTTATCTAAAATATGTTTTATGTCTGAATTTAACTCTCATCTAATAATAATAATTAGAAGAACTTACCATATTATCTTAATTCCATTCCGTTAATGAATCGTCTGACTTTTGCCTGTATTGTGGTCAAAAGTCCGTGGGCTTTCACGACGCCATATGGTCTCTGAGGTTAACATCACTAACATTCAATGTTATGTGATGCTATAGCAACTACATAGAATATTTTTGTATTAAGTCACTTAGTAGGTATTTTACCTATCATCTTGACGTTATTCTCAGTTGCATTCTAAGCACACATCGGAGCATGCTCATTTGCATTTCACCTCGGAGCCCAGGAGCCGCTTACACTTCCTCCTCCTTTTGATCTTGGCTTTTATGGGAGCAACAGCCGCTTGACCTGTCAACCCTGAGAGGAAAGCCTACGCCACAGCCTTGTCGTTTAATCAGCAGGATACTGGCTTGCTGGTGGGACCCCATACACCACTGTCGTAGGTTAGGTTGCATAATACATAATATGTGAGATTTGCGTGGTCTAAACATAACCGAGTCACGCCAGTGACCTAAGTTCGATCCCGGTCACGCACCTCTGACATTTATTAATTGTGGGCACGTGCGTGCGTATAAGGCAGACATTATTTATCACATGTTTTAGGCTTAGAAAAATTATGCAAGGAAATTATGTTATTCGTTTAACAGATTTCAAGAGTGATTATACCAAATAGAGTGAGATACCAAATTTCAGGCAGAGCTCTTCAGCCGTTAGAGCGTGATTAAGTAACAAACATACAAACATCTTTAAAAACTTTCAAATTAATAATATTAGTAGGTACGATTAAAATATATATTTTATAATATTGTTTGTTAATACAATATGAAAAAAAAACTTACAGATACGTTCTTGAAATTCTTTCATCCGACAATCCAATGTTTTTCTCTCACTGATATTATACCTAATGAAGATAAACAGTTATCAATTACAGAAACTTATTCTTAAGATAAATTTTATTATTTACTTTATTGCAATCTATTTCTTAATAATATAAATAAACAGTTGCAAAGAAGACTGATTTAAGTTAAAACAACTGACGATCAGACATATTATGTACCTAGTTCGAAATTTAAAACTTTTGGCGCCATCATGTAATCCAGACGTAAATTAAAAAGGAAGTTGGTACCTACACGAAGAAAACTGTTTGCTGTTATGGTTTATGTTTTACATAAATTCGCTTTTTGAGTGCGTTGACACGTGAATTAACACAAATTGAATATGGAATCTAGACGCACTTTACCGCACATATCTTTAATTTAAAAAATTGAGATGAAAGTTGAATTCACTCATTTTAGTTTTTTAACTGGCAACCCTGTTAGCATGAATCAACGTCCGTCAATCTCACTACCTGGACCTTCGCCAAGTATACGCTAATAAAAAACTAATTCACCTTGGAACTGATTCCCCACGGACGCCCCCCACATTCACTATTCAGCTAATTAAACATGGATTTTATTAATGAGTTTACGTTATAATTGTAGCACACTGTTTGTTTTTGTACACGTATTTATGTCTCAACATCCTGTGTTTTAACACTTGATGTTTTTAGTGCTGCTATACAAGATATCAAATGCAAAACTTACTAGCTAATCTATTAATACATAAACGCCTGTTCTATCCAAGTATCCTCAGCTGTCAGCCAGTACAGCTACTGATTAACGGCCAAGGCTCTGACGCAAGCCAATTAAAAAATTATAAGTGTAAAGTTTTCACTTAATACACTCGCGTTTATTATAAAATGAAAACTTTAGACATAACTAGGCCTAAAGGTTTTAGTAGTGCCCTGTGCCATTCGGGGATATACTGTAAGTATATGTAGGTACCTAGTAGGTGTAAGTGGAAGTAACTGTCATTATCATGTTACATTATGAACCCAGAATAGCCATAAATACACTAAGTAAAATCCGTTTAGACGCGCATAAAACTTCGTAATAAGTGTAATAACTGAAAAGGGTTTTTCACTCAAGGCGCAGAAAGGATTTTTACACAATTCCTTACTCATAACATACGCTTTAGTACGCAAGCAAGTAAACTTACTTTTAGTTACTTTAAGTTACTTTTGTGCAATAAATTGTTAGCTTGGTTTTTCATATTTAGGTGGGTTTTCAGCAGTAAAAAGCGTTAACTACTTATACTCTCTCACCTTTTAGTCAATGAAATTCAGTCAGTAAAGTATCGTAACGCATCCCCAGATTTTGTTTGCACATTCCGAGTTGTTTTGTTAAAGAGTTAAACAACAAATTTAATATGACATTACAACGCTTTAATTCGCATAGGTAATATAATTTACAAAAAAAAACCTTACGGTTAAACGAAACATCTTGAAGGATCACAAGTTTAAGTGTTTTATAACGGAGAAGATTCTTACATAATTATAAATGTAATCAGTAGATGTAAGCGCCCTACTTGTTTCTTAAATCTCGAATCTCGAAAGATCCAAACATTGCAATAACATATTGCGTTAAAAAATCGAGATAAAATCACCACTTACTTTTCGAACCAGTTCTCAGTCTAAGAAGTGTGGATCCAACTGATAAATATGAAAAGCATATTGTTACTTTCTTGCGTAACACTGGGCTCATCCGAAATATACGCATAGCAACTAGAGTCAGAGGTCATTGCCCCGATACAGAATACAGATGAAACAAACGCAAGTGACAGATCCATCTGTCACTGTTTCATTACATGTCTCACTATTGCGCGCTTTTATTAAACTCACCTACTGATTGATGAGAAAAGAGTATTGCCGTAGTTGAGATGCGGAGCGTGTTTCACACCCGTATTTTTATACAGAAAAGGTACCGAAAGATATATAGTGGTTATTTGCCTAGATTTCAAATAGTCTGGAGTGAACAGGTTACTAGCCAAACGCGGGGCTTATCGTGTCATCACTAAGTCGCCTTTTACGACATCCATGGCAAGAGAGGAATCATAAATTACAGGCAGCTTGAACGTCTACGCGTCATTCATATCGGGGTTGTTATGGATTCCTTCATTAGAAAATAATAATTTTATCTGTAAATTTATGTGATAATTAAATAAATCGAGATTCTTATACCAATAATCCCCTAATCACGATGATTACACAGGAGTATAAATATTACGTACATCATTCAGTTACATCATTCACTAGTCAGTCGGTTCCAGATCATAACTTTTCTTTTACGAAGAGTTTTAAAGTCTATCAAAATGAAGGTGTTGGCTATAGTTCTCGCCACAATCCTCACCATACAGCTAACAGCAGCTGTTCCTGTAGAACACCGCCTCCCCGGCTTGGTGCAAGCATCTGAAGACGCCGGAACTAACGGTAAGTAATAACTCTGCATCGCTATTTATTTGCATCTGCAACTATCGTTCGAATTTCGTTTGTTTATTAAGAAATGTCTCTATTAAAATTTCGAATGATAGATACATGAGACTCCAGGCTGGAATACCAAGAACTTAAACCTAAACACTGGAACCTGCAAACAGTCCCTAATGGGGTAAATAGTCTCACATGTTCAATCTGGACATGTTCTAGATCAGGGGTTGGCAAACCGCAATCTGTGTCCGGACCGCGACGGTACCTACCTCAAGGATATAAAATTTTAGAAGATAATATTTTCTTCTTGTTTTAAAGCATTTTGGGGTTAAAGTTTTATATCTAGGATGTATCCAGATAGCTCTGATGCATTCCCTGGACTTGTCTGGTTCAAGCCCCGTCCTGAATGGTCACTATTTCCGAACTAAACCTATAGGCAAAGTTAACACGCTGATTGCCTCAAAATTCATTGTATTTTATATCTTTGTTTTAGTATATGGAGACATCGAGGTCTATATGCACAACTGCTACTCCAGTAGGTGCCATTCTTACTGTATCGTCCGTGGCTTCGGGATAGGTTTCTGTGTCAGCCCCATTCGCTGTCGCTGCTCATGATATTAATAAATAGTGAACAAACTTAAGTTTTCTTTTTATTACGAGACAAAACCCATAATTATTGTGTCTACTATACTATGCGCCAGAGTAACCAATGAACATACCAAGTAATAGCACTCGGGAAGTCCGAGGGAAAGTAATTAAACTGTTTTGGATTCCGCGTCAAAAATCAGAAGTAAATTGGAGTTAAAAATATAATATAGACACTTCCCTTCTTAGCAAATGGGAGACAATGAACAAACTACGTTTAGATAGGTAGGAAGGAGGCACAAAGGACACAAATATTATAGGTCCTTAGCTATATTTTATTCCAATAATACCTACTTATAAACGCTCAAATGCGCAGAAATTTCAAAAGAAAAAGAAAATATTTATTTTTAAATTCATTTATTTATCCCAGTTGAAACGAGATCCGTATAGTAGGCCCCTCAACTATTCATGTATTATTTGATTTTCTACACATGACAAGCTCTGGAAATATTCAGGTGCGTACGTAAATGACCAAGGTTCAAACGAGCTGTGCCAAAGTCTTGTAATAATTTATTTGGCGGGATCGTGCAAGTAGCAGACATTATAGTTTCAGGTGGGAGTGCCGTGCTAATCCCAGTACGAATAGACAGCCTCGACCTGGAATTCACCATCCTCACTTAATATCGACGTTAAGTGTATGTTCCGAGAAGCTCACTTTTATTTGACATTTTTGAATCTACACTATTTATTACGCGCAACGAGTGGTACTTTTCAGCAGTCATAGCTAAAGTGTGTTTCCGTCGTTCGAATAATTAGCATTATAACATGCTCGCCAGTTGCGGGTACTCTTTCCCGACCCGACCTTTCTGTAAAACGTCTTTGATATACGTACCTAGGGTAAACGGTCGACCTTAACCTCATTATCCCCAATTTTCCTTCATCTATCCTCTCTGCATGTTTTTTTTTTATATAGGACACGTCAAAATGACTCCACCTCGCCTGATGGTAAGCGAAAGGCAAAATCTCAGAACTGGGGCCACCACCACATACACCGGTAGTGCTACAGTGGCGGCCCTCAGCTTGACGGCCTCATCAAATGCTTTTTCACGCCCCGCTTAAAGGCCCCGGGACTATAGGAGGAAGGAAACACATGCGCTGTTCGAACTATCCTCTTCTCCATCTGGTTCTTTACATCTGTTCCTCACGACTTAGTCTATGAATGTCACTCCAGCCATACTTCTCAAACTTTCCATTTCCCAATATGTTAATGCTGATTTTATTTTCCATTTATGTATGTTTCTAAAGCGAGTCTTCACTTTCGTCCTTGAACATTCCAAACAAAGCCTTGTATTCAGAGCGATAGCCTAAGAGAACGCGACATTGACCCCTACGAAAGTTCACTTTACGTAAATCTGTTTACGTAACATCGCCCACAACATATTACTTACTTTTTTTATTACCTTCGTAATATGCGTAATACCGAAAAATCGTCCGATTACTCACGTCACGCTATCCGGATAACACTATTTCGTCCGATTAGTACTGCCATCTTAATATTAATGTCTAATAATGTTTAACAATAATAGTTTCTTAGTAAAAGAAAGTTTTAAGAACAATAAAATGTGAGCTTTCAAGTTTTATTGTTGTAATATTGTTTGTAAAAAAATTACTTCTGGTTTCGACTAAGCTTAAGCTACGCCAACGCAATACGCTTTAAGCTCGACAAGGTACCATATTGATAGTCGTTTGCATTGCGTACCATTTATTTCTTGACAAAATTATCCACAAGTAAAATATTTCTTCTGTATTCAAATCTTCTCTATTCAAATTAGAATTAGGAATCACCCTATAGGCGGATTGACTCTAGACACAGACACTCCTGTAAAAGCCAAGATAAATAAAATCAAGATGAATAATAAAAAATCAAGTTTTGGATGCAATCAGGACCAACATTGATGATGATGGTAAATTGCAGGTTCATCAAATTTTCCTCAATAGTTCATAGGGAGAGAACAACAGAACATCGTAGGCACCTCATTCGATACTCAATAACTTCTATTTCCATTGACATAACAATCTGCAAACGTCTGCTGAACATTGCCCTCCAAGGCAGTAGATATGAACGATCACGAGATTATCATAAACATAAGGATTAGCATGGAAATAGCTGATAGCTTTGTAAGGACAGATGCAGACGGCAGGTTGATGTCTCTGCCTACCGCAACGGAAAAAAGGCGTTAGCATGTATGTATGTATGTATGTATTGTTCGAACCGTATAGCCGCACCTGTTTTAATGTTTTACCGAAGCAATCCCGCTGATAAGATATGAACGCAGAGCGATTGAAGTGGTTTATTTGTCTGTGAATATGATTCACTACATAATTGAGCGCAAATACCCGCATCTGACGTCATTGAACGGTTGTGATGTATTTTGCTAATGGGTTAATAATCACACTAACAATATAAACGCGAAAGATTGTATGGATGTGCGGATGTATGGATGTATGTTATGATCATTTTTCACGCCAAAACGACTGGATCGTAATGACATTTGGCACACAGGTTATGGTTCGGAATAGGACAAATGTTATTTCAGGAATCCGTAGTTCTAAATTTTCCAAACTTCTTGCTTCAGGAGAAAGGGGGATAGATGTGCTTGTCTGCCACCTAAGTAGTATAAAAAAAGAAAGGGGAAAGAACCGCATGCATTTCGAAAATCTAAGAAGAAATATTCTTGGAATGCGTTAACTTATTATTTGGTAGTAAGTACTAAGTACCTACATAACCCTGTATATTTTACAGTACATTGTTAGTCAAATAATATGAGAAAGCATTTCTTACCCAAGTTTACGACCGTGTCACGTCTGACCGTTACGATGTACTAAAATTTCTAAACGGAATCACCGGATATTATATAGACTTGCATTTTATAGCGTAGTAGTAATGTATACAACGTAAGTACTTAGGTACATTTGGACAGCAGTATTGGACGCTGTCACCTAGCAGTTTTATGAAAATGAGTTTCTTGGTATTAGAAGAAGACAGTGCTAGTTAAAGAGACGGTAACGCCTCTAGTAATTGCTTTTACACTCTCAAATATCCCTTTCCCTTTTAAGATTCTTTTAATTTTTTACCGAAAGAAAGGAGGGTAATTATCTTTGTTATAACAAGTGATCCTATAGAGAATTGAAAAAAGTAAACTCGCCAGCCTATTGGAAATAAAAAATCGCTGATGAAATGTATTACGTAATACACAACTGTCTACCCCAGCATGTCTTAGCATGACGTTCGTAGACATGTCTCTTCCTTGCTCCTTAACCAATGAAATCGCTGAAAAAGTAGTTAAGTGAGGTTTAGGTGATTCATTCTTATTTATGAATCTGTAAATCTATTTGCCCTCTGAATTAATCCATTCACTTTAACTAAGAAAACTGTCAGCTATAACAATAAAATTAAGCTACCTTAAAGCGGCTGGAAGCTGCAACCACTGTCGATCATCAATTTGCTGCAGAACAAATGAAGGTAACTCTAAGCCACACATATGCCAAGAATACAAAATGGTAATCGTTTTCACACTTCGAAAATGGCTACTCTATAACAAAGGCATTAAAATTGAAAAGGGCTCTATTCTGTAACCGTTCGGAATAGGGCCACAGGTGTCACCGGGACAGACGTCACTTTCCCCTGCGTTTGCGCAACTTATGAAGTGACGTATGGATTTATCGCCGTTCCACATACATCGCTCGCGTAATGTTGTATTGGTGTCGAATTTTTCACATCTCACAGTATAATTGCAGTCGTTTAAGTTTAATGAGTTTTTTGATGTGTATTAAGTGAGTGTTAAATATTTACTTTGGTGTAATTTACCAGTCTTACGGAATTTAATATAATAAATTAAACAATAACACGCAATAAATGGTTTCTTGACTCATTTATTTTCATAATTTATGGATAATAAAAATATAAGAATAATGTAAACTGTATATAAACTTTCGGAATGAGTTTTTTTAAGAATAAGTCGTTTTAAGAATAAATCCATTTCAGAATAGGCAAGGAGGGTTAAAGGAATAAGCCCTTTCCGAACTGCCTCCGTAGACAAGTGTCACAGCGTAAATCGCTAACGAATCGAATAGATTAGGTCGACCAATCACATCCAAGCTCGTCGCCGGCGTACGATGCAAACACCTCGGCGGGATCACGAGCTGGGAGTGTGATTGGTCGACCTAATCTATTCTATTCGTTAACGATTTAGACTTGTGCCACTTGGCTACGGGCCCTGACCATTGCCGGAATAAGGCACTTGCGTACTAAACCTATCTCTTTCGAGGATAAAATTATGCTCTTTACATATCTCCCTGTCTTTCTCTGGAATCACCAGCGTTCATTAACGTTA
Organism: Lithosia quadra; assembly: GCA_963576445.1. Lineage (NCBI taxonomy): Eukaryota > Metazoa > Arthropoda > Insecta > Lepidoptera > Erebidae > Lithosia > Lithosia quadra. Next base: position 15,125,400 of record OY754877.1, on the reverse strand, counting down.
ACCAATTTAAAATTAATACACGGTACACAATAATTGGACACATGCTGGCTAGCCAGCGTTTCCGAACTTATCTATAAACATAAGTGAATGCCATTACCCTCATGTGTTAAATTGCACTTCACTAAACCAATCATGTTTTGTGATAAAGTTACACCATTATCATTATTACTCCGGCATCACACTTTGTAGGGCTGAGCACAAGTGGGCATGTAACAATGTAACGTACTTAGACAAAGATAGATATCGCACGCATTGCTAAAAGGCTATGATGTTGATTGGTTTCGCACGATTTTGAACAGTCGAGTGTGTACCGACGTCAGTTGCGTGAAGCCCTGCATCAATTGCAAGATAACTTATAATAAACACACGAGGCTCTGTGTGGTGTAAGGTAAGAGAATTTGGTATGTTTTTCGCAAGGATATTTTTTGTTTTTTTTTTTTCATACGGCAATCCTCACAGATACGGTCGGCGGGGGCGGTTATGTCGAACTTGAACCGACTAAAACCACACGCCGTCTCCCAAAAGGCATTTCTCCCTTCTCAACTTACTGACTAAATGCTCGCACTACTAGGTAGGTACTTCTTTCTCTATTCGGGTAGCTGCAAATTCGAAGACGCAGTTGTGGTTTGCCTCCTTGCAGTGTCATGCTTTTCTTTTTGATAAAGAGTACGGTTCGTTCGTACGGTTAAAGAATGTCAAGAGGTGTTATTATTTCCAAATGGGAGACATTGATTAACCCATCCATTTTCATAGTTAGCAGGGGGTTTTGCCTATTCTTTTCTTTCACCTGGTTTCGTCCTCTTGGAAGATTAAACTTCTTTCAATACTCCTCGCTTACATATCACACCAAACCCTATACAGATGAACAGTAGCTGTTAAATGGATAATGTCAATTGCGCGGAGCCATTCCGCATTCCAGAGAATGGTCCATTTGACATTAATACAAAGATCTTAATTCATTAGGCCCGTCGTGTGAAGATGTGAGTGAATGAAGTGACGAATGAATGGATGATTATATGATTAGCGGTGTGGGATGAAGCATCCTGACAAAGTGTTAGCTAGTTACTTAATGATATGATTAATGTTGTATCTTTTTGTCTCTAATAAAATTTACGGATATAATTCTAAAAAAAACCTAATTCAACCGACCAAATTGAAATGGGATCACACGGAAAGCACCGAATTTTAAACAAAAAGTCATCAAAATCGGTAGCATAGCAATCATAATAAATACAGTCGAATTTAGAACCTCCACTTTTTTGAAGTAGGTTAAAAAGAACCATATAGCGGGATGTTATTTGGTAAGGTTTTTAGCGGAAAAAATTAGTGTTAGAAGAAAGAACCAGACCCAGCACTACAACAATCTTTATTATCCGGTTTAAAAAAGTACTCTTCATTCTCATAACGACGACACAAGCGGTGACACAAGCAAGCAGTTACTAGTCAGTTATTTGATATCCACGTCATTCTATATCAATTTACCATAATATATGACATCTTCTCCTTAACCTAAAGCGATTGAAACCTAACGCAATGAAAGGTGACACCACGAAGGACATTGTATGATACTAGTCGCGTGTAAACTTTCATATCGCGATGCAGTATCATGAATGGAAATTGCGATTTAGTTCGACTTGTCTATACTAGATGTCGCTCGTAAAATAGCAAGTCTACAGACATACATTTTAGATTTAGTTTCTCAGTTTGCTATTCGCTATCGCCAACCGAAAGGAATCTTTTTGATCATGTTCGTATTCGATCCGTTTGTTTATTTATACATTCGTTCGTATTGAATACTTTTTAAATGACAGCTAACGTCAAACATTTTCGAGTTCTTTTTTTTATTGGTTAGCAAAAGTACTATTTATAATATTATGTCCCTATAGGTAGTTTTGTACATTTAATTTACGCGTTAGTTGTTAAATGTTGATTTCCCGACATTTTCTTTATGTGTATAAACTGAAAGCTTTTAGCTTTAATACAGTATAATAAACCAACAGTGCGGGTGGTATTCTCATTTGTACTCGTTGAAATTTATTTATGACTGTTTATAATAGAATTGGAGAGTATTAAACTTGCGCCTTTATTACGTTATACCTATAAATTCTTTCGTGTAACACCTCAAAATAAACGAATGTATTTATAAACACAGGTAACATTACCTGAGCGACTATTTTCACGCGATTTCTGAATCAGCGTCGGCCTTCAATGCAACAAAAATAAATCGTTAGTGTCCGTTACATTCCCGAAGAAATTACTTTATATTTATGTCAGTATTTTATGACAGCATGACAGATATGTTGACAGAAACATGCCCTGACACCAGTGGCCTACATACTAGAATGAAAGTTATACTCCGATTTTTAATTCTAGGCAAGAAAATGACATTTGCAGTGTTGCAGGTTTTTTGTATCAAATAAATAGTGATGTGGTTGAATCGAGTTTTCCAATTATAAGTTAGTCGTGAGTCGAGATTATAATTCTTTTATTAAATATATAAATAAAATTTTTACATAAATAAAAATATGTAATTTACGGTAATTAAACAGAAAACATACACAGTAAGTAATTAAATCTATATATTATATAAAATCAATTGCTGTTCGTTAGTCTCGCTAAAACTAGAGAACGGCTGGATCGATTTGGCTGAAAATTGATGGGGAGGTAGCTTAGAACTAGAAGAAGGACATAGGATACTATTTATCCTGCCACGGGGACAAAGTATGCCACGGGTGAAGCCGCGGGACACAGCTAGTATTCTATAAAAAATATTTCCGTCGTGTAATGTACTAGGCGAGCATAAACTGCAAAGAGGTTCATTCACTGATAAAAATAAAGAATGACTAAAGTATCTAGTCTATTGATTGCCGAACATCACTATTGTAGCGGGTCACCCTTTTTTGTATCAGTGACAGTTGCAGTTGTCATTTTCTTGCCTAGAATTAAAAATCAGAGTATAGTTTTTTTAGGTTCTGCGAAGAACTAACTAATTGTTTCTATAGTCTCGCTTAAGACTATTAAAAAAAATGTTGGCTAGTAACCTAGATGCGTCGTTCGTGTTGTCATTTCAATTTTTTATATAAAATTCTGATGTATGTGTATTCGTAATTCTTTCTTAACGACATTGCTATTTTGATATAATAACAAATGAATAAATGCATTGTAACAACAAAATAAAACCGACTCAAAAAAGTCACTTAATAGAAATTATTAATTTTCGCAACAAATGTAGTTCCAATTCATATCTACGAAGTGAGCAAATTGGACTTCTACAAACCCCGCCATAGTTTATTAACCGACTTCAAAAAGGAAGAGGTTCTCATTTGAAGGAGTTTTTAACCGGAAATACGAAATCGAAACTCAGTCTCGCTTTCACATTTCCCACTATTACTGTGGTTCCTAGCATGAACCCATTAAATGGACTCTTGTAATATGTATTTTTCAGATATTTATGGTTGTAAAGCTGAAAGGTTTCTAATGCACCGAAGTTCACCATACTATTATTTCAAACGCTAAGTGGGTTCCCATGTAGTATGAATGCATAGCATTTACATCTACATTCTAGTGGTTGAATATTGAGACATTAAGTCGGTATCCACACTATAGTTATTGACAATTTTTTTTAATAATACTTAACGGAATTAATCTGAAATGATTTCTATGTGTAAATACCGATTCGCTCTTAATTAAAATCTAATAAAATTACCAGTGCAACAGTATTAAGATACAACTTCATTCATTGCTAGTTTAATTTTATAATACAATGTTTACTTAGCAGTCTAAGTAGGTACTATAAACCAATAGCCGATGGTTGGATGATAGAGGTTGGTTATCGTTTTTTGGCCATATTTCCGGCTGTAGATACTTAACCAATTACTTACAATCAAACATAAATCTGACCAAGACCTTTCTAATAAAAAAAACCGCATGGAAATCCGTTGAGTAGTGTTTGCGTCCATCGTAAACAACAACAGACAAGACTAAAAAAAAATATAGTGTGTTCAGAATCGTTCATTTAATAACTATAACCTAGGTTTTTTTTATATTTTAGGCCTTTTACCCGAGCTATCAAAGAATTTGTAATTATTTTGTAAATTTTTCTAACAAAAATTTTACATATCCTTTGATACACTTTTCAGAGAACAAAGAATAAATCGAAGAATATATAAACGTGTTTGGAGGGCTACTAACTAAACTGTAAATAGTAAACGACTATAGTCTGGACCAGGCATTAGGAGTAACCATGGTGACCCACTTAGGTTCACAGTATTACTGTAGCGTAACACAAAATGTTTTCGTGACTTGATGTTTCCTGGAAAACATCGCCGTCGTATGACTTTATGCGTCTTTGTGTCACATAACACAGTAAATATAGCTTGACGAATTGTCTGATGAAGACTTGGAATTCTTTACTAGCGCATGTGTTTCCTTCCTCCTATAGTCCCGGGGCCTTTAAGCGGGGCGTGAAAAAAAAAGCATTTGATGAGGCCGTCAAGCTGAGGGCCGCCACTGTAGCACTACCGGTGTATTGGTGACCCCAGTCCTGAAACATTACCTTTAGCTTACCATCAGGCGAGGTGAAGTCATTTTGACGTGTCCTCTATAAAAAAAAGAAAAAAAATCTGACTTTATTGCAGTACCCTACGTAATGCACGTAGATGCTCACTTGATATATGGGATATAGATAGGCTTAACCTAATCTAGGTGTTTAGATTATATCAGTTTATTATAAAATTATTATCTAACACGTATTAATCGCATGTTGATAAGTTTTACGATACGCTAAGACAGTCTAATCAGCGCCATCTAGACACAAAGTAAGCATAGCTCAATTAGCATGTATTATAAGTTTTAGAATGCGGATAAACATACGTTGTAATTTTGTTACACATGGACAAACATTACTATACACAATACCCAGACAATATAGATGCATAATTTGCATACAAAAATTTACACTAAGTTGTAATCAAACCCGCAACTTAGCAGTTAAACACTCTTACTGTTACGCTACACAGGTCGTCAATCTTGTATAATTTCTTTATCTTTATTTCTATGAATGTTATTTCTTCAAGTATTATTTCCTACAGGCATGCTGATAGTTTTATTGCCCAAATTTACTAGTATATAAAAAATTGCCTAAGTATATTGATTTCAAAAAAATTAGTGCACATATTACGCAGAAATTAATAGATACTATAATTTCAAAATGAACATGTTGACTGTACGTGCCAAGACAAGTGTCTCATAACTGTCGAAGTATTTCAACTCACTTGAACTACGTAATTTAAGCGGTAATAAATTACACAACGATTCCAGCGAATAGCGATAACACAATTAACCTGCCTCCTAAGTATGGCGTCCGTAGTCATATGTTGTCTTTTCTCACGACCAATGGAATCGCTGAGAAACATTGTCACGTGACCAAAACGTCACCTAAACCTCATCTCACGACCTTGGTATTGCACACGTCCATAGGCCACGGTTATATCTTCTTCCTATCGGTGGGCCGTAAGCTGAACTGCCATCTAAGTGGTATAAAAAAACCTCTCTACTTTTTTCTGCGATTTCATTGTTCGAGAGAAAAGAATACATTTTCAGAGCTCACTGGGGGGATTCTGTGATGTCGGCGGGGAGACTAAAGTCTCTTGCGTTGTCAGCACTCAAACTCTCTCAATCACCCTCCAACGCACCTCCCCCCCCCCCTCCAAGGTCGGCAGCACGAGTGTGATGCTCCTAGTGTTACACACGTCCATAGGTCACGGTGACCGTTTCCCATCAGGTGGGCTTGTCTGCCACCTTAGTTGTATATATATAAAAAATACATATGTCTACAGACGCCGTACATAATAACTTTACTACAATATATTATCATGTAAGTTGCGTAACTCTAAACTGCAATCAACAATTACCTATTAGCCGAGTTCAACAGGACTGCCCTTATGTCTCAACCGCGTTCGTAAGTAAATACGCAACTCTGAAGTTTCGATTACAAAATTAAATCGGCTCACTCGATTGTTGGGTACAATTAGAACAAATGATTGTAATTAAGGCTTAAATTGTATGTCTTTGGCAATTTTAATGATCATATGATGTAGGACGACGTTTAAAGAGAGCAGGCCGAATATTTTCATATTCATATTCATATTCATATTCATATTCATTTATTACTTGCAAATATGGGTTACATAAGATGTTACATACATGTAAGTAGTGTCACCATATTTCACCTGAATAGGCATGCAATTCCAATAATACAATAAGTCTTATAATTATAATCATTAATTAATACAGTAATCCGACCAACATTATTTTTAGACAAGAATATGGCTAAGTCATCACTTTAATACAGCATTACCTTATTTATAATTCCGACATGTCCACTTATAAGAATAATATTGTCAATAGCATAATGATGTCATAACATAATATTTATACAGTCAATTTATTATAATGTCCGTTTAAATTCTATAACTATATTCAATGTCAATCAATTTATTAAATACTACAATACCAATACACATCAGGCTAAATTAACATACAAATGGTATTAAATATCAAAGGCAATGAGAGTCCAAAATCACAAAGCGTCTTTCAGATATTCGTCGACAGTGTAGTATGCTTTCGTTAGGAGTAACTGCAAGACATTATTTTTAAATTCGTGTGTATTGTCAATTTCTAGTATACATTTTGGCAACTTATTGTACAAACGAGGAGCCATGCAGAAAACACTCTTATCATACAGCGCCGTTTTATGTTGCGGTATACATATTTTATGTCGATTGCGGACACTATTATATGTAGTGAAGCGGCTCATATTATTTTTTACATAACTTATAGTTTCATATATATACAGACACGGTAAAGTCAGTATCTTTAATTTTATAAAATGTGGTTTGCAGGTATCTGTCTGTTGTAATCTACATACGGCTCGCAGACATCTTTTCTGTGCCTTAAATGCCCTTTCTTTGTTGGTTGAATTTCCCCAGAATATAATGCCATATCGTAATATTGATGTCACGTGGGCATGATATGCTGTAATTAACGCATTTTGATTGACTACTTTTGACATCATATAGAGCGCATATGAAAAACTATTTAATTTAGGACATATCATATCAATGTGCACCTTCCAATCTAAATTTGAATCAATGTGCAGTCCTAAAAATTTCGTATTACCTATGTCTACATTACTTTTATTTAAATGTTTTATATTCATGTCACTTAATTTGTTTACGTTATTGCCGAATGTCATTATATTTGTTTTGTCAAGGTTAATTAAGAGATTATTTGATGTCAACCATTTGATTATTTTGTCCATAGTATAATTTATGTTATCTTCCACATTAGTCACTATTTCTTGACCTGTACAGATCACAGTACTGTCGTCCGCAAAAAGGATCATTGGGTAACCTATTGACCGTGGGAAATCATTTATGTATAATATGAAAAGTAATGGACCAAGAACACTTCCCTGTGGTACACCTTCTGTTACATTTCTAATGTCAGATGTGTATTTTATTTCTGTTTTATATTTAGGACATATTTTACTTATTTGTGTTATTTGTTTTCTGTCTTGGAGATATGATTTTATTAGATTTAGAACATTTCCTCTTATTCCATAAGTATATAGCTTATCTATAAGTATAGAATGGTCTACATAATCGAATGCCCGCGTTAGGTCCATATACATAGCGTATACTGGTAGTTTACTCTCTAGGTTCCCCATGACCTCTGAGAGGAAATTATAAATCGCTACATTTATATTTAAATTTTTCCTAAATCCTATCTGTTCATTGGTTAATACTTCATTTTTGTCAAGATACTCATACAAACATTGATGTACGAATTTCTCTAAAATCTTTGAGAATATAGAAATAAGTGCTATGGGTCTATAAAATTGCATATTTTCCCTGTCTTCTTTTTTAAAAATAGGGATAGTTAGCGTTATTTTTAACTTATCAGGAAAAGTACCACAACTAATGCATAAATTCATGATATGGCTTAATGGCCCTGCTATGATCGTAGATACGAATTTAATAACTTTGGTACATACTCCGTCATAGCCTGTACTTGAAGTATTCTTCAAGCCCCTTATAATTCTATGCATATCGTATGGTGTTGCTGGGCTCATAAACATCGATTTCTCTTTGTTCCATGATAAAGTGGCTTTATAGTCTTTATTAGATAAGATATTTTGCCAATATTAGAAGGCTTTTTAGTTTAAGCTTCTTGTCCTTAGTGCTGTATTGTCTTAAATAATTCCTATTAAAACATTACAGATATGTACGAAAGAAACTAAATCTGTAGGGTTGGCTCACATATTATTTTGTCATACATAACATAACCTATATAATTAGAATTTAAACTTAAGAAATACACCAAATTCATTTTTTTCTTTATAAATTAGTATTCTATAGATTTTATTGTAATAACCAATAGCTACTATGACCTAAATTTGTATTAAAACGATATTTTTTTGTTTGTTTCAGGTGTGTATTCAAGACGAAATTCATCAGTATTCATCAGTAAGAAACAATATTTCACTTAACTTTAATACATTGACTATACAATAACGAATATGTCCCATAAGTAACAAACCCTTAATACACATTGTAAAGGTATTTAGGTTTTGTTTTCACTAGTAAGTTTTCATGCTTCAATGAGAGCTAAACCCATAACATATATTGTGCTATAGCCAAGACTTTGCTCTTGCGATATTTCCGGCACTTTTACGACTGAGCAATATTGTATTCGAGTGCCGCTGAATGAGTTCAGTTATATTGGGGTAAGTATGCCCTTTATTTGAGAGCTTTCGTTGCTAGACGGCAAATACTACGTACACTAATACTACAGTACCTGTATACACTTCTATATTATATGCCTTAGAAGTAACAAGTAAGTAAATCGAAAAAAAATCACGGTGAAATAAAATATGGCTCTTGTTATTACCGTATAAACCAAACAAAAAAAAAAGAAGTAACTAAGCGAACTCTGGACTCCAAGGTCAAAGACACTGATGCAACCGGGAGCAACATTAATCCTATCCTACTAATATATGTATTATAAATGTAAAAGTTTGTGAAGATGCTTGGATGTTACAATCAGACTCTAATGGCTGAACTGAAATAACATAATGGGCTACTTCAATTCTATTAGGAATGGCAACAGGAATATTTACCGCGGGAAAAACCGCGGGTGACAATTAGTATGCTTATAATGACTTGTCCCAATTTTTTTTCGAAATTAATCCTAGATTAGAAGCAGTATAAAGTAGGTATAAGAACAATTTAGTTCCAATAATGCCTTAAGCTTCATTCATACCAGGGTCATAAGATTATTAAAATGGTATTTTCGTCTTCAATACTCAAGCAATTATATTTGAGTTAAATTAGTAATATAGAGTACAGTAGAATTGTTTCGTCAGTCGTGTCAATCACAGTGATTTATGATCTTTTGGCAGCCGATGTACTTTCTAACAGTCCACTAATAACCTGTTGAAGGACAATACTAGTTGCATATAATATAACTGTGAGGTTTTTTTGTTATATACCTTCGGGATAATTCTATGTTTTCTAGTACAGTAAATATACTCTCATTTCATGCGAGTAACAATCCCGATTGCATCATGCATCAGCATGTAATGGCTTGCAGTTGAGATTAGCTTGGATCTTGAAGATCTGTGTGGAACAGAACTCTTGTACAGTTACAGTAAACATTCATCTTATAGAAAAGTGCCTGGTTGAACGGATCGTCCTTTATACCGTGGCACCAAAAAGTACAGATGGCGACGTGTGTCAATACACTTTACCCTACTGCTTCAGGAATATTATACCTGAGGCCAATAAGTTACCGTTTTGAAGGAGCTAATTTATCTAAACATGTTTGAATAGTTATAGCCGTTTCTTGATGAACCGTCAAACAAACCACGCACCGAGGGAGTCGTTTATAACTGCGCGGGTGCATCGTCACGTCATTACGAAAATAGAACAAGTTGACACATAAATAATATTAGCAATATCGTAAATAACATACAGCAGTTAATGTCCGAGTCCAGTGACGTAGACAGCACACACACGGCATGTCTGTGTAATGTGAACATTTTACATGAATACTTCAGGGAGAGCGTAACGCGTAAATATACATGTATCATTAATCACTAATGTAAATATTTTCACACTACCTGTGATTTATATACTTTTTTTTGCATGCAAAGTGATTGAGCATTTTATGGTGTAGCAATTTACTTTTTTATGTAAATAAACGTTCATTAAAAGTAAAGTGACACTGTTATGAAAAATACTTAAATCTACCTGTGAGTAGTGTAAAGAGTATCTCTCATCTGTTCTTTATATAGAGATAGTTAATATCTCTATAATTTTGTTTCCTATATCTTCGAAAGATGAGGACCCGAAATGCTGCCTTGAGGAACTTCCAACGTTATTTTATTCTAATCAATCGATTTCTGTCAAAGCTGTACTTGTAGAGCTTCTTTTAGACTATTTATTGTTCAAATCCAGTTACAGGTTTATTATCTGTAATATACTTATGATCAATTTCTTTCTGTACAGTGAATTGGTAGTGATTGACATACTTAAAAGCTTATGCATGTTCGATATCAAACATTGCTCCACGCCACGGCAACACAATTAGGAACAGCAGGAAACCTCTATCTCGTAATCTAAACAGCTACTACAACTGTCCCTACATTACCATTGCTGTGAAAACTAGCACATTTAGATTCTTCAAATTACCCGACATGGTTCATTAGTGTCACAGTAGTGTTGTCGCGGTAATGAGCGGCAGTCACACTAAACGAACATTACCGGTTATCGTGCTATATCTATCCTGTAAACGAAAATGAAAGTTACCATTTGCCTAACGCCAACCCGTAGAGCTGGCTTCTGTTTAATAACCTTCCAATGTCAATAGAAATGGAAAGGCTATAAAAATTGCTTTCAAATGTAGCCATCATACCTACGTTATAATTTCATTATGTTCAATAACAGGTTTATAATTTTTCTGGATGCAGGGTTAAAGATATAAATCCTGAAGTTTAGTAGTTTCATGAATAATTTCTTAAAAAGTATTTAGTGGAATCACACATGATTGAATCACACAAATTAAGAAACGTAAAAGTGAAAATGATGAGAATTATGATTCGTGCAAGTACACAGGTGATATTCTCTATAAAGTTACATAAATATTGACTTGACTAGCTTGTAATAAAGTGCAGTATTGCTTGTAGGACAATTAAACCTAAAAATCTGAATGTAGGTACGAACAGAAACCTACCTCTGCACAAATGGTACCTTATTGCCCCGGGGGCTTGGGATGTCGTTACATTTCAGTCTTTCATATTGCTTACCATTCATTTTCATGCTGTGATAAACTATAAAAAATTGCAACCCTATTGATTTATCCGTTTACGTTTCCGATTTATTATATGCATCTCGAACTTCTCGAAGTTTTCAGTTAACATAAGGTGTAATAACTTGACGTATAATTGGTTCAAAGAAAACTTGGTTATTGAAATCGATTACTTTTAGAAATCAGTAAAACGGTCGTTTACTATAAACCTATAATTTTCTACATGCAAAGCGGCCATCCTTGAAAGCGTTACATTACATGCACCACAATTTAGTTTCACGTCGGAACGAGGTGGTCTGTAGTCTGTACAAACACCAGAGCGCGTGTGTTCGGTCATTATGGTGACTGGCCGGGCATTATACATAATTTACTCACACCGTGAAATCGCGATTGAGTTGATTCGCTTGCGTCACCGAGCTGATATACCTAGTTAATGTGCATACGGATATCGTGTCGTTAGTGTTGATAGACTTTGATGATAGTACAGATCTACATTCTAAAATCAAAGTCGGGTTCGTTAGAAAGAATAAATTAAATACCTGTTAATTGCCACTTCCGGCATTCTAGGCATTTATAGCTATAGACTTAGGTCCGTTATCAGAGGTGCGCACCTACGCACTTTTACCAATGTTAATGTAAAAAAGTGATTGCACTTTTTGCGAGATAATTCTCAGCGATGAAAAATATGAAAGCTAAGGTAGTTACTGAATTCAAGTCTTTGTACGATATTGAATAGGGAAGAGGCAGAAAATCCTTCAGTATTCACACAAACGATATGAAAGCAGCACTGGAAAAATCAGAACTTCATCATAACGTACCGTAGTTTTGCCATGCGTTCTAATGACAAAGCTAACTTGGAAATAAATAATAACAATTAGAGTTAATTCGACCAACCACCTATTTTAGTCATTTTAATCATCTTCAATCTTTTTATGGCCAAACTCATCCACGTTTTTCAATCGCTATGTATTGATAATACAATAATTAGACTTAACCGAGCAGGTGAGAGGAGAGTATAATGGACTCTTGGCATGTGATTGGTTGAAATTGAAAGTTGATAGTTGGTTGTTCGTTTTTTAAACAAGAAATAAGTACCTACTTCGAGAACTACTTGCATCTCGGATAGTGAATTACTCTATTATTTTTAATCAATCCTGAACCCATAACACAAGCTAGTAAAGCTAAGCTATGCTTACTTTATATCTAGATTGTCGTAGAGTAGAAAGTGTGGGTCTTAGCACACCTCTGCCTACCTCTTCAGGAATATACAGACTTGAATATATGTACATAGAATTACTAATGAACTGTTCCGGGAACATCGAATTTAAATAACACTTGGCGATACCAACTTGCAAATTATTGCGTTCAGAATTTCCGAACGTAGAATTTATGATAGTGGAGTATTGGCACGAGTGCTGGCAACACTTTATCGTTCCCGCTGACTAATCAATTACTCCACTGGCATAATCATTGTACATTAGCCGGATTGATGTAGTACCTACCGGGAAATGGACAACATTTCAACGTCTAGGAAACGTTTAGTTCCTTTAATTGGATATAGTGCTATCGAAATATTAATAGCTAGCGTTGTACTATTATTGTGTTATACTTAGATTTTTTTATACTACGTAGGTGGCAGACATGCACACGGCCCACCTGATGGGAAGCGGTCACCGTGGCCTATGAATGTGTGCAAGGCTAGGGGTATCACACACGCGTTGCCTACCCGAAGGGAAGGTGGGAGGGTTAGGAAGGGTTGGGAACTGGGGAGGCTAGGAAGGGGTCAAAGAATCAAAGAATCAAAGAATCAAAGAATCAATTTCATTTATTCAATTTAGGCACACAAGGAGCACATATGAACGTCAAAAATTTACAGTAAGAAAAAAATATGTCAAGAAATATAAATACAATAAATAATAATCATTAGAAAATGATTCTTTCGCTGGTTCAGTATGTTGGTTCTACTGAGAAGATACCAGCAAGAAACTCAGTGAACACGATTATCCATTATTTATTTTTATATTTTTTTTATGTTTTTATTTAATACAATTTTTAAAGTGCGAGCGAGCAAGAGATTAGGATGACCATGCATTTTTATCATCAAAATATTCATTTAATTTATAATAACCTTTTTTCATTAAACAATTTTTTACTTCAATTTTAAACTTATTAAGTGGCATGTCAACCAGATCCTGAGGAATTTTATTGAACATTTTTATCCAGTTACCTACAAACGAATTACCAACCTTATGAAGCCTTAGCATTGGCACTACAAGTTTATTCTTATTTCTCGTATTATAATTGTGAACGTCCGATTTTTTTTGGAAGAGATCTAGATTTTTGCGTACATATAAGATATTATCGTAAATGTATTGAGAAGCAACTGTTAAAATATTAATTTCTTTAAATAGTTCTCTCAGCGAGTCAAGGGGTCTGAGGCCATAGATAGCTCGTATCGCTCGTTTTTGTAATATGAAAATGGTCTCAATATCTGCAGCTGAGCCCCACAGCATCAGACCATACGACATTACGCTATGAAAGTAGCCAAAATAAACTAATCGTGCCGTTTCCTCATCAGTTAGTGATCTTATTTTTCTAACCGCATAGGCTGCTGAGCTGAGTCTTCCTGCTAAGGCTGTGATATGAGAACCCCATTGCAGTTTACTATCTAGAGTGATTCCAAGAAAAACTGTGGTATCGACTATTTGAACAGTTTCATCGTTCATTACAATATGAGTATCTACCTGTTTTACATTAGGCATCGTAAACTTTACACATTTTGTTTTCTTAGCATTGAGTAGCAGGTTATTACTTGTGAACCAATACAATATTTCAGAGAGAATATTATTTACATCGTCAAATACTAGCTTTTGCCTGTTAGTTTTAAAAATTAATGATGTGTCATCAGCAAATAATACTATTTCACAAAGATTTTCAGTGAAGTAAGGAAGATCATTTACATATATCAAGAATAAAAGGGGTCCTAGTATCGAGCCCTGGGGTACTCCCATGACTAATGGGGCACCAGATGAATTGGTGCCATTAATGTTGACTTTTTGTACTCTGCCAGTGAGGTAAGACTCAAGCAAGCTAAGTGAACCGTTCGAAACACCATAGTGACCTAATTTTAATAACAAAGTCTCGTGATCAACACAATCAAAAGCTTTCGAAAGATCACAGAAGATACCGATGGCATCCTGCTTCTCCTCCCAAGCATCAAATATATGTTTAATGAGTGCAACGCCTGCATCCGTTGTGTTTCTACCTTTAGTGAAACCAAATTGTTTATCATGAAGTAACTTATTGCACGTAAAATGTGAAAGCAGTTGGTTAAATATTATTTTTTCAAAAATTTTACTGAGGACTGGGAGTATGGAGATAGGCCGAAAATTTGATGGATGGATGATTTTACTGTACTTCATGAGAGTAGGAAACTGTTTATCATCTATACATTGATTAAATATAAATGCAAGATAAGGCGCAATAGTGGGCATTACTGGTTTTATTATATTGGTTGAAATGCCCCAAAGATCTTCAGTTTTTTTAATATTTAGTTCTTTAAAAGTTTTAAGAATGGTTACAGGGTCAATGTACTGAAAATCAAAATTAACATTACATTTTTCAACACTAGTTTCAAGAAGAGACGCGGCTACATTTTTTGAAGAATTCAATTTACTTGTAGTGGTAATAGGAATATTTGTGAAAAAGGATTCAAAGGCATTGGCCACTGCGGCATCAGTATTAATGTGTTTATCATCTATTTTTAAGTCGAAGGATCGATCACGTGACCTTGCTTTACAGGTTTCTTTGTTAATAACATTCCAGGTTGCCTTAATTTTATTATCAGATTTTTGTATTTTGGCTCGAATATAGTTAGATTTGGCTATTGAACAGACTTTTTTGAACATTTTTGAGTACTTTTTAGTATGTTCAATAACTTGTGGATTGCTTGTACATGCCTTTGTTTCGTATAACTCATACAATTTCTTTCTACTTTTATGGATTCCAGGCGTAGCCCAATCACTAAATTTAATTTTGAATGGGTTAATATTTATTGTTTTTTTAGTGAAAATATTATCAAATTCGTATTGGATCACTCCGAACAGATCTTTGTAAAGATCATTCGGGTTCACATCATTACGCGGCTCCAAAAGAGGCACTTTATTGTCAATATTTTCTTTAAATTTTTCTAATCGATAATTTGTGATTGGTCTACATACAATATTTTTGGATAATGGAGCATGTTGGTGCTCAAATCTAGCTAACTGACCTTCATGATCTGATTTTATGAAGTTTATTTTAGACTTCTCACTTACATTGCCGTCAGTAAAAATATTGTCCAAGCAGGTAGCTGTTGTGGATGTAGTGCGAGTTGGTTCACAAAAGAGATTTTGTAAGTTAAAGGATTTAAAAAGATTGAGGAACCTTACCGCGTTCTGAGTGTTTTCTAAAATATCAATATTAAAATCGCCACATACAACTACCGACTTCTTACATTTACATATTTTTTTTAAGATATCTTCCATAATAGATAAGAACAGGTGGCAATCTCCAGAGGGAGGTCTATAGACGCTAACAATAATGAATTGCTCGAGCTCTGCACATGATATTTCAATATTTCGCTCACTTGAGAGTGCTACTATATCTTTTCTTTCTTTAGATTTTAAATTGTCATTAATCAAAATTAATGATCCACCTCTTATAGCGGAATCTCTAGTAAACGAACTAATGATTTTAAAATTATCAATATTAACTAACAGTTCATGTTCTTCTAACCAGTGTTCAGTTAAGCAAAGTACATGAATATGCATTTCATTTAAAAATAATTCCAGTTCTAACTCTTTGCCAGAAAAGCCAGCAATATTTTGGTGAATAATATTCATGTACATAGATTTATTCTTTGGCGCTAAAATTAAATTGCTAGAGATTTCTTCTATTGTCCTAGAATTAAGTTTAAATGATTGTCATTGTCACTCTTATTTGGAACAGATTCCAAGGTCGCAAGACAAACATTGTCATTTTTATGCTCAATAAAAGCAGGTTGGTTAGCCAAGTTCTTGGCTGAATATTTAATATAATATGATAGCGAAGATGCTATCTGTCTCTTAAAAGAACTATTCAAATAGAATTTATTTTTTGTCAATAATAATTTATTTTCTAAATATAAATTTATATCAATCAAGTGGAATTTATTTGGGTTATGATATGACAATGTATGCAGTGTTTGATTGAGCTTATATCTAATATTGTTTTCTACCTGTGACAAGCTACGGCTATATGGAAGCGTGAATAAAATTATATTTTTAACATTTAATAAGCTCAGTGATTCAAAACAATTAATAAGCTCATTTCTGTTTGCATTTCCCCTGTCTCCCACTAGAATTAAAAGTGTATTGTGGCTGTTTAAACGGTAATTCTTAATTTTTTCAATAATGGTACAATAAGTTAAACCCGGCATACAATGGTTAATTATCTTTTGTTCTAAATATGAACTTAGTACCTGACCCATTGATTTCCCCATTTCATCACAAAACATCACTATTTCAGATGGTACATTATTTAGTTCCGCATAGGAGCTACTGGGCTTTTTATTTGGCTCAAGTGAAGAGCTTTTGTTTAAGTCAGAGAGGACATACAGGCTGGATGAGGACTGAGTAAATTATCTTTTGATGGTAATGTGGAATTAGGAGTCATCAGATCCTTCATGGCCAGAATGTATTCCTGATACTCACTTTTAACATTACAATACTTGACAGTCATTAGGTCTAGTGTTTTTTTTAAATTACTAATTTCTGTTTCTAACTTTAATATGTTATTATTATAATCTGAAATATTATTTTCTATTAATAAGGAATACATATCAAGCTCATCGCCGAGCTGCCTTCTTTCTTTAATATACTTGACTTTTTTGTACATACATTTTTGTCTTTTGATAAGTTTCTGTGTTTTTCTTATATATTTATTAATTTTCACATATTTCTTAAGTTTGTTCCTACTGCACTCAACTATGCCCATCTTGGGGTTAGAAGTATAATCTATTAAGGTATCATCCTTTGTTAAGTCAATAGTAATTGTATGTGGGGGGAGGAGGGGTACAGTGAGCTCTAGCTACCTTACTTACTGGCGGGAACGCAACACGATGGTTATTATCGCCGCGGTCTTCTGGGCGGAGGTATGGGAGGTACTACCCCAGTCGGACAGCTCATTTCGGACGGGAGTTACCGTCGTGTCCAACCTCCTGTATAGACCATCTTCATACATACCTACCTAGATACATTATGGTCACGCCTTATTCTCTCCGGGGTAGGCAAAGACAACAGTCTTTCCTGTAAGCTTTCTATAGGTAATGCGGGTAGTCATAATAATAATATTCAAAAGTGTCCAGTACCATAAAATACCGGATATTGGATGTAAACCAATCAAGAATTAACGTTTAACTGTTATGCAATTATTTATAGGTACCTACCTACTTTATTTCTTACCCAATTAATTTCTTCCGTTGTTATAAATTTTATTGTTATTGTTAAGCTGTTAAAGAATTTAGGACACGGATTATAATATGACCGACAGCAATTAATAAATTTAATGGAAAGTGATAGTATGTCATGTAATTTAATACATTTTTTAGGGGCTTTTCTAATGCACATTTGTTACCCATTTTTCCGTGCGGAAAACCCCGTGGATGCTACCCCTGCAGTCAGCGGAGGTAGTTACGTTGGACTCGGACTTACTAAAATCGCACGCAGTCTTGTGTCTCTGTATCAAAGAAGTACCTATTGTTTTATTGAGCGAGTGTTGAATAATAAAATGTTTGATTTTTTTGGATAATTTGCTTTTAGTACCTATATTTTCCTGCATAATAACATTTTTTTTAAGTATACCTTCACAGGTATAATCACAATGTTCTACATTTATTTTTACGACCACCAGTCCGTGAAAAGCGATTGACTCAAATGTCACGTTCTGTGCCATTAAGTTAATCAGGAAACGTGACATTTTCACGTCTTAGTTTGAATGACAAGTAGGGGAAATAAAGCAGACACGATTTAATTAATCCGATTTTGTCTGGTGCTAAGGTCAACTGCTTGTTTTGGTACAATATCACTATTATAATTAAAACTATTTTTACTGGTAACTTACGGGCCATGCAAAGAGCTAAATCCCTAAAAAATTCTGCAAATCCATGTCCAAAATCTCAGTAGGTAATTGTAATTCTTCTTGTAGTGCTCCCTCTAACAGGGTGAACACAGTGTAGTAATCGGCTCGTTACGTCACCAGTAGCTGGGGTCAACACGTCCGCTCTCGCTGCGCGCTCTCACGTGACTGTCTCCCCACTACCCGTGAACCCGAGACTAGGGGGTAGTTCGATAGGACAAACACTACATCCCTTCCTCATCACATTTTTATTTCTAAAGAAAACAATTTAACACATAGGTAATCAAATTCATAACTGATCGACCAACTACCATCAAGACTTTGATTCTTCATTTCCTTTTTGATTTAACCGTTTGCTTCCGTCAACCCCATTCCTCATTTTCCATTCGCCCCACTATCTCTTTTTTTTTTCTTTTTTTTCTTTAGCCTTTGACCATTTTCCTCATTATGATAACAATAGGTACTTATTAACTTTTTAACCTTTATGTTAATCCACCCTATATGGAGCCAATAATTTCGTGAAAGGACGTCACCGAAATCCAAGTCTAACTACTCCACTTCTGCTCACATATCCGGCCCCACCAAACCGATTGCAATGAAACAAACGCAATACTTCAAGTCTGACCAAGACCCCCCAAACAAAACCGCATCGAAACCTGCCCAGCCGTTCCAGCGTCCATCGCGGTCATACATTTCTGGTGCCAAAATCCGCCATTTTGATCTAGAAATCCTAGTACACCCGGCGTCACCCACACAAATGATACCTCGCATGCCGAAATCCGTCAAGCCGTTCAGGCTGCGGCCGTGACAAAGAAATGGACACACATACATACACACAGTCGAAAAACATCACCCATAGAAATAGAAAATTCTGCCCTCGAAGGAACGCTTTACCATTAACGAAGTTAACTTTTTCAGTAACGGATTAGCGATTAACGAAGTTAACTATTGATTAACGGTGTCCAGCTATGGATATCCCCCAGGACATGCATAGGAACCGTCAAATAAAATTCGCAACCTCGCCCATGTCAGGGTTTAAATGAGATGGTTCAAAGAGGTTAAATGCAAAGCTTTATAATCGGACAAAGTATTGAACATGAATGCCAATGAAATAATGAACCACATCCGCAACGCATCTGAAAAGTAATAGATCTTTTCTTAGAATATTATTACTCGAATATAGTTATAGACACACAAGCATTTTATGAAACAAGCCATTTGATCGTCACCATAATTATGGTTAGGCACATTCATAGGCAAGTTAAGAATTATTAAAGTGACATTCCAAATTGCCAAATAAAGCCGGATCTTAAATGCTTAGCACTTGAAGTGGATAATTGCTATAAACCACGTAAAAGAATAAGCTCAAAAGTATCAACTTATAAGATCTATCCACTAAAAATGCTAGATGGATTGACCATTATCAAGTATCACGAACAAATTATTTGTGCAGGAAGCAGGTAGAAGGCACAATAACGTGTATACGTATAGCGTTGTCATTAGCTAAATACAATTACCTACAATAATCCCCATCATTGAAAAATGAAGAACTTCAAGTACATACAGAAAGTGCTACACCGTTATGTGACGGATGATACAGAAGACACCAAAGTGCATTCTATTTGCCACGCACTATGCAAAACGATATGGTGATCCATGTCAAAACCAAATATGATACTATTGCAAAGAAACGAATCTTAATCACTTTCCTTTTTTTTCATGATTTCAGTCATCAACCAATTCATAAATACGCTATTAGGCACAGCATCTTATTAAATGGAGAAACAAGTACAACACCGAACCCCTGCACATAGCAACAACTTCAACCCTCATATGAGGTGTGAAGCCAACCACCCTGCTAGACACAGTGTAGACAGCGCAGCCCCGCCAGATACTACAGCAGCTGATTGCTCCGTCAGCCAATAATGCTGGAATGGTTGCGCAACTCCGACCACCACGAACTGCTGACACATGCGTCGGCATGACACCCGTCCCAATAGGCAAATAATATTATGCAAGGCACAAACCTCGCAGGAGTAGATCCAATCTGAAACACACACCTTTCCTAGCAATCACACAAAGCATTGCCTCAATAAACCATGGTTCCATTATATACTTGCCCACATAAATATAGGTTATATAGTACATACACACCGTCAGGACACGTATAATGTGAATGACAACCATCAATATAACTTGAGGAACATCACAATATAATAAAACAGCAAATACACTGTCCATCATTTACTCAACCATAATCGAGCCATGAATTATTCAAGGATGGGTTAGGAGGGCATAATACAAGACATCAGTTCAAAGTGGACACTATCTGCCGGGAAAAGAACTGACAAGAAACCAGCCCGTCTCCCCTAAGAAACACTACAAATACAACACCCGGCCTGTAGCCGAACACTGCAACATAAATACACACCGGTATCGCACCACTCATCAGGCCTGCAGCCGACGCCACGACACAGCAAGTAACACATACCATATGCCATACTAGCATCGAACCAGTCCTTTATACTCAACAGTATCACAAGACTGGTATAGCCACTATTATAATATGAATATCACATGAATTACAATACATATAGGTACCCCGCACCGGGACCGAACCAGCACTTATGAGTCTTATGACCATTGGCAACCCACTCGTATCGCCAATATAGTCGTCACTATTATAGAATACCTAAACTATCCCCGAGGCATGTAGCCAGCACCACCCAATACATCCCACTATTTATTACATTTACTGTAGTACCTTATTTATTTTATATAATCTGCAGGTAGTACTACATTAATACGTAATGAGTGGGATTACACTAAAACACTAAATATCTTACTATACCGTAATACATTAATAATGTAACAAAAGTATAACATACCCCCGTCTTTTAACATTATAAATAACTGTCTGCAAATATTACTACACAGGGTATCACTATAATAGCTCACTTATAACAAAACGGTTAGGTACAAGTAAATCACCGCACCATCGCAGATCGCACCCTGAAACCCTGGAACAACCGAGCTACTGACATTTATTTTATTCTATGGTACAAAAAGTACATTTTTTTTCATGAATTTGTACTACATGAAAATTATGGTAATCATCCGGGGTCGTGCTAGGTAGAATCACACGTGCTCGCCCCCTACACCTTCGTGAGCGTCGATGGAGCACACGGCACCATCGCACGATACTTTGTCTACCCGCGCCAACGATCCGTTCGGATAAAATAATATTAAACTGATAACACTGCAAAATTAATGGTAAACACATACCGGACACACACCATGTCTATATCTCCTCTAATAGTAACAAGGCTCTCCTCTACGCCGAGTCTCCAGTTTCCGTCGCCTCCAGGAAGACACTCAACGACCCATTCCATCTTTCTAAACGCAAGGCAATGGTGGCGTTGTCGCTTTCAAGGTCAAGTTTCTCCGGCGGTGGAAGCAAACCTGTCATGTTTGGTACCCGGGGCCACCCGACCCCAAAAGCAACCAATGGACAACGCCATCCACACACGTATGGTTTACACTTAAAAGTGATGGCCCATACTGCCTGTACTATCTACTTAACCTTTACCGTATACCTTATTTACCTTATCGTACTTTTACTTTACATTACCGTACCTTTGTGTACGTACAGTTTACAATTATATGAAGGCCTGTACTGCCCACCACATATATACGCACAGTTTACAATTTCATGAAGGCCTGTACTGCCTGTAACTCAATGAAAAACGGAACTCAATGAAAAACGGTTTACAATTTCATGAAGGCCCGTACTGCCTACCACATATATACGCATAGTTTACAATTTCATGAAAGGCCTGTACTGCTTGTAACTCAATGACGCACGGTTTACAATTTCGTGAAGGCCCGTAGTGCCCACCACATATATACGCACAGTTTACAATTCATGAAGGCCTGTACTGCCTGTAACTCAATGAAAAACGGTTTACAATTATATGAAGGCCCGTACTGCCCACCACATATATACGCACAGTTTACAATTTCATGAAGGCCGTACTGCCTGTAACTCAATGAAAAACGGTTTACGTTTTCATGAAGGCCCGTACTGCCTACCACATATATACGCACAGTTTACAATTTCATGAAGGCCTGTACTGCCTGTAACTCAATGACGCACGGTTTACAATCTCATGAAGGCCCGTAGTGCCCACCACATATATACGCATAGTTTACAATTTCATGAAAGGCCTGTACTGCTTGTAACTCAATGACGCACGGTTTACAATTTCGTGAAGGCCCGTAGTGCCCACCACATATATACGCACAGTTTACAATTCATGAAGGCCTGTACTGCCTGTAACTCAATGAAAAACGGTTTACAATTATATGAAGGCCCGTACTGCCCACCACATATATACGCACAGTTTACAATTTCATGAAGGCCTGTACTGCCTGTAACTCAATGAAAAACGGAACTCAATGAAAAACGGTTTACAATTTCATGAAGGCCCGTACTGCCTACCACATATATACGCATAGTTTACAATTTCATGAAAGGCCTGTACTGCTTGTAACTCAATGACGCACGGTTTACAATTCCGTGAAGGCCCGTAGTGCCCACCACATATATACGCACAGTTTACAATTCATGAAGGCCTGTACTGCCTGTAACTCAATGAAAAACGGTTTACAATTATATGAAGGCCCGTACTGCCCACCACATATATACGCACAGTTTACAATTTCATGAAGGCCGTACTGCCTGTAACTCAATGAAAAACGGTTTACGTTTTCATGAAGGCCCGTACTGCCTACCACATATATACGCACAGTTTACAATTTCGTGAAGGCCTGTACTACCTGCAACTCAATGACGCACGGTTAACAATTTCATGATGGCCCCTACTGCCTGTACTATCTACTTAACCTTTACCGTATACCTTATTTACCTTATCGTACTTACCTTTATTACTTTACCTTACCGTACCTTTGTGTACGTACAGTTTACAATTATATGAGGGCCTGTACTGCCTACCACATATATACGCACAGTTTACAATTTCATGAAGGCCTGTACTGCCTGTAACTCAATGACGCACGGTTTACAATTTCATGAAGGCCCGTACTGCCCACCACATATATACGCACAGTTTACAATTTCATGAAGGCCTGTACTGCCTGCAACTCAATGACGCACGGTTTACAATTTCATGAAGGCCCGTACTGCCCACCACATATATACGCACAGTTTACAATTTCATGAAGGCCTGTACTGCCTGCAACTCAATGACGCACGGTTTACAATTTCATGAAGGCCCGTACTGCCCACCACATATATACGCACAGTTTACAATTTCATGAAGGCCTGTACTGCCTGCAACTCAATGACGCACGGTTTACAATTTCGTGAAGGCCCGTACTGCCCACCACATATATACGCACAGTTTACAATTTCATGAAGGCCTGTACTGCCTGCAACTCAATGACGCACGGTTTACAATTTCATGAAGGCCCGTACTGCCCACTACATATATACGCACAGTTTACAATTTCATGAAGGCCTGTACTGCCTGCAACTCAATGACGCACGGTTTACAATTTCATGAAGGCCCGTACGGCCCACTACATATATACGCACAGTTTACAATTTCATGAAGGCCTGTACTGCCTGCAACTCAATGATGCACGGTTTACAATTTCATGAAGGCCCGTACTGCCCACTACATATATACGCACAGTTTACAATTTCATGAAGGCCTGTACTGCCTGCAACTCAATGACGCACGGTTTACAATTTCATAAAAGCCCGTATTGCCCACAACTCCTGTACACACAGCTCACATTTTCATGGTAGCCTGTACTACCAATTACGTAGGTATTTATAACAGTGTGCCTACATTACATTTCCTGACCCGGCATCGCCTATGCCTACAACTACCTGCATTGTTTATTTCAAACTTTGTCCCATAATATAAATAAACGCTAGGTAGATATATTGTCCTTGTACCTCACTGCCTATATATTCATTACATATTATATCATTTTGACGTTCAATTCCTGTATCTAACTACGTAGGTCAATATTAATCTTTCAATGGAACGCTTAAAGAAAAGTTGGCGGTCGTAAGTAGTTTGTTTTTCTCTATAGACATACGACCCTACGTAAGCTATCTATATCCTAGCTTAGGTTTTAAACAATAAAACTATAGACCGACGCTGCTCCTACTTTGTAGACGAGTGTCGCTTTGTTTACCTTAATATAACACTAGTAATGACTATGAGATTAGGTACGGCTATTCTTTGTTCGTGATGTTACACAACACGACTCGATTTTGAATTTATAGATTGAACTTAATAATTTCATTTCATTTCATTCCATTCCATTCCATTTCATTTCATTTCATTTAAGCGATGTGTTACAGATTTTTATTATTTTAAGTAGGTACTGTTAACAAAATAAGCACCCAACACGACTCGATTTTGAGTTTATAGATTGAACTTAATAATTTCATTTCATTTCATTCCATTTCATTTCATTTCATTTAAGCGATTTGTTACAGATTTATTATTATTTTAAGTACTGTTAACAAAATAAGCTGCATACCCTCTTTACTTTTTCCAAAATTATTAACATCATAAAGTACAGAATATTTCATTTTGCACTGACCTTTTTACTCGTCGCCACTTGTAGTGCTCCCTCTAACAGGGTGAACACAGTGTAGTAATCGGCTCGTTACGTCACCAGTAGCTGGGGTCAACACGTCCGCTCTCGCTGCGCGCTCTCACGTGACTGTCTCCCCACTACCCGTGAACCCGAGACTAGGGGGTAGTTCGATAGGACAAACACTACACTTCTAATAGGTATCTATTCTTGATAGAAATGCACTAATGACCTGAAATGGAGTGCGGTTTTAGTCGGTTCAAGACCGACATAACAGTCCCGCTAGTGGTATCCGTGGGGATTTCCGCACGAAAAAAAGATACTACGACGCGATAAAATAATTGAATTTCGAACTGCTCAGCTGAGCGAGAGACATGAAGCTAATACACCGTAGATAGTTCGGTATATTCCACTTTGTTCACCTATCCCTCATGGTCAACTGAATTTTTTAGGGAACTGTTATTGTAATACTTTTCCTGTCTGATTAAAGTTAAATTAGCATTTATGCGAAACAAATATGAATGCGAAATCCCGTTGTTATTTATACTATTATTATACAAAGCACGTCATCAATTATACAAATTACAATAGGTTAAACTACAACAATTTCAGATTGTGAATATTCCCCATTGTTCTACAAATACATCACGTTTAAGCATTTATTGTAATCAATGTCCTCTGAACCAACTAAAACCCCAATTCATCCCGTCTTCTGTCGCCCAGATAAAACACCATCCCTCGTTTTCATTGACGCCATGGATGTTGTAAGACCGGCTACCCACACACCTGCCGCAGGGGCAATCTAGGGTGTAAAGGGGATGACCATAATTGCCACCTATCTAGATTGTCGCTGCTTGCCTACACACAGGTGGCAATTAAGGGCATCCCTACTTTTAAACCCTAAATTGCCACTGCGGCAGGTGTGTGAGTAGCCGCTTTTATACTTCATCGTCATCTGAAAACAAAAAAACAGTGCATTAACACAGTGTGTAACTCAACGACAAAGACTCATAAATAAGAATATAATGTCTATCCACCTTTTGACTCTAAAATATTTGTCGTAATAAAATAGCTTACAATTCTCAATTTAACAGGCAACGTATTACCATAGCCAGCGTGTCGCCAGGACGCCCACTCATCGTATAACACCATATAAGGCCATCGGGCTAGTTACTTAGCCTTGTCATATCCATCGTGCATTGTTTGCGGCCTTCCTTAATTACCGATACTTTCGAATCAACCCGTCTCCGCTAATAGGGTCTGAGTGACCTCACGGTTTTGCCCTGATTTACTTTAGTCGTTAATTGGCTGATATCGGCATATTGAAGTTTCATTGAAAAGCTTGTTGCGTAAGCTTTATATTTAACTTTTGATATGAATGAAATCAATATTTATATTTGGATTTCTTTTTAATTTGATATCGTGCGATGTGGGTGGCCCTCATTCATGTTTAGACACTGAAAGGCAATGTGTTTTATTCTGATTACAATGTTACTACGTTTGAATAATAAAAAGCACTCGTAAAAAACAATCGTAAAGGAAAGTAACAACATCAAAATGGCAGAATATAAGCACAAAATGTCTGTTTTTGCCTAACTCTTCAACCGTGACACTGTAACATTTATTTCCCTCAGAGTACTTACAAATGTTTATTATCACAATTGTCCACATTTTATAGTTTTTAAACGTACCCAACATTATAACTTTTATGTTCCTTTGTTTTATTACCTGTGTCGTTTTTAAACTCGGTCAAACAGTGTCTGAGAGGTGATAAAGCATTCCCTTAAACAACGTTATATAGAAACTAAGAAATACACCTTGATTTATGAAATATAGGGCCTTTGTAAATTTCAATTATCCAGCTGAACATAGGCCAAAAGTAACAAATAGAAATCGTTGGGCAATTTCAGTGACAATTATAATCTGTAAGGAACTTGAACGTAAAAATAGCGATTTATTTATTATTGCTACTCTACCATTAATTATGTCTATGGTCTCAGTAAACTGCATTGTGCAAATTTGTATGAATCATTCGCTACTCGTCCTACATAACCGCTTCCACTCACTTTTTGTTTTTCAAGTCCTTTGTGTCTTTCAACAACTCGATAACAATCATGACTTGATCTTATTTAATTACCTTAATATATTTATCAATGAAAGGCAGTTGAATGTGATAAAAGTTTGACAGTTACCTCATTTTTTACATATTTAATTAATTAAACACGTCGATAAAGTGTTTAACGTCAATTGACAAAAGTATCAATGATTCGTATAAAGACCATTAAATTTTCAAATTAATGCCACGCCTTATATATGGTCTCTTTGTGCGTGGGCGTAATATTTATTAATATGGTTTAATATTATCTGTAAGTGCTGGTCAGTTACATATTTATAATATTATACCAGGTTCGGCATTCTCAGAAAGTAGGTTACTTGGAATTTGAAATAAATTATATTTTTAATCGACTTTTAAGTTATGCACATTTGGCGCAATATGAATAGAGGACACCAGGTCTTTGACAGAATACCAGAAACAAAAATCTCCACATCCGTGTACCATTAGACCGTATACTGAAGCATGGTTTCAACCAAAGTGCAAGCTTTGAGTGCAACCGACTCTGACACTGCTGATGGCGGTTCTGATGTATTAAAAAGGGTAACGACACCGAGTGCCGAGTTTCAAGTGCCGAGTTGACGAATAAGTCCATAAACCCATAAATAAATTTAATCCATTTTATAAGATTTTCTTGCAATATTGCTTCATTACCTATAGCTACGAGTAGTACCTACCATTTGTTCCAGTATTCTATCGATTACTTGAACCATTGAACGCGATGGTTCATTTCGCGCATTAAGCTAGGTATTAATAAAGCTGCCTTCAGTATTATTATTAGCCTCGACCTTTTGTCTGACCTACTACCTACACGAGGCTTAATATAACGTCATTAGCTGCTAATATACAGCGTGACGGGATAATGGCGGGGTGGATCGCGACACGTCACTCATGGGACATGGGGCGACGTAATGCGAAGATATTTATGGAAAAAAGCAATACAAATTATCCCTGAAGAAGTGAATTTGATTAGGACAAATCCCACAACATCCCACTCGCATACTTGTATCACTGTGGCGCGTGGCAAACTACGAAATATGACCGTCAGTGAGTCAAAGGAATGGTAAAATTCGGTACGATAGCTACGAATTTAGTACGAAGTTAATGATTAAGAGAAGAATGGGGCAAAGAATTTAATTACAGCATACAGCTACTTAACACAACACAACAGCTACTGTGGTATATTCACGGGCAAGCCGTCTTATGATGTGCTAGAAAAGCAAAACTCCTACCATCTAAAAAATTTAAGTTACAAACTCGTATTTTACGTTTGAATTGTCTCTAATAACCTCTCTAGTACTTCCTGTAGGAATGTAATAACGTTAATCTTAACAGTATAGGTAAACCCATCAGAGTACTGAAAGGTTTATGCCCAAGGAAAGTGGTTCCGGTGCGCGCGCAACACGGCAATGCGCCGAGCCAAGTCGTTGGAGTCATTAATTACGCACATTCAGTAATCGTAAATATTTACACTGCTCAATATTGTACGATAAGTTTTTATGGCCGCTTAGGGCTGCCACCTATTTTTCTATTTCCAAGATGTTATTTTTAGTTGGGGAAAAACAAAACGTCTTAAAAATGGCGTAGAAGTTTAATCCATTTCGACATCAATATTCAAATGCATTGATTTGAAGTCGAGCGTGAACCGTCACAAAAAATATTTATACAAAATGGGGCATTTGAAGCATTGAAGCAGGAAGAAAATTTCTGCAGCATGGGATGTATGGAGCATTGCCCCATTTTGCAGTTTTTCCTCCTGCTTGTTCCAATACGAATGGGCCGGTTCGACCGAGGATATAAAGTTAGGGAGGGTTCTTGGTATCGACGTCAAGTAACAGTATGCTTGATTTTCGCTTAGTTACAATTCTAGAGGCCTCACTTAGGAACTTTCGTTTTCCCGGTTCAATGAAATTGCTAAGGAGCGGTGATCATCACGGACCACCGGGTGGCCACCAATACAAGCAATAAACAGCCATAGCTGAAATATAAAGAGGACGTCTTGGTTTATACCACCGGTTAAATAGACTCTTAATGTCCATTTTCCATTTGCCCCGCGGTTATTACGCTTGCAATAACATTATTTAACATAATTATCTAAGTACTTAACATAATTATTGCAAATTCATGTAGAAAGGGGCTGTTGTGATCAAATCTGAACGTTTTTATAGTTGTGTACGACACGTTATGTTACTTTCACGTTTACATCGGCGTTTTATTATACCCTTCAGTTTTGTTATGTGTACAAGTTTTAAGTACCATTAATTTTATTGGCAATATCTCCCGCTTAATCTATACCTTATCCACTTATATTCAGATTATGCTGAAAATCAGGTTTTCGAATTGAAATTACACTTGCTATGAGGCACAACAATAATTATTATATGAATGTTTAAAGTGCAAAGGTTGATTTTAAGTTGATTTAAATTTGTTAAGCTACTTGTATTTGACTGTATAATAAATCTAATAGTCTGATTTTTTATTAACTCATTGTAAAAATGAAGTTTAGGACATGAAAAAACTTGAAAGTTTGGCACTATATTTTATGTGTATTGAACATTTAACATAGGAACATTGCGGTACTATGATTGGAGATGTAGTGACCAAAATAGAGAAAGGGATGCTTAGTGGTTCGGGCATGTAGAGACGATGGATGAAAGAAGATTGACGAAACAGATATATGAGGTGAAGGTGAATAGGCAAACCGGTAAAGGCCGACCTAGGCGTACATATTCTAATCAGATCCAGGACGTTTTGGAGCAAGGCCAGGTCAAACCTCATTCTCACTCTCATTGGCTCATTTAATTTGTCTGGTTATGCACTTACTAAAAAGCTTATTTTTAATCTTTAAGATTTACAATTGATTTTGGGTTTATTTTCAAGCTTCATTGGTGTCAACCCTAGCCAACCTTGCAATAGTCACGCGTGTATTAGCTCCCGTCGTACTTTGATTAATGGCATACGTTATAGATATAACTTATACGCCTAGTGGCAATATCATCTCTTTGGATAAAGGTCAAAGGTTTAATGTGAGCCCTACGACTAGCTAATGGAAATTAATATAAGCAACTGTTGTAATAAGGTTTCACTTTCTTGAATCAAAGGAAAAGTGAGAGAAATGTTTGACCAGATAATATAGATTTTATGTTGGCTATGAAATAGGTAGTATAAAGCTTTTATGAATAAGGATTATAAAATATTGAAACACTTTGAATATCAAAGAAAATATATTATAAGTTGACATCTGAATGGGGGAGAGAAAACTGAGGTTAAGACGCTTTTCACAATAAATTTTGAATATTCTACGGCTTTCTGCATAACGCTATTCGACTCAAAGTAAGCACGGACTCGAACTGACTAAAGCCGCACGCCAGATTCAAATGACTTCTACTTATGTGAAACTACGCTTTATGTCTGATTGCTCGCATTTGTCAGGATTTTTCTGTGCCTCATTTCTTCATGTACAAATGTATCTATATATGTACATAGGTACCTATATAATTCTCATTCAATTATTTTTCATATTCAAAAACTTTCATTAACTACATACCACACGAGCTCAATGAAATTTGAACAGTATTCTAACTTCTGGTACACAAAAAAAAATGAAAACCCGAAATTCGATCGTTGAATATTTTAAACCACTTTTACGAAAGACGCCAGTGTTGACAAGCCGTATAAATCCGGAAGGATCGACACCAATCTGTGGCAGCCGCGTTCCTCCTCCCCCTCAGTAACGGAACACCATATGGCTTCTCCTAACCCACTTACTGTCTACTGTATTGTTTTCAACTCAAAAATGTATAACTTAAGTTATAAATTCTTATGAATGTACATTCAATTGTGGTCATTATCGCCTAAGTGACAAAGTTTATACTGGATTGCGAGTATCTACTAAGAAGGAGTTATCAATATAAGAAATGTCTTCAGATTTCTCTCTGAAATATTCATCTTTAAAACGTGATCGAAATTGATGATATAAAAAAATACATTTTATTGCCTTAAGAACCATATTCTTCTGTTTACAACTATCTATAAAAATTACAATATTAATTAAAAACATACGGAGTTAGAAATCGTTCGTTCTCGGGTTATTAGCACACTAAAAGAAAGGCAGAAATCAGGTTTCATCCAGTGCCATACAATATTTTAATCCGTGTAGGGTTACCATCCGTCCGGATTAATCCGGACATGTCCGGACTTTTAGGCACTTGTCCGGACTTTTAGGCACTTGTCCGGACTTTGTCCGGCTTTTTAATTTGTCCGGACTTTTTAAATTAGATGGTATTATCATCTTCTAAAACTGTAGAAAGGTCAATTCTGTACATTAAATATAAATGTACAAAATAACTATTGGGGGATGATTGGTGATCGATACAATACTAATGCAAAAAATAAAATCAGTAAGTTGTTTGTCTTTCTGTCTGTCTGTATGTGCACACATGAATCAGAAACTACTGGAGGGATTTTGATCAAACTTGGTACTATTATAGTGTTCATACTTCTAGGCCTATAATATAGTATTTTACCCAGAAGTATGAACACTGTGACTGCTTTGTACACAAACTTATACCCGTGACTTCGGCCGTATTAGTTTTTAGGTCGTTTTTGGCCATATCTCTGGATCTACCTAACCAATTACGGCAATTACAACCAAACATACGGTAAATTTTGAGTCTAAGCAAGACCTTACTAATAAAAAACCGCATCAAAATCCGTTCGGTAGTTTTCGGTCGTCGCGAGAAACGATGGACGAAAAAACAACTCTTAGAATCGCGATATCTCAGGAATAAACCATCTCTTAGGAAAAAACCATGGAGACTATTTTTGTAGATAATTTTAACATCTACAACTTTGGTCTGATGTTTTTTTAATAAAATTTCCGTTTTGGCCAAAATTAAAAAAACCTCAAGTTTTGAGTTATTACCCCGAATAATTTTTGTAGCACACACAGGATCGATGAGGATTTGTAAAATATTATTTGTAATGGCAAATCCCAGCTTTCCACCAAAATTTGGCTGTGTTTATGTTATTTTGACAGGCGTTTCAAGTCAAACCTTGCACCTCGCATCCTACCCCCCCCCCCCCCCCCGTGCTACTTACAACGAGGTGTCCGGACTTTTATCGAAATGTCCGGCTTTTTGTCAGGACTTATCAAATTCCTAAATGGTAACCCTAAATCCGTGTCACTTGATACCGATGCACCACGGGGCTTCTCGCAGTACCTACTGACTCACGTTGACACGTGTTTACACAGTGCATCAATAAAATCTAGGTATATTCATTTAAGTAGTGGTAATACTTTCTACTTCCTAGCCTATCTTACTTCCTACTAATATTATAAATGTGAAATTTTGTGAAGAT
The DNA here is from genome assembly GCA_963576445.1 of Lithosia quadra. Classification (NCBI taxonomy): domain Eukaryota; kingdom Metazoa; phylum Arthropoda; class Insecta; order Lepidoptera; family Erebidae; genus Lithosia; species Lithosia quadra. The sequence goes on along the minus strand of OY754877.1, from coordinate 15,092,762 downwards.
TTTTGGTAGGTACTCAATCACGTTTTAACGGATGAACGTAGGTGGCTGAAATTGCGTACAGGTGTAGATTATAGTCTGGACTAACACAAAGATTTTTTAACCCTGGAATAGATTCCTACAGTTTGCGAGAACGGGCACTGTTTTTCACACGAACGAAGAATTACTGGAAACAGCTAGTTAGGTACCTATACGAAACTCAGAAAACTCTAAGTAGGTACTTATAGTAGATAGGTACCTTGTGCACTAAATGTAAGTATTGCAGTGCGGACTACGAGTACTAAAATTAGACTTTGAAATTAAGGTGAATTCAATGCTTCTTAACTCAAAGTATACCAACTATCTGTAGGTAAGTATATCACGTTAGATTGAAGGAGTACATGCTGATTATGTCAAATGTCGGTTTGTGGCAGGATTTGCATCGTTTAGACTGCGATTATTATACAAGTAAGGAGCTGTAACGAGGTGTGGGCTGCGGTAATCAACGTGTTTAACAAACTTTCCGTCGCGTCGCCATTGAATCCGTCCAACTGGACACTCTTGATAGCTATTATGGTTTCTGAGTAGGAGTCAGACTAACCGATTATATAACTACTAACTTTTGCCCGCGGCTTCGCCCGCGTGGATATCGGTTATCGCGACCAAACATAGCCTATGCCTCGAGGTCTAATCTAATCTACCGCTATACCAAATTTCATCAAAATCGGTTCAGCGGTTCAGGCGTGAAAGCGTAACAGACAGACAGACAGAGTTACTTTCGCATTTATAATATGTATTATTATAGTAAATAGTATGGATTATGTCTGTATTCTGATCAGCGGTTATAAGATTACAGATAAAATTTCAGTCTAATATTCTGATCCTAATTTAACAACGACGAAAGCTTTTGGCATTTAATTCAATTTAAACTGCATCAGCACATTTTTGCAAATGTAAAAACTTAGTTTAGTTAACGGATTTTAGTGGTGATATTTAAAATAGAGGTTGTGTAAAAATTCGGCTAACCGATTTTCACGATTTCGAATAGTCGTTAGAGCTCAATCGTTGGTATCTACAATATTAGCAGTCCAATGAGTCAATGTTATTGACAAATACCTATAATAGCTTTGTCTTTTTCCTCCTGATACAATCAAATCGAGGTCAAATAGGATAAATATTCAATAACTAAAACAGTTGAAAGGTTTACGTCATGTAGCCAATTATTATATTCAGTTTTGGTACGAGATGCAAGAACATGAATTAATATCATAAATTTTAAACCTATATTATTGAGGTATATTGTTGTGATTTTTTTTCACGACATCAAACATCTAAAACTTTAACTTTTACGAAAATTTGCCTACCAATATTCGCATTTGTCACTCTAATTTGCGCCTTAACATGAACAATTTAGGACTTAAAATTTAATAATTTATTTTGTTTTGCCCACAGCCCCCTCCAGTCGTCCACGCGCCACTGGCGCTGCCGCCACCCACCGCTACGCCCGCACCGCCCGCCTCGCACGCGTCTGCTCCCCGCACCATCGTCATCCAGCGAAACGACGCTAGGCACGGGTTCGGCTTCACGCTAAGACATCTCGTCGTGTATCCGCCAGAATCGCTACAGGTTAGTATGCGTTATACATTGTAAAATGGTAACATACGCAAGATTTCATATGAAAGACTATTAAGCATAAAGACGGGAAATCTCTGGCGTAGCGTAGGTAGCTTAGTGGTTAATAAGCCAGCCTTGCGATCGAGAGATTCCATCTTCAAATCCAGTTTAAAACTTAGTAAAGTCTATTGTTTCGGTGACCTGCTGGTTAACTTTAAATAGCTTGATCTGATTCTGACAAGTTGCGTACTACATAATAAAAGTTGATACGTCATGGCATTGCTACTATCTTTCAACATTGCCAGACGTACCTAATATTCAAGTGGTCATCTATGTACATGTTCAAGATAAGATACGGCTTAATCAATTCTATTCATACCATACTTGACGTTTAAAATCTGCAACGTCTTATGATTTGCATCGTTCAAATGCCAGTAATGGTTTCCTAGAGTAAAATGAAGGACATGAAAAACACTTATGAAGAAATGTTATTAAATTTATCGAGGATGTAGGCCGAAGTAAGCTTCATTTGATGGCTCTCTGTATCACCAATTACGTGTCTTATTTCTTTAAACAAGACAAGTACTTCACTTAGAAAAGTATGCTAAAAACTGTTATAACTACAGGCACTAAGTAAGTATTGAATAAAATGACATTCTACTTATATTCTTAGAACGAATTTTTCGTCTTAGATGTCAGATAATATGCCTAGAGAATGTATTAATGGTATCGACTTCCAATCTAATTACGATACGGTATACTTCGATATTTTCCATGAAGGAACTGCCATCTGACCTGAACTGGCGATACAAAAAAATTCTGTAGTAATAAAAGTTGTCATCTCCAATCCAACGCCCCTTAACGACTGTCTTATTAAATTTATTCACACGGCAACCGGGGCCGACAACTTAATATGCTCTCCGAGGGGTCTCAATGGTCACCCAACTTAAGACTGACCAAGTATTGCTTAACCTTGCAATGTGTTAAGAGCTAGTATTGCTGGAGAACCTTTGAGCAGCTCTATACAGGGCCACTCTTGTCTTGATTGTATTAGCCGTACTATGGAAGCACTAAATAGCCACCAGCCACTATGGAAGATAGTCAGATAGCGGTTATCAGAACGTACAATAACTTAGCAATGAAAAATGATTTTGACGTTTCAGGAGCTGTACGATGACGCGCGTCTGCTGGCGGTGGGCGCTGTGGGCGCTCCAATGGACACGATCTTCGTGAGGTCCGTGCGGCCGGGCGGGCCCGCAGCGGTGGCGGGGTTAAGAGCTGGTGACCGCGTGCTCGCCGTCAACGGGGAGCCCGTCGCGTGTGGCCGGTCAAGAGCACCCTACGCGAGGGTAGTCCAGCTGGCGCAGAGGGAACCCAGGGTGCTGAGATTGACCGTTGTGCCGAGGGATCACGATTTATTGCAGAGAGTTAGTATTTTTAAGACTGTTAAACTAATGTTAAGTCTACTCAGGTGGTCAACAAAAGTTTTTGAGTACCTATATTTTTTTGCATGTACAGTTTAGCACTAATGGCAAGCTTGAAGGAAGTTCAAAAAGTAAAGATTCCTGATGCTCTTGATTCTAAGATGGATGTCCTTAGTCTTCACATAGATGATAATATGATGATTATGATGCTGTACGGTTTGGGTAGCTTCCAGAGAGTGCAGCCAAAAACCTATCATCCATTCGCCTCTTTCAGTTTCACTCTCCCTCTTTCTATAGGACACTTTCTATAGGCGAGAGTGACACCAACAAAATACGTTCCTAGACTACAGTAACCGCTTAACGTCCTGTGGGCTGTTCTTATCTGCTGCCATTGAAAATATTCTTTAAGTAAATTCTCATCTAAAAATCGTAATTTCCAGTACTTCAGCGAAGCAGCTTACAATCCCGAAACAAATCAACGCCCAATAGAAATGCCGGCGCCTGTATCGGAACATGAGTCGCGTCTGTTCGACGCGTACCGGAGGCCTAGGGCGGCGCTGCCGGCCCCACAGGCTCCGGTGAGGCATAGAGAAGACCCAGAGTACGCGAGTGTTGCATCCCTGGCACCTTCGCGATATGATATGTCACGACTGCCTGGGACACCACATTATTTAATGCATGATGGGTAAGTTACTTTGAAACTAATAGCCAAAAGAACAATGACCTAGACAGATTTACTATTAAGCGTCGATAGCTTAGTGGTTAAGGAGTCAACTTTATGACTGAGAGGCCCCGGGTTCGAATCCTGGCCATTACCGACGTGAACTCAATCCTAATAAAGGCGATATAGCTTGGTAATCATAATTTATAATTTCAGTTACTAATATTCTTTAAAAAAAAATTGCATCTAGATTGATTACTACTTTTTTTCTAATATTTACAGCAGAAGAGAATCTGACACCTCACTGCCTTCTTCTGCAACAGAAAGCAAAGACAGTCTGGGATCCTTCGATTCGAACTCGACCCTTACGGGCAGAGAGCTAGATGACTCGATCATCCTATCTCGAATACGAAAAAGTCTCGAACAGAAAGAGGCCTTCCTCCGACGTCCTAGCCAGCCCACCGGGTGGGTGACGCCTGACGCTCCCCCACCGATTAAACAAAAGGAGTTCTACGCTAGGCCACAGAAGTTGCAAAAACCTGCATGGCCTCCTCCTGCAGCTTCACCTCCCCTCGCAGCGTCGCCTCCCCCTCAGCCACAGCCTCAACAGGAGCAAAGAAGAGAAGAATGTTCTGCAAGCGTCGATAGTGGCACTTTCAGCGGCTATGGAGAAGTTAATGGAACTCAAGATAAGAGTAGACCGAAGCAGGACAAGGGTCAGTTTGTGTCGACCTTATCCAACATACAAGAGACGGCGCCCATTCAAAGTATGAATGTTGGGACTGTCAGTAATGGATCGCTGGAGATGAAAGACGAAAGCGCTACAAATAACCAAGATAAGTAAGTGATTGATTGAATTTATTTACTACACATATTACTCACGCTCATTATATTTATTAAGTTCGTACATAGTATATTTACAAATATATTATTTCGATAGATCTGAATATATTTTGAACCATACGCATTAGGGACTTCTACATCCAGCTATTTATTTCTCGGGACCCATGCATGCGTTAACGACCTAAGAAGATGGCATATTGGTGTTGACAGTCACCTGACTTTTGCACTCTGTGTATCACTGGTCTCTATTTGATAATAGTAGTTGTACCAAAATATCTTTAGTTTGTCAATATCGATATTCAATCGAATATTCCATTCAAACTCTAAACAAGTCCACAAAGTGTGACAGTAAGCATGGGGTCAACCACACCTGCTGGTTATCCTGCTGATTGACGGACAAGACCTTAACACAGTTTTACCTCTCGGGGTTGAGAGGTCAGCAGTCAGCAGTCGCTACCACGACAGCTGTATAAGCTACTTCAAAAGGAGGTTATGGAGTAAGCGAACCTCGTGCTCTAAGTTGAAGACCTTACCGGGAGAAATAAAGATTGGAAAGACAGTAGAGTAGTAAGTTGATCTTCTTGTTTGTGCAGACACCCAGACCTGCAGCTTGTGACGGCCCGCACGCGGCAGCTAGAGGAAGCGCGAGGTGGCTGGAATCGGCGTACGGAGAGCGCGCGCAGTGAGCTGGCGCGGCTCAGCACCACGCGCCTGGAGCCCAGCGTGGCGCTACGCAGGAAGGAGTTTGAGGTGCGCGCGCGGCGGTCTCTCGACGTGCAGGCGCCTCACGGTACGGACCTAGTTTTCATACTTTATTTATTATTTTACTGACTGCCCGAGGCTTCGCTAATAACAATTTTAAATTTTCCGTCATTTTGGGTTACTGGAACTGTCCAGTAGAATAAAATGATGGCAAATCTGAAGGTCAAGATTAAGGGAACTAATATATATGCAAATAATACCGAACCAATTTCGAGCGGATAATTTGCACAAAATCGTGCAAAAAAAATTCCTAAAATTTGCACGATGTGCGGGTTCCCGTACGTACGACGACGCAGCGAAGGTCTTTAGATATTATTTCCCTACCAACGAAAAGTCACGATTAGATCTCACGTATAATTATTATAAAAAGAAACTTCTAAAAACAAATCAAATAGCGCAATCTAACCGCAAAACCGAAATGAGTATGTCAAAACACTTCGTACAAAGGTACAAAAACATTTTAAGTGTAATTTACAGCTTCATATATGTTACAAATTCGTAGATTGTGCAAAATACTTGACCTTATTTATCACAATATTAAATTACCCGCAATCAGTGTCAATGGTAAAGATGGCTATTCACGTGTACTCTATACTTGTGGCTTGCACTTGACCATAGTTCACTAATAATAATTGGTCCAGTGGTATGCTATAATGCTGATTATATTTTAGAAAAAAACTTCGTCGACTTTGTTTTCTTTGCTTCGAAGCGTTATTATCCAAAATAACGATTGAATCGAATAATATCGCGCATTCGTAACTATAGTCTAAATAATTTAAAAGGTACAATTAGACAGGTTGGATTCAGACGGATTCAGATAAAAAATCTATTTATAATTTTTGGTTTAACGAGTCCCTTCAAGTTTCTCTCCTGGCATCAATTAAAATGTAACGACATTAAAACTTAAAAATAAATAAACAATAGAACGTAACCTCTTTAACTTAAATTAAAATTATTTTGTTTTGTTCAAATCGTGTAAAGTTACATTCTAACCCATCTGCCACAAAGCGCCTATAATATTATTGTGACTTTAGTATGCTACCCACGCACATACCTTACACACAAATGTGTAATGTCTGGCCTTATATCCACAGAGTTAGAGCATGAGTCACCACTCGGCGGCAGTTTGTCGGGCAATCAGCTGATGATAACCGGCAGTAAACATCTACACTGCCCGCCTCCAGAAGGATATGTGCCCGGTAAGTTGTTACCCAGTTGCTCCACGATGGAACTTTGGCCCTACAGGACTCGTGGAAGCGACTCCAGGGCGTGTTGCCCCTTCCATAAAAAACGACCATAAAAAGGGTGCCTGTCCTCGTGCTTGGAACAAGTCTTGACGTAATGTGAAAGGGGGGAGAACTTTTGCGACCATCCAAATTAGTAGCTAAGCATTGTGGGGTTTCAATAGTAGATGGCGCCACTTGTATAATTTATTTTTTACTCACTACCGCTGTACCACCGATCTGTAGTGGAAGCGAATGCATGAGGTCACGAGTTCAATTCTCGGATTAGTTAAAAAATGTTATTTGGTTTTTTGGTAGATATTTATTAAAAAGTCTCTTTATGGAGAAAAAATGTCCTGTTTTATCTATTACAGAGAGACTGAAATCAGCTCGCGAAATGTGAGCGTTTAGTATACATTTACTTACTCTTCCGTGAATCAAATAAAACAAACTTACATCTTCGTTCATAATATTGCATGAAACTATTCTTATACTTAATACTCCAACTTAGTTGATGGTTATATTTTTGAGCCGTTTGGGGTTGAGACGCTGGGGTCATGGGGTCCAAGTACCCGCCTTGTCTATAAGGATTTGGCGAAGCAGCTGATTGACGACACAGGTGACCAGAAGGCTGGACTATCTTGCAAAAAGAATCAGCATTGCCATTCAGCGTGGCAATGCTGCCAGCCTTCTGGGCACATTACCAGTTGGTGATGATGTGGAGGAATTTGATGATGTCATGTAAATATTTATTTTGTTTGGTTATTAATTTATTTGAAATTTTAAATTGGCAATGTAAATGAATCAAAACTTCTTACAGAAATAGAAAAGGTTCAAATGCGAACAAGGTCAAACAGTACCGGTAGCGATGGATTACCTATTAGAAGACATCATGCCACAGGTAAATTATCACCCTGTATTCCATATATCATCAGATCACTGTCATTTATCTTAATCACATTAATTTTACACCAGTTCACTTAAGTTCATCTCTTAGATACGCTATAGTTTTTTTCCTGTCGTTTTTAACTAGTAAATTAGAATTCAACAGCAGTGATTTAAAAAAAATATAGTACGGCCGTAGGAATTTTTCAAATTTTAGCTAATTATCCTGGTGACGCACATGCACCTGTAGCACAAGCAATTAAACTTAGTTGGTGGAGTGTTTTAAATAGTAGCAATGCTAAGGTGTAGTATAAAAAAGTTATCAAAATTTACGAGTTATTTAAAATTGTAAAATATTATAATACCGTCAGTGAAAAGTAAATTTAATCAAATTAGAAATTTATTAGGCTTTTTGCTCCCACAATGGTATTTCCACGATTACATTCTAAGTTTACACTCACAATAATAGGTAGTAAAGTCATTTCAAATCTTTAGCTTTGGGCTTATTGGTTGGCGTTTCGCTTATTCACAATTCATTTTGTTTGAATGCTTTCATACCTAAGTCATATATGTATTGTGTGAAGTACTGTCTACTTTCTTAACACATGTCTAACTGGCATTATTAAAATATTTCACACTGATTTTAATTTTGACGACATCAAGAAACTAACTCTTCAAAGTTTTCTTGAGTTTGTATCCATTATATCTCTACTATTTTGTGTGAACTTACACAGAGACTTACATGGTAAACAGCATCTCAACAGAAAAAAGGAAGCATTCAAATAGATCAAACAAAATGGCTTCGGTTTGCGGACGTTGACCAATGAGAACGCACCGATAGGAACACGTAGGCGCGCACACATACACACAGCTTGGCGCACCGCGTCTAATGGCACTGTTCCACTGTTCGCCCCAAGATGGCAGTCACGCGAAGCGACGAATGGGGCTGAACAAAGAGCAAATGGAGGCGATGAACCGCGTGTCGCTGGCCGCCGAGGGGCCGGCTCGGCCGACGCAGCTGAGCCTGGCGCCGCCCTCGGCCTCCACGTCGGCCTCGGCCTCGGCCGCCACCTCGCCCTCGCCGACGCCTAGCACACCCGCCGACTCAGGTCCCGCCGAGACTCGACCATTTCTTGGAATGCTATCGTCCCCTCCCTACACCTGTAAACGCTGAATCCCATTGGCTATTATAAAAATGCATCTCACTCAACAAACTGCATGAATATATTAAATTATTCTTAAAAAAATATGAAAAGACCACTATGGATCTAAAATAGACTATATAGACCCGTTTCGTGGATCCACAATGGCCAACAAAAATCAATAGTAAAAGAAATAACCACAATGCGTCAACACCGTCCCGCAACTCACTTTACCTGAAAAGGCGCTGAAATGGTATTTGTCAAATGGTGTTTCTCCTTATTATATCACTATTTGTAACAAGAATGAACTTGCTTTTACGTGTGAATCATCTTCAGAATACTGATTGATATACATTCGCTATAAATCATCGTTTACTTGAAAATATAGCCAATGTGCTTGAGCTGTAATAGCTTGCCGCGATCTTTGATAATGCCCCGTTGCATGTGCGAAATCATTACATTAACCTTTATTTTTAATTTCTAAATTTAGGATTAAATTTATTGTTTCATTCGAATTAACATAACTGCTTTATTCGAAAGGCACAAGGGAGGGGATGGTCCGGACCTAACCTATCTTCTTTACTAAACGTTTGTGAAGGAATGCAGTGTGCTTTTAGGTGTGCTACTAATGCTGAACTAATCGTTCGTGCAGATTCTGTGTTTAATTTACTAATTTTGTGGTGCGATGAGGTTGAGAATGTGTATTTTATAATAAATTTTTCTTTGGCAGGTTTTGCTGATGATTTGGTGACTAGAAGACAGAAAAAAGATGCTCAACTCGGTGGTCAGTATAAATTAACCACAATCCATTAGGATATTCTTAATTTCTCCAATACTCCTGACACTCTTCAACTTGGTAATTTCATGCTGTTGGTTCTGAACAGTGTATGGTATAATGAGATGAGTGTCAGATAAAATTAACACTTATTATCATACTGATAAGTTTTATATTGTTTCAAGCAGAAGAAGAACGCGCCATGCGAAGAGTTTCCTACTTGAAAGCCACATGGGGCGATAGATTACATATGGATAGCGACGTCGAACCTGAAAATGACCCACAAGGTCTTAGAGGGTATGTACCGCTAAACATAACATTACTACTTATAAGTACCCTCGATATATAATAATCATTTGTTTTAGTCACCGTGCTTTGTATAGTTTTGTAAATTTATTTTAGTCCAGTGAAATTTTAAATGTTGTGTGACAAATACAAGTGAAAAAAATGTCTTGTTAGTTAAATATATTCCCCAGTGATTTGTAATGAATAGCGCCGACTCTCTTTTGTCTCTTTGTATCACTTAGATAATGTTGTAGATAGACGATTGTGTACTACGAACTTTCATACGTAGATAGTAAGTAACCCAGTACCATGTACCTAACACTGTGGGGTGATAATTGGTGATTTATAAATTGTACTAACGGGGTGAATGTGATTGGGTTGAAACGCAGTGTGCGAAAATGGCGGCCTCCTCGGTTCACGGATGACATTACGCCGCTGCTGCGGATATTCGACCCGCAAGCTGTCCTCCCCGCGCGGTACGTCGCTGCTCTCATAGATGGCGCTTGTACAATGTGTGCGATTACACGAATGCGTTCATAGATGGCGCCGCTCGTTGCTAAATTTAAAATTGTAACGCGAACATTCGTTTTGTTTTTAATGTAAAATGGTATGGAACTATTTGCATTGCACTGCTTAAATTGATTCACTAGCGGTAAGTACTGCAAAAAATAGAATAAACGCATCATAATAACGCAAAAAGATGTACATTATTTAAATGAATCCATTAATTTATTTGAATCAATAACTTTTGTTTGGGGACCAGCTATGTAAATACATTTTCCAAACCGGTTGAGATGAAAATCGATACCTAATTAAAGTGAATATGTCAATGTGCATGTAATCTGATGTAATCTATCCTGTGTGCATGTTCGTTGTATAAAAAAAATATATGTTACATAGCATATTATTATACAGAAAATTCATTGTCTGAATGTATTATGCAGCATGCTATTTGTTGTTAGTGAAAATATTTTTGTTTGTAAATAATATATGTTTGTAAAGTACATATATTATCGAAGGTGAGGTATTTCTTAAAATTATAAAGTTGAAAATTCTATAACATTGTCCGGTTTAGTTTGAACAAACGTTTGCGAAAAATAACATTTAGTAAGTTATTTATTTTTATTTACCATAATTTACTTATTGGTTTTGGACTTAGCAAGGATTCCATGCCAAGTAACCATACACTTGTGTATGATATACTTTCGTATAAATAATAACTAATTAACTGCCTTCAGTTTTTTTTTAATTAGTCGCAACTTCATCAATGAAATTTAGGAAATATTAATCTAACGTTTTGTTGCAAAAACTAACATAACTATTTATTTATTTACAAAACAAATATAAACTAATGATGTATTGTATAGGTCAACGAAGAAAGATGAGGAGGAGACGTCAGAGAACGCTGTGGAGGCGACAGAGGGTGACGTACAAGGCAATGTGCAGATCAAGATGGTAGTCAGTAACGGCAAGGTACGAAAATAAATCACATCATATCAACTCATATCACTGTCCTGAGACTTTACCTTTAGCTTACCATCAGGCCCGACGAATCTTAGCCAATGGTTGATAGTGGTACATTGTATAAATGTTAACCAACGCGAAAACTTTTATAGCGCGATGCAGGATCTATAGTTTCGTAAAAGTTCAGCTTGATTTCGCTAGATGGCGCTAGATACAATTAAAAAAAACGCGTTAAATTGTATTTAGGGGTTTTCACACCCAAATTAATACCGTTTTCTTATTTGTGCAGCGTGCGAGCGACAGATCTTGGAAGCAGGTATGGGCGGTGCTGCACGGGACCAAGCTGTACCTGTATCGACACCATCCCAGTCAGGTATGTGTTAGGCAATAAGTTATTTTGTATAGAATATTTTTTACAAATGGAAAAGGGCTTACATCATTACTGGACAGTACTTTTGATACTTAATATCCGCCTATATGTATTATAGGATTGAGAAATTGAATTATTATCTAATGACTACTTACTTAGGACACTAACGAAAATCACGTTTTGCATTTATGAGAAAAAACGGCAGCAATTTTTCCAGTAGTATTCAATTTTGCAATAATCACTTTTCTAGAGGATTTATTGGCCTATTGGTATAATTAAAATAGGCATTTATTAATATCTGCATTTAAACTTTGTTTTAGATCTAAGTATAAAATAGGAGATCCAAAACCAACCAAACATTATGTACAGATTAAATTTCATTAAAATCCGTTAGGGTAAAGTCGGTTAACAAAAACGGTACACGTGATTGACTGTAGTTTGTCACCTAACATTACTAGGTATATCCATTTACTATTATTATAAGTAAAAAAGCACAAACACATTTCGGTTCGTGGTAAAACCTTCCGGTACTCCGCTTAATAGCTTGGAAACCCCTTTTACCTCCGAGTATACAAGGTATGGAAACTTACCTTTAGTAAGGCTCTATTTACCAACGGCCTTGGCTTCACCGATCGTGCCATATATTTTTCTCAGGCCCTTTGGTCGGCCGAGAATGTACTCACGTGGTCGCTAGGGTTGTCAACTCGTCAACAGAAAATATATATGAAAAAGTATCACTGACTAATAATGTGGCTACAGTTATTTAATCTATGAATTAAAGTTTTAAGAAGTTGTGTATAATATTTTAAATTTTTTGAAAAGACAATAGCCGTTTGCCGATAGTACCTTGCCTGGAAATCGAACTTATGAACGTAGGTATCAAATATTTACACATTACACATACATACACATTATATAAGTACATACAATGTAGGTATGCTGATGCCTCTTTTATGGATCGTGTAGAAGTGAATGTCACGACTGTTGGAACGGATGATGATGAATAAGGAGTCAGTGCTAACAATACCTTCCTGCTGTGGCAGTAATAGTCAGTATGTTTACTGCACTTGCGATTGTAAGTTCGACGTCTGGTCTTATATAGTCGTTCTGTTAGGAATTTCGTAGTAACTAACAGCACTGCAGTAGAAACGTACTAGTTGACGGTAATTGGTTTACAACTATCCTCTTGCGTTTTTGTCATTATGCGCCTAAACCCTATATAGGTAGGTACAGGATTGAAAAACACTGGCCAAATGTGGGTGTAGTATTGTAAACACAAAAGCAAAATATTGATACCTACTCCTCACGTGGAACGAGTAACGCGTCTACACCTCTAATCGTGATATAAATCTTATTTATAGCATCTTAGCACAATAGGTCGTTAATTCCTTATAATCTTTGAGATTTGGCGCCGTGATAGCTCTAAATAAAAGCTATAAAGTAGCGTCTACATCTGGAAAATAACGGCTAAATTAAGAACACATCTTGTTAATATTAATATATCAATTATCATCATAAAACCCTGGGTCTAGGCTTTCAAAGAAGCAAGTATCATCCGACCCTACCCCCCATCTACTCTCTCCAACAATATCAACAGGAAACGGGAATAAATTAAAAGGAGATTAAAAAATTAAGCTATTTAAAAAGTTTATCGCATCTATGATTACTTATTCTTCCTCATTTTTATTACGTATAGTGATTCACGAGAAGCAATGAGTACCAACAGTTGTATAATTAGCAACATAACGCACAAGTTGTGTTTAAAATTGTCGAAATATTTGAGTGACAGCCCTATTACTGTCCACTCTGTAGTGCAAATATTTTGATCGCGGCGTTGGAATTTTGTTTTATGCGAAATGGTTTTTGTTTTCGTGGAGTTCGCTCGAGTTGTTGTTTTTCGTGTTGGAACTAGGCATATAAACATTGTTATTTTCCAAAAATAGTACCTTTCACAAATATTATGTAATATCTACAGATTCAAATATAGATGTACACTTCCGTGAATTATATTTGCTATTCGGTGGTTCATATTTTTCGATGAATGTTGTGTATGTTACGGTACATGTAAGGTGCGTGGTTAATATAGGTGGTTAATATTTATTTTATCTAAAAGGAGTGATTAATGTCACTTCTACCTATATTTAACCGCTAAAAACCCTCGCAAATCTAAAAAGAAATAGTAAACGAAGCGAACTCGTGAAAACCGCGTGTCCGCTCATCACAGCCTTATTTCGATACATAATCCCAATTATCAAAACATAACCAACAAAGTCAATATTCCATCTGCGGCCATACTGGCCATCCCTAATGTTAATTAATACTAACGCAGACTATACCCGTATTTAAGGTTTATTATGAATTCTAGAGATGTGCTCGTTATCTTGCAGATAAACTATCGAGTATAGACTTCCTGTCACGCGCCTTATGCGTACGCGCACCTGGCTCCATTGTCGACTATTTAGGGTTGGTGACGTACCTACATAATTTTTGAATTTATGTAGTCGCAGTTGGGTGAACCGATTTTGTGTCGTGTATAGTATTCTTTTAATAATTAAAAGTGACTTAAGTTACGAAGTTTTGACCACAGTACACAAAGTGAATTAATTGAATTTACTTAAGACATTTGGTGGAAGCATTCGACCCTCATAATCGCCGATGGTTCTGCCCGCACCTCCTCGCGTACCCAACCGTGGCACCAACGGAAATTCTAATCAGTCACATGTTCGAAGTGGCAACTGTTTTTAATGTTATAGAATTTTATGCATAAGTCCGACCGTTTAAGTTACATGTTATGGAAATTGGCAATTAACTGTGCCCATTGTATAGTAAAGAACGATATTGGTCGAAAAAGTTTCGCGTACTTACTTTTTTACGAGAATTTAAAGGAAGTGACGTAATAATGCTCGCTAAATAGGAACATTATTGTTCCTATTTAGCCATCAGCGCGTTCTAAATCTGTATTAAAATAAAAGCGTCATACATTTACTAAGTGCATTAACAAAACAATAAACAACAAGTTTAAGGAACGACCTTTGTTAGACAGCGAGAGACACGTCATAATACAGACGAACTTAAAACAAGTCACTTCTACAAAACAGTTCAAATCTGAAAGTGAGTAATGCGGAAGTCACAAATTCACTTCACTTCAACTTAACCGCTGTTTTCGTGTAATAAAAGTTGCCGGCGTCACGCCCACACCCGTAGGGAGCAAAACTTCCAAACTCCAACAATATCACTCCCGACAACGAAAGCTCTAAACAACAATACCGTCAGAAACCAGCACAGAAGTGGAATACTTTACCCGCACACGTTTTTCATTGTTCTTACAAAGCGAAAAGCATCTATGGAGGCCGTCAAGGCAGTGATAACAATTTTAGGATTGTCAATATCTCAACATCTGAAATAATGGCCCGTATCTTCTTAATTTCACTTTAGCTTCTTACCATCTAGCGGTCTGCAGTCAATTGACAGACTGAATAGTAAAAAAAATCCTTCATTCACAACACATAAACTTTATATATTTTTAGAGCACTAAACGTGGCTTTAAGTGCAGCGAGAAAAGTGTCACATAGCAAATTTATGCAGTATGCAACTTGTTTATTTTCACGTTAATAAGAACTCGTCAGATGTAACCAAAGTTCCCACTTTATGTGTTCCTTATACGATGGTGTATATAACTGTGTTTGAACTCCAAATTAATTCCACCCGGAATGTGGAATGAATGTAAGGGACTTTCAATTTTCGTTTTCTTTGTAGGATTCGGGGAAGTTATTTTTGGTGAATTTAATGTTTCCTGAAACAAAAACATAGGCTGGAATGAGAAGGATGCGCGTTGTGTTTCACATGTAAAAATACAGAAACAGGGCATGAAGTAAGTAAATCATTTTAACATGAAATCTTTTGAATTTATGGAATTAGAGCAAACCTTTATGAAAATAACTTCGCTAATTACAGGTTTTGTTTCTTGACAAAATCTTTGCTGCAGTAGTATTATCGTAGAGACGGCTTCGGATTAGATATCATAAGAATAAATAAACACATAGGTACTATTCATATTCTTCAAAGTGTGACTTTGAACCTATAAAAATCCTTTTTTTTTTCTTCTATGCTTAACTACTATAACCCTATAATTACTACGATCAAAGGGTCTTACTATATACGTAATTAAATATAATCTAAATAAAAGGCTGTCCTACAAGATATTAGTAATATTACTTACGTATTTCTCAGTAAAATAAAATGTACATTAGATTCATATTTCACATTTAATGACTGATCAATCTATAGACCTTAAAACGCACTAAATAGATGTCATATTGTGGTGACGTATCTCCCAACTTTCAAGGAAGTCATTCAACAAATGCATTTAGATATTCTGAGAATTTATCGGGTGCTGGTTCTGTACTTATCTACAGTTTATTAATAAGATTATTATGACTAGACTTCTAAACCCTGTGTGAATATGGAATTTGGATTGATTTTCTGGGAATTGGGAAAATTGGTGGTTTAGTATATTATGTACAAAATGTGTGTTTATTGTATAACTGTTCAACTAGTATCAGTACAGTTGATACATTTCATTTACCTGGTCGTGACGATTCTTAATCCTGTATAAAGTTTATTTCGTATATATGTTTAACGTAATAATTTATCAATCTATTCAATGTAACACCACAGTGGTACTTTTTAGGTGATGTTGAATAAAAATGGAAAGTACGGCCGCTGCCAACAAACTGTTATACAGTTTGGCAGAGGTAATGATTGTAGTGTGCATTTTTCGTTAATAAATTTTATTTAATTCATTCATTCTTTATAGAGTACGGCCTACGAAAGAAAGATATAAAAGAAAATAATGTGTGTGTGTTCCTTATCACGTTTTAGGAAGTTTGTCTAACTCGTCATCGTGTCATGTCGTGCCTTGATAGCGCATCGTTCGTCTTAGCCATAAGACGTCCACTAGTCTATAGAGGTTTTATATTGCGTCTGAATAGTGCTTTACAACTTACAACCTTAAATGCCTTATAGAAAGGGTCAAACTCCCAACTTGGCTGTTTACAGCACTTATTTTTTCTTCCCAATACAAATGTATTCCAAACCCGTGGAGGAGCAAGGAAGTGACAGATGTTTATGGTTTACCGCACGAGATGTGTCCTTAACCCAATTGTGGGTTAGATTATTGATGTTGAGAATGTTATTCGCCGTGCCTCTTTGTTACATATATACCTACATAATATCTCCGGATATATTTTAAGGGGCATGCAGGTGCGTATTTTGTATCAGAATATCGGTTTTTATAAATTTGTTCCTTAGAGAGTAATATTTTGAAAATGGGTCAAGTAAGTAAGTACTTAAGTAATACGTATTTGGGATGGTATAAGATAAGAATAAGGTGAATTTTAGTGGGATGAATATGGAACAACCCCTTCAAATATTTACATAGTTGGCAAAATATCAGTGTGTTAATACACCTCGGCTTAAACCTTTTTGAATTAGGATATCGACATGAGGTAGAGACTAGACTGTGACTGAATTTTGAACATAATATATTTTTTACGAAAATTGGTAGGTACTCTATATTTGTCAAGGTATAATAAAATTTAATACAATTTGAATAACGCCATAATAATCTAGTAAGTACCTAATACAATAATGGTTATGTGACTAAACTCCCTTCGGAATTCAGCAACAGAACACGGAAAATCGAATTCTAACTCTGTCATTATAAAAAATACATTTGAAAATTCTTCCAGGAAACTTTTAAGAACTCTTTGCAGCTAAACAGACAACTAATAAATTATAGGTAAACGTATAAATGTTCTTTCTAACAAGCTGCTTGGCATAAGTATATTTTTGTAATTCAAATCAGTATATTACAAAATGTATAGCAAATGTTTCTTTTCTCGCGTTTCATTTTACAGTACTTACTTTGAAAATTATATAGATGAAGATAATATAACATAGACACATTTTAGGACACGTAATACGCATTATATTTTAATTTAATCATTATTAATACTTAATCATTTGTCTGTCTGTCATCTGTGTCATCCAGAATGCGATGTATCGTCAGTAATTGTTCACTTTAAGCGATAGATAATAAATATTTCTTTTTTATTCTTCATCTAATAATTGCTTTATCTTTATACCTTTCATTCTAATTATTAACTGTTGATTTTAATGTTCTTAATATCATAAAATTGTCTATAAAAATCAACCTGAAAAGTAAATCAAAATTCTACAAAGACGAAATATTAAGTTTAATTAAGTTACTTATGAATTTTATTCATGATATTATCATTTAACTTAAATTGTCAAATAACCTTACAAGCTGACTGACCGTGTCACAGGGGCCTTAGGGTAACTTTTGACATCAAAAACTAAATTGGAATTCGATTTGTTAGTGTGTCATTGTTCCATTGTATAAGGGAAATCTCGACCAGCTCAACTAAATTTATGTTCTAAGAATAATAATTATATCATGCGTACAAAGATTTATCACTTCAATATATACAAATTTATGAGCCCGTATTTAACCACAAACTGCTCATTAACTGCAGTTACTTGTATATTAAATCAATTTAACAAAACAATTACCATAGAACCGATACTGTACCAAATACATATTTATGAAGTGACACCCTACGTTAAATGCATAAAGTTGCATTTTATTCTTTGAATAGTCAACTATTCTGACGGTTATTTATTAATTTAATAGGTATATTTTATGAGTAGGTGTATTGGCAATGAGATTTGGTGCCACTTAACTGTGGAAGTAACTACTGCCTACCGAAAACCTTGGTTAAATAACTTAACACTATGCCTAATTAAACTATTTGTACGGATTTTGTCACGATTTGTTTGGTGTTGTATCATTATTTACACTGATTACGGCGTTTCAATTGCTTCTCAGCAGCCATGGTTACAGTATGACGTGACTTTAGCTGTGACCATAGCATGTAAATGATAAAATGACACTGAACAAGTCGCCGGTATATTTATTTAAACCCGACATTTCAATCATATTGCTCGAATGAGTGTAATATTCATCAATAAGAAGTGAATTTCACCTCTAAAGTTTTGTAACGATATAAAATCGTTCAATCACACTACATTTTCTGCGAAAAAATATACCAGTGCCAAAACAATCCATTACATCAGTCAGTCAGTAAATATTCTAAGATCAAAAACGGCTCTCTGCCTTGCTGTCGTAACTCGCAGTTATTGCTGTTTTCTGTACCAAAATTCTTAACAGGAATCAAGTGGTACCCGGCAATAGGCTTTTCTCTAATTACGAACTGAATCAGGTGGCGAAATTCGCCCTAAGTACGGCGTATATAAAAAAAGAACAGCTGCTGATTAAGGACCTTATTAACATACCTACAGAAAATTAATTTACCTTCCACCTGGTCATTTTACGATAATCCATCGGTTCGGCGGAGTTTTATGTTAGATCAAAGCCACGTTTGGCATTGATTGACCAATTAGGGCAGGTGCGGCTACACCCTTTAGACCTTCCCGTAGACAAATACCTCATTATGTAGATTCGTAAATAACAGTGTAGGGCTTTTTAGAGGTACATTTACGTTTACGCCACACCTCTGTTAGAAAATAACCCCCCCGTATAGATATGCAAGACAATACACACCCAAATTCCGTTAAAAATATTTTGCAACTCATGTAGAGGTAATCGGGAGAGATATTACTATTGCCATGGATCGGAAAATTTTAATGGATTTTTCACGAAATGAGGTAGGTACACTGTTGTCGCTACTTGATTGACTTAACTATTTTTTTGTGAAAAGAAATGAATGACGAATTTATTTTTATGTAAAATATGAAAAATTAAAGCAAAAGAGACTCACAAAATGTACAAAATACAGAATTTTACTATGTAAATTTCAGCTTGATACTTCCCCCATTCGAGCCACCATCTACCATCCACAATAAAACCAATATAGTAATCTCTTTCCTGTGTTCAGGTAGTCCAATTCAAATTAATCAGAATGATCTCACAACATTCCTCAAATAGCAAACACGATTCCCCAGATATTTCAGATTAACCTGCCAACTTGTAACAAAGTTGCATAAATTGCGTGAAGACTTGTTATAGAGCGTGCTGCCAGCTGCCACCCACCCGCTGGATAATGCGATAGTCTCGATAATAAGAATACTGTGAGAAGTAGTTGGGTTAAAGTTATCATGTGAAAAATAGTTTATGTATTTTTACGTTGATAAAACTCTTTGCAAAATAAAAATTGCATAATACAATTTGTTCTTCGAAAAGCTTTATTGTTTGAGGCAAGGCGATCAAATTTTACCATATATTTAAATTAAGAACATAGCATTTGAAAATAAAAGCAAGTTCGTATTTCTATGCTGTTTGTTCCTTTGTTCGGCTATGTACCTACCCGTACCTACAAACTCCAAGTTTTTACCCTTTTACGAAAAGACCTATGTGATCTCTTCTTTAGGGCCCATCAAAAAATAATAATGATATTCGCTCATGTATCCTAATTCGCCATACTTACTCTTGCTATATCCGATCCATTTTAGTTGATAAACATTACCTTACTTAAAATAGTTTCACATAACTTATTACGACACTAACAAGCCCCTTCAAAGTCATAAACACTTCAATATCCTCAGGCATATTCTTTACACGTCAAAATTAATTTATGAAAATTGCTATCGCGTACCATTTTTATTTATGGCAACGTTTTGGCTCACTCTCAACTATTTTTCAATAAGTAAACTCCATATAGGCAGCTGACAGAACTATTCCTATGCTTGTAAAGGATTAAAAATAGTGACTTATCGATCGAGCGAAGGTGTTATGGTATAAATCCTTTTACACTTCGCAAGAGTAACCTCTATGTATATGCCAGCTACATTTTTATTTAGTGTTTTGGTTCAGCTCGCATGCGTAGTTTTTTTATTACCCGTTGGCGTTAAACTTTAAAATATAACACGTGAAGGTATCTGTTGTTTATAAACACGCAAGCCTGTCTTCGTTTCAGATATTTAATATTATCAATTCACTTGCTACAATTAACAATCTCAATATCTCCAAGAATTGGTATTCTTGAAGATGGTTGGAATATCTCGTTAGAATTGCGAGCCACACGATGCTATTCAAGAAATGTTTAGAAATCTGGAAATATGGCTGAACGCGTTGGGCTATCGAGGCAAAGAATGATTGATTGCTTACAGCGAACGATGACATGATAAAAACTGAATTATTGTAGAAATGATGAAACGGTGACGAGAAAGTCCGAGTGCATGGGACTCTGCCAATATCGCTTTGTTTTATGAAATGATATAATCAATGATGATGCACTCTATACTCCCGCAAAGCAACTGGGTGCTAGTGAGCGATGAATTACCTCAGTTCTTCATGGGCGTAGGGCTCAGGAAGTAAAGTAGCGGTAGGTACTTCAGCTAGGCCACTGCCCTTGCTTAAGGTAAAGCCTTGGCACCTAACAATTTTGAATGATTTTTCCATCACTTCTCCTTGTGCAGTTTAGAAATAAGATTCCATACAAACAGACAGATAAAATGCGGTGACAGACTGACGTCAGTAGACATAAAATATCGCATTACAAATGTCGTGCACGTATACCAACGAGTCACTAGACAAAAGTAGTTATACGAATAGTGAAGAGCTGTTTTAATAACTCATACACATGCATTTGTAATTGATCAGTAGTGCTCGCGGTGCTTTAGCATTCGACTTGCGGCACTTCAGAGCGCATCGGCATTTGCGCCCGCGCATCGAGTTACACTACAAACACCTCGAGCACTCATGAATTAAGAACGTGTGCAATTAAGATCTGTATTATAGGAATACTTCACTGATTAGGCTTATCTTGAATAGGTGCCTACTTACCTCATACAGGTAATAATGAAAATTAACAAATTATCCGCGTCTACATTGGTTTAAATTTAATGTTAAATAGCTTGCTGTTTTCCACAAGAATCTGTAAACTGAAAAGTTATCCTATTTTATTTATCAAATTGAACAGCGAACAAAAAAACATGCGTACTTTGAAACTTTCACATTTAGACTGAATTTCACCGACATGCTTTTAAACTCAGATCAGTTAGACGAATCCAGTTTTATAATTTTAGTGCGATAACCTTCACCCATGCCGTAACCGTAGCGGAGTCAAACTCGAGGTTATTTTTGCTACTGACCTGAAAATGTATGTTTTCACACTTTAGAACAGATCGTTGGGTAGGAATGATCTCAATATTTCCTCAGAACTGTATAGTGTTACAACTCTGAAACGATCATAGGCCATAATATCATTATCATCTTAGCGTTTCTCCCGGTTGCATTCGAAGCTTTCCCGTAGTTTGGTTTGGCTATACGGTTTTCATGAGAGCGACTGCCGTATGAGAGAAAAACCTGCGCTAGAGCCTAGTCGTTTGTTCAGCAGGTATACCGGCTTGCAGATGAGGTTGGCCTGAACAGTATTTTTTTTAATACCACCCAGGTGGTAGACAACCACACGGTCCACCTGATGGGAAGTGGTCACTTTGGTCTACGGACATGTGCAATTGGTGGGGTTTCATACACTGGCCATGAACGCCTTAACAAAGCTTAAAATCGATATGAGAATAAAATTAAAAGTTAGTTTCATTCGGCTTTCAAAATCTAATAGGTTCTATGTTCATCTTTTTGGAATCGGTTGAAAAACAAATGATGCTTTCAAGCCGTCACACACGTCCTTATACAGAGGAATGCAGGCCCACAACTTACTGGTAGGAGTTCCACAGATTAGACGCAAATATTATCGAGATCTTCGTGTCTTAAAAGGCTGTGTGGGGGCGGGCTATACATTACAGCCAGGTCAATGTTGGGCAGGTGTCAGAATGCCTTTGTTCTTGTATGTACACATGTACACATTGTACACCTATGGATGCATATATCTTTGTTTACGTCTTTAAGTGTCGTCTTTAGAATCTTATAGCCAATTACATTAGAATTTAATCGTGATAGGTTAAGACACGGTTATATTTATTTGCTGTGAGATTGGAGAGTTAAATTTTAGTAATTGAGTATACGATTTTGATCTTAAATGTTAACTTGACCTAAATGCTGTAAATAATTTTCGTAGAATTAATAATAATTAAATTAGTACTGTTAAATTCAATTTTGTCATCACCTTAAAATTGTTTTATTTTGAAAGTGATTCAATTTTAAAGTGATGAGGTTTCGGCTATGATGAATGAGTTAAACTATGCTTTCTTTGGCTCTAAATAATCATTCAATGGGCAACCCTTGGAAATAGTGGCCACCACTTTTTAAACTTCACCTCAGCTTACCATCAGGCGAGGTACAGTCAATCCGACGGACTAACAGACGGTCTCGACAGATGCTTTTCCATACCCCGCTTAAAGAACTTAATATGATAAGTTTGCTGTTTGACGAAACAACAATTAACCATTATGTCTGCTAACAGTTCTACACACACAGCCTATGAGGTACCTATACGGAATTTTGGCGTAGGTATTCGACCTCAGCAGAAATAAACGTCTTTTATTATAACTGTGTTCCATCGCCATTGTTCACCGCTCTGCACAAATAAACACGTCCAAAATAACCACAATTAAATTTACGTTTCACAAATTGCGGCATTCATACTAGAAATACAGCTTCACAACGACTTTATTACCTAACGAAGCTCGAAAACAAACTTGGCTATACTTTTTATGTTTGTTGTGTTGTTCGAAACTTGGGTGTATTGAATTCTTTAATTTAGTACTTATTAGTAGGTACTTATTAATTGACTTAATTAACTTATTTTGGGTCTAGATAGCGCCATTATATTTAAAGCGATATTATATTCTATTACACTTTTAATACTTTCAACACTATATTTTCGATACATACACAAAACATACGTACTTTTTGTGCAATAAACATACATTATACAGTATACATACATGAAATACCCATATCAATGCACTTACTTTGCACTAATACTTAAATTGATTAAAGGGAGTTGGAAAACGGACCACAGACCTAAAATTGTAAGCTTTGGCATCCACTAGGATGAAGAAATAGAACCGTAGTGTATGAATACTAGATCAAAAGATACACGAATACAGTTAAGCGCATTTTAGAGCCAGGACGAGCACTAATAAATGCACTACGTATTTATATCACACGACACACGACCTTCGAGATGGCACCACGACACTTAATTCGCTTGTCGCTTCATTTGTCGGTGAAAGGCATGAATTATGTTTTAACAACGACATGGTGGGCGTCATTCACTTCAGTCAACGGAAAATATTATCAAGTTCCTGAACCATCGGTCGTTGAACTCTGAAAGTACAATAGCAATTATTTGTGTACAGCCCGTGGTAAATATAAAGGGTCGAGTGTCTAATGGGGCTATCCCCTAGGGTAAAAGTATTTCAAACGCTTTTAATTGTAGGTATGTTTTGTGTAACCATGTAAACCAAACCTACAACATTGTTTGAAAAAGGCTTTCAGTAGACACATTACCTCGACGAACAAATGATTTATGTGAATATGAACTTAATCAAGACAAGTCAAGTCCTTCAGAAGTTACAAAATAACTAACAGACAAAAACCGTTATTTATCACGCCCTTTTCCGTGATCGTAGATGATAAGTATTTAGAAGGCTATGATTTGAGGTTAATGAAATAATGTATTTCATATATTTTTTTTATTTTTTTTTTCTCTTTTGTTAATAATTAGCGTACACCAAGAACTACCCAGATTTCCATGATACAGTCCATACTTGTTGTCTGGAAGAAATCGCAGACAGCGATAAGACCGCTCTTTGTACAAATTTTTTTGTTCATATATACGCTTTGTTTGTATCCTGATGGTGTGTGCAATAAAGAGTATCTATCTATCTATCTATCCATCTATAGGTACTCGTAGGTTAGATTTATATATTTCAAAGTTAAAAGTTAAAACCAGTCAGAACAATCCTACTTCCTACTATCCTATCATACTATAATCGTAATACAAATTTAAGCCAAATCCGTTCAGCCTGTAGAGCATGACTGAGTTTCTTTTTTTTTTTTATGTCGGTCACGTCAACATGACTTCACCTCGCCTGATGGTAAGCTGAGGCAAAGTCTCTAGAATGGGAGTCACCATTGCAAACACCGATAGTGCCAAAATGGTTTTATATTGGACACGTCAACATGAATTCACATCGCCTGATGGAAAGCTAAAGGCAAAGTCTCAGGATCGGGGGTCACCACTACATACAACGATAGTGCTACAAACTCCTCGTAAACTTTCGATAGTAGGAAGTAGGATAGGAACCTACCCCTCCTTTTTTTCCGTGCGGAAATCCTCATGGACGTAACCCACCCATTTCCCTCGCAAACCTACCCCTCCTCAACAGGAGCTAACGTTTGAGTACATACCTATAGGTATGTATGTGTGTGTGTGTGTGTAAATGATTTAGAAAAACATAAAATAGGGTTGAAAACACTTTTGTCAGGTTATATACACAATTTGTTTAACAGCTGTCAAGGGAATATTCGTTTTCAAATATTCAGCGTCTGTATATTCTGCCTGCGTCTTGGAAGAGCTGTCGAAGCGATACGTGCCGACCATACCTCTTGAGGATATGCTGTTATGTCCAAATCGATATTTATAGGAGACGTCATGAACCAGAGCCATTGCAGATCGTGTCTCGTTTTCTAGCACTATAGAATACTGGTTCTGTATTCCTTATTGACCGACTTTTTTTATAAACCACCTCCTGAAAGAGTGAGGTGAGTGAAACTCACTTGTGTATCAAATTCCTGTCGTTACAGTTTACCGACCTTTACAGGTTACTTTATATTCTAAATCAAAGTCAAAAGTTAAAGTCAAAGTTGAGTCTATTCACCAATAAAATGTATAGTTTCCGTTACATGATAGATAGAGCTTTCTGTGATATTATTAGTCGAAATTACGGGTGCAGGTAAACGAGATATTTATATTGTCATGTGTAAAATAAATAACAGATCCTCAATCTGAACTTGCCAAACCTCATATATATCCTTTTCTATACCTACACATATCTATCACATTATTAAGAGATTGTCATAATTACCACGATACCTCAGACGACTAACGATATTTCTCCATTTACCGGCCGGATATTTCATATTTAGACAAATGGGTATTAATTACAAATATTTTATGATTATTGATTACATATCTATTTTAGTCAAATTAAGCGTGATCAGCCGTACCTACCTAGCGTGTCGACAGCTGTACTGACGTGAATCCGTCATACACCAGTCACAGACAGTCCGTCAATTAGCAATGCTGTTGGTCAATTGCTTTATTTGCAATCGCGTGTGAGGTGTGCCACCGTCTTCCATACACCAGCTCCGACTTCCTGTCAAGCCAATTATAAAAATAAACAATAATCACTTCCTATGGCACGCAGGTCGTCCAGTCCGTGTCGGCGTTTCGATACTTAATTTGAGGGCGGCGTTTTCTTGAGTTTGCGTAATCGAACTACGTGTGTGGCGAAACCGCGGCTCCTTATAGGGGGCTTATTGAGGACAGGATCTGCAATGAGTACAGAACTCGTATTCGCTAAAATAAACATGTGATTGGCACTTTATTTATCAAAAATAACAGTTAATTTATAGTAAAGAGCTCCCACATTTTATTAAAGCCTCGAAATTGTGTAAGTATTCATGTGAGGTCATGCTACAAGGTGGTCTTAAATGTTTAATGATACAAAGATAGAATCGAGTTACTTGAAAATACTTTTCTAAAAACCGCTTCAAAATTGGTTCAACCAAACATTAGGTTATCGCGGATAAACATTATATACAAGTTAAACAGTGAACCTCCTCAGTGTAGACGGTTAAAAATATTTTAATCACAAATAGCATTGAAAAGTATAAAAGCATTTAATCATTGTCTATGTCTAACCAAAAAAGAAAAACAAATAAAAAACAAGTAAATAAATGAATACATACTCAAACTTCGAATATAGAACGAATCGAAACAAGAATTAAAAAAATCGATTCTTAAATCAAAAGGAGCAAAGGTAAAGCATATTTTGATATTGCGGTGAACTTGAATAATGAAGCATGTGAACAGAGGCGTCAAAACAATAGGCCAGGGCGTTGCGAAGCGTCGGCGAACCAACACGATTGCGCTTTTAAAATAACTGAAATACCACTGTTGCAGTGTTGCAGACTGTTTGATAAGATCAACCTGTAATTAGATACTTTTTGTAACATTGTGCAACCGGAATGTCGCTCTAGTAGACCACTTCTAGTAATACACATACGATTTGTACACACCATCTGACTCAGTAAGTTTTACTATGTAATGGACATTGTGTCTATATCACCAAGAACCTATAAAATTTACGGACGATACGTGTTGAGTACGAAGCTGTGTCACAAAAAGGGCTAACCTTGTAAGTGAATTTTAGGTGGCAATGTTACCCAAATTTGATTGAAATGTGATTTCTGGATATTGTTGTTCCTGTTATTACAGTTTTTAGCCAAGTTTTTCAAAAAAAATTTCGCTACTTAAACTGACAGAATAGAATGACGTTTGCTGCGTAGTGCTCACTAGTGTGTGAGTGCGTGCCGAATTGTGCGTATAAGCAAGTGGGCCGACTCTAGTGTCATCAATTGTAGGTATTCTGCGTTCCCTCCATAGATTTTATAGGGTCATGATTATCACGCCCTTTTACTTTATTGATGTTCTCATAAAATGGCCCTTATTTAGTTGTTAATAGGGTGCGTCTTTCCTTTTTTGGGTCAGAATGAAAAATCGTCCTCATTTTTTCGTGAAAGAGAAGGTTGTCAATTTGTAAACGCTAACCATGTACTTAACTGTAGGAAGTACCTACAGTTGAAAGATCGAACAACTAATAATAAATACTTGCGTCCCTTTAATGAAGGGAAATAGGAAGGTCCTGAAGGTTAAAATTAACTACTTTACAATTTTCTTGCTTATTGAAATTCAATACGAATCAAATTTTCTATTTCTGTAGTCTTAAGATGAAATTATATTGAAAATGATTTGGATCAGATCTAAACTTGACTCCGAGTTATTAATAGTTGAAAACTAGGTCTACCACTGTAAACACGATACTAAAATATATATTTTAATTAAATGTTATTGGATTTCCTAAGCCGATATTCACTAAGAAGTAATAAATAAAATCTAAATTTATGTTCAATTCTAGTTTTATTGCTATTCTATTTTAGACTCTTCGATTTTGAATGTGACGTAACCAATATAGTCCAGAAATTTGTTTTGTATTACTAATCTGTGGTATTACAAAACAATTTTCAGAACGAGCTATTTCGTCTGTAAACACCTGTACGATGTAAACTAAATAACCTATTTTCTAATACTTGTATCAGTGTTTTCTTAACGTTTCGATTTTCGTATTTAACTTACAATCTTTCTATTCGTACAATGAACAGTTATTCTCTTAATGTCTGTAATATTTTGCGTTATTTTGTTATGATAATGTGTACTTACAGCATCGAAAAATCTATGTGGGACGGATATGTTCGCGGCCTGGTTAAGAGTTAAGGGTTCATAATAATGCTATGTCTATCGGCTATCCACTTAAAATATTTATAAAGCAATTACTAATTAATAGCTACACATATTAGGCTGGTAGATCTAAAAGGTTGTTAGACATGGCGTATTCGGCATTAATCAAGTTCTTTACTTGATCATATTATGATTTACGACTCTATGGTCATGGTGTATTTCATACGCAAAAGTGAGTCGACACCGCTAACACACGCTTCGACTGCTGCAGTCAAGTGGTTACAGGTGTCTATAAACGTTTTCAACTTCAAATTTCCCTCCCATGTACAAGGGAAGGGAAGGCCCAAGGAACTCTGGCGAGCTGGTGACTCTACTCACAACCAGAAATGTAATGTTATCTGTAGGCATTATTGTTTGATTTTACAAACACTGCTTTTCTCTAAAGATTCGTCACATGTTCTTAGAATCCCGACGAGACCGTGACCTATACAAATTACATAAGAATTAACCTTAAAACAATTAAAGCAAAGGAATGCTACCACTCGCTGACAACTAACAAACAACACATCGTCGTCGACACTGCAATTAATAAAATTAAAATAGAAGCAAAATAATTACGAAACTAGCTATTTGGGTTGTACACCAATCTCCAGGCTTTGACCTAAAAACGTTTTGAGTGATCACTTAATCTCCCAAAATTGGATTCGCGAGATCATCCTAGGACCAATTTTATACTGCCTACCCTCTTAAGTATGCTATTATGTAACGTGATAACGTTCGGATAGGTTAAATTTAGTTATTTCTCACGCCACGGCTATTTTTAGACATCCCTTTTATAGCGTTATGAAAGCGTGGCGTACGAAATAACTGAAAGCGAATTACTTGGAAAATGGAGGAAATTTTAGGGACAATAAAATTTTAGCGCTTGTTTTTATATGGCAACCTTTGTGTGGATTGAAATGCGTGGAGAAAGAAAATCGTATACAGTCAATGCATAAAATAGAACCTACTTGGTGTGTTCGTGTCGTAGTTCCACCGCACTATGTTTTATGAGAGCCATTTTTCGGACATCCCACTTTTATTCAATAATATGATAGATATAATCATTTTAATGTTATATTTTGAATCCCTGTTTAGATATCATGTCTGGTTTTTTTTCTTAAATATCCAAAGTTCTCAGTATTTTTAACTCAAAATTTATAAAAAAATTAATTGAAGTCACTCACAACTCACTATCATATATGATTAACCTTGTTGTCAAAGAAAGTTCTGCCTGCTGGTAAGCTAGATTTAGCCAACTTTAGATTTAGGTACCTTATACGTTGTTTATCTAACGATATTTTGTCTAAGTATTTGTGAGTTGCAAATAGATAGGTATACCAAGCCAATTAACTGAATACACAGTTATCAAAAAGACTACTTGCAAGTTTTGCAACATGGGCTACATTTTACAAGACTACTAGTTTTTATAATCTAACTTAAGCAATATTGTTTGTATTAGCAGGAGGTTCGAATTAGTGATTTTTTTTTCGAATTTTGAAAAAAGATTGTGATAAGTTTTTATTTATTGCGTATAAAATCGTTTGAAAATTATTATATTTGCGTTTACTTTCGACATATTTTACATTTTCAGCATTTTTAAGATTTTGATGACGATTTTTAATACTATCTAACCTTTTTTTATTTTTGTTACAGGTATGGTCCAATTCACTATTATCGAGTCATCTAACACGCAAGTATACCTCACATCACTTCTTAAACAAATTGCGACTTACTACATACATATATAAATACATTTTAATCTGTTTGTTTAGAAATAAAATAGGATTAAGTTGTCTGCCGGTTGTTCCCACGCAATAATAAACTCGTCTCGAAAAATAGGTTGCTTAATGGTTTCGTTCTTGTTGTTAATGACGTGTTAGCAACGTGTGCAACCTGTAACAACCGACCTAATTTCTTCATTGTGACGTCATTCTCGTATGACTACCAAAGGCCATAGAAACTTGCATGTTTTTAAACCAGCAAGGGGGTTACTGTTTGACTTGCATCAACGATTATCTCGCCTTTGGTTCAACCGATTTTAATGCGGTTTTCAGATAAGTATATTTTGCACTCTAGTGTTTAGGTTTACCTAAAAGGTTTATGTCTTTTAGGCTTCTAGTAGTGTTTAGGTTTTTACTACTAAATACTTACAGGAGTATTACGGCCCTAATTCACCAATGCACCATTCGGCAGGCCTTCAAGATGCGTTGCGTTGTTTGCTTTTAATGCACCTGTAAATGTAAATGTTTGTATCTTTCTTTCTTTTCTTTCAATTATGTTTTTAGGGGCACTTTTTAAAAATGACTACGGGATAAAGCTATTCTGGGCTCTGGAGTTTTAATGGACTGTTCGTGTAGTCATATCTCATGAAAGTTAATCGGATAACATAGAACCGAAAAATACTCTTGCTTTCAATTTTGCTTGTCTTGACTTTTCGGGGAGTCACTGCCGTCTGACCCCGTCAACTCCAAGCCTGCACGAGAACCTATTACGAGTATATGTATGTAATCCTACTTAATATTATATGTGTGTTACTTAATTAATCCCGCTCAAACGTGGTTTATGTAAACGTATGTTATGTAAACGGCTCCCGTGGGTTGCGGGCTAAGCTAATTATCAATGTTTTTTCAATGCCAACTTTCTTCTTCGACACCTATTTAAGGCAGTATCTGTAGAGGAGATGATTCCAACATTTAACAAACCAACATATAACTTCTCGTAAATGTACCGTCAGCAGTATAAAAACACTTACACCTGCTGAAAGACATTTGGCGCACATCACATCAGTATTACAATATCTCACTCACTGGTAAAGTAAACTGAAGTCAAACACCAAATAATTTACGCCAAAGCACTATTCAATTCAAAATTATTATAGACTTTATTGTAAAGCAGTAGATATGGTTTTAACAAAATTATCGTAAATTGCAGTAAGTTGTGCCTCATCCTAGAACTTTGTTGCCAATGAATTTATCAATTTAGATAAGTTACGACTGTACTGCTTTTCTGGATTGCCGTCTCAATCTTCAACGTGTAATAAATTTGTATATGAACACAGATCCCATTGCAATACATCATAGTAGATGCACATAAGATATGAGGGGAAATTTATAGAGTATTGTATACTGGATAGAGATAAATGACGCAGAACAGATAGATATTGCGACGCACTTTTGAGAGCTCCGCTTAGACAATAAGAAAAGTGAAGCACGCGAATCCATACGTCCATAGGCCACGGTGACCGCTTACAATTAGGTGAACCGTGTGCGTGTCTGCCACCTAAGTGGTATGAAAAAAATCTATTTGAAGATCAATTGGGTGGTAACCACTTGCTAAAATAATTAAGAAAATATCTCATTTATTATCGCTTGAACCTGTCTAAAATCCAAGTTATATACTAGCAACACGCCTTCGTTTTGCTTCGATGTACCTACATAAGTTTTTTTTTTCAACTCAATTCATTGTAATTTATACATAAGATAGGTGTATGTCCTATATTCATCGGTCATAATATATCTTCCGAAGATTTCCCAGATCTGAACAAACTCGAATAATTCGGCTTATCTTAATATATTAGTTGTATGGTTGAAGATGTATTTAGGTATTAGAAAGAAAATAAAATCCTGATATATTTAGGAACCCCATCCTCCTCCTATTTAGGACCCTCAAGCTAAC
Organism: Lithosia quadra; assembly: GCA_963576445.1. NCBI lineage: Eukaryota > Metazoa > Arthropoda > Insecta > Lepidoptera > Erebidae > Lithosia > Lithosia quadra. The sequence goes on along the minus strand of OY754877.1, from coordinate 15,061,089 downwards.
TATAATAGGAGCAAACTAGCTATTAAACAGTACTTCTAAAACTTTACCCTACTGCATCGTTATAAATACACACACGTAATTTGAAGCATTTGGCAATCGTATTATTAACAGCATTCCTTTATTATGGAGTTTTCCGCGAAACTGACGGGGGAATATAACAGATATTGTATCATTATATTGCTAACAATCGAATGTTTGTTGTTAATAGGATAAGTTAGATGAATTTTACACCCACTCAGCTGTTTAAATGCACTCTTTTGCTTAATCATGGGCTAATACAGAGGCAGATTCCTATGGTCAGTACCAGGCCTAAGCGATCAGTTTTTCTTTTCAAGAATAGTATTGTAACCGAAATGATAAATAAGTCTCTTAATTTTCACGTCTATATGGTTAAAATTTGAATCGGGGACTTCTGAGAATGTAAGATCGACTCCAAAATATAGAGTAAATGAAATATTATTTCAATTGAAATTACCTAAGTGAACAATAAAATTCCCTGAACATCTCTTTTTATCAGAATAATTGAAAGCATTTAGACCAGTATGCCAATCACCAATTAAGGATGTCTGGATGCCATACTAATCTGCCGTTTCATGGAACTGTGTATTCCGCTACCAGTTTCACTATGTTATATTAAGACAAATTGCAATAAAATGAGAACAATTCGCCTGGGAAATAAATCTTACATGTAAAGAAAACGGGCACAGCCGTTGAATCGGACACAGTTAAAATATATATAAAACTGAAAAATACTAATACTTCACATTCATAATTTATTTATGCTTTTACACGCTTTCATGTTTCGTGAGTGGTATATAAAATCGTATTATTTTACTGTCGGTCAAATTTAAGTACACTTTTACCTATTCTCCTCGTAAATTAATTTCTAGTTCTATCTTTCTTTAACTACTGAATAATCACATACTTATTTACAAGGGTAGATCTGCTTACATAGAAATTGGGTTAGTATGGTAAAAGCGGCTAATTTATTTACGCTTTTACGTGCTTTTCATGTTTTTAAGTGTTTTATAAATTATTGTTATTTTACTGTCAGTCACATTTACAGTTGCACCCACTCTCCTTGTTAAAAAATAATTTTAATTTTAACTATCTCTAGTGCTTAGGTACTATTGAAAAATTACGTACCTACCTATTTATTTACAAGGATAGGGGTAATAACTTTATTAAAGCGACTAAAATGGTGTATCTTTGTTGTACAGAAATTAGGTTAGCATAATAGCGGCTAACCTGCTGCAGTAATACCTACTTATAAAAATAGAAACGTTTTTACATAGGACCTGACCTTTACCCGAAAGCCAAGATCGATTCGCAGTGTAGAAACTCTAGGTATGATAATTTAAGAATGCTGAATTTATTACCTAATGTAAAGTATCTTTGTAACTACACCAGAGCGTCAAATCTTGTGCAATATACTCGGAAGAAAAGAAAAGAAAACGAAAAACCATTGGCCTACATTTCGAATAAGCGGGGTTGTTTTTAAAACAATGACTCAAATAATTACAAAGTACATAAAACAAAACAATACCACTTGTAACTTTGCTCTCTTTTATTTAATGAATTTTGGACATTAGCAAAAATGGAGTAGGTTGTCTACAGTGCAAAAAAAATGTATATCCATATAATATTTGTTATGATCCATACAAATCCACAGCACTCTAAAAGCTTTATGAAATCGCTTTGCATATTGACTAGGCTTAAACTATTAAATAATAGTCGTAACAGATTCTTACGAAGTTGCTAAATAGCCGACAAAAATATTCTACAGTATAATAATATAAGAATTGTTTTTCTCGAGTATCCCGCACATTGAACGGGATATAGGCCACATTCCACATCTTACACTCATTAACTTCCTCGAGTTATTCTTTCGAGAACACGACACATTTCTGTCAACAAGCGATTAATCTCGAAAGTTTTGAAACTGAGCTTTCCTCGGAACTAGTACTAAATGATTACTCAATTTCACGATAGATTAACTTTATTACCTAAACAAAGGTCAGTTTACTAAACGTGATATAAGATTTCGTTATTGATCTGATTCTATACAATTTTTTTGGCGTGAGTCAGGTTCGACCATTGTTAGACTCGTATGACTCAGTGTCCCATTGCAAAGAATTTTAGCTAAGGACAAGGTGATGAATCACTGACAGGGGCTCCTTTACAGGACTTATACGAAGCGTTTAGCCGTCCACGTTGCGTTGATGTGCACAAAAGTACATACAAAAAAATTAGAGAGGTAAATGAAACCAACAACCCGCTCATCCTCCCACAGAAATTGCATTCAAAGCCGAAATTTCGTCTATACTTCCTATCATGTTATTATAAAAGCTTCCAGTTTCTCGTCTCTCTTTAGTTACCTAAGTGCTACACAATAATAGGATATAATAAACCATTTGCATATAATCTGTTCTCTAAAAGTCTATTACAAGAATATGAATTTAGATTCATAGGAATTTAGTAATTTAGTGCCTGCAATGTAGTCAACACCGTAACACGTCACTAGAAACCAAAATGACAACTAAGTGCACGGTTCGCCTGATGTGAGTAATTTCTGGTGTTTATAAACACTGAATATTAGAGTCGTTTTCGCACTTTACTAACCCGATAAAATCCAGCAACCTTATCCACAACACTAGTTTGCGTTCTGTTAGGTTACAATTTTCTCCAAACTTTTTAATCCATTTCCTCTCGCGGCGTTCCCTTTGGGAAATATATTTATTACGTAGTTGCATTACAGGCGGCCACAATACTGACGTCATAAAATGAACATCATAATACTCATAATAGACTTTAACCAATTGCATTACAGCCGAGGGTAGAACGACCCAATTAGATTCCGGCGCCATATCTCTCCGTCGTAAGTAATAAGTTCAGCTCGAAATGCCAAATGCCACGTAGAAATGGTTTGGCCGATAAATTCTTATTTAATATTTATATAAATGAGAAAAAGTTTCGCAATTTTTAATGAGAAGACTCAATTAGGTTGACTAGAACACGGTTTTCTTTTTCATAGCTCTGACTCAATCTTTCAACACATGTATTATGCCTATGCTTTGTACGATTCTCGAAAGATACCTTACGTGAACTGTCAAGTTTCCGTGTCACCCCGTTGAGAATCAGTGAGTTATTGGATCAGGAAATGAATCATGGTGGAAGTTGTAACCGATCTGATCTGTCACCAGGAGCAATGGTGATGTCCAAATACATAGTTTTTGTGTATCAAGCATCCGAAGTAATCACCTCTCTAACCGTGGCATTGACCCCAGGTATACCCCTCCTACCGATTCACGGTTACCGGCCTACTCTGAACACCAGGCACCACCACATGGATAGCATTATACTTGTAGAGCCGGTAGTGTACAATAGTTAGGTGCTACACTCAGACTACAAAGTCTAGTCTGAGGTGCTACATTATTCCGACTTCAATAGCAAGTTCACTGTTTGCCCTGTATGTTGTTCCGTGATTATCTCGCATTTTTTATACTAATTTAATGCTGTTTTCTTACATTTATAATTAACCGACTTAAAAAGGGAGGTAAGTCGGTTCTGTTTGCCATTTTTTAACTATTTTTCTATGCATTTACGTAGAATAAAAAGAGTTTTCTTCTGCCCACTATACACGATATTACCTTTACGTTTTATAACATGACATTAAATAACACCCACAGGACGAAACCGCGACGACGACGACGTTACGACATTACGTCACACAGTTAATAAGATCACTTGACGTGCACTTAAACACTCCGGAAAAGAACTTTTCCATCCCACTTAATGAGATCACACCGATATGCTCCACCCACCTACCGACCTATATAAGCCCGGGATGTTTACAAAACTCATCCGTGATCTAACCGACTTCGGTGAATATTAGTTATAGATTCCTCGACCAATCTCAGTTGGATTACGTTCAGGGGTCAGTAAGTGCATAACGGGGCAGGTGGGAATTGTGGTCGCAGAACTAGTGGGATCGGTGGGTGTCACGCGGTGCTGCGACGACAATCCTCTTTTGATGAGGCCGTCAAGCTGAGTGCCACCATTGTTAACATGGTAAGTACATGTATGTAATGGTGACCCTCTTTCCTGATACTTTACCTTCAGCTTACCATCAGGCGAGGTGAAGTAAAATTGATGTGTCCTATATATAAAAAATAGAACCGCTATTAGTATGCTATAACTTTAGTTCCGAACATTAGACAGGTTCATACGATTTTAAATAAGGTTTACCGTTTATTCTAAACATTGTTCTAGTTGTTTTTAGCAGATATTTTGAGTACGTACGGCGCCAAGTGGTTTTGTCTAGCCGGACAACTTCAATTAGTATTGTTTGGTTTAGGTTACTGTGTCGATTTTTATGCCACTCTGTGATTCTGTAAGTATGTTAGCAATTTAGCTATTCCTAGTTGTAACACTTAGAGCTATTTAAAAAGTTTTCAGTTTGAAGCACTTAGGTATATAGGTTTCACAATACCCGCTGGCAAAAAAATTGTGTTTAATGACGATTTTTTTTAAATTAAAATTTTATCACATCACATCACTATATAGTTGCCAAGCCTTTGTTTTCTTGGTCTAAGCTAAGTGTGTTCATTCACATTCTTGGAGCCATATTCAAGCTAATCAAGTTATAAGTACTGTGGATCTAGATAGCACTTTCAAATTAAGGACTTTTTTATACTACTTAAGCCTACTGCAAGAAGGATGGATTAAGAAGGATGAATAATCTGCCTGCTAAATGACTGTTTAAAGCTAAACATAATAGCATTGATAAAACGATTTAATCTGTGATACATTGGCAACTGAAACATAATAGTTTTTCAGTAGATACTTTGGCCTATATCGATTGCTAGTTAGTGGGTTACCGCAAAACTGTAAAATCGGTGGTTTTGCGTAACTTGTCGAACTATGATACAACAAAAAGAATTTACGATTTGTTATCTAGGATTCCCATTACTATCTGGTGTTTATTCGTAGTATATTATTTCGCGGTTGGTTATAATATAAACATGTGAGGTTTTGAGGTGTTCTTGTATTCAAAGTAACCGTATTTTTTATTTAATTTGTGTTTTTGTTGGAACCTTAAACGCTGCCAATCGAAGTAAGGTGAAGTTCTACATGATCTTGTCGGGAGGTTTCGCGAATGACCATGGCTGCTGAAAAGTTGCACACGTTCATAGGCCACGGTGACTGCTTCCCATCAGGTGGGCCGTGTGCTTGTCTGCCACCTAAGTAGTATAAAAAAAACAGTATCCTTTCTCTTGATTGTTTTTTTTTTGAAGGCCTGCGCCAAAGCCTTATCCCTCAACCAACAGGTGAGGTTGAATTGGGCACCGAAGATCTGGAGACTCTGTAGGTAGGGTCTACAGGGCCTCACCTCTTATGTGAAGTGACGAAATCTCAATTGATACAGGATGTCATAATGATCTAGGAAGTTTTGTAATAATTAATGAAAAATCTCATTAACAGTAACGCCTGTAATTATGGCGCAATATAAGAAATACAAACTACCCTCACGAACTAATTGTTGATTGATGACGCACCCTTTTCTTCCTGTAAGGCTATTAATATGCTATTTGCTTGAGATAAGTACAAGTGAAGTTTTTCTATATTTAGACCATTTCCGTGTCGAATTAGTAACGCAATATGTTAGTATCGTAACATTTGTGTTGGCGGGAAAAGTTTAGTAGGAAAGTATTTTTTACATTGATGACGTCACCTGTTCTAATTGCGCTTTTAGAAACGACCCGATAACCAATTATAAGACGTGTGTCTGTACATATTTGGGAATCGTTGAAATTGTTCAATAATTCTGATTCTGAGTCGGTGTCAAAATTAAATTGATTAGAAACCATGGTGTTTTTTTAGATGTAAATTTACCTATTGTATGATGCTAAACCTTAGGTACAAAAATTAAGACAGCCACCATTTATAATCTGGCGTTCGAATGTTGATAAAAAAGGAATTGAACCGACTTTTTTATATAATTATGTAGGTATAGTATAGGATACGTCAATTTGACTTCACTTCGCCTGATGGTAAAGTCTCAGGAAAGAGAGTCACCATTACATACACGTACCATGTTAACAATGGTGGCACTCGGCTTGAAGGCCTCATTAAAAGAGGATTGTCGTAGCAGCACCGCGTGACACCTACTGGTCCCACTAGTGCTGCGACCACAATGAAATCCCCCCTGCCCGTCTATGCTACTAGAGGAATGCGACTAGAGGAAGAACAATATATATCATCATCAAAGTAGCAAAAAACCAACGCCTGGTTACAAAGGATCCTGTTGGATGTGTAGCATCTACACATACCAGTCTTAGTACTTACCCATTACCTATCCTGGTATTATTTAATATACTCACCTGTACAATTACTGGCTTATTCCGTTATAATATATGTATCAACAAAAGTTTCATAGATTAAAGTTCTGAGTTCGCAAAACATTCGTGACCAAATCACAATAACTCAGTCGTTAATAGCCCAAATCACGTTGCTATAGGAAACTCCCAGTAGTTACTACTATAGTAAATGAAAAGTGGTGCTATTTTTGACGCCATGGTATCGACCGCCACTCCGACTAATTGCGATATGGCATTGAAACTTCCACCGTTCCCTTGATTCCCTAGTACTTTGTTTATCCGGTTCAAATCAGATTTAATTTTTACATCTATAGATTCTGTTTAAAAAATGAAATGTTATTATTCACACATACATAATTCAATAAGCAATAAGCAGATAACATCTTCCAACTTGCTATGATCCTGGTATGAATACAAGACGGTTGCCTGACCTGTGCCCGTAGCCAAGTGGCAAAATTATTCTATTCGATCGAATCGTATCGAATAGAAACGTTTAGGTCGACCAATCACACTGCAACTCGTGATTTCGCCGCGGCGCGCGCATCGTACGCCGGCGACGAGCTTGGATGTGATTGGTTGACCTAATCTATTCGAAACGATAGCGATTTACGCTATGACACTTGTCTACGGGGGCTGACCTTTTATCTTTAAAACTTCCTCGATTTGATTGACGTACGAACGCCTAAGTCGACTTTTACCGGGTTACACATTTAATCTCACTTCATAAATCAACTCAATCAATCTTCTTTCACCCATCCTGCCTACGTGTTCGAACGCATCCCTTTCTCTACCTCAATTACTAAATCTCCCATAACTCAACTTCCCTTGTCACGCTATTCCTCATTCGATCCATCATCTCCACTCCCACTATACTCTCCATACTTCTCATTTCCATAGCATTCAGTTTACTTCCGTGCTCAGTCTGCCACACAGAATACTCACTACCTTACATAAGTGTGAAAACGAACACTTCTATAGCTAGTTGTATCTCTTTAAATACTTTCTAAATGCTTCTATTAAATAGAAAATAAAAGAAAGTAAATAAATAGGTCAATGTTACAATGTTTTCAATCTCTAATGCACTTCAGCAAACTACGGCTTAAACGATTAGAATTCTTTCTAGTTGACACAAATACAAGCATGATGCTGTCTCTAGCTAATATCTCTATGTCTGAATGTCAAGGGCACTGTGGAAAATGTCGCCCGACACAAGCGCAAAGGCTGAGCCCAGTCTAAATCGTTGGCAACACGCAACTTCGTCCCCATTTCCTTTCAAGTGATTTAATTATACAAACCCAATGAATTTCCTACGTTTTGTTGTGGTAGGTTATTATATACATAGTCAACAACTGAACTAAAATATTTAAGAATATTTTTTACATTGGAGTACCTGCATACCAATAACTAATATACTTACATCAGTTTTATAAGCAACACACGATAAAGTTAATATATTCCATGTTTTGTTTATTATTTTTCGAAGGAGCTAAGGTCATCAATACACTATTGTACATACATATTTATACTCTAAGATTCGGATGAAACTATCTAAAAGTATTCCACATGTACACTCGAGAGCAATGAATCCGGGTCACTTAAACGAAGAAACTGGTTCTAACCTACGCAGACCAGGAACGGGCAGAACCAGGTGTAGCACAGCACGAGAAGACCGATACTTGGTGAACACCATGCTTCGAAATCGCTTTCTCACAGGAACTGAACTCACCAATCAGTTTCGACGCCTCGGAGGAAGTAACCCAAGTGCATGGACAGTAAGACGTCGGCTTGCTGAATCTAACTTAAAACCCCTTAGACCTACAAACGGCCCTAAACTGGAGCGTGGCATCGTATTTCGAGACTAAGATATGCCCTGTTTCCTATTTTTGTTTTAAGGAGAGATCAGCAGTTTTTTTCTTTATGTAATTTTGTGTTAATATAATGTATGGTGACTCATATTTTTTTTACTTTCATTTAAGGAGTATTACATTGTCTATTAAATACAATTTATTGCATTAACCTATCATTTTTAGTTTCCGAGATTTTTAACATTCTTTAAGTGACCCGGATTCATTGCTCTCGAGTGTAGTTAAGATAATATTCGTTTCAACAACACTGATGCGATGAAGGTCTTATACCAGTACATCCTACCTGTTATGCTACGAATATGTTACGGTGTGTGAAACCTTCACGAGTATTAGCCGTGAGATAGCTATATCTGAATCTCATCGCTAAAAGTAATCTCTACCAGGCAGTCAATTTAATAAAAATAACAGCCCAAGTAGATTTTAAATAAAACAGCCAAGATATAAGTACACCCGGCAATCTCGCAACTGTGCCCTGGCGTGACACAAAGGCCAGAACTTTCAGTATCAAACAATAGCCGTGGACGTCAGGCAGCGTCGTATGACGTCAACAGTACCTGTAGGTCTACATCTACACGTCAAAGGTGAACAAAACGTGTAATACGCTCCTAATTGGATTTTAAAGGAAATTCATAGCACGAACGGCAATCTTATTTTTAGAAATAAATTGCTTATAATGGTTTTAGAAGAGCTACGAAATATTCCAATAAATATCAAGACACAGAAACTGAACTCACAAAACTTTTTAAATTGTACCTTTTGTCTTCATAAGTGATAGTTAGCATAACGATTTTAAGCCATGTGCTTGGAACTCTCTAACATAGAGAGGAGTCTAGATAAATCTAAGTTTGTTATTCTTTCACACTGAAATAGTTAGACGGATTACAGTGAAAGTAACGGATCTACACCTCGAATCAACACATCAGGCTTAAACAACGGGTTGCAGCTAACAATTTTATTCCTAATTTGACTTCACATTTCATGTAAATTTGTGAACCTAATATCTATATGCAATCACTGTCTAATAACTGAAAACGGTTATTGAAATTAACAACACCCGTTATCAGTTGCTAACTAACTAATCTGAAACGCTTATTACACCAAAACGGTATGCTCATTTAAATCCTATAAAATGCAATTTCCTTAAAAAGGTTTGAGTATAATAAACATTGATAATAACGGTAAATAATAACCATACATAAATCCTTGTTATAACGATAATCCATTATTTTGTAACCGTACGATTAATTAACCAAATAATATATTTTGTGAAACAGAAAGTTTGTCTTGACTTATACTGTTCTATAGCGTGATAGTTCGACTGCAACAACACGGGTTCGATTCCCGTTTAGTCATTTTATTTTGGAAATTCAGTCCGTCAATTGACTGCACACTGCTAGATACTATGTCTAGAAGATACAGGCCACTATTCTAGATGATGACGATCCTAAAATGGTGATCCTTTCCTTGACGACCCAACTTTCACGTCCTTCTTAAAAAACCCGGGATTAGAAGAAGAAGGAAACACGTGTCCAATAATTTGGTTTGTATGACTACGTTGGTTCATTGTGGGTGTCTGCACAATATTTATCTCTAGCTGTCTAATCTGCCTACTCCAGAAGAAATTCGTGAGTGTATGTAAATATAGACAAGCAGCAATAGCACGGACTATTATTAGACGACAATGTTTGGCAAGTCGTTAGCGCCTTAGCGAGCAAGACGCGCCCATCATCATACACAATGATGACGTTGATGTGTAATAAATAACGTAGGTATACCGTAATTGGAGACAGTATTACTATTGTACCTATTTTTTTTTCGTGCAAAAAAAAAAAGCGGGGGCAATTAATGTCGAACTCTTACCAAATAATACTGCACGCCGTTTCAGGTCTTCGAGAAACGGGGTATAAGGTAACCCAATTTTCCTCGCATGCCGGCAGACCCAGGCTATCTCCGGCTTCAGAAGAGAAAGCAGGAGTGCAGAACTCGGGTTCCAAAGTTTTGAATATCTGTACCAAATTTCATCCAGATCCGTGTAGTAGCTTTTCGTGAAATAGTAAGAAACATCATTAAATTTAAGTTTCAAACTTTCGGTTCCAAAATACCTACACCCTAAACCTACTTCTGGGTCTCAATCTCAAGTCCCAGTCACCGTCACGGGGTTCCTCTCTGTACCACGCCATGGACTCGGCGACCGCACGAATGCTGAGAATCGGATCTCTCACTTAGTATACTATTTTAATTATGAACCTACGTCAACCAACCAAAAATTACACATTACCACCCTACGTAAAAGGTAACGCCGCCCGCCGTGTCGTCATCCCGTCGATGACGTCAGCTACGTCATTTGTAATCTTAAAGCACCCATTGCACTTAATTCGCCCTCAACTTGTTTTCGTTTAATTGTAATGGCACTTTCATTGTTTATACGACTATGACCTTAATCATTATCGTAATGTTTTCTGTCACCACGTGAAACAAAAGCATTTTATCCCCTTTGTCTTGTAAAATTTATGGATACCTTGTATGTTGCATTCATCCATTTAATGTTCCTAATAATGATCTACATTGTTATATGTGTACTACAGACCGGCATAAAGTACGCATTAAGATACATTAAAGCTTAATTAAATTAAGGAACTGTTGAAGTTAATCCCTTTATTGTTATAAACGTGAAAGCTTTTGTGTTGTTCTTCTTAGGTGCGTCTGTGCGATGTTTATTCCTTGCTGAAACTGTTTGATATATTTCTGTTTTTACCTATTTGCGTCTATAGATAGTTATTTTGTGTGCTTCTTCGAAATTGGACTGGAAAATTATGTTTGGTTTCTTATAATTCTCATTGAATCTGAACCTTACTAGCATTTTTGGCCCTAATTTTTTTTTTCAGAAAGTGCTTCTGTAGTACTTATTACTGAAATTGCTAGTATTCCCATTAAACCCCTCCAACTAACCGAAAGCGTTCACGTCGGTAATGTAATGGCCAGGATCCGAACAAGACCTTTCGATCGTAAGGCAGCCTTATTAATCACTAAGCTACCTACTTAAGTACTTTATATTTGGATAAGCACTAACTTATATATAAGAGAGTAATTATTTCCACTCTTCCACCCCTAGCATTTCGAAGTTTAACTAATCTACGTTTAGGTCAGTTTTATTTCAATAGACCTTGTTTGTTTAGGATTTTAAATTTGTAAGCTTAGCTAGATTAAAGGGCAATGACCTTTTACGCTATCGACAGTTCTTTGCTTAATCGACTGTTTCATTTTCATTTTAATATTTGAAATTAGAAATTCTTAAAATTTGAGTGATTTTTCGGAAATTTAAGACTCTTGTGGCAAGGCATTAGAGCATTTTGACTGACGACTCCCGCTCCGTGCAAATATTATTTTGTATGCATGAATATGCACATTAGGTATTTGTAAAATGTTATATCTAAATCCACATTAAGGAATCCATATTAAAAGTTATGCTTAGTTTGAGTCTAGAGCGTTGTGTAACTTGTCTAGTTCGTCCCTGAATATTTAGTACCTATCTACACAAATGCTATGCTAGCTTATTTATAAATTTAAAATTCATGATGTAGCACGAAAATCAAATATATGATTTCGCAGTAAATTATTAGAATTCGTTGATTTGTGTGTGAAAGATTTTCCTCAGATAAACGTGAAAACCAGTTACAACGATATGATGCATGCGGTCACTTTAAAAGCCAATATATTACTGTTGTAGGTATAGTGAGCGTCAAAAGTAGATTATCATTTTCAAATATACAAAAGTAGTTTTTGAGCAAAATAATTTATATTTCTTATTGAAAATGCAGTTCAACCACTCAGTAAGCTCTTTTAAAATGTAGACTAAAATATAATTCATAATTTTCATGTAGATTTTCAATTTTGAAATCATCATCTACTTGTGATGCTGACTGTACTTACCTACCTACTACGTAGAAATTGCGCACACGCAAGAAATTTTTTATCTCGAACGTAATACGAATGTTTCAAGATCCAGTTTCACTTTTACGTAGGAATTGAGGAAAATCTTTGTCTTCGTGTTTACCGGAATTATACCTAGATACCGAAATATTTTATTTCAAACAGATAATAGAATTGTTCTGAGTATTATAGGATCGAAATAATAATTTATTCTTAGAGAAGTTATAAAAAGAAACATATTTTTACGCTAGGGTTAAAAATATTTACAGTCTATTTTTAATACAATTATTTTTGTTAACTAAACATACTCGTACTTCGTGCGTAGTTAGTAAAATGAACAAAGTTCATAGGAAGTTTTTGGTAGTATAAACTTAGATTATTCGATAGTAGTTTGGAAATTGTAGAGAAATTAGTAGGCAATAAGAAGCTGATTATTATTTATTGATACAAACCTTAGTACGTAACTTACCCTAAAGTTACCTGGGCAGTGCACCCTGGGATAAATATATAGGTAAACTTGCATAGCCATTTCTTTGGCCGTGTGTACGATCCAATCAATCCATCCGTGCTTGATGGATGATTAAAAATGAATAAGAATGTCAAAAGGCGTTTCGAAGTTTTGCTAGGTGTCGATTGTTAATAAGCTCCAGTTAAACAATTTAACTATAGGAAGCTACGCTATTTGCGTGTACTCACAACTTTAGAGGTTATGTATTGCCACCGGCATACACGACTCCAATAAATAATTCAAGCTCCCTGTCAGTATATTGTTTAGCGTATTAGCAAAAACAATACATAAATGTCGACGCCTAGAAGGCTAAGACAGCTTTTAATAAAGGAATGATCAATGACCGCTTAACAACGTAACCAAACAATAAATAGTCAGTATCCTTCAGATATAACACAAAATAATACTTCGATTTCGTAACTTACCTTCATCTGTAACACAGTTATAGGAAATTACTCTATATCTTAACGCGATAAATACTACATTAGGTTGCGCAATCAAATATTTAATTAGACGAAACTTGTTGTCTGCAAACACCGGATTTACTTCAAGGATGTGAACAAGAATGAGCATGGTCGTGCACAAAAAGAGTGTTCGCTTTACAAACAATCGTATACATTGATTGTTTTAGTCGGCACGTCTTTGACAAGGTGTAAATAAACTTTATGGTGTATACTAACAATTGAAAAGCTGCCTTTGTTGGGTTCAGGTCGCAAAATGATCTGTTTTTTTTAAAGTGGACTAAGAGGTCTGTTAAAACTCATCCCACAATAGTCTAATTTTAAAAATAAATTGTTCGAGGTCCTAGACTTCCCAATATATTCTTAAAACCTTCTCTTCCCTTTAATATACTACCTGAAGAGGTAGTTGTTATTCTTCAGGTATGGATCCTTAATGCGATAGTTGAATTTCCCGAGAATGGTCATATTTCTTCTTATTTATTATTCCGGTATTCATAGGATAAATAGTCTATGTATTATTTTAGACTTTAATCTATCCCTGAACCAAATTTCAGGCAGATGCATTCAGCCGTTCGTGTGTGATTGTGTAACAAACATCCAAACGTCTTCGTAATCACACTACCCTAACAATTTTGTTGAATTTGGTTTAAATTCTACATTCTCCCTATCTAATGGTAAGAAATAAACTAGAACACATAAAATACTCTAACGTAACTATCCTACATATTTAAATAGACCAAATGTTTTAACACTTCATGTAATGATTAGCAGAGTTCGAAACGCCCCACTGAGCGTACCTATCTAAATAATGTATGGGTAAATGAACCTATTTTCCTCGATGCCAACATAAATGTTACTTTTATTGCTTAGTAAAATAGATCAAATTTTATCGTTCTAGACCTCGTACGATGTATACATGAGACCTAGGTATACTTAACGCCTGAACTGTGTGACATGAAGAAAATCCTGCTGAAGATGTTTGTTTGTTACTCAATCAGACGTAACACAATGAACAGGAACAGATTTAGGTGAAAATTGATAGGTAAGTACAATGTGCTATATCCTGAATTAACTGTCGTTCCTGTAGGGAAAGGGAAAGCTAGACCTCGCAGGCATCATCTAGTTATCGATAAATTTATTAAAGTACTGTTATTTTTCATAGCATTCGAAGTACCCATCATAACCTCTACCTATTTGATACCTTTAGAACTAAACATCTCATCGTATCTTGATAATGCAAAGCTATTTTTACCCGACTGCTGAAGAAAGGAGTATAATGTTTTTCCGTAAGGTTTCATCCGCGAATGTAATATCCGATATCTGCACGGGCGAAGTCGGAGGATCGAAGCTATTTTAATACCTTACCTATATCCACATTTAATCTATATAATAGTGCTCTCGATTTCTACCAAATTTATAGTTATTTATCTAAGTAATTTATGATACCAAGTCAACGCTACGTTGCTCAATGCATTTATTTTGATTTTTATAGCTTTTGTTAAATATATCATTAAATCTGAAAGTAATCCTAATCTATTGCACTTGATTTTCTTACATTTTGATACAATTAGTATGCTATCTTTTTCATATTATAGATTGGAAAAAGCTAACGCCCAGGACGGGACATGAACCAGCGACCAGTCCCTTACAGGGGGAATACTTTGACCAACTGACCTACCTGCACAAGTCCTGCATATTTGAAATACTACACACTCGTTTTGGGGGCGATGCCCATTGCGTTCAAGTTCTGTCCTGGATGTTCTCTTTTTCCGGCCTTAATCACTTATAATCGGTTACCGTAAGTCATACAATTAACTTGATATAAACAGCAGAAAGTCGATAGTAGCGTGTCATTGAATAGGTACGTATCTTAAAGATGTGATTACGATAAATTGTACGGACATACAGTTTTAAAAACAAACAGCATTATTAAGATAAATTTGACGTAAACTCCACGTAACTCGGTTTACGGAACACGCCTGTAAAACTCACGTAATAGTCGTCCGCCTTCGAAATATACTGTAAAACCGTTAAAAAGCGTCGTAAACGCAAACTGTTGACCTGTTTGAATGTTTTGTTTACCTTTTTTTCGCTTTATGTACTCGTCTTACGTTCAAAATGAAGACATTTAAATGCGATAATACTCATGAGAGAGATGAGAGTCGCAATGAGGGCAACAATCGTTAAGCTTGATATTTTACCCCGTAGCACTTACTTATTATAGTGCCAAGTTCTCAATATCAAACGAAGCACCTATTTCAACGCTCTATCGGTTTTTAAAAAATGTTCCTATTTTTTAAATAAAATCTCCTAGTTATCCTATGATGACTATCCTATGTGGTGCTGGAGAAAGATGCTTGGCATACATTGGACACAGTTCAGAACCAATGAGTCTATTCTTCAGGAGCTTTCTATCAAACAACGTCTCTCTTCCATCGTACAAGGTCGCATTCTCACTTTCTTTGGACATATTACACGTCGAGAAGATACATCTGTGGAACGACTGGTGGTGCAGGGTAAAGTCGAAGGCATAAGACCGCGCGGCAGATCACCAATGCGCTGGACCGATCAAGTTAAAGTGGCACTGAACGGTCCACTCCACGAGTGTACGAGGAAGGCCGCAAGGCGGGAGGAATGGCGTCGAATAGTGAAGCGTGCCATCAACTCCGGAATGACGACCACGACCACTCTGCCAAGAGTGTAACGACGAAGAAGAAGAAGTTATCCTATGAGCAATAAAAAATACTATTATGTATTGGTATATATGCTTTCGTTTATAACTACATATTTAAATATCTACGCATTGTAAACGTCTGATGATTTAATATTGTTTTAATACTGACATAACATAGCACTTAAACAGTATTCAGATTATTCAGGTCAATATCATTCATTTTATTCACTTCTTAACAGTAACCATCATGACTTATTGTTTTTAGATACGTATTTTTATACCCCTTCTATTAATCAAGTCGACCTTCATAAAGATAAACGTTTCTGCAAACAAAACAAACAAGATATATAAAGGAAATTCTCTGACAATCAGACAAAGTACACCGTAATGTCATAAAATTTTCATTGTTTTCGAGATAAAAATAGTCGAGTGATAATCCCACAATTCATAAAGGCGTGAAGCCACGATAATTCTCAATGAATAATCCCACATATTTTTGCGTAAAACTGTTCAAATAGCGCGTTTAACCGCGGTTTTATTACGTGTCAAAAACATAACACGTCTAATAATATGCCAACTAGATGTATCATAAGATCGTAAAGATACAAAGCATTAAGTGTATCATATAACATAGCTGCTACACAGCTATTTATAACATTCCTATTCTAATGTAGCCCGATGTTCTTAGGTTAATTTAAGTTTTCTATTTTTAGGGGCAGACGACAGAATTATTCATTAATATTTGGCCTTCTTGATAGTTACGAAACTATCATGAAAGTATTTAGAATTTTTAATGACAACACTGTTTTCTACTCTCGGTAACCTAATTCCATTGTCAAAGTGTCGTTAGTTTTGTCACTAAACGAACTAAATTTTATTTTCACTATTTTTCTTTCTAATAATGAATTTTACGTCACTAGCAGCGTAATAAAAATAACTTTCAAAAGTTGTCTCGTTCTATGTTTCTTAATAGAAAGAGTTTCTTCTAGTAATAAGGTTTTTTTTTTCATACCAATGAGGTGGTAAATGGTAGTTAACAATGTTGCTATAGACTGGTCCATAAATGGATGAACAGCTATTAGAAGTCCTGCTCGTTCTTAAGCTCCCAATGTCGACTGTTACCATTTAAAGAATATAAATATTGTAGTATGGTATAAGTATAGGGTTAATAATGCTCACATATTGGTTATCAGATATATGGTTCAGAGTTCAGGACTCATTGTTTCTGACTGTTCAGGACTCATTCATCTCATTCAAGATTGATGACAAAACAAGATTTACTAATATAAAGAAAATGTGTACTTAAATGGAGTTATTGGCACTAGTACGCCATCAAAATCACTTTGAAATTTATAACCTTAAGTAAACGTGAACCTTACTGGTTCACGTTTTAGATTGTTGGTTACCTACCAGTTCTTACTTATTTTCACTGTTACATTTAAAATGTCTTGCAAAATACAAATGAAGACAGGTATTTTGAACAGACAATAATAAACGTATTTAAGTGCAAAACGATGCATAAGAACATGTCAAAATTGTATTACTTTAACAGCCTTAGCTTTTTATGTGCACACATACGTACATAAATCCAAGAACTCGGTCGTATTAACTGTGTAGGATGTTTTGAAAAATTTATAATGCTTTTTACATAAGTAAAACAAAACAAAAGTATAAGCAAAGAAAAGTATAATTTTCTTGCAACATAGGCTACCTTCTATAATATGTGTGTGTGCATGTGTGTCTGTTCTTCACACTCTTCTGTTCCGGTCTCTAGTCGGCAAATCGTGACACGACCTCGACCCACAAAATCAGTCTGTCCGTCTTTATTTGATTAAATATTCTGGGGCATACTGCGCTGTCTAGACCATAACTAAGCATAATATTTAATTTGCAAATACATATTACACACAGAAACATCTTGACACACACAAAAAGACAATAATATTCATGTGAACAAGTATTTGCAATAAATCGAGATCGAATCTCGCCCTTGGCTAACTTTGTTTTGTCTAATTATGGAAAATCTGCTTATGTCAGTCATTCAACACTCAGTTACACCTGTGTAACTATTGCAAATGAACCAGAATAATCCAAATAACAAGTTTCGTCACAGAACACAATGTAGTCGGCACGTCAAGGCCGGAATACTCCCCGTGGCCGCGAGGAATCTCAAGGTTTCATCAAGATATACGAAATAAATATTTACGGTGTCGGCATACAAATTATGTAATAATAAATGTGCGTGTTATGAAAACATTTTTGGAGAAATTTGTGATCAAATGTAGACGCTTTAGTAGTGGATATATCAACATTACAGATATTTACATGGCACATTTTCTCACCATTTAAATTATTTACGTGCCATATTTTACGATTCCACTTATCGTTTCTAATAAAGAAATGCTTCTGATCTTTGCAAAATATTACCTACTTAAACGATGTAAAGAACTACATTTAGGACATTCGATTAGACGAAATCTACATCTACACATGTAGTTTAACTGAATAACGTACATATACTTAACTAATATTAAGAGCAGATGTCACCAGATATGAACCATGATCATTAGATACCATATTTTAATCTATGAATGTTATCAAGTAGGTAAATGAAATTTCAATATTCAAAGTTAGAGTCAACTACTGTACTTAAAATGCATTGCATCATTTTAAGCGCAAATTCTATCTGCCTTAAAGCTGTCAAATATAGTCCAAACCAATCAATTAATGACCAATATGCAATATGTCTTTGTTATAGCTAGCCCTATCAATGGCGAGTTAGTAAACACACCGCGGCACCGTAAGCTTCCAATTTCAGCGAATCCAATGACAATAGAGATCATCTAGACCTAGACTCTCAACAGGGCTACCAAAATTTGGAATCAGATGATTCCAAATTTCTAGAATCTAGATCTAGATCGAGATTTATCGAAATTCGAAAGTTTGGCATCACTTAACTATGTATTAGTAGACTATTTTCCTAGCACAGCATTAAGTAGGTAATGTCGTTAAAAAAGCTAGAAGAAGAGACGAAAAAGAAAGAAATGCGGCAAGGAGCAATCAATTTCTTTTGGCATGGTTTTAGCTAAACTAAAAGCATCCCATGTCGACATTGGGCCAAATTGCGGATAAATACTTTGCATGGTATCAATTACCCGCAAGTACAGTTGGCAACTAGATATACATTTCATGGCAGGCCTACTGACATTATCAACATGCAAGTCACATGCAGGAGTGGACATACCTACTGTCAAAGTTATAATTCGCAGCGTCCTCAAAAAAAATTCTTGAAATCTCTTTCTGTTCTAAAAATCCTAACAGCTCATTTCCCAATGCATTTCAAATTCTGATGACAGTTCCAATTTCGTGAAAGCAACGGGCAGTTTGTTCATATCAACACGTTTGCGCACACATTTGGACATTCTGACATAACTCGGCCATGTATTTTGCAACACGTAATCTATAAATAGTCTCCCTATTCGCTCATCTAAAATAAACACTGTTTATTTTATGTAGCATCGTTTTAATTATAGTGCGGTGTCTTTAACCGCTAATAAGATCTTTCTATCTTACACATAACGCTGGCATTTTCTAAGAATGCGCCGTCTCCCTGGCCCATATTGCCACCAGTTTAAATTAAGCGAAGAGATAAATCAAGGACGTCGTGTCCATATTTCATGCGAAAGAAATAGCGGTTTTTAAAATGAAATAAAAATACTAAGAAGCACTAAGGAAGCAGCGTCCTAGTGGCATGATTCTCAAATATGGACGAAACAAAGATATCACGGATACGGTCGGGCCGTGGATTTCTCTTAGAACTTCAAGTACTTCATGTCTACACTCATACGCACGAAACGTTAATGACACATTCAGTATGCGTACAGCTAAAGAGCCAACTGAGTCTGTGTTCCTGAAAGTTATAACCTGGTCATCTTCAAGTTTTGAGTCTATAGGTTCTTTCTAGGCAAAAATGCGCGTTATCCTAGACCACATCATCGCTTAACACCAGGTGATATTGAGGTCAAATCCAGCCTATCAGTAATAAAAAAATCATCAGCTCAATATCTACAGTCGTCAATGAGATTGACAGGCATGTCATCCCCTTCGATGACGTCAAGCACATCTTGGGTCTTCCCTTCCTACCGGGGCCCAGTCTACTCTGAAGTATTATTGTATACTTACGTACAATATTAAAATTGTTATGTCAGTGTGTCGTAATATCGACATCCAAAGTTCTTATTTTAAACCTATGGATGTATTTGTGGAAACTGTTTCGGATTATTCTTTGACACGTCCATCTTCATAAGGCATTAATAGTATGAACGCGACATATTTAATAAGACATTTCCTGGTGAAATGTAGATGAAAGAGATTATCATTTTTAACGTCTAGATTCCAATGTTATTTGACGTAGGTTTCCTGGTATAAGTCACTATAAACTTGTAGAAATGAAAATAATTCCAATGTTCTATGTCAAAATGTATAAAACATTAGCTAAAGCACATACAATTATTAACCAGGTCTTTTTTACAGTTTGTTATTAATATTTGCTTTAAGTGTTTTGTGATAAATTGTACTAACTGTAATTTTATTTTGTGATTCTCCCAAACAGGAATCGACTGTTTTATTTGACAATACTTGTTTCAAAATCACACCTTAGTGCGTTAATTTTGAAATAATTATTGTTCTTTCAGTCTCTTCACGTAACAAAATAATAGTTTTGGATAATGCACACTTGATTGACACACTTCTTGTGCCTGACATACTTAGCATGAACGTCTACCAACTCTTACCATGAAAGTGGCTCTTTTCATAACAAATATATCGTGGATGTAGTCTTATGTTTATTTGTTTTGAAATCTATTTTTTATTGTTATTATTGTGTTATTGAAGTTTATACCTTCCTTCAACGAGTAGAATGAAAAGATTTTTTAGCTAAGATCTACAACGGCGACAGTACTATAAAGAAATTCAAACTAAATTGAATCTATAAATCATAACTTTTCATTTACTTTTACATTAATCTGTTAATGATAGAGTTATTAGTTTCGCCCGTATCGCATCTCGAAAGGTATATAATATAGGTTTATGGATCATCAGAATCCTGGGCCGCTGTAAATTCGGTTACGTTCGCTGAAGCTATAAAATATCAGTTTCCGCGATACTGGAGTTATACTTTCGAGGGCATCTATGGTTTTATTACGAGATAAATTGACTGGCGTTATAATTGTTTTCTTAGTCTGGTCGTCTACTGGCGACAGATGTTAGACTCGGTGGAAAGTCGCTAAATTTGGACGCTATGAAGGACGATGATCTGGGGTTCTTAGAAGTATTCCTACTACACGTGATCTCTAGTTTTAGGCATCATCACGATAACGCCTAGAACTAGATAACTAGAGAAGCTTGGGATTTGAATCATTAAAATTGTGCTGGAAATTGCTGAATCATCTCTTTACGTTGCTATTCAAGAAATAAGTTGATAAAAGAGGCTTTAGCGCAACTTTCCTCTCAGGTTCAGACGGCAGTCTCTCCAATAAAAACCATATAAGTTAAATCTAAGAAAGAAGAAGTAACGGACCCTGAAAATAATAATTATTAATTGTCTATCTTCTAGTAGCTATCATTTACTTTACAGACTTTTACAGACAACGAAAGACATAATTCTTATCATGTATGTATGTAGAGTAATTATATCTATACTCGTGTTATACTGAACAATGAAATTGAGATTAAAAGCTTGTGTTATGTTCCATTCGTGACAACAAATTACAGCCAAAAGGTACATTTCCAAATATCGAATTTCGGAAACAAAAACATGGATTAAGAATTAGCCAGTCTCGAGCCAATATCAACGCCTGCTCTTTGGAGTCAAATAAACATTTGTAAAAGCACCTAAAATATCGTTTTCACTTTCGGCAAATGGTGATCGAAATTGAGTAAATAATGATATTAATGCTCTTTCTTCAATATGACATAAACCACATTTCTCTACCCACATACATCTCTCTCTCTGTTTTTTTTTCTTTCACTCTCTCTCTCTCTCACACACACATAGTAACTGACTCACTCACCCTGATCAACAGACTTAACTTTTTTAGAAAGAATATTGGTAACCGACTTTAACAATGATCCCAGTAACCTCTCCACCTAAGCTAAATTACTTGTATTAAAAGTGGGTTTAGTAGTCAGTATTTGACAGAATTCAAACCCAGGACCTCCCGATCATGAATCTGACTTCCTACCATTAAGCTAGCGACGCGGCGACGCTTCAAAACTGCTCAGAATATGCGGACATCGACTCATGTCATATTTCTTTTATATGTATGTAAATTTGCTATTATATGGATTGAACATCGTGTAGGGCAGTTAAACTTCCTTGAAATCAATCAGATTTGATGAAGTCATTGCAAGTTCCACGTTCCCGATTGAGATTTCCTTATGACTCAATTGATGTAGTTTATCATATCAACTACCGCTATTGATTTCAATTGTCGTAGTTCCATCCGATATTATAGTCTACAATAAAGTGATATAATTGACAATAGAATACGATATTTATCCGAAAAATATTACTGGCATTTTTTATTTTTTGAAGTACTAGCAAGAAATTCACCTTCTTTGTAAAGGATTTTAAACTCGGATCATCGTAATTTATGCATAAAATATAGCCTACGTTCATCTGGAATAACGTACCGAACAACAGGAATAGCGAAAGAATGATGAAGTATTGATGTTCCGAAGATTACCTTCAACATAGGTCTTTCATCACTCACTAAATTAAATCTCTCTTTTTAACATAAGTATAGATTAGTCTAAAACAGTTAGGTATTACTTTCTAAACTTGTCATATCCGATCGATGGAAGTATAGTAGTAAACCATTGTTATTTCAGTAACGATCATTATTTTCAGTGTATATTAAGGAAAAGAATAATTAAATCATTAGTCTTTCTCCTTACCTTCCGCAACATGTAACACAGAATTAACCGACATCATAAATATTTTCCGACCGAAATAAATCCTTCTTGGTGATCTGACGTCAAAACAGTTTACATATACAAGTTTTTAATCGACCAAAGAGTTTACTCTGACGATGGAAGTGTATTAACCTCTATAATATACCGCAAAGGTTATACAGATTGAAAATATTTGCTTTATATTAAGCCGCGGTGAACGAAAATTCAAGGATAATAAACCGAATATTTTTCCTATAACGTGCTATGAACAATGTATCAATTCAGTTCATAATAATTCAAAAAATCTAATTTCATATCTTATTTGGAGTACTTAGATATTCTTATTCTAATATATATCTGAGTCACCAGTTACCGTATCCATTCGTACAAAAAAAAAGAAAAAGTTTAATGAAGAATTTTTACGAAAATTTACCTCTCTCCATGTGAAATCTCCGAATCAAACAATATCCTCCCAAAAAAAAAGAAACGGGGCGTTACCATTGTAGGCTACATGATAAGATGTTCTAGCCCATAACCCCTGTATTTTAATCATAAAATATATTTTATCCTTACAGAATGATTTATCGCTATACAATTAAGTCTAAATGAACTTTATAACTCCTCTTAATTAAGCTATCCTTTTCTAATATGCTTTCAAAATAATGCATTCCTATTTTAAGTAATACAGCGTAAAGCAATAAACTGTTCTCTTTGATTCGTTGAAATTAAGAGCTATATAAAACTTACCATCTCCTTTTAACAAACCAGGAAGACTATTTATATCCCGTTGTTAACTTCAGACTAAGAGCATCTGCCGAACCAGCCTTTATGGCGGCCCGAGCTAACTGTCACGTGGCTCGTGTGTTGACAGTATAAACATTTATTGCAGTATTTCAACTTAAAGGCGCGGGCCCACCGCGGTGCACGGAGAGGCTACGCACGTGTATTAAGCTTCGCTTTGTAAGAAAATGTATGTGGTTGTGTCCACTGCAACCCACGGAGAGGCTACGCATGAATTGACGTCATTGATACACGCGTGGCTTGCTCGAATAGGCGGTTACATAGCTCAACGCTGTCAACGTGGGTCTACGTTTCCACTGGAGTACACGAATAAGACCCACGACTATGTACAGCTCGGTTATCGCAGAGCAGTTTTCAGTCATACACGTTGTGGAACGGACGCGTTTCGTGTAGCCTCTCCGTGCGCCGTGCCACGCTAAACATAGTCGTGGGTCTTCGTGTAGGTACTCCAGTGGAAACGTAGACCCACGTTGTCAAACAAATGAATACACGCAGCTAAAATGCGCCGCGTGCCCGTGCACAGCATGCACCGCGGTGGGGCCGCGCCTTAACACAAACGTCTTGAATTACTGCTAGACTGAATAGATATTGTATGATGAGGGAACGTTGTAGTAACCAAGATATAGAAAGGGATGCTTAGATGATTGGTTAGAAAGAATTGATGGAAGAAAATTGACGAAACAGGGACTAGGGTGAATGGCTAACCCGGTAAAAGTCAAGTTAGGCATACACATGTTAATCAGATTGAGAACATTGTGATGGTATTTGTAAGTGCCGCATTTAATGGTCTATACAGAATAAATGATTTTTGACTTTGACTTTGACTATAAGCCAGATCAACTTGCTCATATATAGGTATTTTAATAACTGAACTACTTATTTATCTGTGCGGTGGATGTAATAAAACCGCCCTTTTCGAGGTTTATTGCGTCTTCACGTAGCGAGGCGAGGTACGTCTTTTTGTCTTAGTCACAGTCATTGCTAGCAGACTAGGAAAGAATCCCAACATGCTACGCTAGTAAATGTGCTTAATAAAATTTTATTGAAACTGTGTTACGTTTATGTAAATATTTTGCTTGGTCAGTGACGTTTTTTGTGTATCAAAGTTTTACATTCTCGTAGTAATTTGCAAAGGACTATGAATTAACCCTTTACCGCGATGAATTCAGAAAATTTCCATACATTCAAAGTATTTGAGGGTTAAAGTAAATACCGATCGTTATCATAACTGACTTCACATATGGCACTGCGGTTACATCGTCATCTGCCGGCGCGTCAGTCGATATCCATATGAAACACTTTATGATTCACTAATTAATTTTATACTCATTAATCGTCACGCAGGAGTAATTACCGAATACGCTTTTACTTTTCAACAAGAGTAAACTGTTAAAGTGTATTTGATATACCGGTGATCGTCAACCACACAACACACATCGGAAAACGAATTGTGTGTGATTGCAATTAACACACAATATTTTCCAATATGTGTTGTGTGTATGTGTATGTATATGCCCGGTTATAGGTGTAAGTCTCTCGTGGCATTTAGCCGCACTTCCTGCATCTGATTCAGTCAGTGCACTGCATTGCGTAACACGCTTAATAAACCGCGGAGCTGTAATTTTCGGAAGTAATTTATTACATGATGTTTGAACACTATTTGCTCTATAGCCTGTGTCTGATGTTATAACATGTAACTGATTTGCGAGAATTAGTTCTACATTTGTAAGAACAATTTTAGATGTATAATTAAATTTGCTAGGACATTAACACCTATTTTAAATCAAAGCAATAAAGCAATATTTATTATATTGGGATTTATTATTCCTTAACATTTAACAAAACCATAGATATACAATAATTGTTATCAATTCTAGTTCTTCCGTCGTGTCAATGATTCATTAAATAATTGGGGCATAGAATTCTAGTGCATTTTAAAACTACTGAGGTTTGTAAAAAAATGTAACAGATGCTTCATCAAGCGAAATCGATAAAACCAAGTTCTATACAGTAAACACATATTGTAATCAATCCATCGTAGCATTTCATTGTTATCAGATCAGTGTATAATGTTTTTTTTTATTATGATAACATTTGTAGATACTGCAAGGTGATATGCAGCAGGGGATAAAATTGAAAAGAAGAAGCTAGGTTCCCTTTTACAATAAGAAACAAGGAGCCGAGAGTGGAACACGTCGGGCTAGTACCTAATCGATATGATAATAATATACCTAACAGTCTTATTTTAAACTGCCTTTCAGTATACAGAAAGGTATCCTAACTTCAATAGAAGCGTTTTAAAGGGTGATAGAGGATAATACCTCATTAACTTACAACCTTAACATTGTCTACCTGTCATTATATTACATAATTAATGCAAATGTTCTAATTGAACAAACTGTTCTTAATTTTTTCAGTTATTCGTATCATCGTCGAGCGCATATCGATTTAAATGTAGAGTGTAGAACCTTTGTTATGGTGGCGCCCCACTTTGTTATTCGCTATTCGTTATTCGCCTTTATTCTCGTGTATAATTCGAAGTGGGGAGGGCTTATTCATGTATATTTGCATTATTCGCACGAATTTTTGCCTTATATAACGAATTGTGAAGGGTTTATACGTCTATAAGTATTTTGTCGAATACAGTAGGTATAGGTGAATAGCAAATAGCAAAGTGTGAATCCACCATTAGGTGTAATCTCAGTACGTATGTACTAAAGTGACTTACATAACATTAAATATCATTCTTCAAACTCGTCACAGACACAGGTACAAATAAACAGTACCTACAAACCACCTTAGAATTAATTTGATTACGTACTTCCAAAGTGATACACTGACTACACAACGTAAACAAAATCTGGTGTGACCAGAATAGGCTCACCCATTAATAACGACGTAGTTTGATATTGCGTCTTTAATTTATTAGTCACTAGGATACTTCCACCTAAACAAGACATTCCACTTAATTAACAAACAAGTAAGGGTTGTGGTAACCCTAGTGGTGCGAAACGGTTACCCTACGTTCACACGGAGCAACGTTTTGCCGGATATGATTTTTATCGGATCTAGAGACAGTCAACTTCAGCAAGATTCGGTTTTTTTGCCGGTCTTGAAACTGAATGCATGTGGCGTGAGCAGATGTATGTATGTATGTGTATCTTTTTACGATGTCAAGTCTACATTTTAGGGTCTTTCTCTTCTAACGAAGCCTTCATACGTCATCGTTCATTTTACCTAAATCCGCAGTCATAGCTTTCTATTATGTTTCTAGAGATGAACGGAGTCACCATAGTTCTTTAGCAATGGTAGCCACTTACCAACAGGCAAGGCACTAACCACTTACCAAGGCACTTACCACGTCCATAGCCCACGGTAACCGCTTTCCATCAGGTGGGCCGTGTGCTTGTCTGCCACCTGGGTGGTATAAAAAAAGGCAAGTCGTATCTCCTATTCTCCTTTAACCCGTCCTATACTATATTCTTCTACAGATGGTCAAAGTGCACGATGATGTTGCAAGCCTTCATCAGTCCACGGCATGTCCACGTTATCTGTTTATCATCGGCCAGGTCATGTTTTTGTTTCCTGCATGAATTACATACAGAAATAAGAAGTCATATACGTTACACAAGGGGTATTAACTAGATCAAAATCTTCATTACATAAAGCGATTCAACTCTATAATAATCTAGATTTGCAAACTATTTCGTTAATGCTTCCTTAACATTTTTAAATATTAATTTTGAATTTGTAAATATTTAAAACCCTATTACCATTATTGTACAAGTTAAGTACTTGCTTGCACAGTGCACTCTTTACTGTTACATTTTATCAAAATTAGATTTGTAATTAATTACTTTAGCAACAGCACGACCTTAGATTACTCGTAGTTTCCATTCAATTGCGTTAAACAGCTTAACTTGGTTCTGCTTTTTAAACATAACTTTTCAAATACATTCGAATTGATTGTCATAACTCACAATTAACCAAGTATAATTGTGTCCAGGCACATCATTTAATACGGGGCCAAGCTATATAAAACAGTTCTAAAGAACCAATACACTAATAGTTGATACTCAGAAGTCAGTAACACTGTATATTTTGGGAAACGAACAGTGCCACAAAACGGCGTACAGTCACGGGCAATTAATTACCTTTAAAATAAAGTTGAATAATATAGTGGAGCCGATCCATGCTAACATTAATCTATTAGACAGTCTCCACTATGCAAATTCGATGACGTGCTACGATATCCAAAGCATTTGGAAGTGGCTACAGTTGAATTATATTTTATTTGGATTTAGGATTGTTCTTAAATCGGAATTGAAATTAGTGTCAAGAGTAAGGTATCTGAATATTAATATTTTTGTAGTTCAATAAAGTTTTGGTGTACAGTAAAATTTACTTCTATTCAAGTGTCGTAAGTGCACTACGTAAAAGACGATTTGTGCGACTGTACATAGACAAGTATTTCAGCGTTTCGGTTATCTATAATTTAATTGTTGCTACATTTATTACTTACAACGTAACCTACATTCTGAAAGAAAATAATTGCGCCCGCGTCGCGGTCCAATGAGGTTGTGTTACATGTGTTATGAGTTGTTAGATCAGATCAGAGAGGTTGGGTACTAAGAAATGTGGGCGGGAAGTGGGACGATAGTTGGCGACGTGTGAACCCGCCGTGATCATGGCCGGACGACGGCCCTGGGCTGTTCGACAAGCTTTTGAATTTCGCTTTAAACATTCATATTTAACGAATAAAATGCTGGAGTAACGCTGAACTGGAGCGTCTATAGACTTCAGTCAAGGAGTGGGCTTTACGCACTACCGACGTGAAACCAAACACGAGCAATTCGGCATAACTGGAAGGGGGATACTAGTAATTTCGTTTACTAAACTAATATTCTTTAAAACAAAAATCATTCTCGTAATGAGAATTCATTAAAAAAGGATCAAATTTATAAATACGTACGTAATTGAAGACGGTGAAACCAAATATAAAGAAAATGCTGGTATTTTACACTTATAAGGCTTTTTTTTATAAATTGGACACGTCAACATGACTTCACCTCGCCTGATGGTTAGGTAAAGTCTCAGGACCGGGGTCACCACACCGATAGTGCTACAGTGTCGGCCCTCAGCTATGTTGTTTATTTATCTTGGCTTTGGTAAGACATACAACGGAAGATTGATCAAGAACGAACAAAAATCAAATTGCATTTGATATATTGTGCAAAATGTCAGCACGTACCTAGTGCATCTAACGAGTGTCAGTTTTCCCTTGCAGCATCCGAATTTTAATTTTTTCCCACTCCCACTGAAGGCATTAACCGAAGATGGGATTATAATAAGATTAGGTGTCTGCAGCATCTGCCCACGTGATCGTAAAATAATGCTGTATCTCTGAAGGGTTGGGAGACTTTTAAATCCGGACGAACGACGTCAGAACTGATACGTGCTTAGTGACAATAGTGACGTATATTTTGCTGAGCGGATTTCTTCTGTGCTTTATTTTTCGATTTCGTGTAGCACCTACACGAAATATCATATGATTACGTGGGGTCGAACATCATAGTTGGTAAAATATACTTATGATGATATTTTACCTCTACGTACACGCGCATACTCACATCTCACTTACATGATCTTCTTTCTATATCTATTTTATTCTATTGAAATAAATAAAATTGAAGTGTCCTTTTATAATATTAATTTAAGCAGTTTTAAATGAATGTTTAAGGTAGGACGCTCCCCAGCACGATGGACGGACGACCTGAAAAGGGTTGCTGGGATAGACTGGATGCGTAAGGCGGAGGAACGGGCGCTATGGTGTACCTACATTGGGAGAGGCCTATGTCCAGCAGTGGACTGCAATAGGCTAATTGGTTGATTGATTGATTGAAATGAATGTTTACTAGTATAATGTTTGAATTTGGTAATCTTAGGAACGGCTGAACTGATTCTGATGAGCAGATATGTAGTAAGTTAATATTAAAAGGTGTAGTATAAAAAGAATTAGAAAAAATGAAAAAGTAAGTACAACAACTATACCAAACTTTACCCTCTACCTTCTTACTTAACCAAACACAAAACAACAAACGCAAATCTACCAGCTTTACTTAGTAACTGCCCGACTGGTATGACGTCATAGTGCAATTTACACTCACTATCTTATCACGAATATAACCTACTCTCTTAAATAAACAAACTCGATATAATGTGACATTTCAATTCGAATGAACGATGTACTGAAATAGCCTCGAAAGATATCCTTTAACGAGGTATAAATCGGGTTGTTCCTTTGGGATTGAGGACGCGATATTTTCAAAGGCTTGAAATGTCAAGTCTGCAATTGAATTTTGAACGGATCGGTACAGTTGAGTTCGTTCTTCATATAACTAAAACGAACGGCAGTATATGAAAGTTATGTATAGATTTATGTGTCTATTCTATTTCTAACCCTGTTATGACAAAACGTGGTCTTAGAAACTAGGTTCAAACCATTCTTTTGAATTGTTTTGGACTAGCCAAAACAATTCAAAAGAATGGTTTATCCCTAGGTTATTTGTTATCCCAAGGGATAATAGCTTTTAAAGGAGATCGGTATCCTCTTTTAGAATAAAGTGTTGCTTATTTTTTTATACTACGTATGTGGCAGACAAGCACAGTGCCCACCTGAGGGAAGCGGTCACCGTAGCCTATGAACGTGTGGAACACCAAGAAGGGAACGTGAAAGAGAGCTAGGAAAGGGAGGAGTGGCTATGAAGGGTACAGTGAGCTCTGGCTACCCTACGGCGGGAACACAACAAGATGGTTATTATGGCCGCGTTTTTCTGTACCTAGGGCGGAGGTACTACCCCAGTCTGACCGCTCATTTCGGACGAGAGATACCGTTGTGTCCTACCTCCTTCCAACTAATATTAAAACTAATTATATTTATTATTGTTACAGGTACGTTACAGGAGTCAAATTGCACTTCAATTCTCAAAACACAACATTGATGTAAGTGTGTAAATAAATGAACTATGTCAATAACAAAATAGGTAGCGAGTGCGTCTATTGTGCATACGAATCAAAATTCGATTTCCAGATCTGACTAGATCATTGATAAAATAATATAGGCGTCTATGTTTTGTTAAATGTTGGTTAGGACCTTAGGATTGTAATCCATAATGCACTCGCGACCAGAAAACGTGTAAAATTATGAAGTTGTAGCTTCAAGTAGTTATGAACAATTAGATAATTCCTAATATTGCGACAAAAATATTACTTTTTAAGTACACTTTGGATATTTGGATGTTAAAAATGCGCAGCGATAAAAAAGTGTCGACAGCGCGAGTATGACGCCCCTGGTGATGCACGCGTCCATAGGCCACAGTAACCGCTTTCCATCAGGTGGGCCGTGTGCTTGTCTGCTACCTAAGTTGTATAAAAAAAAATGACAGTTATATCGGAATACGTCCTCCCTCTCACTCAAACCTGGTGCCTAATTAAGTGCACATGGTACTATTTAGTAAACGAAATACGCATAAATGACGTTTCCATGTTTCCTCCTACGTATCCCTAACACATATTTCAGATTACGTAAGTTACCTGTTCACTAGTCCTATAAATAGACCATCTATTTATAAAACTAGTGGAAGCACGTCTGACGCCTGTGATATAATGCTTTGATCGCGGCCTTGCAGTAATTACTGACGGAATAAACTGCGGAAATGTGTATTTATAGTGGAAAGCGGAACCATTTCAAATGCCGTAGTAAAATTAATATTTTTAACATCTTAAGGTTTTAGTATAAACACGTTAAAAATTTAAAAATCAAGTTACTTTTTTGCATGAGGAAATCCGCTGTGATATTTATTGTACTATATGAATCATCTGCATACTTAGATAGATAGGCAGTCGTCATATACATGACGTTTGTAAAAAACCCTTTCGGCCACCTATGTAACTGTGTTTTGTAACCCGTTACAATAGAAGAAAATGTTCTCTTTTTTCGTTACCTAGTTACAAACCAATATCTTTTCGTCCACCTTCGTAACTATGATTTGTAACCGCAACGTGGTTACAAAAGAAACCATAACATTGTATGGTGACAAAAATACGGAGGGAATGTGGCTGCTTAGTGCTTACCCCATGACATGAGACCCAGCCATCGCTTATTTTAGGTCTAGAAGACCTAAAATAAGCGATGGCTGGGTCCATTAAATCCTCGTGTCAAATTTTGAGTAGGTACCTATGGGTACTACGGTTTTCTGTATGGGGAACAAGTTGAAGATGCTTCTCCTTAAAGCATGCACTTTATAATGGTAACTGACCCAAGGTTCACTTATTTTGAGACGAGTACTAAAATATTATCTAGGTGAATGTATAATTGGCCACAGTTATTGTAGTTCTTAGCAAACAACTTGAGTTTATGGCTGTCCCATGACGCAATGTACGAATACACTAACAATTTAGTACTCCAGAGAATAGTTAGCCTTGTCCAATTTCTATGAGATTACAACACCCTAGTGACAGATAAAATACTTATTTTTTAGAAATCTATACGTTTTTTTTTAGAAATTTAACGTACGGCGTTAATTGTTTCAGATAAAAATGTAAATATCAAGTTATTAAATTTGTAGCAATAATAAATGTCGGTTTAAACTGTTTAAAGTGGCCATTAGTGTCACGCTTACGTAATTTGTTATCAAGACATTCAGATTCCCATAGGTAGGAACTGATTTCATCATTAACAACCATCATAATGATTTTGTAATCATTTTCCGTCTAATCGTTTGTTTGACTAAAAACCCCAACCGCGGTTTCAATAATATTTTCGATGGAACTCTTGGAAGGTTTCGATATTAACAACTACTCATTGGTATTGATTATATTCTCTTGTTTGTTTACGTGCTCTATGCTCATATTTATTGCCTGAGAGTAAACCATGGAATTTAGAACTATCTAAACGAAATTTTGAACAAATTGGTCGTCTTACTTTTCCTGTAAGTCATCGGAAGGAATCAACATCTAGGACGGGACTTGAAAGTAGCCCTAAGTATGTAATCGGGAACTTCAACTAACAAGGAAAAGTTCAGGTAGGTCAGTTAGTTAGTATTCCCCTTAGAACTGACCTGGTTATGTATTCAAGCTCGTCCTGAATGTTGACTTTATAACCGACTTCAAAAAAAAGGAGGAGGTTCTCAATTCGATCGGGTGACCCGATTTTGATGATACTTTTTTATTTGAAAACTGATGTTTCCCTGATGGCCCCATTTTCAAGTCGGTTTGTATTATTTATGATGAGCATTCTATCTCATCCAAGTTTCAAGCGAGCATACCATTCCGATGGTAAACAGTAATAAATAGTCTGTCTTTTGTCTGTATACTTGCGACACCAGTTTCACTCACGCGTCACACCATCCCAAATACCTAGCAAGGTGGAAGTTGTGTAAAACCACAAAATGGCTCAATAAATTAACCGTCATTCTTTCACCACATCATTTCTTTCACCCAACCAAAACACATTTGATTAGCTCTATTTACACCTTACTTTTAAGAAGACAAATATCTCTCCATCTAATAGAACCGAAGTCCATTAGTCGCTTGATATATCTGTTTTATAATTAATCAACTTCTTAAAATACAACAAAACTCACGGCTGATATTTATGTTCTATAGGTTATTTATACTGCTTTCGGATTAGGGTGTCCAAAAAAAAGGCCACAATAAGTTTTTTACAGTCATTTATTTGATTTATGTTATTGTGTTTTAACCCCATTAGCGATACGAAATCGAAATAATACTGGTACAATCTGTTCCTCGTTTGTTGTTTACGTTTCATTTAACTTGTTTCGGACTCTTTATAGACTCGTGTACAATGTTTAGTCTACAATTTACACGCAATATAAAGATAGTAAATAAAGTTCATATGCTTTGTAAAACATTTATCGTGTATTTAGTTCAGTACAAGACGAATACTTGTGTGTGTTGCATCTACTAGCAAAAATTAAAATTATAGATAATGAAAGTTAAGTTACGTTTTTATAACATAACAAGTCGCACGCGTTTTCCTGTGACAGTAATCGGTGTGTAATTCACATACTTCTATAAAAATTCAAATATAAAGTTGATCAATGTCAGATCTGCCGAAATAATGGGATATATCAGTCTGGATCTACTTTATTTACTACTGAATAACGTATAATAAAGCAGTAAGATGCGAGGCAAGTTAGCAGAATTTCAACTCCGACGGCTTAACTGATTTACGTCAATGGCCCGGGATCTCCGGTCATACACCCTTTTCGAAGTTCATGTACGTACGTACGTATTACAATTCAATTAGTTCTCGCTAATACTTTTGAAAGTTTATGAATTCTACCAATGTACACTAAGCTAAAGAGGTGAGGCATAGCCTCATAGACCATTGCATACTGAGAGGAGGCAACGCCCAGCAGTAATATACTTATCGGCCGTGGACCTTACGCGAGATACGGATCCAACATGAAGAGAATACAGTATTATTATAAACTTACTGTTCAATGTTTCAAAACGTAACCCTAGAACTTCCTTGTCATATTTAGCAGTTTTGCAAGCTTGACCAAAAGCAAAGCAATCTTACGAAATCTACGAAATGCTGCATACTGCTACTTAGGGTCGATGGTAAGTGTGGGTACATCCTTAGTCAGGCCAGCACATTTTTACTGATCAAAACCAAATTCAGTCACTTTCACTGTTGTTTACGATTAAAATATGAGTGGGGTATCGCTCACATCTTCAAATGTGCGTCATAACATTCAGTATTTTACTATAAGCTATTCCAGTCACTATTTTCAAGTCTATATCTATCAGTGGCCTGTAAGGGTCCCTCAATTTCCTTTTCACAGACTGTGGATACGTCATATTAAAATTAATCAAATTCTCTAGGATAGTAACAACAGCAGAAACAAACTTATGGTGACCCTACATACTGTCGTACATCTGATTTACCGTTCGCCGCTGCGTGGTCACATGTAACGCAGTTTTAGAATTATTGCCCACACTACCAATAAATTGTGGGACAAAGAAATGCACCTAGCGAGGTCTTCGCAAAGGACACCGGTAACGTTACATAAACTATAGTATGTCGAACCGGACCGAGGTCGGAGTATTTCTATTTTGTTATTAAATTTCTGTTGTTAACAGTGTTCTGTTTTGTGGTTTTTCAAGAACTTTAGGATATCCGATGCAAATTGAGCTATATTTTTATGTAGATGATGCCCAACCGTTACAAGTCAGTGTGCACACTTAAATTTTATGCTACAAATTTCTGTGAAATACAACTGCATACCCACTTACGAGACCGCTATCCAGTATTGCAACAAAGACAGGAATAAGGCATGTTGGTATACTTAGAACTAGCCGGGCCTCCGATTTCGTCCCCGTGGACATAATCTAGGTTTAATTTTTTAATCAGCCAAACGTACAAAACCGGATTTATATTAGTAGCGGGATTTTTTACCATAGGACGCATTTCACTAATCTAAGTAATTGTTGTGAAATTTATTGTAACCCAGTTTAATTAGGTATCTACATTGAATTTCTTTCATCGGTAAAATTCGTCCGCACTGTCCTCACTCGTCTCATAAAACCCAGTTGTGAGCCGTTGCACTCGCGGCATTGTCTTAATAATTTTAGACCACAATAAACTCGGCGGAAACATAACTCGAGATAGTTGTTAGCTAAAAATATTTCAGTGAGATGAAAAGATATAAAATGTACACAAGTTGTTAGAACTGAGCAGATAAATCACAACTTTATATTCTTAATACACCAGCCAGCTTACCAAGCGTTAATCAGATCAAGGTGAATTGTAACATACTTGAATTAGTATTATATTCTTTGTTTCCGTAAAAATAACAAAAAAATTAATTAGTGCGATCCTGTGATATTCAGTATTACAAAAATGCATGATATGTTATCTGACCTCATCAAGTGATATCTCTCCATCTTGTATACCGCTCATAATACCCACATAATTGATGTTCATCTACCTCTACATAGTTGTAACATGATGTTAACTTTATACAAGGATTTTTTTCCTAAAACTATATTTGCCCATTTACGCCATTACCTGAGCAGGACACATTGAAAATAAACTTGTAACCTGCACCGCTGCATCATCATCAACCGAACGCCATGCATCCAAAACTTGACTTCATACACCTTAAAAAAACTAATTTTGAAAAATATTTTAACGCCCATGCTTATTACTATTAACTAGTTCTCTATATTGTGACAAAAAATATAAAAACATTATTCACTGAATGCTTATGTGTCACAACTAGTCACAAGTAAAACAATTAGAGCAATAAAGACACATCCTGCTAAATTTTATTTGCGTTGCCTATATTCAACACGTGAACAACTCATTTGACTAACTAGACCAGGTTTTTCCGTTGAAGCTTTCTAAGTGATTACCATTTGACGTCAAACTAGACTCGGCAATACATTACCGAGGCCCTTTTTATTTAAGCTTTCTCGCTCTACGACCACAATTGTTACTTCTGTACCCACGCATTAATTGTATATGCTAATACCTGCACGAATAGGTAAACGAGCTTAATGGCACAATGAAAAACACTTTGATTTAATGTTCTATTAAAGAATATTATATGCAAGGCAATTATAACGCCAACACTGAGTCGAGAAACCTTTTAATTTTTATTGGAGAAAATATATTATGTTGGTCACGTTTAAAGAAAGTAGTGGGTTTCAAATATTTCATTTATTTCAAACCGATTACATGTTCCGATTTCTTACAATTCTTTTACTTCATTGACAATAGAACCCTAAGCCTCTTGCATTCGCTGCCACTATAGCACCGACGGTATATGTATTAATTACACATAAATATTAGTATCAGTCTATCAGTCCAGTTTTACAAGTACCTGCTGGATACGGACACTCTCAATATTAAACTTACTGTATAGTTCATCTCACCGTCCTAGTGAAGGAGGACCGAATTTAGGAACCCCCAATGACCTTACTGTCTCAGGTATTCATATTTAATTGGTCATCCTAGTGAACTAGGCGTGTTATCTTCATAATTAACTACACTTGCTGAAAGGACTGACGCAGGCTTTTGTTTCGAAAAAAGCCAAAATAATAAAAATTGTGGAGAAGAGGAATGAAAGAGCGGATTCCGAGTTTAAATGTTTGGATGAGTGTTTTTTACTCAATCGCTAAAATAACTGAACGGATCTATAGAAAATTTGGCACAGAGATAGATTATTGTCTAGTCTAGTATAACACATAGGCTACTTTGTAGGTTCCTGTGGGTTGTGCGAACGAAACAACAGCAAGTATGCTATATGCATTACAGACCTTTCGAGTTGAAAACTAACAGCTTTTCTTAGATGTTTCTATCTGATGTCCGACATTAATTATGACGTCTATGAAACTCCAAGCAAAAGCAAAATGTGGAAATAATCAAGAGTAAAAAACCTAGGTAGGTCAGTACGCTTACAAATATGTCTTAGTAATTTATAGACTAGACAATTTACGATTATAGATACATAACATACCCTTGAACACAATACTGAAGGGAAACAGTGACCTAAATAAGTCAAGTCTAGCAATGAACTTAACAAATACAATGTAGACATCCGATTCTGTTGTACAGCTGACTAAACTAATTTCTATTTTTTTTTGTTTCATTGAGATGTGTCATTGTTGTTTGAAAAAAGCTTATTATTTCCTTATATCTTATACTAATAAACAATATTATTTATCCTTATGTGAAGTTCGGTTCTAAATAGGCAACCAAATCTTATAATTATAACACGTGACATCCATCATGAATTGGCGTCCATGAACATTCGGCCGGTCCTGTAAAATCTTAAAAAAAAAAATCTTTAAAAATCAAATAGGATTACATGGGAAATTACACGGTGGTGGGCACCACCTATCAAATACAAAAATAATCATCAAAATCGGTTCACCCAGTCGAAAATTCTGAGTTAACAAACAAAAAAATTACAGTCGAATTGAGAACCTCCTCTTTTTTTGAAGTCAGTTAAAAAGTCAACGAATTCAGTCATAAATCAGTAAGTAAATACATTAGATGTTCCGAAAAGCTTAAAAGTAAGCAACTGAAAAATATTTTAGGAAGCTAAAGAGCTTAAAACAATGACCAAGAAAAAAGATCAGGCAAACAACATCAACATCAGTAAAATCGTGTAATCCATCTCTAAACGTGATAAAGTACATAGGATAAATTGCTTTGTAACATCAGAATAGGTCCCAGTGTTTTATTTAGCATTGCATTGAACATTAACGTCTTTAAAGATAAATGTCTAGCTTTATCCTACGCAAGATCTAGTCAGGATTAGACCTACGTGCACATCTAGGCTCAGATGATATCCATTATCAGGTGTCTTCAAGACGTGTTAAGGTTAAGCGATTTAAGACTTGCATCATTCATGTTCACCTACATGTTGAATTGTTTGTGTTGTGCTAAAATGTGGGTTTAGCTATATTATATAAATCTATTGCTTTATGGTATTCGGTATTAAGCTAAGATTATAACTCGGAAACTGCTAATCTTATATATTGCTTTTTAAATTTATCGATCGGATCAGTTTGCTATGTAGATCACTGGTTGACACGGATACAACAGAATAATAGTATTAAAAGAGCTTATTTGTAGTACTTTTACCAATTGGATGGTATTGTATGCGTAAATAATAATAAAAAAAAATAATGTGCGCATCAAAATATAGTAGGTATTTAAATTGGCACTTACGCCTAATTTGTTATATTCTCTTCTTACTTGTCGGAAACTTTGTTATTGTCTAAGAGTCCTAAAGTAATCTTTAATCTTACTCATGATATATGTAAAATAGCTGTTAAGTTTCCAATAAATAAATAAATAAATATTTAAACGTCCTAAGGATTTTTCTTCGTTCTGTAATTTAAACATACAATGTTGACATTAAGATTGTCAGGAGAAGAGATAGAATAGAACGAGATCGATCAAAAAAACTCTCTTCTAATTTCTTTTCTTACTTTGAAAAAAAGAGCTTTTATTTTCTCTCATTAAAAAAGCAAGAGTAATTACGGAAAGATAATTAAATGGGCACCGTAGATCATAAATCTATTGGCTGATATATTGTGGAAACCGCGAAATGGCACACGGCCACCTTGACATTAATTTTAATTTGCCTTGTGATTGTTTTATATCCATCGCAATGTTTTCGTGCCCTTCAGAGCACGCACTAGTATCATATTGTACACGTGTATTAAAACAAAAGATGAGAAAAGCTTTCTTAAAGGCCTAGGCCTTTAAGAAAGCTTTTATATTAATATTAATATCGCTTTTATTTAATATTAATATCACTTAATAAATATACCTATTTGCCATTGAATGTCCCGTCAAAATCGGCCTAGTCGTTCCAGAGATTTCCTAACTAGAACAGGCTGAAAGGCAAACAGACAGACATACAAAAAATTTTAAATTGCTTTTTGTTATATGTATCAAACATACAATCAGATTAGGGTTTTAAACTCACACAGGACATGTTTCTTAGAAGCTTCGAGTGGTCCGACCTTTTCAACTTAATTTAGATGTTTCGAAGGGTTGATATTTCTACGAAGACAGATCATGCATGTGTATTTTCAGTAACTTTATATTTTACAACATAAATTAAGGTAAACATGAAAGCCGAAAGCGACTTTAGTAAAGAAAGATTTCTCCGTATCGCGGGTAAGTATTAAAACAACTTTATTTTACTTAATTATTTACTAGAGCGTTTCAGCGTAAACTAAGCCTTAAGTAGTTACGTGCTCTGAACACGGCAATAGACTCACCCCACAGAACATTAAAAGACAGTAGAAGTAGTATCTAAGTAATCGTTGTCGCCAAAAAATACACTCGCACAGATTTTAATACTACTCATTGGATGCATTATATTGTACCATAAATATAGGAAAAGTATAAATTACACACCTTATTTTACTGAAACAAACTTATTTTTTGATAAGTATTATATAATCTATGTGTATAATATATGAACCCCTTCAAGTGAGCTATTGCTTCAGTTAAGTGTATCTACACTTAACTTTTTGGCGACACAACCCTGCCCTTTTGCTACTTCTACTTGTAGATGTTTTTTTTGTTCTGTGACTCACCCCCATTGTCTAACCCTCAGGGGATAAAAGGAGTGATGGTTATTTGTGTATTTTTTAGATTCATGACTTTAAAGTTTGTGACAGAACAATATCTACCTACTTAATCTACTGATACCTACCTATATATTTTGAAACGCAGTTTAATAAGCTGCATGTTGTAAACACCACGAAGGTTTTCACCGAGCGTGGCGAATTTCGAAAGCTTCCGTTTTATCAGATAGAGATAATTAGTAGGTACAGTCGCGCTGTTATTAGTCGCTCCACTCTACCGTGGTTCCATACCTGTCTAGTTTTTGAACGAAAATATCATCGTATAGATACGGTGTTGTGTTGACATCCGGCTTGTACAGTTTGATAACTTTTGTACTGTTTAAGTGTCGTGTTGTGTTACGGAAACACAAGTATAAACGAATAATAGATAATAATATAAAATACTAGATATTGCCCGCGGCCTCGCTCGTGTGGAATTCCGTTCACGTTGCCCCTTGGGAACTTTTAAGGATTAAAGCCTATGTGTTAATCCAACCTATAATCAATCCTAGTACCAAATTTCAGCCAGATCTGTTCTGCCGCTTTTGCATGAAAGCTTAACCTATCGTCCATACACACATTACATCTATCATACATTCATACTCACAAACATTCGCGTTTCTAACATTGTGTAGGATACTTTAACGTAATAGAACTAGGTTTTAACCAATTAATATAGATAGAGACGACTGTGAAGTTATATAGTCTTCCTTAATGTATACCTATGTGGGATAGGCAGAGATGTCTTAACATCCACACAACTAATAAATTGCCGGTACATTATATGGTCAACCTGTGCTATTGAATTGTCACACCTAAGTGGCATTGATTGCCCAAAATGCTGAGCAATATTTCTTTGAATTGAATTGAAGATTTAGACTCATTTTATTAGTAACCTCCATATTAAAAAAGCATTAAAAGTATCATTTATTTATAGAAGATACCTATAATGTAAGGAATTTTGTGGTTAAAATGAATAAACAATACATTATGGTCATAGCAATACTCTGAACTGAACTATCAATTCGCATAGATCAATTCGCAGCCACTCAAACAA
Source organism: Lithosia quadra (assembly GCA_963576445.1). Classification (NCBI taxonomy): domain Eukaryota; kingdom Metazoa; phylum Arthropoda; class Insecta; order Lepidoptera; family Erebidae; genus Lithosia; species Lithosia quadra. The sequence goes on along the minus strand of OY754877.1, from coordinate 15,020,274 downwards.
TGACATTCAAAATGGTTAACATCACACTTTAGTTTTAAATTACGCAACTTTGATTGAAACGCAAATAAATATTACTAGGTTTGTCCGCGTCTTTTTCCGCGCAGATTTAGATTTTTTATAAAATATAATTAACATAATGTTACGCCATACAATATTAATATCACTTAATAAATATACCTATTTGCCATTGAAAGTCCCGTCAAAATCGGCTTAGTCGTTCCAGAGATTTCCTAACTAGAACAGGCAGAAAGGCAAACAGACAGACATACAAAAATTTTAAAATTGCTGTTTGTTATATATATCGAACATACAATCAATTATTTGAAACCTGCTATTTTGATATGGGTGGTATGTTGATGATGATTTTGATGTGACAAACAGACACTTCATTTTATTTATTTGTGTGGAGTATAGATGTATAGATTATGTACAACAGTTACAAGTACAACTTAAGTTAAAATTACAACATACTGATTTACAACAGTAAACTTTTATTAAATAAAACATGTAATCCAATTTAGCGAAACATAAAATTTCTCTGCAAACTCATTTAAATTACATCATTTACGTAATTTTATTAGCTACAATAAAAACTGGTGGATGTCATAACGGCGATAAAAATTTCGCGAACACTTTACTCAAGGCCAATATTAATGGTAATGAGTTTGGAATTAGAAGAGAAATAATGAAAATAGTGGTTCATATCGATAGAAATCGGGACATAATCGCAATTGCAATAAACACCGATTTATTTTTTGCTTTTAATTGGAAAATGCACCGTCGATGTGAAGTGATGATAATAAATAATATGTCACTTCTAATTCTGTACATGAACGTAATAAATCCTATGGACGGCGTTGAAGACGGCTAACCATGGTTAGTGAATTTTAGGTTGCAATGTGTTACACAAATTTAATTGCTGTCACTACGGTAATTAAACAATTTCACAACATAAGACATGCTGAATTTTTTTGCGCTACTTGACTGTTCAAATACCGTTTGCCGCGTAGTGACTGCCTCGTGTATGTGTGTGTGCGCGTGCCGACTTGTACGTTTATAAGCATATGGGCTTAATCTAGTGTCTTCGGATGTATTCTCCAACGCGTTCCGTCCATAGATTTTGTAAGTTCATGGTTCCGTAATTCTTATTGACTTTATATTTCCTGTAGATGGCTCCTAAGTCGCCTGGGACCTATTTACCCGACAGCTGCAACAACCGGTCAGATGACGGTGCCTATCAGCACTTGTATAAACGTACCTTCCTATAAGCATTAAAAAGTTTTAAATCTAAACCTACTATTATACCCACATACTTATACAAGTTGACAGAAGCAGGTGGCGGTCTGTTGTCTCTACCTACCCCAGAGGGAAAAAGGCGTGAGCATATTTATGTATGTATGTACTTATACGAGTTTATAATTCTTAGGAAGGTATGCATTAGTATCTCGGAAACCGCGCTAACGATTTGATTTTATCTTTTTTATTTAGATAAGGTTCTGCATTTTAAGTTTTTCCTGTTAAAAAACATTTATAACCAAAAAAAATTAACTACTACATATAATGAATAATAACTTAAGGTGCTTGCATTTTTGTTATTGATGTGACCAGCCTACTACGAGAGGTCTTTTGTTTTTTTATCCCTATCTATACCTACTAATTTTTATAAAGCTGAAGAGCTAGGTACCAGGGCCTCGATTCTGTTAAAACAAGCCACTGTCATGCCACTGACACTTGAAAAATACCATTTATTTTGCACTTTATGGTTATCAGTTTAAAGTCTAAATTAAATGGTATTTTGTAGAGCGAATGAAAAAGTTTAATGCATTATTTTCATTTGATTTTAGAGTTTAACTGTATAACGGTAAAATCTACAATTAAATAGCATTTTAAGGGTTCAGTAGCATGACAGTGGTTTGCCTTTAGCAGAATCGAGGTCCAGTGCGGTGGCCATCCTCTGCATCAAATAGGTAACTAAATTCTATCTTTACATTTTTCCGGTGAGTGTGCACGTAGCTTAACAGATAACAGTGCGCACTATTAGGGAGGTGCGGATGTGAACGGCTGAGCCGATGTCATTTCCTGTGGCACATATGAAGCCTATATAGGCAATATACAGATAAGCCGTAGACGTAACTATCTGCCTACGTTATTGACGTCAGTTAATTTATGACTTACTTTTGACTTTATGGTCCTGTGATCCCTATATGGGGCAGAGGGCGTCCGCACTGCGTCATCATCCCTGTCGGTCTTGAGCTTCGCACTTGATTTCGCTCCAAGTTTATCCGCAATAATTGTTCGCCTCCAGAGGGTCAATTCTTGTAAAACAAATATGTTTAATATTCAATCTCAGTCTAATCTCATAAATGTCAAAAAAGGTATTCTTGTTACATGAAAACAAGACCTTTTTGACATTTGTGAGATTGGCATGAGATTGAGACGAAAGCGCCTGCTGTCTGACCTTCCAACCCGGAGGAGAAACCCGCTAGACTCTCGTCCGCCATTCTGCGGTTCTTCTTTAATATTTTAGTGGGGTAAACCCAATGTAATTTTTTATAATGAGGATTTATCACTATTATAACTGATTAAAAGTCGATAATCTATATGCATATATCTGTGTATCCTTGGAAGAGTGGATAAAGATATAGGTAAACCTACATTTCACCAATTGTCATATCGACATGACAATAGCTAAAATGGTATATAGGTATCCATAACAGCCTGCTGTGACGTAACACTGGAGCGAGCAACCAAAGCTGGGAATCACGATCAATACGCGCACACCGGTGTATTCACGAACAACTATCAACCGTGACCTTGGTCCAAATATTCAAATTTCGAACGACCTTTTCCGTTACATCTAACTAATAGGAAAGTTTGTAAGATTACCCACCCATCGTGCGAAATTGTTTTCAACAATGAACATCTACCTATTCACCGATCGGTAAAAATACCTTGTTGTATTCAATCAATATTGCTGATTTGTCAAAATCAATCCTGAAGTTGAGACAGTGATGAATTAGTCATATTTATTACTTTCTCTTTCATACTCAAGCCTTTCTTTATAATTCCTACCTTCTTAAGTTCAATCCACACATAAAACAGACGTTTACTTATATTATTTAATGTTTATAAATTATATATTTAGTGATTTCTCGTAAACGTGGACCACAGTTAAATACTAGTCAGTCCCCCCAATAAAGCTAAATTGCTAGTTATAGAAAGTGTGTTCACGTAAATGTACTAGAATGGAATCAGAATTGCAAGTCTAAGATATCTGCGCCACCCAACCCACCACGGTTATAAACGAATCCACAAGCGTAATTCAGAAACAGTAAAGCTCACCTGTTTATTTTTTTGAACGTAAACAATATTATAAGCGTAGATTCCTAATCCGTTATATATTCAAACTTAATTTACATAGCAAACTTAAGCTTGATAAGCCAGAAAGTTACCGCTATACTATAGAAGACATCGACATCGGCCAAGGAGACAACAACGAGAGTCTCTCTACACAAAGACTCATTAGGTTTGAGTAGAGAACGCTTCTATTTTGTTTAGGTACGAGTAGGTACAACGTGTAAAGTTAACGATAAAAAAACGATCGTTCAATGCTAGACAATCAAAATATTAGTTCCGTAACGATTGAGCAATAGTGACGTTCACGGATGTGCTACAGAATCTATTCACGTCAGACGTTAGTTCTAAATTGATTCAAAATATTTTTAGAAAAGAAAGAAAGAATGAAAATATTTTATTTCCCGAAATCATCATCATATAACCTTAAGTTATGTTCTAATGTTATATCTATTGTGCGAGCCTAAATAAGATCGCTATCTCAACATAGGTATATACTGCACATTTAGCAGTTGTCACATAATTAAGGATTTGTATGTTATGTAGTAAATCAAAAATAACAATCGTTACTTCTTGAGAAAGTGAAGAAATGTAAGTTAATGATACAACATAGAATTTTCATGGAAATCGGCAAAGCTTCAAATTAGAAAATCAAAATGAAATTTCATAAGCATATGTTAACAATTTCACTAGAAAATAAATCATACACGGTGACACTCAAACTGTCGGGGCGACACTAATACGATTCCAGTAAAAAAATGTTCTAATTGGAAGTTGTTGGGCGGCTCAGGGCGGGCGGGGCGGCTTTCCGGAGTTGGGAAAAACGCGATCCACTCGGCATTCACACCGCTGTCGCCACAGCGGCCGCACGCGATTCTTACCGCATGCGATCATCGCGTATTGCGTTACATTCACATGTGCATGCATTCGTGAACAGTGTTCTAGTAACAAACATTTAATTGAAAACATTTATAGGACTAGTGTAAATGAGGATTTTGGAAACTGGTGGTGATACAGTGCCAGTGTAAAATGACATTAGATAAAGGTGACAGTTTAGTTAACAAGATACAACCTGCTTCATCTGTGTCCTGTTTGTCACAGTGTCAAAACATTTTCGGGAAGAGGTTAAAACGTTGGGGCTCCACAGGATCGTGGGTAAGAAAATGTTTTAATAATAATCGTATGGAAATAATTAATACGACTTGATTTCGTATTCGTCCTTCTTCATAACATCGTCCTGTCGCCTGTCTGTTTTTATTACAACTCATTTAGTCTTGTTTTTGTAAGATAGAGCCTGGCTAGAGCTCATATAGTAAGATCATATTTATTATTCTCTTATTAACATTGCTTTCGCCCGTTCAGGAAACCGGGTACCGGTCAAAGATACTTATGAAAGTATATCACGAAATGCATATTAGTTTCACGTTTACACATTAGTGTTAATTTGTTTACTTTATTGGTTTTTAGTTGTTAGGCCTTTAACTTGATATTTGTAAAGTTCAATTCAATTAAGCAAGGGCAAGGTATTCAGTTCTAAATATGATTAATATAGTTTTTGTTAAACGTACAGAACAAAGTGAAACAATGTTAAGTTTACTTTATGTGGTCATTTAATTGTAACCGAGCACTTTGAATGACACATTGTTCACATATATTTTTATTTTAAATCTTCACCATTCATGCTAAGTATAAATTTAATCAAAGATTCATGATAACTTGTTATCGTGTTTTCATGGTCTTTGATTTAATGTAACTTTAGATTTTATGTAAATTGTATAGTTGCATCGCCAACTTTTAGTGTGGATGTAAAAACTTTTGTATTCAGGAAGCACTATATTATACCTAAGTACGTTTCGGTTAAATTGTAAAATATATGATATAACCATATAAGTATATAATAATCAAAACTGTTACACAATTATCATCAAAGAAGTATTAATATGAATAAATAGTGTTATGCTGACTTTCATCTCAGCGCTGGGGGGTCACGGAGTAGTTGCTCCCATAGACACCAAGATAAACCAAATCAAGATAAAGAGAAGAAACTAACGCTGGGATTCTGCATTAAGATGGGGTTCTAAATATTTCAGTGTAAAATTCGTTAAGGGTACAGCCTTGGTCATGACTCGAATAAGCGCTGATACACATTTGGCACTTACACAATGATGCCTTTACTTCCGATGTTATTATTCAATTTACTATATTATTATATGAATAGATGTAATTACGTAGAAAAGTGGCCGTACGGACACAAGTTATGTAATATAATTGTAAACGAAATTACCTGTATTGTTTAAACACCGTCTGTCTGGCTTTAACATTTAATGGATTGCGAAAGAGCCATTGAATTATATAAACTATAAAAAGATACCTGTTACTATGAATGGTTATAATATAATAGGTACTTGTGATTTTAAACAGCTGGTATGTGATTACAAAAATTATTGTATAAATTGATTTTATAATGAGACGATTGTGTATTAGCACACAAACAACATTCTTCGTTCTTTACAGCACAAATAAAACGTCATACATATATAAAGCGTCGATAGCTCAGTGGTTAAGAAGTCTGCCTTATGATTGAGAGGTCCCGCGTTCGAATCGAAATCAAAGAAAAAAATAAAAAGGAAATAAAGAAAAAACGAAAACCATACAGTAGGTACCTATTCAAAAGTTTCATTATAAGGTAAAAGTCAAAATAAAAACTGCTCAGCATGTTGGTATTAGCCGGTAATCGCATACCGGTCTATGTGATATAATGTCACACGGAAAATGAAAATTGTGGATAACGATTTGTTTGAATATGTGACACTGGAACTTGAATATAAAAAATAAACTAAATCATTTAATTTCATTGTCACAATATTACATTCATTATTTGAACATGATGGTAATACAATCTCTAAAATTAGATATCTGCAATCAGCAATCAGTTTATGATTTAGTTAGCGTTTATAGGCCGTCCGGAGTTTATCCGGAGGAGAGTGAAAGGCGAAAGGAATTCGAAATCGGAACTGTAATTTCTTCATCGGAATAATTGGAAATAGGAAAGCAAGGGAGGCAATGCTTCCGGCACACACAAACACACACACAATAATAAAAATAAACTATCATTTCTTTAATTTTAGCGATACATTTTAGTTTATTATTAACTTAAAGGTAGACAATTTAAAAACTATAGCAACTTTTTGTCATATCTCCAGTTCTAACTTAACCAATTGCAATCAAACATACCGCAAATTTTTATGGACATTTCTAGTGAAAAAATCCGCATCAAAATCCGTTATTAGTTCTTGTGTCCATCGCGAACAAACAGACAAACAGACGACCAGTCAAGGGTTCCAAAAAATATATTTTTGAGTTCAGAACGTTAATACAATATAATACATTTTTTTTTAATATATCCAATGTACAGACACAGCTCATTATAGATGTATAGATGTAAAATTATACAGCTAAGGTGGTCAGTACCTTGGAATGTGTTAAGCTAATACCGACAGCGATTGTGCCTGTATAACTAGTGTATTTCACCCTTGCCTCCCCTATTTGCCATACGAAGGCTCTATCGGAAATGACGCGGTGGTCGCGTGCTTATCACACGATAGGCACGTGACAGCCACCCTTGTACAATTTCGATTGGAACGTTATAGGGCTTCGGTATTCGTAGGCAATTCAAATGTATACCCACTGGGTGTTAACATAGGTATGCGAACAGTTGGATGGTTTTACTTGTGTACCTAAGTATTTGAGGGCATTCTGTTTACGCGTGATCGAATTCTCGACGTCGAACCATTCATATGCTTACTTACTTTGTAGGCTAACGTGGTTTTATTGGGACTTTGAGGGTATTTGTGGACAAAACAAGATAATAAAATATCACTTTGAATGAATGACAGCTTATTAGTATAAAAATAAGCTTACATAATAATAGATAAAATACACTTAAATTATGCATTTGAAATCGCGTGTTGAGTATAGAAACTTTTCATCGCGTTGCTAATGAAGCGTTATAAATCTTTAGCTTTCAGACAATTACACTGACACTCCATTTTATCACAATTAGTTTTTTGAAATAGATCGGTCGCTGGGTTTTGTGAAAATGAAGTTCAAACACAAACTAAAGATAAACTCCGAATGCAGTGACGAGTTTTTTTTTCAAGCATTTTGGGCATTAACCCAATCGTTTATTCATCCGCCCAAAATGCCCGATTAATAAACGATTTATGCTGGTCTTAGGCCATACCTTGTTTCCTTTTTACCATTCTCCTCTCAATGTGTTACTACCACGATAACTACCTCTGGTGTTGCAAAGCAAATGGTTATGCATCCCTAATTCCAATGACTACAAAATTGAAATTCGGACTTAGCACGCTATTAAAATACCACTTTCATTAATTACACTGCATTTATCTCAACTTATAAAACCGCGTTATCACTTTACAAATAAACGATTTATTAAACGCACTAATAGTAAAATTAGTGTATTTACTTTACTATTAGTGGCAGCATCATAAACAATGACTTAATGACTCGTGAGAATTCTCAAAACTTTTTTTTTATTGCGCTATCTGTCATAACATGGTCATAACTACTAGTGTTGTGGTTTCATGAACAGTGTGTTTCGACATGTTATTATTCCTTCATAAACTATTCGTTAACATAAAATATATGGTATTATTGTGGGTAAGTGGCCTTTAAACAGAATGCATGTTTAATATTTTCTGTTTCATTTATCGCTTTTCAAATTCAGTACTTATTTAGAAGGTTTTATTTGACTGGTACCAAAAATGTAATTACGTTTTATGGCGAATGTTCACGTTACTATTCCGTGGCTTTTCAACGTACCTATTGTAGTCTATCTCTAATTGCCTATCAGTTGCCAAAACATATTGCTGATGGTATATTACCTCACACACGGCTGTTGTTTATTTGCGTACTGTATTGTTAGAGGAAGCCATAGAACTATTTACTGAAGCCAAGATTTCAACACGAGCCGCTGAACTTTAAAGCGAACATACTTTTAGAACTTTAAAATTCGCCACAACGAAACTAATTGGACAAATGACAATCTACAGAATGTTCTGGATCATGGAAGATCGCAAATGTTCCTGCATAATTTAATCCATAGAAAGTCAGCCATTTTGTGTGTTCGAAATATAAAAATAATAAACGGGTTGATGGAGGCTAACGCTCCCGTGGGCCGTGTAGTGTGGAAGTGACCGGGTCTATGGCGGGACCTTGCTTGGAGCTAAACTGGTCCGAAGTGCGGGCGCGCCGACTGGTTTCGCGACCGTCAGGTGCGACCGGCGCTTTACGTAATTTCGCAATAATGTCATTATCACTTGTTTCGCTCTCTGTCTCTCTATCTCTCGCTCTCTACCGGAAAGTGTTCGATTTTTGAAAGATTTAATTTTTTACATTGTTAAAAGCTTCAGTAAACTTGAAATAAAATCACATTCTAATCCCTCGATGAATACAGTCGTTTACTTTAATCTTAGTTAACGTGCTCGAAAGTCTATTCACAAAAGCCACATAATAACAGATTACTTCGCAATGTACTTACTGACTTTCGATCAATAAATACGTCAGACTTTCAATAGTGTCTAAGTACTTGCACTCGGATATATTTTCTCTTAGAACACATAAACTAAGGACCAGTAAGAATGATTACGTTATATTACAAACAAGGAATTTAAAAAAAATTTGACTGTATCTATCTTCTGAGGCTGGACTCTGGAACGGCTGGGCCAATTTGTACGGGACTTTCGCTAGCAGATAGAAAATATTACAACGCCTAAAACAGACGCCTTTAATTTCGAAAAAAGAATTAAAGTTCTGCGCAAAATAATAAAATTAAAACCATAATATCTCTATTCACGCGGGTGAAGTCGCAGGCGCAGCTAGTCTGTTATAAGTTAGTTTACATAGAGCTCTTAGCGACAATAACACTATTTTTAAACTTCGAATAGTAAATGATGAACTAACTTAGTTATAAATATCTACTCCCACGCATTAAGATGTCAAGGTTCACGCTGTATTTACGTTCGCGTACCACCGTGTAATTAACTAATTCCGGACAGACGCATCAACCTGACGGCCGGCTGATTTTCAATTTTTCATGTTTTATTACACACAAAAGCGTAAAACGGATCGCTCGATTATCGATTCAAAAATTCTGAATGCTAAGTTGTTTGAACATAAGGAACAAAATTAATTGTGTTAAGGAGAAAGTAGAATTGATGATAGACCACAAACATACAAAGGCCTGTTATGAATCGAAAGGATTATCAAATATTCAATAATAAATTACAATTCCCTAGCTAAACACCGGTTGCCTTTGTATTATGTAGAAAAGTGAAAGTATATAATAATATCAAAACAATAGAGTCCGTACAATTTCACTTGTTATTTTCTCGGTGTATTAGCGTCCATGATGGTTGGTTCTGCGCCCATAATGTGCCCAGGACTGACTGATGTCTATTTCTTTAGAGGTCTATATCAAAACAGAATACTAAGCTAGTTCTGTGCAACCGCAGATTACCATAGGATAGAGGTACTTCCTCATTCGAGCGGCCCCAAATACATACGGGAAATCCCGTTAATACCCACGTCCTATAGATTTGTTGGTAAGATGTTCAAAAAACTTGGAAGCTATTTCAAATCCTTATTTTAAATTACAAGTAAAAATAGATTAGCCAATGTTACCGACTATGTTGGAAATTTGCAAAGGTAATGAGAACTTTACCGTCGGTCATATTACAAGTTTTGCATTAGAAGAAATAACTTAAGAAAACGATAAACTACGAGGCTTTTTGATAAACAGTATATTCCTTTAGAAGTAGAAAATTACTTTAGCTTTACGACTTTACTTTAGTATTAGATAACCATCATGCTTTAAATAGATGTTAAAAGTATGTTGAAAGCCTATAAAAGAATTTTAACAATCAAAAAGAAAACCAGAAAGCAAAAGATGAGCTCTTGAGATAAAGGCCTCGGACAACCTGGGACTTACATAAATCAGAGTAAACAGCTGAATAGTGGAATGTGTCAATGCTATGCTAATATCAAGTTAACTTTCTATGATAAAACTGTTTGATTTATGACAAGAAGGACCTAAGAAAATATTTGCTTGGACGGTGTATCTCCGAATAGTGAGACACGTGACACCTTGCTATAATCGGTATTGTTTGTTTGAGATATGGGAGAGGTAAGGTATAGTGAAGTCAAATCGAAGCCGTCGAACGTCAAATCAAGTTTTTACCATACAAAAGGATACAGTACAACATCTTGTGATGTCTTTCTATAGTGATATGAAAAGGCAATATAAGAAGCTTCTTTAGGCTCTTAGGGTTATAAATAGAGGCTACGATATTAAGCTGATATTATCAGCGGATCGTATCCCCTTAGTAGTGATTTAAAAGTCTAATGCATCGGTTAGGATTTTTACTATTAACTACCATTAATCACGAAACCAATTTACGATAAAAATAAAACGAAAATCAGCATTAAAATATCAAGTCTGCGCAATTAACTCGAAATCGGTAACAAATTGATATTGATGAGCATAAAATATGACATTATTAGTTTTCTACTCATTAATTATGTCCTTTATTAATATTTTGATGAATAACAATATAATCATATATCACACACAGTTGCGGGAAATGACCTCGAATGTTCAGATTGTTCATCGAAGAAAGTCTATACTATCGATATCTAGTTTTTAGGCAAGAAATGTTACTATGCCTAATTATAGCTAACAGTCTCGTGACACACGAGACGGCGGCGATTGTCTTTCACGTTTTTACTATGCCAACTTACCGTCTGTCCCTATCGTTTGGAGTAGCGCCCATCCCGTAAAATGGTGTGCCAAAACTTACCAACACAATTAAACAAATACTATTTATATACATTTTTCTATTTCCACAATGTCGAACAGAGAGCCAATTCTCGATCTCACAAATGTCAATTAAGTATTCTTATAACAATGTTTTCAACGTTCAATATTATAACGTGACCGAAAGTTGAAAAAAATGGCAAGTAAGGTAATCTGTAAACGGAATTCGTATACTCTTTCCTCTGCGTCAAGTTTGACATCTGTGATGTCGAAATGAGATCGAAACTGAATTTTAAAGATATTTTATTACGAGAATTGACCCTCTGTTTACTTCAAGGACAGTTGTGTTTACTCGTAGGACAAATTCCAGCTGCCCTAACTGACCCTTATCAGTCACAATCTTGGCCTCTATCGGAGCGGAAAATTTATGTCGGGGTGCTGTTAAAAGCCTCATTTCGGTCGATTTTGTGGCCGCACAAGAATCGTTTTTTATGCGGCGTCTGACTTTATGGAGTTAAATTACAGTTAATAAAGATATTAAGGATGAAGGAGAAAGTTATAATGAAACTGTGTTCTGTTTAGAATGAAAGTGTATGTGCAATACGTTCATGTTTTATGATTTAAAGTTTAAGAGTAAATTGATATTGCTTAATCGTTTATCAGGATTTCTAATCCGTCAGACTTTATTGTATCTACATAGAAGCGAAAGGTGAATATTTGGAGAAGGGAATTAGATAAAGCTTAAGCCAATTTATTCTCTATTCACTTATACACACAGAACTATTCTCATAATTATATTTTCACTTCTTTGTATAGACCGATTTTCTCTATCTTTACATAATATATATCATAGCGTCTTCGCTTTTTCCTTCTATCTTCCTGCATTAAAAACATGTTGTAATAAAATAGCAGTGTACTACACTACAAGTCGCGTGCGCAATCCAACGTCCGTTCCTTCATTCTTTACCTATCTCCCTACTAAATCATGAGATAACATCAACGTAGTCGTAATAATTTTATAGTGTGTAGTGTAAATATTAATTATCGTTTTATATTCAGGTAGTTTTAATCACTTCAGGAAATTATCAACATCGGGGTACCTCAAGGAACACCTTTAGGTCCACTTAGAATAGTTAATACAAAGACAAAAAATATCTTTAAATAAATAAAATATTTCCTTGTCAATTTTTTTATCTCGTCATTAGAATTGAAATAGGTACTTAATGTCCGACAGCTGCAGATAATAAAAGATGAAATTTGATTATTCCTTTTAAAGAATCAATTTATACGTTCTATTGATCAACCTACAAACCAGTTGTGCTACAGCCCGTGGCGATGTTCGACTTCTTTACTTAGGTCGTAGGAGAAATTCTACTTGAAAATTTACTTGAATATAAAATTACAATGAGAGAGTTATTGACTACTATTTAAATTGTAACGTTTGATCAGATATCATTGACTATAATGATGAGTCAACGTGTTTCAATTACCTACATCGAGATATTCGTATTCTAAACGATGAATAATACAAAGTATGTATTTATAGACCGAGGCCATACCTGTGGCGAGGCAGCAGAACGTTCAACTGCTATGATAGTAACCCATAATGTCCAACTGCTGGGCACGGGTCTCCTCTCCTCTAACGAGAGAGCTGAGTAGGTTTAGACCTTAATCCACACATGCTGGCCTAATGCGGGTTGGTGGATCGGACATGTCCTCAGAATTTTTTCTAGGATATGTGGATTTCCTCACGATGTTTTTCCTTCACCAACAGATGGTAAAGCATGTGATTAGCACATATAAATTCCAAAAAGTGAAATTCACATTGGTACTGTCCGGCCTGATTCGTACTTGATACCTCTAAGAAGTGGCCACGTCCTTGTCCATTCAATTACTGTCGCTTTCAACTGCTACAGTAAGGGGTAACAGTCTTGACAAAAGGGTTGCACACGTGGGCACTATCTGACCAATCAAAAAGCCTAGACCCGAGCCCGTTGATCCCTTGACAATATTTTTAATCTATTGTCTTTAACTAGGCGCTTTTACCAGATTTTGTGCTACTACAAAAAAATTACAAACAGACAAAATCAATGAGGCTTTGCCTGACCAGAGCATCGGACCCAAAACTGTATGTACCGCAGTCATTATTGAAGTAGAGAATATATTTATGGTTTGCATACCCCGCTGCCACTGAGACCAAGCACAGTATTAGCCACATGCGTGCATTCAATACGTATGTCCGCGATTTCTAACATTTGCGGTTTCGCCTACATACATGTACTTACCACTGACCATATACGTACCCGCTTTTCTCACGCATTTGACTTTAGCTGAAGTTATTGATGTGTTTTGTATACTTCTTACTTTGCTATAAGGCTACTATTATAAATATTTATACGTATTGTAAAGTGATTGTTCCATTTTTGTATATAATAGGTACTATTGAAGGTTCTTGAAATAAAAAATACTTGAAAAAAGAGGTATTGCAATGTATCAACTAGTACTGCCACTAGGAAATAGTCATAAATAAAATCATAGATTTTTTACGTGTTATTTAAATTTTATATAACGAAGGTTATTTTTATTAACTCAAGACTACATTTAATGTAGTCTGTCTGACCTAAAAGTACGCGGTTGTCGTCGCCCGACTATATACTCCTTTCAAGGAACTCTGGCCACAATATAAGTGCTATTTTAAACTGCTTATCTCTTGCCTTCGTAATCTAGCGGTTCCAAATTTGAATATCCGTCATGGAGAGTGATCAGTTGACATTCTAAAATAAACCTGTAGGTACACTTACTTTTCACAAAATACCTCGTTTGTACCAGCTTACACATACTGATTGCTTCTACTGATATAATCAGACTTACAAGCCTTAGCAACGTCCAGTTGGTGTGGTGCGCTCCCTTATTATCACGGCCTAGTTGTCGTGAGTGTGTCGTAAGCCTTACATGTGTAGCGACCCTAATGGTTGTTGTATGTATGCAGTTATGCAAAGAAAATGTTTGTACTGTTGCTTATAATCACACCAATGAATATTTTTTTAGTGTTGAAAATTAAGTGAAAAACTCACTTATAGCAGAGAATTGACCGCCAAAACAAATCCATAATCCAATCAAAAATCATAAGAATATTATGATCGTTACCATTGTCAATTGTTTCATCAACTCCTCCTTTGCTTTTCTCTACTGCGTCGTCAGCACATAGGTATACCCTCTTAATCTTCCTAACCCTCTCCCCTTTGTAGCAACCTGGGGGGGTCTTCCCTTCAGGGTCGGCAGTACAACCCACAGACCTTCAAATCATTAGCTAAATCTATCTACTCTTTGCAAATTTCCTCCAATGTTAAAACAAGTGTAAAAAAATTCAAAAGGTACCTAAATATACACCTGAAATTAGGTTATGTGCTTATTCACACGTGTTGCATACCACATTTAGGTATAAAATAAGAAGGTCCAGTCATTGTTCAAAAATCAATGAGAGCGCTATGATTTTGTGAAAGTCTATAAGTAAGCAACAATAATAGCATAATTTTATATTAGCAGTATTTTGCCCAATTCACTTTCACCATTCACAAGGTCAATCAAAAATTATAACCGGAAGGTGAAATCTAGACCTCAATAAATCTCCGCAGGAAGCATATCGAATCAACAAAACAAACTCATTTCCAATTTCAATAATAATTGTGTTTGTGTTTCCTTGCTCAATTAACCACGCCAACATTCGTTGTCAGGTCAACCCAATTTTCATGCCTTGAAATGTTAGTTAGCATTTCATATGACTGGCTGAGTATCAGCCGTACCCTATTCTCGTACAAGTTTACTTCTTCGGAATACTTCGTACCTTGTAGGTACTCACATTACAAAGCGGCATTTCTTCATATCCGTTATCGTGCTAGTAACTCCAAAACCGCTAGACTAAACTCAAGTTCTATCCCTTTTTTTCGTGCAAATACCAATTCCCACGGATATAACTGACATAATTGCCCCGCTCAACTACCAGGGGCAATTATGTCAGACTTGAACTGACTAAAATCGCACGCCGTCTCGGGTTTTCTAGCGCCGCGCTGTAAGGTTAAGGTTATTAATTAAACCATCAACATTAATCATTATTATAACACTCTCAAATCGCTACGGTTTGACCCCATTGACCGTATAATAGCTTTAAAAGGAAAAGTCAATCTATTACACGAAATTCCAAAAGCCCATCAGAACGCTAAATCGCTTGTCAATGAACAAAATGTAAACTTGAGCTGTATTGTCAAAGGTTAACGACCTATCCGTCGTTATTTAGAAGAAAAATTATATGAATTAATAAAGTAAGGCTTCACTGTCAGCGGGATGTAAATTTGGCTTTCAATTTATTCGCCAGAAATAACTTAACTTAAAATAAATTTCTTTCATTTAAGTTAATAGAGGTTCCACGTTGAATTACTATATTTATTTTAGAAGGAAATTGGTTAGTCCTATCAAATATTCGCGGCGTAAACCAACCTCAACTGAAAATCGATGCAGGTGAAGCTCTGATCCAGGCTTTCTCTCGGCAGATGAAGGGCAGATCAGATGGCAATCGCTTCCATAAGAGCCAAAGTAAACCAAATAAAAAAAAGAGGAGTAACAGGACTGATTCCGAACTCCAAAGTGCAAGATTTGGTTAAATGCCCCTAGAATTGGCGCTTGGATTTTCTAAATATGCTAAGAAAATTTTATCACTATGCATATGACGCATAATTCTGGCGTCTAATAGACCAACGCCTATAACCATAGAAAGGAACCCTAAAACTAATACAAAAATTAATCATAGTATAATTAAACCTTATGAAAGGAAAATGTAAGAATATAATAAAGTAGAAAAATGTTCTTTTCAGCGTCGTACTCGCTCTCATTGTGACCTCAGTTTAATACCACAATAAAAGCGTCAGATCATCCCCGATTTTTCCGCTTAAAGGAGCCTATTTAATGCTTTGATATTATGTAGAGCCTTTTAACTTCAGGGGTCGTTGCCCGTATAATCTTTGCGAACATTTGAACCCAACTTTATTAATATTTATAAAATATGCGGTGTATTCCTGAATATCCTAACTTGATTGACTGATCTTGATTATAATAAAATTATTCTTAGAAGATATAGATAGGTATTTAAAAATTTATTGAAAATTTAACAATGTTTTGTAAAACTACGATAAAGTCAGATTAGGTAGATACGTCGCCAACATAACCAACTTTGACACCTGTGCCTATCATAGATACTGAAAATAAAAAGTATCATTTTAAAAAACAAACGTAACGAATCAAAGATTACATCGATCAAATCTCCGATTTCATCGCCACCGCCATCCGTATCAGATTTTTAGATTTCAAGAAGACAATATTGTTTAAATTATTTAGTCTGAGATTTTGTAATATTTATAGCTTATCTTGAAATACGAATGGTAGAGTAAAGTTATGCATATCGAGGGAATAATTTAACCGCTCAAAATAAGAATAAAATCGTGAAGTGTGAACACGAGAGCGCTGCCAAAATACAGATATACCAAAAGACCTTAAAACAATGCTTATAGCTTCCTATTTAGTTGAAAACAAAAAAACGAACAATACTTCTTTAAGATTTCTCACAGCGCGCCTTGAACATATCGATAACCAATCATTTTTATTTATATTCATCTCACAATGGAAAGGTTGGGAAGGCACGTGACCTTGCAGGCTTCGTGGAGAGGTCGCCTGTCTATTCTGCGCTTATAATGGGCAGCAGATGACAGGCGCGATAAGGGTACCTGAGACCTGACAGATCGTAAGGATATGACACGCGTCACGAACAATGACTTGGCTGTCTACAGTCCCAGTAGATATTGTTGAACCTGCCCAATGAGCCTTGAATGTTCACGAATTTCGCGGAGTGAACCTTAACAAGTGTTGTGACATCATATCTTAGTTAAATGTAGATAGAGACGTTTCAATATAATTACAATTGCCTTGTTTATTAGTTCACGCTCCGAGTATTACGTTTATTTAAAAATAAGTGTTAATTCACTTTCTTTATTGTTGTTTGACTGGCGTGACTCAACGTTTAAGTATTTTAACTTGAATACGTAATAAGTATTACATTTGAATTGTGATGCTACGTACGACTTCCTTAAATAAGTTTGAATATAAAACAATAAAGCCCTCGTGATAATATAATATGAATCACTTCTGAATCAAACCCCCAAAACCTGATATTATTGGTGACGCAACGTTCTTGTCCAGTGACAATTCGTCTTCAACGTCAACAATGCGCAAAGATCGCCGTCCATTACCGAACATAGTATTGCCTTGCGCGAGTTGCGCGCGCGCAATTCTTTTATTAATTGTAGTGACCAATTCAGTGGAGGATATGACGCCATGACGGCGTTGTCCGAGCGTGACCCACCTGCAAATCGACCGCGCTGATGCCCGCAGCACGCAATCGGTATTCATCCTTGAATCGTTTGTAGGAGAAACCGTATTGTAGGTAGGTACGGCGCGTGCCATCCAAATATCATGGGCCTCTATAATGTCAGATTCAATATGTACATTTTAAACAAGGAACTAGCTCGTTTAAATAAATTTTCGTGCTCAAGATGTTCCATCTTAGTTCCTTTTGTTTTGGATGTGATATTTGAAAATTCCTTAATGTCTGTAGCTTGAGTCGAGGAGCACGATAATCGTGAACGTGGATCTACGATAGGATAACACATTCAAGAGTGAATGAAACTTATTCTTTTTAAAATTAAATAAGTCGTCGTGTTCACGAGTGCAGAGAAATTGTAAATTATAATACGTATTTGGACAGGTCCCTCTAATGGACATCAAAACGTCTACGCTTGTATACCATACATATCTTTTCATATTTATATGTTACCTACCTATGTATTTGCTAAAGGCCCATTACAATAGATCGCTAGATGTGGACGTTTTAGGAGAGGAGGTTTCACTGTAGACGAAAGGCGAAGTGGTGATGATGAAAACATTGCAAATATCAAATAATGTCAGACATAACATGCTAATAAGCGATCGATTTCTTCGTCTATTTATGGTACCAATGACCTGCGTTATGTCATGACATTTGAAACCGGCGGCGCACGCGGCAATCAATTTCATAACTCTGTTAACTATAGTTTGTATTCGCGAGAACGTTACTGCCAACATAACATTAGCAGTATCGAATCGCAAATCAATTCAAGACTGTTGACTGTCGTTAACCAGCGCACATGGTGTGTTCAATGTTATCCGATACGCTATGTCCCTACTTTTTGTTCTCGATTTATTTTTTGATCGTTTTAATTGATATTCGACAAAATCCATAATTGAAGGTCAATTTCTCAACTTCTGACCGGCAAAACATACGTAAGTAATTGTATCCGTCCGCAAGTTTACATATAATCAAACAACTTAAGAAAAGGAAACCGGGCCGTTTAACATTTAGTAATACAAGGACCTAAAAAGTAGACAGGAAATGATTAACTACCTTGAAATTGTTTAGCGCTACAAAATACCAAATTACGGAATTCTCTATACCTCATACTGCCACGTGAGATTTCACCGTTTTATGTAAGATAAACATAAAGATGTACTAAATCTGTAGCTTAGTATATAGTGTTGCGGATCCTGGAGCGACTAAAATACCGACACTTTAGTACCTAAGTGAGAATGCTTTGAGCCGTCAGGCCCATGGAGCTAGAGTGCTAGTATTATTTACAAAGAATCAGATACCTAAACGATTGATTAATGGTTGACATGATCAGTATGCTAGACGTTTCTTTCTACAAAGAATTCGCATCGCCATTCCAAGAGACTGCAAGCCTTCTGAAAACAGAAACCTTACCAATCAGCGATGACGTAGAGGAATTTTACTACCTACTCGTATGTATGTAAATATTTAGAATTATTTAGCTTAATTTTATATTATTTGCTTAGCATAATTAAATATTCATTTCGTATTTTAATTTTAGCACTCAGTACGTTAAATTTATTTTCGACATGGAACAAAAGAACCTTAATAATGGCATTACCAATTTGTATAATGATTTTTAAACTGTTTTATGAGTATGTCTACATTTTCATGATGTGTAAACTTAAAACAGAATTCAAAAGGACGTCAATTTTTGAATAAATTCTTTTAATATTTTTTATAAATAGATACTTACTGTGTAGATATGATTTTTAAAATGATGATTATGATAATGAAATGAAACACAGTGAAACACTGAATGAAATATTTTGACTAACAACAACTAACATTATACATGGTTATATTTAAATATTTTTATTTTTATTTTTCTACTCGCGGGTTTATTTCATTGAATAATCAGAAAGTTGACCAAATAACCAAAGTACAGCTAATTGAAAATTATACGCGGGCAAGTAAAGATGGTTATAACCTTGATCGGTTACAGACATACTTTGATTTTTTATGCCAATATCGATATACCAATTTAGTTAATAACTGCTACCTGCTCACGATTCGTATGTGTTCATTTAATGGACGGTCTAAGTTTATTATGAGGAAGCAGTAACTACAACAATATAACTTGATTATAATTATCGTTTTTATGGTTAAGAATATAGTCTTCACTAGTAGGTACTTAGTTTCGAAATCGATTCGAGTTGCCTGAGTAGTAACTGAAGAGCCGCTCGAAAGATATGAAAAGACTAATGGCTTTGAAGTACTTGCCAATGGGAATGTGGCTCTTGGTCGCGTTTATGTTTATTTTCTTAAACATTTCTCGAAGCAATAGCTTTGCGAAAAATATACGTTAATGTTTTACTTGCACATGCAAAATTACACATGAAACCTTTAAACTAGTTATTCGTTAAGTATAATTACGTAAAGTTCATTGGCAATTGGCAGTCGGCCATAGTCGAATCAGGGTCGAAGTGCAAAGTAAACGATAATTGCTTTTTAAAGTCAGTCAATGTTTTATGGTTACAAGCAATTGTTGAAGCACTTTGCTCACACATCACAAAGTGAACTAACTAACATAATTTATAGAAACACGATAGTAGATAATTTAAGAAGTCAAAGTTTATTTGTAACGAATAAAATTAAAAATTGAGTTACATAGGCACTTTTTTATCCCGGTAGGCCTTGGGATAAGAAATTACGTTTTAAAAACGCACGATTTCAATTCTGAAGGTTCAACAACAACCTAACGTAAACGTAGGCACGTTTTTTATTACAGATGATACTATGTAACAAAATATTCTAACTTTTATCTTACTAATCGAATTGAAATCACGCGTTTTGAAAACGTCAATGCGTTGTGTCTTGTACTCGCACTTGCATTTAACGTGAAAGCCATACTACAGCATTGCAATGGATGATTCATATGATATTCAATGTTCATAGCAGGCAGTACGTGTATTACGACATAGCTGCTAGTCGAATTATAAAAATCGTTTCGCAATCGCGTCCGCTCCGTCCCTTGTAAACTAAATGTCAAACACATCACATCACACGGTGAATTTTATTAACGAACTCCTTGGCAACCCTCAGCTGTTTCTTAATTCTGGACTATTTTCGAAAACCTTTTTTATGACTCCCTGTCCGCCATTGACCTAATAGCTTTGATATAAAATCATTTCAGCTTTAATAGGACAGACTTATGGGTTTCTTTATGGAGCAAGGGCGAGCGTGTTATAAAGTTAATGTTATCGATTTAATAAACATTTAGTAAGAATACACAATGGCTTATATAATTTTGTGCGGAACAAAAAGGTCGGTCGAGCAACTTTTTGTGCTGTCATATAGATGCCATTACAGTAAGCCATGCTACATAGTATACCTTTACATATAGGTTGGTACCAAAATTATTTAATGCATTTATTTAGTACTAGCTAACGTGGCGTCAAAAGTAGCTTATGTGTTATTCCAATTTCATCCTGATTCGTTCAGCTGTTTTGAGTGACAGAGTTACAAATACCCAAATATAATACCTGCTTAAAACTTTCGCGATTTTAATATTAGTAGGATCTGCGCCTCGTATCCCTTCTCCATTACCACCTCACCCCCGGAAACACAACACGATTTTTGTTCCAAGTACTTGTCTATTCTATTAGCACTTTTCAGCATTATCATCATTTACCACACATTCGCGATGTAATTAAAAATCTCAAACTAATGCCTTATTTAATAATAGTACTACTAGGTACTAATATCATTTTATAGGTACAACAGCTGACCATATATCATTCCTGTCTCGCACAAAACTACATGATTTACTCCGTACAACTCCACGAAACATGTACCGTTTCCGTCGTATCTGACCATCAGGCTATTTGACATTATAGCGAGCGTCCGTCTGTCTGTCAGCCGTGCTTGTACCAACTACTTACAAGAACGGATGCCGAGCGCGCTCCAGGACGTCCACTCATTACCAACGGTCAGACATGTTAGCCATTACTACGGCTTGTGCATTCCACGGATTGCACCGTAAGCACCATTTTAATTACACGCCCATGTTTATAGTTTTTGTGCGGATTTCTTTCTTTCTTTTAAGAAGTCTTCCTGACCGCGCATTGCTGGCCATCTATCTTGTAGACATAAAAGGACAGATAAAACCTTTTTTGAGTTTAATGATAAACATTGTATTTTTTTTCTTTTGTGTTCTATTTCTGAATTTCTTTGCAGTGATTAGCTACAAATTACGTAACTTTTTTTTGTAAGGCGGGATTGATTTTTGAATTACGAATTGAGAACGAGATGCAGACACTAAATAAATGAAGCATAGAGTCACATAGAGTGCCTTTTGTATCGTCATCTATTTAATTTATTTCCGTATAGCCATTGTTTGTTAGCTTATTACCTTATTTCTCTCTTATACTTTATCCTCGATATTCTAAGACATTTTTCTTACGATTGCTGTCCAAACAAAGTTGAAGAAGCTAACGGATATTCATAAGTGTTTAAAAGTCCTGATTTGCTTCAATAGACCATTAAATCGTCACTATTAACGGCTGTCCGAGTGCATGGCGTGCACCGTTAGTGTGGGGAAAGCTTTTCATCATTACACGACCCAGTAATTGACATGTGCCATATCTGTAACGCAATGGAACACTTAGTGAGGGGACTGGAGTGACGATGCTTTTGATAAGTGACACTTATGGCGTGACATTAGCGCCTCTACGCCTAGAAATAGTAAACCAGTACAAATATGTGCTTATTTTACCCATTTAACTAAGCTAAATTGCTTACTAGAAGTGGTTTCATGTCGATAATGTAACTGGTCAGGAATCGAACCCGGAACCGTTCAATCGTAAGGGCTCTTTAACCACTTAGCTATTAACGCTTCCCAGACTGTCAAACCTTCGCATTCGGGTTTATAATCTGTAGACTTCTTCACAAGGATATCTATTTATCAACATCAACTCATGACGGGTGAAAGCTATATTTCACCACCCATAACTCTCTCTCACTCACTCTCTCAAAAAATAAGAAATATACAACTAATTACACAAGTAGTCAAGGCAAATAAGTACACAAAGATGGCAAGCGCACCACATGGCCGCTCGGCCAGACCGAGTGTCTGTGTTCTGCGAAACGTGTGCGGTATAAATGATACACTCAAGCATTTATTTATGGCGATAAATACAGAGTATTGTACAAACATCTCATTACCATCAATGCACACTATTCACTTCCAACGCTTTCACAAATTCCATTATTTTTTTTCAACATTTGGACTATCTGCAACAGTTTTCCTTGAAATGACTGATAACGTACCTGCCTATAATAACTGCTGCAATAAAGTTGTTTGACTCATTGCCGTTAACAGGTTTTATAAATTCACTTCTAAACATGTTCGAAAAGAATTCGGGAAGCTATTGTTACAAATAATTTGGTAGGAGGAAAGAAACATTCCTTTCTGGAACACTCATTAAGTACACATCTTGTTGCTTTGATATGCTACAAATGTTGGATTTTAAATTCGAACGTCGAGAAATTTCTATATTTGGTGTATTCAACTTGCAGTAAAATCACAATTTATTGCTCACAACTTAATGGTTGAAAACATAATAAGGACTTCAACGGAAACATGGTATTAAAACTGATTACTAAATCAATAGCCAGACATTGCGTATTCTCATTGGTAATAGATTCGCAATAGTGCATCTGTAGGCTCTGCTGTCGGTTATCCTGCGATGCTCGGGTGCGCGTGCGCATGCAGCGCGTCCGTCCGTCCGCAACGCTGCCGGGGTCGTCGACCCGACGCACACCCGAGGAAATTATATTATAAAATCGCTGGAAACGATTGCGAAAATTTATACGAATTTGGCGTTATACAGTTTACAGTTCGGCCGGTTATGTAACATCGTAGAGGTTATTTCCGAACGTAATCATGACAATAACATACGAGAATTTAAAATGACAATATTTCAACGTTTTGAGAGTCAATTTAGCCTATTTTTAACCTACATTTGTGTTTGATTAAATATAACAGAATCAACGTAACATCTTTGGTAGTTTATCCCTAGATCAGGAATTTGCATAGCCTCTCAACGATCCTTGCACAATTGAGTTACTCATCCAGTTACGCATTTAAGCGCTTTCTCGTTCGCAACTAAACAATGCGCCCACATGGCCCATCCAGCTAAGTCTTCCGCATCTATGCGCTCATTCAATAACCGAGTGGGTTGACAGACGTTTGCCAATTATTATTGTTTACTTTCTATACTTAATTGTATATTTACTGTCTTTCAAAACGCGCCATGATTCACTATGCTCTCTTTTTAAACAATTCCTATGATTAATATATGGACACTGTCAAAACCCCGAAAATACCAACAGGTGTTATTAACTAGAAACAAGTATATTGTTAATTATAACAGTAATAATAAATCTTCTCAAAATATTAATTGTCAGTGTATTAATTCCATACCCACCTGTTAGAAATCAATCAGTGAATGTATGTGACAGAAATCATTTGCAGGAAATCAATGTTTAAATTGATTTGTCTCTTGTGAAGATTTACCGCCAGGACGATGAATAGAAAGTGATAAAACTATTGATTAATGATACTAGTCAGTCACTGTCTAAAGTTAGGTTTCATCACTGATACAACTTTTTCTTTTATACCTAATGTGGACATGAGTTTTACTATTGTATCTGTCAGGCGGTCATTGAACTGTGAAACTGTAACAGTATGTATGTAGGCAGGTCGCCTTGATGAATTTTATAAACTCCACGCCTGTTAGGTATATGTTCGCAGTAAGCACAGTGTAAGTTAGTATAACTCCAGACAGATGAAACATTATCTTTTGATGCAAATTAAGTACCTAATCATTCTTGGTGATAGAGAGATCTATCTAAAAGGTGTAATAGAGCATCTTCTTATTTGTATAATAGCATTTTGTTTTTCAATCATCTTATCGACACTTATTTACTTTCAAAGAAATGTCAGCTAACATTTTCCTTTCCTTCTGCTGTTTACTGACGACGGTATGGAGCGAAAAATGTTTATTGTTTTAAATTAGAATAGCTCAAAACTTTAGAGAAGGGGTTTCCAACCAAATGTTGACTTCTCCTATTTTATTTATAAGAACAGCGATACTTAAGATTTAAAAGAAATGTTTGTATCTACCAGATTCTTCCAAATTCACAAATGATTTCTGAAAATGCCTACAGATAACTTCTACGTTCCCACTAGAAATCAACATCTCGTACTTAATTAATTAATTGAGGAGTTCGTCCCGTCCTGAAAGTTCGTCTTTCTTTTCTGATTATCATAAATAAGAAACAGTAACCACGTAAGACATTTCAAAAGGTGTTCCTAAGTTCATTGCTGTTATGTTATCAAATACTTTTACAACAAACAAGTATTCGACAGTTTCAATAAAAGGCCGGAAACAGAACAAGTTTTAGAGCGTTTATCTTCACGTTGCATATCTTCTTTTTAATTACTTGGAATGACTACAACAATGGCATGTTACGTGTTGGCATTATTCAATAAGTACACGTAAACATTCTAAAATAATATTACATACATTCCTGAGTAAGTTAAAGAATGAGCTAGATAGCAATGCTAACAAGAGGAAACTTTTGCCTATCTAGCTATGAATTATACTCGTACAGAAGAGACATAATGCGTAAGGCATAATCAAAACAAAACCGTATGTATCGATACGATTTCGCATTGTGCCTTAAATTCGCCTCTCGCTTGCCTTATCTCGCCTCTTCTGTCTAATTCACGCCTAAAGAAGTAATACAATCTCGACTATATAGCGGTATTTACGAATTCACTAAACTTGATGGATGACTGGCTATATTCAAAGATCGGTAACTACAGTTATCTATGTACGAATGTAAAAATGTATCTAGTGAGACTATATTGATTGGCATTGATGACGAATTAATGAGAGAACACCGACGACTTCATTCTGTGAGGTCGGTACATATAAGTTCACGCATATAAGGACTGTCGCCGGCCCTCCCAAGCAAATTAAACAAAAGACAATGGCTACTTAACCCTTCCGTGTGCACAACAACCTATAAACAAGACTCGGATTAATTGAAACCCAGTTTAAGTTAGCTACAGAAGTAATTGGACAATACCACATTGATACAGACGAAATTAATGAAATCATTAAAGTAGCTGCACAGTTCCGCGCCATCGACCGCTGATGGACCGCGCCGTGTCGGCCGCGCCGCTCCGACGAGTTTCTCGGTCACCACCACGGTAAACAAAACATCTTTGCTACAAGCACTTTTACAATTAGACTAATAAAAACATCCATGTATGAAGTGTGATTTACGACCTTCAATAACAGAAAATAAGGCCTAAAATACACGTAGCAGTAACTGTTTACCAAGTGATTATTTACTTATTGGAAATTTTACATTTAAATCCAAAAGCAAGTGAGTTATAGACGGAAAGGTAAATCAATGCTTTACTTTTTGTGACTGTACTGTCGGGCCCATTTCCCATTGGACACCCAGAGCACAGCGACGCTTCCTTCTTATTAGTCCGAAAACAAATATCATCTATATTTACTTTAGCTTTTAGTATTTTAAAATGTATATCGGACCTAACAAATACTGTATGTAGGTATACGGGCAAATACATTTGGCTACCTTAAAATTCGAATTCCTGTCATGAGCGGCCCATTAGACTAAAATGCTTAGGACTCCATTTGATAACCACCTTATTCAAGTCGAGTACTAAATTTCGTGTTATATTTTGGTTAGGTACTTACCTCGATAACAATTAGTTTACCTTAAAACAGTGCCCTAAATACAGACAAAAGGAAACACAAAATTACTCCTGTCTGGATATAATCAACTTCATACCGGAATAAGAAAAAATAAACACAAAAACAAGAATATGAGTACAATAGGTGCCCCATAACTATATCCTGGTCTATTATGATGATCCAGTAGGCACCTGCAGCTCTACAAACGTTAGCAATACTTGATAGAAAGCAATTGGCTGAGATATGTCAATCACGAGGAATTGCGTAAATATTTTGGTTTATTCCATAAACATTCAAAAAATAATGAGGCTGTTTCAGTATTGGAACCAGGGTAAAAGCTTTTGCGGTATTCACGATTAATTTCGCGACATCATTATTTCAAAAAGTCATGTTTTCTTTTCTTATAACTCTTCCTGAAGGGTACACAATCTCATACTGGTCATATATAATGGAATGCTTTTGATTTTTTTTTGGACATGAAAGCTTGTAGCCTCTGAGACATTGCAATGTAAACAAGATTGTTTGTTAATTTATTTTTTCTTTACTTTCAACCAAGGACGAATTCAAGCTTTAAGTCAGATTATAAATTTTTGAATGCAATGTACAAACATCACACTGTATTTATTGAATTTGTTACTACCAATTACTTAGTTTCCTAATTGTTTAAAAAGCCATAAGGTAGGTAGTAAATATATAAAAATATCATGAAGCTTAATCCCGAAGCTCGTAGTGAAAAGATTTAATACGGAACCCTAAAAAGTGTATACATTGTTGAAGAGGCTAAATGAAATCTAGAATCACTTCAAAATTTGTTTTCGTTCTTATATTCAGATCCCGATGATTCTTGAAGAGATGTCTGGTTCTTTCATGTATCGTCTGTGGAAGAAGTTCTTTGAAACTTAAATGATGTATTATTATGCATGATGATTGCAAAAGGATTGTTAATAACGTGTGGCAAGAACAAGCCTATCTGATTCTCATAAGCTGCTTGCAATGTCATTTCTAAGCCTGCAAGATCCTAGAAAGGGTAACAGAATTTCGCCATAATGATTATTGACCCCGATTATGAGATTGTACTCGTTCAATACAGTGTTCCATAACCTTAATTTCTCTCATTGTGATAACAGACCCACATTACCATTGACACCCACAATAATGCCTTGATGATGCGGACCGGTTAACATTTGAGCCACGCCTCTAACCATTGATAACAATCAATACCAATATTACTGTAACCCTTGCTGGCACCTTACGTCACTAAGCACCCAGACGCCATTACTGCAACAAAAAATGAAACTTATGCAACGTTATCATTGTTATTGGAGCCGTAATTTGCAACTAGGCTATCGACTGTATCATTATTAATCTAATATCTAGTCTGTAATCGCATTTGGTGTCGTCGCCCACACTAGTTTGAATCAGATTGGATTTGTAGATATGTAACGACTCAGAGTAACAACGGGTGATCAGATTTAAGCCTACTGTTTTGCTAATTTTTTTTTTGTTATAGTTATGCAATTTCGTATTTGTGAACTAACTCACTCACAACAAAACTGTTTACTGTATAATCGAGGTACAAGGGATATCCTTCGATATCACCAGGGGGTTGTGGAGGTCAGATGGCAGTCGCTTCATCTATACTAATATTATAAAGAGGAAAGGTTTGATTGTTTGTTTGTCTCGAATAGGCTCCGAAACTACTGGACCGATTTCAATAATTCTTTCACCTATAGAAAGCTACTATATCTGGGAGTAACATAGGCTATAATTTGTTTTCAAAAAATTAAGGAATTCGAAATCCACGCGGGCGGAGCCACTAGACACATATTTTCTACTAGCTGTTGCTAGTACAAAATATGTGTCGAGTTTTACCAGGAGCGAAAAACATTTGAATTCCTAACTTCGAAGAAAAGGATGCGCCAGAGCCTCGTCTGTTATTTAACAGGTGCTCCGCCTAGTAGGTGAAGTTGGCTTGGACCCCGAAGATCTTACTAAAGCCCCCCATACACCCATCAATGTAGAGCTTTCGATCAATGTAGAGACTATTCGTTTGTTAGACACGTCATCATCTTCAGTTACCCATCGCTATTTGTGAGCAGGAACTGCTTCATACAATTCTCGCCAAAAAGAATTACCAATCTTATTACACACACATCGCGGTTTTGAAAGTGTTACCTAAATATACACAAGCTACTTTCAGCTCGCGGTTCAGTAAATTGTATTGAAATTGGTCTCGAAGGTTGCGTGAAATCGACATAAACATACGTGCATTAAGTACGCTGAATTGATGTTTACTAAACACACGCTTTGAAGATTCCACCTCGTACGTGATCTCTGACACGTTAGGATCTTTAAAATATCGATTATTGTTTGGTTGATTTATTTTAGGCTAATTAACTCCAGTATAAAATATTACGCACATACTATTGTGTAAACAGTGGTAGATTCCCACAATAATTATATTTCCGAATGTGTATTTTTTGTTTCTCAAGTGTAGGTAAGGAGGCCAAAGTTAGCAGGTTAGCACCCGAAGATAACCTTTAAAAATACACAGTTTAAAGCCTAATTACTTTAGTTATGATAGCAGTATTTATACCTAAAATTGGGATAATGTGTAAATGTAGACCGGAACACACACATTTTCTTGATAGGTTTAGAGGAATTTCTTTATGTCATCAAAAAGTATGGATACTTTAGAATAAACATACGACAATGCTCTCTCAAGAACCTACACACTATTACTTATTCTGTGCCAACATTGAATGATCAAATATTAAGTTAATACTTATAATAAATTAATTGCAATCTAGGGTTGCCAATTATTTGTATGCAGCTGATTCGCGAGGTTTAATTTCGTAAAACGCATCTGGTGACTACGTAGGCCGCATATCCGTTCTACTTCCAGACAACAATGATATAAATAGAATAATAAAATAGGTTATAAAACATGAACGTATTAAATTAACTGACCCAAATTCGTGTATGACGTTAGAAGCTTGACGTAATACAGCGTGAAGCAGATCGGGACTGACCAAGCTGATCTGGTTTGTATTATACTTTCTAAACGATAGATAAATACGCAAGTCAGAACATTGTACCGAAAGAACCAGTAAACAGAAAATTATAGAACGCTTTTACTGGATCTTGAAAGATTGTACTTGAAACAACATAACTTCACTGTCATGCAAATAATCTTTTAGTAGGTATGTAAATACCTACACATTCTAAATCCAGCTACAATGTTAATTAAATAAATGTGAAACGATCACTAATCGGATTATTCTGGGTCATATTTATGTAAATATTTTGTTTAATCTGATAATATAATATGTAAAACAACTGCTCTTAAGTGATAACCCTCTTAGCAGTGTCGACCGTCTGGCTGACTTTTGTCGTTACGCAACAGTGACTCATTATTACCAAATATCGATCTGCGAGTACACTCGTAGCAACGCACTCCAAACTACAAATCTTAGAGACGCCGCTGTTGAATCATCCAACCATTGTGTATTCAACACTTAGTCACGATAAGTAGATTAAATCGACATTAAAGTTGGGCCAAATCATAATACAAATTGCCATAGCTAGTTACGTAAAAAGAAACGTAAATATTGCAAAAAAAAATCGGAGATCGGCACAAAACCGTTATGTTATCGTAGTTTTGAATAGCTTATTTGATACGATATGTTAAATTGATACAGTACCTGCAGCTACCTCAATACTCGTCCACAAAACTGAGGCTTTACAGTTTACCTCTTTCTCTTTGGAAATCGTCACGCATGCAAAATTAAAGTCGCATTCAAAAAATTATGTGAATTACGATCGTCAACGTCAATCTGGAATTAAATCGTTTATGAAATCTAATTCATTAAGTACCTACGTTTGAAACAAACTTGCGTGCTGAATTTAGTAAGACATCTTGACAAAAAATATGAAAAGAGCTCATTAGAATTTTCATTAAAGTGACGGGATTTGAAACGATGTTAAAAAAATACCATTAATAACAAATTAAGGCAATGTCGTAAAGGGTTGTGACTTAACACGGATAAAGTATAATAACGGACTTATTAAGCATTCTGAGTAACTAACGAATACTCGGAAACATCACGTCACGTTTAATTTTGTTACAGGAAAAGGGTTAAAAGAAATCTTTGTACGAAAGGTGTCTGAGAAAATGGTACAGCCCTATGTTAGTGAGAAGGAAAAGTATGACAAATTACGTTTGACGCTCGGCGCATTGGCCAATGAAATTACAAGTGTCACGAGCTCTCTATTATAAACCACTTTACGACAAACTTTGTAGGTACTGGGATCTTTGAACCAAAAATAAGTTTTTTTTTACTAGACAGTATATTAGGAAGTGTTGACATTTTCGCTCTTACATAGCCTGAAAAGAAAGAGGCTGCTACAATAGAATGTTTACCTTATTAGTACCTACCCTATTTGTTCAAAACGAAAGCGTAACTAAAAACGACACCTACAAAATGAAATCCACAACTTAACTGAATGGTTCATTCGGAAAAATCATCGATTTCCGTATCGTGAAAAAAGACATTTTGGCAGACGGCGCGAAGTCTGCGCGGGAGCACTTTCTCTGCGCAGACGCAATTTGGCAGAGCGTGGTCATAATCCTTCAGACGCGCGCGAGCGCCGCCCGCCCGGCACTACACTGAACTTTATTTACGTTTCCGGAAATTTATTTAAATTTCACATTGTTTTATTGCCGGAATCGATTCAGCCGAGCACTCTGGCCGTGTGATTGATTGATATATTATAATACTCAGATATTTTCAGTATCAATTTATAGCATTAATCTCGGTATTGCTTTCGAAGTTCGCGAATGACGTGAGGGCCGATGCCCTCGATCTGAATTCAGGTGTGATGTACGCTGGGTGTGTGTTGTTTTGTTGAGTGTGTCAAATACGTGCATTATTGTGGTGTGCCGATGCCAAGTTATGACAATGACCAACGAGCCTCGTCGTCCTCACCTGTGACGCTCGTGGACAGCGGCCAAGTCATGACACTGTGGTACACCGACATATTGGTGAGCATGCGTTTGTTGTGGCTTTATTACACAGATAATAGAGGTAATTCTACTCAAAATTAAGAGATTTAAATAGTCGAATGTTCTTTTATTGTAAACAAAGCCTGCTGTAGGCGTTGCTTCCTCGATCTCTAACCGTTTAAGAGTCGTTTACCTACTTTTTTATCCGCAGTCGTATAAGCTCAAGCGTCACATACAATAATTACGATTATTGGAAGGTAGGTGCAGGCAATTGACCCACAAGCAAAGTGATATGCGATTACCACCGATGGATAGAGGTGCCGACTGTCTACATTTATCGGGTCAATTACTGTGATAGTTTCGAAATTCTTTAGTTCACTTTCTATATAATGAGCGCGCAGCAGGTCTCGTAAACAGGCCTAATCAACGAACATCCTCGTTACTGGTCCTTGTTAATTATTTATTAACATCTCTCGCGGTACATTATACATGCGTTTCATTACGTCACCATACTACTTCAAACAAGACGTTGACCCACTAATTGCGGGTGATGTGAATAGGTTACGATCGCGAAATGTTGTCGTCGGACAGATGAACATGTTTTTGCTCCACAGTTACATATGCGGAAATTAGTTGTGGGTCGAGCTTTTAATATCTTATCTCGTTTCGAGACCTACTGAAGGCACGGATGTTTTCTAACAAAAACCGAAATTGAGAACACATTGTATCCAATCACGATTAGCTAATGGATTTTACTGTTCAATAGAAGTATTGTCGTTTTAATAAATCAGTGTGCTCATTTTGAGTACCTACCAAGAGTCACGCCTCCGCATTTAATGATTCGGTTAAAGGTTAGGAGGTTGACTGTCAGAAATAAATCATTTGCACATGTCTTTCCGCGAAGCGTGATTAGTAACACCGCTAAACCATATGTCTAATTTTAAATTTTATGTTGTTGGCAACAAATTCTACAGATCGTTGTTACATTGTTTTGAAAGCAATCAGTTTCCCGCACGTTTCTACTTCTACACGCACTTTCTAAGTGTGCCTATAATATCAATTCAAGGCACGACTATGAAACGCTAAAACTTTCGTCTCGAATTCTAGAATCTTGATGCGTGTTAAGATGACAATCACAGCATTGCGTGTCAAGGGCTTCACTAAAACCACGTGCGGTGGCGGTGTTGTACGCAGAAAGTTACGGAAGACGCGACCGACTTAGCACTTTCGATTTCTTCTGAGTAACAACTATATCGACCCCTTACCGCCGAATTATCGTAAGCAACAAAAAGCAAATTTTACAGGAGGAGGTTTTTTTTGATTATTTCAGGAATTGGTTGTGCTACTGAAATGAAATTCAGCATAGAGTCATAATTTTTAACGATTTATAATTATACCAGTAAAAAAAATTAAAATTTTCGATATTTGTGGTATTTTTGGCGCCTACGATGATTTCGCTGTCACTGGAAAAACCACTAAGGCGTTTGAGATATACTATGCAGTAATAAAATAAGTGAATTTTATCCAATTTTCAATGAATTTTCCTATGTTTCATAGTGTTTTAACAGACAAACCTAAATTTATTTAATTGAAATAATAAATAATAATGTATTAAAATATTTATTTTCATGAATTTTTCATTTTTAAGGCACGATGAGAAACTTCTCATTGAAACAATAACATTATTAAAACTATGAAATTCAACATTAAACCAAAATTACACCAACTAAATCAGTCTTTCATAAAAATTAAATCAAGGAGATCAACTTTAGCAATATTGAGCAAATTAAAGCAATCAAATTAAGTATAATACAATTAAAAGTACCTAAGTACAATTAAAAATAAATCAAAATGTAAAGCTAAAATTAGTCATTATTTTTTGTATCAGGATCATTTCCAGCTTATAATTAAAAAAATCGGTATTTAAAAAAATTACAACCTCTAAATCAGTCTTATCTAAAAATACGAGATCAGCTAAACCAATATTGCACAAATTAAAGTGGTAAAATCAATCTAAATTAAAAATAAAATTGTCTTTCTTTTTATAACCACTTACATTACGAACTTAATTAAGTATAACAACCTACAATCATACATAAATCAATAAAAACTAAGAAAATTAGCACTTTAATTTAATTTTCTGTATCATCATCTTCGTCGGTGTCATTTAATGTATCAGGAATTTCCCCATCATGTCCCATACTTAAATATTCGTTGTGGTACCTGCTTGGTATTGCGTTTTTATTACACAGGTCTACCAAGTCTTTGTACTTAGCAGCCGAGATTTTAAGTGGCTCATGGTATAATTGCGTTGGTCCACTTTGAACACTAGCTGTCATTTGGGTCTTGATCTAATAATTTGATCCATATTCAAAGTCTGCTTTTTGCTATTTTCAAAAAAACCATAATGGAGTGTAATTATTGGACTATTCTTATAAAAATTAACAACTCTTAATGTATTAAAAGTTATTTTAAACTTAGCTGGCAGTAAAACTTGCGAAAAAGACTTCCAATTCATAAAATCTGTGTGATTTAGATTGATAACATTATATCCAGTTGGCTGTGACCTGGCATTGGTTATTATAGTAGGCCACTCAGAAGGAGCCCACACAGTTTTATTGCGGATAAAACTCTCAATTGCACTGTGAATCGAATCCACAGGCATCATTGTATGTCCTGGTAACAGATAAGTTATCTTTATTGCCGTAATTGTAACTGCTGTCTTCAAAAAATAATGTAGCATGGATAGCATAGCACGATTGCGATTTTGTCCTGCGCAGCTATCCGCATACAAATGTATGACGCTATGGGAACCTTGATTGTCCAACATAGTCAAATATTTAAAAATAATAGTAACAATCTCGTTACAACCTCTTTTTCCTTGGCATTCACCCCACACATAACAATATCCATTTCTCGTGCCACTTTCATAGATACTTTCGTTATAGAATGCATACTTTCTTGAATAATACAATGTCACGCTTTTCCCATGTGGAGTATTAAGGACTTTTTCTAAGTCAAAGCTCACACATAGGACGGTGGACCCAGGAGATTTGCATGCGGTTTGGTCTTCTAGATACAATTGCTTGCATTTTTCTTTATCAGCTATGTGATTTTTATATTGTAAGGTTTGTTCAAAAACAGTTCTACTTTCTGGTGTCATATTTTTATGTTTTTCGCATAAGGTACACTTATCTTTTTTAGGCAAATGGAATCCTATATGAAAATCAGTTTTGAAAACAGCACGAAAAACTCTTTTTGATAATACTAACGAAGCTAAGTCCCGTTCTTCCAAGTATTTAATGTAACATTTATATAAATTAGAAATGTTTTGAAACTCTTGAGGTATGTATAATTTAGTACTTTTATTGCGACAATAATGTGAGGGTACGGCTGGCAACTGCTCAATGTAAGATTTTAAAAGCATTAATTTTTGTTCATCAGATTTATTGTGAGGGTGAGTAGTTTCTTGTTCTTGTTGAGTGGTATTCAGTACTTTATTAGCGTTTTCTATGGTATATCTCAAAGTCATTTGAGAAATATCCAGAGTCTTGAGCAGAAATTGTTGACAAATTTTAACTTTTTGACCATTATAGTTAATAAAATAATCATAAGATACTTGGCGATGGTTACTAATAGCTCGTTTTCTTCTAATAGGCTTAGATTCAACACACGCAAGCAAAAAATCTTTCCGCCTCTTGTCGTTTCCCAGTCCCCAATAGTTTTCGAAAATAGTATACCGATCATCCTCAATAAATTTGTCACTACAAGAGTTGCCGCATTTTTTGTTCATACAAGGATTTGGTTTAACAGATTTTCCAACAGCAGATTGACGATTTTTCTTCATTAAAAGTCTCTTTGGTAATGGTCTTTTTCTTCTGTACCCTCTTTTCCCAACACTAGTCTCTTCTTCAATTTGTTGAGTTGTTCCTTCTTCTAATTCACTACATGACGTCGATGACGGTGGCTTCCATGAATCTTCACTATCTGTATGAGACAAGGTTTGGAATGTAACGGGCACGTTATGTTCTGCTTGAGCAGGCTGTGTACTAGTACTAGGCTGCGGCTCTGTTTCAATTTGTGTAAATCCTATGGGAAAAAAATCGTCGTTTTCAGTGAGAGCCGTAAGATTAAAGTCTAATTGGGTTTCTTGTGCTAAGCAATATTGATCTAAATCCAGTATGGAGTATGAATCTTCACTATCAGAATCACTGTAAGCAACAAGGCTTTTACTTTGGCTTGTATTTGGCTGGATAACTTCTGGAATATGAATGTACCCTTCGGGTAAAGTTTGTGAAGATACTCGTACTATAGTCTCTTGCTCCGTATCTTCTGCAGTCAAAATGCTCTCTACAGGTTGATGTGATATTAATTGCATAATTTGCTTCAATCGTGACTGTAACAAAGAAAACTAACTAAATAATTTTATGTAGTAAGAAGATTATTTTTTAGTTTAGTTTAAATTAATGATCATAACAGAAATTTCATGGTTTCTATTTTTGAATAATTGTTAAAGATTAATGCTGCCAGCTAACCAAACCAAATTTCATCACAAACGGTCTAGTAGTGTTATTTACAGAGATTAAAATACACAATTTATAAGTGCTCGGTTAATGGCAATAGGCTCGCCACCTATTACATTGGGACCTAAACATAAACTGACGAAATGTGGGTGCTAGCACCTCTGCCTACCCCTTCGGGGATATAGGCGTGAGTTTATGTTATGTATGTAAATACACAATGTGCACACACATACCATAGTAAGTATAGCATTTAAAAAAAGCCTCGTAGGTACTTATCACCGATTATGAATCTGAGAGAATGTAAGTACCTATTGCCTGTTCGTAAATAATTTATTCACCAAATCCCCATCTGTTATAGTTCGAATTCTAAGTGATTAATACCAAATAAATAATGATAGTCACATTATACATACCTTCGCTGCGGAGTTCGACATTTTTGAATGCAATTATGTTTGATTTTGGCACTAATTCACCTTATTATAAATAAATTTACTTACAAATTGGAATTTTACACACTATTGATTATAACTTTCACTTTAGTATTCAAGTAAAACTGTTCCAACTTATTATTTATCAATTTTAAAGAATAAAACGGCGCAGAGAAACAATAGATCTGTAATAACTTTCGATGAAATGAACTTGTTTCTACGTGTTTCAGGTAAGTTTGTTTATAGTGAACGATACAATCGTCATGCACTATGTCGGTTACGATAACAAGTCGAGTCGGTTGCGATATAATTTTCAGATTTTAAATGAACTTACGATAAATATTCATACTGTCGCCTACGTTAATTTTTGAAAAATTGTGATGGTTAAGATAAAATTAGCTTTTGCTGTATCTCAAAAATTAATGAATTTAGGCGGGAAATTTCAATACAGCAAGATCCGTTATGGTTTAAAATGTCGATTAAGACAAAAAAAAGATTTTTGAAAAAATGTCGCTTACGATAAATCGGCGGTAAGGGGACGATATATTAGCTTTGCCTCGGGCTTGTAAATACGCCAGCTACTTAACAAAATCTATTCAACTTCACTATAGGTAAAAGTAGTAAAATGTTTATTCAAAGACGACCTAGTTTTGTTTCGTCAATGGCTTACAGAACCACTAGGTACTATTTTGAAGATTGTTAAAGTTAAAATGGTTTTACTTGACATTTACTGGTGTGTCATTTACCGTTATAAACTATTGCTTGCATATCTATTCATTTCTGTTGAAAATCTCTTAACCGAATGTCCGATATTGAAATTACCAATTTGATCCATGCCTTTACAGCAGTCTCTATACCTAACTATTTCAGACATAAAATAGAGTTGTGAATTCAATTCGAGCATTACAAAACATCTTGAAAATTCAAGGTGCATTACTGCTATACCTATCTTGTGGAATGAAATCTGAACCGTGTCAAAACGTGCCTATTATTTTGGTAGACGTTCTTTTTTTCCGGATGTGGACGGACGTTGTACGGTACCTACCAACTCGCGGCTTTACCGGCGCAAGCACAGATTTGCCTGCGCGTGCGTGCGTTTCGTCGCCACACTTGATTAATGCCGCCTCCACTCAGTAATGGCGCTAACGCGTTACACGAGTTACATTTAAAACACTTGTCTGATTCACGTCTATTCTTTTTGAAATACCTATAATTAGGGGGTGAAAGCCAGACAGCACCGTCTTTATCTTAGTTCCGTGAGCTGTGTCGCCTCACGAATTTGTTCGCAACTCGTTTTTTGGTATGCGCGTCCGTTTTGCTCGTAATTATAATAATTTTGTTAACCATTCGTAACACTTCAATCATGGTCTCGGCCGATACTTAATGAAAGACTAGACACCACAAATTATTTCGAGCTGCGATTATATTATCGCTTCGGGTGTCTGGTTTTGAAGTCCATGTTGTAATGAAGTAAGACAATAATAAGAATTTGTTGTAGTTTCAGCCTCACTCTCAAATGTCAAATGAATACCTTTTTGACACTTGGTAGATCGACATGATATCGAAACTAAACTGAGGCTGAATTTTTAATATATTTATCATTCGTCTCACAAACGTCACTCTTCCTTCCTATCTTCTATTTCGTACTTTTTTCTATCGATACCTACGTTAACAAATGGACTGACGCCAAGAACGCAAGTTACCACCTTGTATATTGTAATTCTATCGATATTCTTACGTCATTGATAGTCACGCAATTTCGTTACATTGACCTCTAGTGCTTCTATATATTTGAATTCAGACCGTCATGGGATAAAAGTAGCTTTTAGTGTTTCCTATTTTGTGATCGATCTATTTTGATCGTCTAACTTCGTCTATATTGATGCACCAACCCATTTTATCAAAATCTAACTTATAACATCCCATCTTGTCTTCAACTGTTATTGCCGAAGTATTATGTCCAATAGGTGTACCTACCTATAATTTTGTAGATGATAGTAATTAAAAGCAAAGGGAACAAAATATCAAATTTTACTGATATTAAACTAATGTTCCAAAATCCGCGCAAAACAATAAAGCTATATGCTATATTATCAGCAAACATCGTATTAAAGTAAATGTTCTTCTTGTTGCAGAGCCCCGGCGCGGTGAGCGGCGGTGGCGCGGACGCCCAACAATCACGAGATGCACTGGACGTGCGCTACTCACTGGCGGCTCTAGCAGACGACTACACCAAACGAAAACATGTCGTCAGAGTGACTACTGCCGCCGGCGCCGAGTTATTACTGCAGGTACTACTTCATAGAACACACCTTACATTTTGAAACTACTAAAACCCCACAAGGAAAGTAAGAGAAATATCCTTCAGTGGGCAAAAGAATACAGCATGGAGTTTTTGGACAAACAACCAATCATCTTATTATATCGCACTGCTGGACATAGGTTTCTTCCAATGTGCGTCATAGCACCCGATCCTCACAATGGATATAAGCCACAAAACAGGGTAATCTGTCTAAAATTTGATCTTAAACAAGAAGAAGGCAATACAATGACCACGTCTGTGCTTAGATCCATTGAATTTGCGTCTAAGTCGTGATATTGACAATTAGGGGACTTCGATGAACCACGTGCTAGACAATGTAGTTTAAAGACAATTTAACACTACACACGTTTTAAGAACATGGATCCAATGCCGGAACAATGCCGCGAATAACCTGACGTACTTATAAAATTTATAGCAGTTATAAACCGAGCACACATTACGTGTTTTGATTGTTACATTTTCTGTTCAAATCCACAACTATCACGGTAATTTGCCAGCATACGTTACATTGATAAATTGTATATGAATAGTGAACTTACTAAACTGCGCAATTTCTCTTTCTTTCAACACGTCGGCGAAAAAGCTAGCTGGTCGTATAAATATATATCATGAACACGAAAAAAGTTGTGTTTACTTACGTATTTCTGAGCCACACGCTGTACTTTTGTGACGTGTAGGTACGTGACGATCGTCCGTTAGCTAGTATTCCGAAGAGATTCTAAGTGCAGAACTCGGTTACCCTCATAGCAGAACCTACTAATTAATACTCGTAATAATTTGATGTAGACTATTAAAGGATAATTGAAACTGTCCCACCAGCGTGGGTGGGACCCACTGCTGTAATACCTGTACACCAAGATCACACCCGTAGTCCATAAAACATATTGGCGTCTCACAGGCCCTCAAAGGGCAAGTTCCAAAATATACAGTATTGGAACTTGTGAAAAGATTTTAGGAGTTAGGATCTACAAATGGGGAAACGTAGTTCGCTTAAACTTCATGTGCCGGTGTTTTTTAGGCCGAAGGAGGAGCAGCAGACGCCCAACGCTGGTTGGCAGCACTCCGGCGTCACTCTGCAGAGCCACCGCCCGCGGATCCCGCACCCCAGCCCGCCACTCCTGCGCCACTTACAGCGCAGCAACAAGACTGTCCTTCGCCCTTGCCGCCGCAACGCACCAAAAAGATCGGCAGGAATAGGTCACCTACTGGTAAGTTGATGTGAAATGAACTTTATCAATTATTATGTGACACTTGGCAACTATCGAATAGTGGTAGCATCTACATACAAAAGAAATAAAATGCAGAAAGTAATTTGTTGTTATATTTATAGGTAAGTACTTACCTATAAAACTGACGTTATTGAAAATGACTGCGGAAACATGTTTAGTTTAATATTAATACACTTTTAAAAATCCATAAGGAGAACATCTGAAATTCGAATTCAGAATAATTTATTACAGTCTACCTCTATATTAGTGGTCTCTTGGGGATTGCCACATTTGCTTGGCGGAAATATTTGAGGTGAATTCAAATAAATCTCAATTTATATTATTAATTTTCTTGTCTTCGATTCTCGGATACCTGCTAATTCTAGAGACAATGGATGAATCTCATATTTTACAAAAACATATTAGGGTAAAGATGGAGACACGTTATAGTTTTGAGAAACAGTTTCGGTCAGTCAGTGTCGGTCTATGTCCAGTGTGGGCCGCTGGGGACATGACTTAGGTCGATTACTTAATTATAAAATGTACCTATATCTAACGAATTTCGTACTCGCAGGCCCTCCGACCCCTACCCTGCCATCGTCCCCCAAGAACAAGACATGGAAGGGGCGCATGGCGAAGCAGTTGCGGCGTATGCACGGCGGTGCGACCACCACGGCCGCGCCCACCACGGGCTGGCTCGGCGCGCCCCTCGAGCGCTGCCCGGCCGACGCCGACCACCCCTGCGTGCCGCGGGCCGTCAGCTTGCCTGCGCAAGCCGTCGAGGTTAGCTTCAGAACATTTACACATGAATATATCATCATCATCATCATCATCATATCTTTAAAGTTGTAGCGATACCACTTATATCCAGCGTCACCTATCAATAGTTAACTGAATTTCCCTTCAGGTGTGATCATCTGGTTTCCGCATTCTCCCATGTGTTGGATAATTTTTTTGCTTCACATGCATCACATTCCTGGTGTTTCCTTAACTCACTAGCCTGTATTCCTTTCGTCTTGCCTCCGTCATGTGTACGTATTAATGTTACTGTGTGTGTTGTCAGGCGTACGGCCTACGCACGGTAGGCGTGTACCGCGTGCCAGGTAATGCTGCGGGTGTGGCGGCGCTGGCGGCGGCGCTGGACCGGGGCGAGCCACCCCCGGCGGACGACGCGCGCTGGGCCGACGTGCACGTGGCGTCCAGCCTGCTCAAGGCGTACCTGCGGCGCCTGCCCGACCCGCTGCTCACGGCCGAGATGTACCCGGCTTTCATCGGTACGTACTTGTTCATTACTAGTTGTAGTTCCACCTGCGTAAAATTCTGATCTCGTTCCCACAACCCATGGGAACCTACTCCAGGGTTAAACCTTACCCCATACTTGATTACGATTTCTCCGCATATCGGTACGAACTTGGAACTTAGCCAACACCGACCGGTAACCGTAGACTTTTAAGCGGAATTAAAAATTTTATTGATGATTAGCTTGTCTATTTAGTCAACAACATAAAATAATGGCATATACTTAGTGGTAGTAGCTTGTACGATGCTTGAAGGTTCCGAGTTCAAAAAGCACGAAAGCAAAGTGTTACTGGATTTTTTTTACTTGAAAATTCTAAGAAAGTAAATTTAGACACACCTGTTGATACTAAATACCACTTGATGGTCAATTTGTCAGAACCAGACGGCTGTCCATGAAAAAGAACTTACGAAATGTATTTGTTTGGTTAACGACATACGCGTCACGCTCTACCTACTTTTATTTGCAACATTGCTGCAACAATGTAATACAATGAACATAATGTGCAAAAAAAATGAAATTGTAACATTAGTTACGACCCCGACGTCTCTGACGTCAGTTACCACGCAAACTCATTTAAAAAAGTGACTGACGTGAAAACTAACGAATAAATATGAAAATAATCGGTAAAACCTAATCGTCACTCGGTAAAAGCTAAAAATGATTTGGAAAAAACACAATATCATAGTGATTAGATTTCATTTGCTGGGCAGAGCTACTAGTCATTGCTACATTTTTCTACGAATTTATCTCAATATTATAAAATACCTACCTACATTATTACCTACTCAAACCTGACTATTTTTATACAAATAATTATGCGACCTTTTGGAATTCTCAGTATCACATAGTTTCGGGAACTTATCTTATTATATTTTATTAGTTGTGCTCCATGAAAGGAAAAATATCCATGGTTTTACCCGCCGTACTTGATTCTATTTCATCGCATCTGCCGAACGTCTTTCTTACTTTTTTATTTATCTGATCGCACGTGTACGTGCTCCAGAGATTAGTGCATTCATAGAAACCCATATAGATTTGAACTTTTGTGTAATTATAGTATAGAAATAACGTAAAATCTTTTTCTTTCTAGCTGCCGACCGATCTCCAGAACGCGCCCGCGAACTCAGGCGGCTAGTTCATGCGTTACCCGAAGCGCACTACGAAACACTTAAGTACCTGATCCAACATTTGCGCAGAGTGGTCGCACACTCCGCGTACAACAAGATGGAAGCGCGAAACTTGGCCATCGTATTTGGACCAACGTTGGTCCGCGCGGCCAGCGACGATATGCTGGCGATGGTTAATGATATGTCCAGCCAGTGTCGTATCATTGAATCTTTCCTCACACATGTAAGTTCCTCAAAAAAAAAAGAGAAAATAACACCCTCAGCGTACTTACTTAAGCGCCATTTTTTAGGGTTAAAGTTACCCACTATAACTATTTTTTTATTCATTTAACTACACTTGGTTTTTTTAACTTAATCTAT
Source organism: Lithosia quadra (assembly GCA_963576445.1). Taxonomy (NCBI): domain Eukaryota; kingdom Metazoa; phylum Arthropoda; class Insecta; order Lepidoptera; family Erebidae; genus Lithosia; species Lithosia quadra. The sequence goes on along the minus strand of OY754877.1, from coordinate 14,977,602 downwards.
ATTTATAGGTTTTTAAAATATTTAATTCTTTCTACAGTACGATTGGTATTTCGAGGAAGAAGAGGGCGAACCTCCAGCGGAGCCTCCGCCGACCGCAGACGACTTGTCGCCCGCGCCTGCGCCCTCACGAGACCTCCTCATACACAATGTTAAAAAAATTGAAGGTACGTTCAAATTTCAAAAACTTACTGTTTACTTTTTTACTTCGAACTATCTTGCTAAAAACTAACTTAATGGCCAATTTTTAGATGCCATAGTATTTACTTTTTTTTTCAACAAATATTTTTTGTATTCCAGGCAAAGACGTATCAACACGCGACATAGTCTCATCAATAATATCAGCGGCGAACCGCAAGATCCAGCGCAAGCCGCGCTCTAAGCCCGACAAGAAGGCAGAAGACAAGCGAGACTCTCCGGGAGCTTCGCCCCCCAACTCACCCCTCACATCCCCCCCACACCACCTCACCACGTCCTTAGCGGACTACGATGGATTGAACCACAAATATGTTAACAGGACGCAGGATGGTGTTAATAAGTGAGTGTAAACTCCTTTTAACAAATATTTCAAAATATTATACACCGGCTCGAAGGACCACTTTGTAGGTAGTTTGATTATCTCGAGAATATAAAGATAGAAAGGGGTTCTAAAAGGAGGCGGTAGTATATTCGACTGCTATATTGGAGGTCAAAGGTTCGATTACTATTCAATTCAAATATTTATATGCATTAATAGTATTAGCATTTGTCTGCGTGTTTCAACATCTTGGCGTTAGTCACTGTTGCATCATTAAGATTGGTTTGGGCATTTCTATATACAAAATGTGCCTATGTATTTGCTAAAGAAAAATATCTAAGTACTTTCCTATGCCTATCCGCATTATATAACCTACATTACAAGATAGTTTATCTATGCTTACTTTAGTTCTAAATAGCACCGTGTCTGTGTCTGAACATCCCTCTTTTCTTCCAGGATTGAATTAGAGACAATTGCAGCGCTAGGCCGCGGTCGACAAGAGATGTCGCGACATACGCTCAACAATTTCTCCATAGATGGTATGTATCCCTTCGTAGTTCAATAGTCCACCTAATGGATGGAAACACTTCCTATAGCATTTTACAATATATATATGTAATACAAGTGTCCGCTATCTGCCCCACTAGGTCTCCAGTACTGACGTCAGAGATACACAGCAATCCCTTTCTTTTGTCCACATTAAAAGGTATAGGAATGTGAGCGTGTGTTGCAAATGTGTGCGTGTATGGCCGTTAACACGTACCACTATTTGTTCATATGCGTCCGTTGAGTTATGACACGTTGCTTCTACCTCCATAATAAGTGTTCTGTTGGAGCAATGCCGTCATAATATCGACTAAGAGTGGCTTTCAGGAAGGCTGGTCGCCTGTAATATTTCATTTTGAAATGGTTGTTAAAAATTATTTTCCATTAGCTACTATAGGCAACTTATCATTATATGCCTAAGTGTTAAAAGATAAATCCCTTTTTGACGTGTTGACATTATTACAGAAATCTTCATTGACTAATAATTATAGAAATAACTATAGACATGACCAGCCATTTTTATGTTTAAATGGCCAGTCACATTAAAAAGTGGTATAGCTTTTAAACACATAGATAGCAATTTTGTAACGATAAGTAGCTATTACTAGCGAATATAAAGCGATTTTTAAGAACTATGACAAAACTGACATCATTGTGACGGTGGTGGCCGGTTACCCTGACGGTTACATTCGGATGGATTTGAACAAACGTAGCGACGAACTAACGCTTTCAGTCGGCGGCTGTTACAGCACGGCTTTAACTTTAGTCGTAAGCCGTCGTGGCCATCATCATACCGCCTTCTACTGTATATACGACATCATCACTCATCAGTCATTTAATCGACACCTAACGACGTCACCGTTCTCTAACACGCTTTCGTCTGTGCCTAACACTCGCGCGGCAGTCGGCTCGATCTAACCGTGTGCTCCGTCACCGCAGGAACCGGGGACCTGGTGTCGTCTCTGACCAGCACGTTCGACCAGAAGCTGCGGACTCTGAACAACTCGTCGCCGCTCGACGACGGCAGCATCCCGTACGCCGACGAGTGCCAGGACGAGGCCGAGACCAAGTCCAGCGCCTCCTCGCCGTCCGACGCCAACAGCGAGCGCGACGAGCGCGTGTCGCCGGCGGCGCGCGCGCACGACCTCAAGACGGCCTGGCTCGCGCGCGACCACCGCCACTCGTCCTCCTCCAGCGCCGACGAGCCCGACGCCCGCGTGTGGCCGCGCGCGCGCCGCCCTCCGCGTGACGACTACGACGACTCCGAGAAGGAGAACTGCGGCGGCTCCAGGCACGACGGCTCGCCCGCGCCCAGTGCGGCCGCGCAGGCGCGCCAGCGGCACAGCTTGGCGCCGGAGCGGCCTGCGCGCGCACCGCTGGCGGCCCCCGACGAGGGGGCAGGCGCCAAGCTGCAGCGCTCGTCGTCGCTCGGCCGCTCGCCGGAGCGCGCGCGCGTGCTGCGCTCGGAGAGCGTGAACTGCCGCTCGCCCACCCTGCGGCGGCGCGAGGCGGCGGGCGTGCGCGGCGCCAAGCTGAAGCGCAAGAACGGCATGCCGGAGCGCGGCATCAAGCGGCGCCACACGGTGGGCGGCACCAAGGACTTCGACAAGGACGGCTGGAGCGCGCGCCACACGCGCACGTCGTCGCCCGACCTGTCGTGGCCCGCGCCGCTCGTGCCGCCGCCGCGCCACCCGCTCGAGTCGCACGTGTGACCCGCCTCCGCCCCCCCCACCCCACCACACTAGTGACTACGACCCTCCCGGTGCCTGTTCGAGTGGTGCTCTATGAATAATTTTCTTCTGCGCTGACCCTCGGCGAACAGTTCTATTTCCATGCTAGTTTCGACCGGCGGGCGGCCGACGTCGTCCCGTCCCGGAGCGTCTATACGAGTCTGATTTACTTTGCCCGTTACCGCGTCGATGTTGACAGTTCGAAACTTCTTTTCGAGAGAGGCTATTATTTGATTCGATTCAATTGACTGAGTAGATTAGGTCACAGATATCTATCTATCTATATTGTATAATATTACGAATGATAATACTCACAGTCGGTGTCATTGTATAGCATGTTGAGAATTAAAAATTCCATGCGTATATTACAATATTTATGAAACATTATCTTGTAACTGAGAAGTAGGTTATAGCAATTATATTATTATGTGTATTAAATAAATAAATACAACACAAAAGTGATTCGATCAAAAATTATGAATTCAGTAGTGCAATACATTTGAGAAGCGTGGACTAGATGGAAATTATCGGTGAAACACGAATTCAATATTGTAGCGGAGATCCAGACGAACTTAGCTCACTAAATAATGCCAAAGAATGATATGAAAGTGACGTAGTAGCAGAATAATGAATGCGCGGAGCGTATCAGAGTGAAGGAACGAATCGGTGAACGGAATGCAAGAATTAAGGATGTTGTCGTTAGCAACGAAACAACTGACCATATCAACGGAAACGATTTCGCATTTCCAACGTAAATGTAATAAATTAGTATGTACAAGGTACCTTAAGTACCGCGGCCCCGCGGGGCCGTTCCACACGTCTACACTATTTGTTTGTAGTGCGACTCCCCCGTAGCACGAACTACTTACGCGGAGTCGCTGTGGGACTTTGAACTTAAACTAGTGCAAAACAAATGCATAATACACACGTTAGTGCTACTAGTACGTAGTTAGAGCAAACTATGGAACACTATAGGTATGGTGCCCGCGGGCTTATGTTTAACTCTATGATAAGTGATTAGAGCCCTTTGGGTGCGAGATATTCTGACCACGCTACTGTAACACCACTTAGATGTAAGTTAAGTTAGAATTAATGTAGGTCCTCCGACAGTTTCATAATAGCGGTTAATAAAATGGATTTATTAAAGAAATGCATACATCACCTACTTGCCTTCGCAATAGATTTAGCTGATTCGAATTTTATGCACAATTCTCAATTATATATAGATAACTTGTACGAATTAAAGTTACCTTGATGTGTCACCCTTTGACGACAGATGTATGAGTGTACGACGATGATTAGATATATTGTCAGAACCCTGTAGATTGTAAACGCTTTGATTTCATTTAGAACTATGAATGAGGTGTTAAATTGTAAATAATGAACGCAATACCTATGTAATGTTAAAATATTCACTTATGATATATTGTACTGTGTATTGTGTATATGTACGTGTATGCGATCGGCTCCAGTTAACTGCGACTAACAGAAGCACTACATTACAGTGATAATAATGAACGTGATCCCTCTTAGCTTTGTAAAAATTGTACATTTCTTTTATTTTTAATTTATATTAAATTTGTTATCGTAGCTTTGTTGAATGCAATTATTTTTTATTGTTTTGTTTATCAAAGAAGTATTTTAGGCTAAATTCAATTGTTATTTATTTTGTGAGAGATGTAAAACGTGATCGGCACAATTTCGTTTTTGGAAAAAATGTAATTATTATTGTAAATAAGTCCGTCGACAAAACGACGACGTACACTTTCGTTCTTTAACTTCTTGAAATTTTATACCATCTTTTACGTTAAGACGATCTCAAGTTTGTTGAATGTTTGCAAAGCGTTCCTTTTAAAGTTTTATTTGTAAATATATCATTTAATGTAGGAACAGTGAATTTACTAATTTTACTGAATCATATTGTACGTAGCCGGTAGACGGCGGTAGTGAGCGAAGGCCGCTCGTTACACGATAAAAGACAAAGTCCGCCGCGCGACGGACCCGAGCGTCTGCTTGCAACCGATTTGTATTCAATTATCTATTCATGTTCTTCGTGTAATCAGCTATGAAATTCAAATAAACACCTTTAAAGACATTTTGCAAATGTGGTTCAATCCAGATTTTCAATATTTGTCATTGTGTATATTTTGGAGCAATGAAAATAAAATATTGAATTAAATCAAAGTGCTTTTATTTCCTGTAATAGTAAGTTACCCTTAGTAGGATCCTACGTGAAATACCTACAACAGAACCGTTTCCACTAAAGATAATAACTGCGATCAATTCAATCAAGACAGTGGTTATGGTTGTTTTTATTTATTTTTTTAAGTTATTAAACGGTTTAGGTCAAATTTGGTAATTGACCCCTTTCCTGTTGACGGATTGATCTTATATTAAATTTGGTAGAAATCTGTCAATTTCGATCGCACTAGTCGCAATAAGCTGCATTCAGATAATAGGGATAGGACAGCAAAAATACAACATTTCTCTTGTGACATTTTAATAATATTAGGTTCCATTAATCAATAACATCAATACAACATACTTCATATGGAATCAAAAATATAATTAACTTCAAACATTGTTTCAGATAATATAACCAGTAAGTTGTACCCACGGAATTGTAATATTTTACTATTTTGACTAAAGTAAACTAATGACGTTAAATTAGTTAATTATATACTTCAAATATAATTTCCTCAACTGAGCTAATACATAAAACAAGTCTTAACGCTACTCACTACTAAAACTCTCTTTACCTTAAATGAATCACACTCTTTGAACTTTCAGTCGTGTCAATCTAATCAACTAATACTTGTTAACTAAGCTCGGCTGTGACCCTAAATCAGACGAAGCATATTAGGACCTTCCCACACTAGATACGTTTTTTGAATGCAATCAGGCGTCCGATTCAGTAATGTCATGTTTTCAAAACGCATGATTTCAATTCGACTAGAAGGAAAAATGGAAAAAACATCTTTTTATTTGGTATTATCTGACAAAACGACGTACGTAAATAATATCAAACCTTTAAAATTACATAAAGTCTGATTCATTTTCAATTACATTTTGAAAAAATTATATCTAAGTTTTCAAAAGCTATGAAATCACACGTTTTAAAAACGTAATTCTACTGAATAATGCCCAGTACGCCCAGCAATCATAGACCTTCGATTACCACGTGTCTATGTACTATCTAGCAGATAGTACACATAGTGATCGATGACACGTTGAGAACGCGCTTATCAAAAACGCGCGTCACCAGTGCGTTAAAAAAACGCGGTGTGTAAAGGCCCTTAGATCTTAAATAGGATGTTGACAATAGGAATTAGTAGGACATTGTTATATCTAACAAAATCGGACAATGACCCGTGATCGAACTGACCTATCAGTGGGACCAGTAGGATCTTACGTTCTCTTCACACTCATTCACGTCTCATTGTATTACCTTAACATAGGCAAGTGCAGACGGTCCAAACTACGGGTAGCTATAACCCTTTATAACTTCTCCAACCTAGCGTTAATCCCAGTCGTATCCAAACTTTTCACCTCGGGGTCTGGGGTCCGCTTTACCAGTCTTATCTGCGGATTTGGCTGGACCTCGATATTTTCCGTGAAGCGACTGCCATCTGACCTTCACAACCTAATGGTGACATTAGGTGATATCGAAGCATTGCAGCTAAACCGTAAATGACTGCCATAGATGTTTGTATGGCAACCGGGACCGACGGCTTAACGTGCTCTCCGAAGAACGAATTTACTCCTATATAACCTGTCGTACTGCCTTCAATCTAATAGCTTACGTATAAAAACAGTTATTTTGAGTTATCAACGATTTCAGCTCTTGTCAACTATCCTATTTAGTCTTGGAAGTTATATTGTGATAAAATATCGCGAGAAAACCTTGTTAATTAATCATATATGAATTGAGACTTATTGCAATATTACTATAAAGGTACCCTTGTTTACCCGTGACCTTGGTCAACGCCATCCGGTCAAAAAGACGGGGAAACGAACGGTATCATCGTTTTAGAAGTATCGCAATCAAGTCCCGATTTATATCTCGAGAGAAACTTTTAAAACATTCCTCGTGAATAAATTCATCAAACCTAATTCTATAAGCACGTCAGTCCTAAAATTACAAGTGCTTGTACAAACAAATTATCCCTGTCTCGTTAAACAATAACGACTGGGTCACTAGGCTAATAGGTAGAATTTCAAGTCGACTGTTGAGTATATCATATTACAGACAAATATCATTGCTTTATTAAGCTCTAAAATTAAAATCCGTTAAGAATTCATAGATCAATATTATGAGATGACCAGTCATTTATAACTATAAGTTACTGTAATAATATGCTAAGTGTTACAAGAAAAATGTATTGATATGGAATTATGTATCGGAAATAAATGCGATAAAAGTAAGCGGAGCATCTAATGACCGACCTCGCTAAGAGAGCTACCTAATTATAAAAATATATTATCGTAAAACCAAAATAGCACTCTAATATTTTTGGCAGGCGAAACAAGGATCGGTCCACCCTAGTTTTATATTGTACTGATAAATATCAATAACGACTAAAATAAATAAATATAAGAGATCCTTTAAATTTTGAGTTGTACCTAATGCCCGGACTACCTCGTAAACGAACGCTGATAAGAAACACACGAGGAGCTCACACAAACGGGGAGTATAATGCGACAAACGAGGATGCGGACTCCACCGACAAATAGCGGGCGTCGTACACTACCGTACACCTGACACGAAAAGCGAAAAAAGTCTGGATCAAGCCTCGGCTTGCGTGCGGGAGACACATGAACGGAAACGGGGCCAGCGGGACACTTGTCGCTCAGTGGTGATACTCGCGGCGGTATCGGCACGCGGCTCGGCGGCGCCCTGGTCAATCCGTGCGATCGCTTCGCTCGCCGCGCTCGCCACGCTCGCCGCGTTCGCTTCGCTCGCCACGCTCACCGCGCTCGGCGGCGGGCGCGAGGGCGGGGCTCCAGGGCGCCACGGGCGGCGTGGCGGCGCGCCCCGCCCCCGTGCTCGCTCCAGCACCCGCCGGCCCGTCGATCGACAAACTGTTCAGTAACATGTCGAACAGTGTGTCCTGAAATACAATCCATATTGCGAGTAAATACACAATTGCCTTTTTATTATAATACCTATAGGAAGTCAATTTAATTACAATCAATATTTAAATCGTGAGTGGCGTGGGTTAAAAAGAATAAGAGAATTTAGTGGAAAATGTAGGTAGTTTGGACACCTGTAACGAATGACAACACAATTAATTTCCTGAAAAAAAGGCAGATTCTGATCCGAACGTGACGTGACGTGACGTGACCTCTTGTCACGGTTTTGTTCCCGGGATTAGGCGAGGTGATACGTATTGCATTTTATTGTTGGGCGATTCTCGGTAGAGGGACAGACTCAGTGAAAAGTGACTGTGACTTTACATGAAACCAATAACATACCGAAGTGTAAGTGTAGTGTACGTCTAAACATATAATAAATTAAAAATGTCAACATAAATAATAACATACAACCGTACTATTCTTAAAAATTCTCATCCCTTTCAGTTTCAACCTTCAGTCACAATCACATTATAATATTGGATGTTGAAAACTTTATAAGAATACTTTGACTTTTGTGAGATCGGAACTGAACGAGAATTGACCCCCTTTTTTTCGTTCGGATATTCCACGGATACTGCCCCCGTAGCCAGCGGAGGCGGGTTTATTTAATTTGAGTTTGTCTAATTTGAACCGACTAAAACCGCAGGTATTCTCAGATCTTCTAGTACTAAGGTGTAAGGTTACCCAAGAGGTATTTTCGCACCTCGACTGACTCAAGGCCAATCTCCTGCTTCCGAGATGATCTTGCCGCAGACGGCAGTCTCCCCTGCGATTGTCCTTTTTTTGTGCGGAAATCTTCACGGATACCCCGCGGCCTGCGGGGGCGGTTATGTCGGAACCGAACCGAGTAAAACCGCACGCCATTAGACCAGTGCCGATAGCTATGAAAATGGTAAAAAGTAAAAGAAATTTATAGTAGGATGAAACCTGTTGTAAAAGGAAGAGAATATAATAAAAATGATAGGAAAAATAAATTACGGGCGATCTGAGGTCGGGAAGTGGGGAGGGGGGTGAGTTTTAAGGGTAAAAACGGTTTATCTCGATTTCCGGCAAAACTACAAGTCCTATGGAAAAAAGTTAAATGACAAAGTTGTAGGTAATAAAGAGACCTACAACTTTTGTGTTTACACTTTTTTCACACAACCTCAAAAAGTATGTGAAAAATTCAAATAATCAAGTTTTTGGTTTTTTATTTTTATCTTAAGCAAAACAAATTTGTTTTCCACGAAATTTGGTGAAAACTTAGCTTTTTATGTCCCAAAGACACTGTAATTTTTTTGATTTGAAATACTCTTTTTTCCGTTTATTTTGACTAAATATCGAAAAACCACCCCAATTTTCAATCAAAAAATCTCACGTCAAAATATCAGCATTTTAAAAAAGACGAAAAGCGTTTTGTTCGTTGAAATCTCTTCTTTCTGATAATGTAAAAATATATATACATTACTATGGAAAATTTTCTCAGGAAATGCAAAGAAGAAAAACTCGAATTCGAAATTAATATTTTTGTATTCAGTCATTTCCTCGCTGAGGTGGGATGAAAAGTTACATGTTGCACTATAACTTCATGATTGCACTCGAGTGCAAAGATTTTTCACTTTGTGCACTTTTGATTCCCTCGCTAAAGCTCAGGGTTCTATATTGTGAATCACTCGCTGCGCTCGTGATTCAAATTAAGAACCTTCGCTTGCTCGGTCATCAAAACTGAGCACGCGAAGGGCTCTAAAAATTGAACCCAGATCTTTAGCGAGGGAATCAAAAGTGCGCAAGGTGAAAAATCTTTGCACTGGTGTGTAACTATGAAGCTATAGTGCAACACGTAACTTTTCATCCCACCTCAGCGAGGAAATGACTAAATACAATAATCACAAACTAAAACCCTGAGCTTAGCGAGGGAATCAAAAGTGCACAAGGTGAAAAATCTTTGGACTCGAGTGCAACCATGAAGTTATAGTGCAACATATAACTTCTCATCCCACCTCAGCGAGGAAATGACTAAATACAAAAATATTAATTTCGAATTCGAGTTTTTCTTCTTTGCATTTCCTGAGAAAATTTTCCATAGTAATGTATATATATTTTTACATTATCAGAAAGAAGAGATTTCAACGAACAAAACGCTTTTCGATTTTTTTTTAAATGCTGATATTTTGACGTGAGATTTTTCGATTGAAAATTGGGGTGGATTTTCGATATTTAGTCAAAATAAACTGAAAAAAAGAGTATTTCAAATCAAAAAAATTACAGTGTCTTTGGGACATAAAAAGCTAAGTTTTCACCAAATTTCGTGGAAAACAAATTTGTTTTGCTTAAGATAAAAATAAAAAACCAAAAACTTGATTATTTGAATTTTTCACATACTTTTTGAGGTTGTGTGAAAAAAGTGTAAACACAAAAGTTGTAGGTCTCTTTATTACCTAAAACTTTTTCATTTAACTTTTTTCCATAGGACTTGTAGTTTTGCCGGAAATCGAGATAAACCGTTTTTACCCTTAAAACTCACCCCCCTCCCCACTTCCCGACCTCAGATCGCCCGTAATTTATTTTTCCTATCATTTTTATTATATTCTTTTCCTTTTACAACAGGTTTCATCCTACTATAAATTTATTTTGTCTCAAACACTATCTGCACTGGTCTACATCTCAGGTCTTCCAGTACCAGGGTGTAAGGTTACCCAAAAGGCATTTCTCTCGCACTTGTAAGTGTAACACGGTCGATGCTTAAAGCAACCCAGCACCTCGTAAAACAAACGTTTGGATACATTACATTAAGGCCAACATCGTTATTTACGTTGTAGTCCAGCACGCCGTCGCCGTCGTCGCCGTCGCTGACGGACGACACGGAGGGCCAGTAGTCGTGCAGCGCCGCGCTCGACAGCGGCGATAGGGCGCCGCGCTCCGGCGTGCCCGGTGGCGTCGCGCCGAAGCTCGAGTTTATGTTCACTGTACACATACATAAATAAATGAAATGGTTTTAACTATTATTTTGTGGCGATACCACCACAGAAAAGAGAAGTAAGTAGAAGTGGTAAGTGGGCGTGGCACGCGTGTCACTGGTATGCGTTGTTTTGCAAGGTTTGCATAGTAAGATAGAGCGAGAGAGAGAGATTATCTGAAGTTTTTCTTAAGTCAAAATTTGTTTGATTCAAAATACGAATCGCCGTAAATATTTTTTTTATCTATAGCAAAGAAATCTCTAACACGAACTAGTAAGGTGTATTTTCGTTTTGCAGTATGCATAATTTAGGGTAATTTGGTATGGAAGATATGCAATGTATTATTAACTGGTTGTATGTGTGAGTTTGGCGACAGCGGTTCCCCTTATGAATATAGTATCACACTTCCATTGTAGTAGGTATTCTTTATTCCGTGGATACCACATATACCTAGCGCCATCTAGTGACAGCACGATGAACTACTTCGATACTACAACTACGTCACCACGATCCTGAATCGCGAAAGTGAAGTTCGCGCGCTGGTATAAAATATATACAAGATCCCCAACGATAACCGTTGGGCCGCGGCCCGCCAGGCGTGATCACCTTGCCTGGTCGGAGGATCCTCCCTTTGTGTTGGAGGGACGTCACATCCCGTTCCTCCACAATTTATTAAATAACTAGCCACGTTAACAGAGCAATATACCGGTCGCTTGATGTCACAGAGTAGAGAGAGACAGAGATAATATAAAACCGTGTAACAGCATAAATAGGCGCAAAATTCAAAAGTAGAACATTATATTCAACATAACTGAATGGTTTAAAGTCTATACAAATAAATAAAGTTGGAGTGTCTGTTTGTAATATTAAAACCGCTATTTACTATACTCTGATTTTTAATTCTAGGCAAGAAAATGACAACTGCAACTGTCACTGATACAAAAAAGGGTGACCCGCTACAATAGTGATGTTCGGCAATCAATAGACTAGATACTTTAGTCATTCTTTATTTTTATCAGTGAATGAACCTCTTTGCAGTTTATGCTCGTCTAGTACATTACACGACGGAAATATTTTTTATAGAATACTAGCTGTGTCCCGCGGCTTCGCCCGTGGCATACTTTGTCCCGTGGCAGGATAAAAAGTATCCTATGTCCTTCTTCTAGTTCTAAGCTACCTCCCCATCAATTTTCAGCCAAATCGGTCCAGCCGTTCTCTAGTTTTAGCGAGACTAACGAACAGCAGTTGATTTTATTAGATTTAATTACTTACTGTGTATGTTTTCTGTTTAATTACCGTAAATTACATATTTTTATTTATATAAAAATTTTATTTATATATTTCATAAAAGAATTATAATCTTGACTCACGACTAACTTATAATTGGAAAACTCGATTCAACCACATCACTATTTATTTGATACAAAAAACCTGCAACACAGCAAATGTCATTTTCTTGCCTAGAATTAAAAATCGGAGTATAAGTGCAATTTTTATATGTCTGTCTGTCTGCTTGTTCCTCTTCATCTTTTGAAAGGCCTGGCTGATGTAGACGGGACTTTCATTGACAGATGGCTGATATAATAAGGAGTAACTTGAGCTATTTTAATTTTGGAAAAAGAATTAGAGTTCCGCACAAAAAAACCTGATAAATCTAAATTCGCACGAACGAAGCCACGGGCAACAGCTAGTTTGAAATCAATTACACTGTTTTATCACCTGCGACGCTATGGCGCGTCATAGCGGTCAGGTCTCAACTTATAGCGCACGTGTAGTAATTGATTAAAAAAATAGTCCATACGTGTGTGTGAGTGGTCTGCGCCGCGCGCGAGTTGTCCGGGCGACAACGGCGGACGTGGCGCTGGAGGCAGGCGGCGCGTGCGGCCGGGCGGCGGCGCGGCGCTGCGCCGAGTGGCGCCTGCGCCCGCGCACGCGCCCGCCGAGTTGCGCCGCGTGCTGCACGCCGACCCCACCGGGCTGCCCACCTGCCGGCTCCACTGCCGCTTGCCGCCTGAATACCACACCAGTGTAATAGCTCCCACACAGCCCACACTGCTACACATACTACATACTTTTCGAGGCGAAGGCCCTAAATATCCGCACTGTGTTCACATTACAGTTAAGTCGTCGGCATAATTAATGGATTTGGATTACAAAAATACTAACGAAGAGCAAAGAGTAATTTCTGTAAGGTCATGCACCATTCATAGTTTTGGTCTTTCGGATCTGATGAATCGGGAATGATCCGGCTCGAAGGACCAAAATGGATCATTTTAATCATTGAATTTAAATCATTTTGTTTACGTTTTCGATCATAGGGGGACAAGTAAATATAATATAACTTACCGTGTCGAATATGTTTAGGCGTAAGTCCATTCATGCGCATGAGATTCAAGAGCAACATATCCGTGTGCGCCGCAGTCGACAGCTGTGGGTCGTACTCGTGTCGGTGCGGCGCGTGAGACGGGGGCGCCGAACCGTCCGTACCCGCGGGCGTCACGCCGCGATGCGCAACCGCACACACCAAGCGCCGCAGGATGTCAGCCCCGCTACCGGAGCTATCAGCCCCGGCGGCGCTCGCTGCTTCGATGTCGTTCTCACCTGTAGTACATAGTATGTATATACTTTTTAAGTGTTCGGTAAGATCCTTCACTTACGTTAAAAAATATGTGCTAGCTAGACACTACTCAATTATAAATCAGCAAAGTTTGATTCATGACATAATCGTATGGCTAATGGTTATTACTACTATCTAATAACATTTCTACATACACTGATGATATGATTATCTCACTGTTGTATGAAGGACCTATGGATATACTTATTGTTATTATAATGTTACTTACGGAAAAGTACGGCGTGAGTCGATACTACTTAAATGAAATCAAAGACGCAATAGCGGGACATTCTTTATTAGGTACTATCAGCAACTTCCGGGGAGGCTCCTCCGAGTCGGACTCATACTGGCGACGATACGCCTCAATATATTTTAAAGACAGCAGCGACAGGATACAGAACTTCATCGTCATAGATTAGAATACACGACGTCCGGCGAGTGAACGTAATCCGCCACGAGAAGTCCCATACGCCATCGCTATCCTTAAGAGTGTCGCGCCACGCCGCCAAGCGAGCAAGTTTTATACTGTCTTGATGGGCGCTGTTAATTTGTACCATCGAAAAGATCATACCAGCGTTCGAGGCGACAATTTAAATCAGGAGGATATTCGAGGAAGGACATATCGTTGGGGAGTCCCGGCGAGGAGCGGCGGCGCGGGCTAGCGCGGGTGGTGCGCGTGGTGCGCCAGGTGCGCGTGCGCGTGCGCGTGCGCGGGGCCGCGGGTGGGGCGCGCGTAGGGCGGCGGCCGCCGGCGCGCGCGGCGCCGCCCCGCCTCGCCCAGCCCGCACCACGAGCACGCTGACGACGCCGACGAGCCCTCTGGGACATCGGGAAGGGTTGGGACCGGTTGGCACGGGTACGAGTATGGAAAGGAAGGCTCCAGAATTAGGAAGGAATGTAGTGTGATCGTAACTCATATTGGCGGTGCGCACTCTTAACATTACATAGAAACTTGAAAATCTGCAAAGTTCAATTTGAGATGTGTAGCGTACAGATTCACTCATGCATTTCATAACCAGTGCATCCCAACAATGTACGTACGTACGAGTATAAACATGTTTCGTGAAAGCAATATAAAAAAAAATTGTTCCAGAGATCTGCGTAATTGAGTTTAAATTCGAGCCACAACGAATATTATTATATTCGTAAATCGGTTGACTGCAGCAACCTTTATGTTCTACTTTGCCTACCCTTTACCACCCTCTAACACACGGCATATCTACATGGTTATATAAAAAATAAAACAAAATAGACAATAATAAAGAAGATAATAGTAATCATTCGACTTCATAATTGAGTTACTTGCCAGAATAACGTCCCGTAACAATCTCTAATTTACAATCTCTACTGCGTAAAAAGGTTTTATTTTAGCTTTTCATGACGAGGACTTTCGAGTTTTTGACGTAATGCAACGGGCTTCGCCGCCAATATGAGCCGACCATAACTATAAATTCTCAATTGTCTATAAAAAATATAAATAGATGAAATACCTGACATAGTTTCATCATCGACATCATTCTCTTCATTTGAATTCTCATCCACGTGACTTGGGTTGTTCTCATCCGCGAACACTTCTAGCTCGCTGAACATCAAGTCCTGCAAAAAATTTATTGATTACAGCTAAGATACTTCTTCTTCTCTCTTGACCAATAAAATCGCAGAACTAAGTTGTCACGTGACCAAAATGTCAACTAAACCTTTTTCTGCGATTTCATTGGTCGAGAAAAAGAAATGTGTCTAAAGGCGCCATGCTGAGGCTACTGGCGGGACAAATAGCTAACGCAGGGATGATAAATGAGTACGAGGATAGGGTACTAACACCGGTGTCACTGCTGGACTCGGAGGCGGCGTGCAGCGCGTGTGTCGCATCGGGAGGGGCGTCCAACTTAGCGCCGCCGTTAAGCTCGGGCGACGACATGGACGCGCAAAGGACCACCGCGCCCGCGCCCGCTGCCCCCACCGCACCTTCCGCCCCCGAAGCGCCTGAACCGCCCGGCGAACTGCACACCGCTGCGGACACCACACATGTCAATAACTCTTTTTTTTATATTCAACGGCCATAAATACTATGATTATTAGGTCATAAAGCCTAACTTAAATGTATAAAAACAACAATCCTTATATCTTTTCTACTCCTAATCCTCCTAATCCTTAATTGCGTAGATTTTATAAATTAGATTATTGATTTTGACATTTCATAAGAACCTTCATAGGCTTCCTTACAGCAATTACACGCTGTAAGGATTAATTTTAAGTCTTGCCCTGTGAATCATTCGTCTCGATAATGTTACCAACTCATAAAATTACTCGTTTAGTTTTAGAGAAAACTAAAGTGAAATCGTCACAACCGCTTGAAAAATCCCCTAAAATAACTATGTTCCTTGAGAATGTTCATCTATCTATCTATTATATAAAAATGAATCCCTATTTCCCTTGGTCACGGCATCACGCGTGAACGGCTGGACCGATTTGGCTGAAAATTGATGGGGAGATAGCATAGAACCAGGAGATGGACATAGGATACTTTTTATCCTACCACGGGGACGAAGTATGCCACGGGCGAAGCCGCGGAGCACAGCTAGTTATTAATAAATTATTTAATAATTCAAATATAGTAAGTACATACCTATAATTATTTACAGTTTTAAAATCATACATTTAGAAGAACATCTAAAAGGACAACCACTTAGCAAAAGTAGTGTACAATAAAATACATATTGACAATGAGTGTTACCGGCCAGCGCAGACTCCTTGGCGGGCACGTGCTGCTTGTCGAGGCGCGGCGGTTTATTAGCGAGCTTGCTGGGCACGCGGCTGGGCGCGTTGGCGGCGCTCAGCAGCGTGTGCAGGCTCACCAGGGCCATGTTGTCCGCGCCCGACACGTGCAGGGAATTTGCAGAACTGTCCCACAAAACATACATTATTTATCCACAGCCTAAATAAAAAATGGACGTATTATGAGAAGAGATGGAAGTGATGTTGTTAAGAAGGTTCAAAGTGGTTTTTTTTGGCGCCAACGCGGAAAAAATCACATCGGGGCATTGTTTCATTTTCTAAAATTAGTGTAAAATGTAGTTATTATGTGTAAAAACGGTGGATTTTTAAACATAACATCTTCGACAACGTGCACAAGTTTGGAAAAGTGGTATATTACTGTGAATTGTGCTTTTCAACGTTGATTCCAAAACTCCATAGAAGCCTCTAGTAAAGTCTCCACTATTTTACTGGGCAAGACTATGAATGAAGACTGACTTGACTATTGACTATGAAGACCTTGACTGTGACTAAATTACGAAAACGCTGCATAATACAGTTAATATGCAAATTATAATACTTTTTTGTGGCAAATTGCGAAGCAAAGCCAGTATAAAAAAAAGGTTCAAAGTTTGAATGTGTCTTTCATCTCTTCTCATAACATGTCTATACCACGACAGTCGCTCGCTTCTCAATTTTTCATTTGCTCATGCAACTTTCAAACTCCCTCTAATATACTCATTCTTTATCCCGTCCATTCTCGTCACACCACAGATCCAACTTAATCCTGGTAAGAAATCAATTTAAAAAAAAACGTTGAGGCCACATACCGGGACGTAGATGGTAGGTTGTAGCCGGCGTCCAGCGCGTGCGTGGCGTGCGGCGCGTGCGCAGCGAGGCGCCGGTCCAGCGGCGGGTAGTCCCCGTAGCCGAACGCGCCCGCGCTCGACACGTCGTTGTTACGAGATTCTTCCACGAACATGGCCGTATTTAGAATACCTAACAAACATGTTTTTTACGCTTTATCACGTGTGTACAGAAATTTTTAACTGAATTAAAATCAATTATAAATCTCAATATTATTATTATTTTTATATTAATGTAACTTAAACCTGTTTAAAAATACTTCCGGTTTCGACAATACGTACTCGTAAATCGATTGAAAAATAACTCTATCCACTCCGGCTCGAAAGACCATCATAATCATGGTCCAAGTTATTGTTGACAACTTTAATGTTCTTAACATTCATAGCTTGTCATATATACAAAAATTAACTATCCATAATAAAGGATCCTCTTACCCTCACCTGGACTAGTGAGCCTCTGTCCGCTCATGATATTGTGAGGCGCGCTGAACTTCCACTGGTTGCCGAACACGATGGAGTCGCTTAGACTATTGCCGTCAACGGGGTTGTTCTGTGCAGGGTTGTCGGCGACGTCACTGCCCACGTTCGACTGGGAAGTGGTTGAGCCGTTCTGGGCGCGAGTCGCCGCTATCGTGTTGCGGGACATTTCTAGAGACAGACGCTGTGGAAATACGATAAGTAGATCACGTTATTAATTGTTAGAATGCAAAATTGTTATTCGATATTGCGAACAGAAATAATGTTATCATAAATTAAAAATAAAATCTACTGTCAATTGGGAATACCTCTTTGAGATCATTAATCTGCAGAATATGTTGATTCTGCATCGTTATTAGTTGGTTGATGTACCACTGCTGGTCGCGACACCGTTGGTAGAACGTTGGTGGACGAACTTGGAACCTTGCAAATACACAATACGTTATTAGCAATCTCGAAATATCAATCGCTAGGCGATAAGCATACGGAGGCGCGGGGCGGTCAAAATGTCCGCGACGCACTCTATTATTACTATCATTAGATCGCATTCAGCCCGCGTATGTCTGACAAGCGACATGAGCAAATAAGAGAGCGTCGCGGGCATTTTGACCGCCCCACCCCGCCATCTGTTTATCGCCTTATGGTTGAAATTTCAAGTTAAGAAGCACGAAAGGGTCTTCAAAGTATCAAAGAATCGATGAAGTGCTAGTCGAGGGGATAGTGATATTGGGGCCATGTCGAAGCCGGAGATGGTCCGTGGTCAGTCGGGGTGCGCGGGATAAGGTTTTTGTTCAAATTGCCCGCTTATTATGAGATAAGGATTCCCCTATTAACTTCGGAATAATAATTCTTTCGTTCAACAGACTTGAAGAAGAAAGCTGCAATAGAGAGATATTCTTCCTTACCTTAGTATAAGTGTGTCAGTCTCCGGGTCCAAATAGCCTTCGCTGGCGAGCAGATCAAGTCGGAAGAAACGGTTGTAGCCCCAGCACTCGCCCACCTCGAAGTCTGAGGCGAACTCGCGCACTATGTTCTTAGAGGGATCGCGAGACACCTGGTGCAGCATCTCCACGCGGTACTCGTATCTGAGATCAAGGGACGCTTCAACGAACAGCACACAATTGATTGATTATATCAGCATAGCAGGCATTCTTAGCTCGTAGATTCGTCATATCCGCCCATTTGTATTTGAGTAGTTGCTTTTTACTTGAAAAACGCTATGCATGTGAATTTCAAAACGTTTTTCAATAAAATACGGAACTTTAAGTAAACTGGGACGAATTTAAGGCAACTCCAATTAAGCATTTAGACGCATAATAGTAATTTGCATCTATTGAATCTACATAACGACACTAATA
Organism: Lithosia quadra; assembly: GCA_963576445.1. Lineage (NCBI taxonomy): Eukaryota > Metazoa > Arthropoda > Insecta > Lepidoptera > Erebidae > Lithosia > Lithosia quadra. The sequence goes on along the minus strand of OY754877.1, from coordinate 14,958,668 downwards.
AAAAGCGAAGATTTGAAGTCATTCCTAATAGAATTCTACAATACTTTGCTATACTTGACTCAATGATATTTTTCTAATGGTAGTTAACAGGTTCCCGTCAGTTAGTAAAATGCTGCATCTCAGTTTCAGTTTAAGTTTTTTTTTTGTCAAAACTTAGGAAAAAAAGGACTTATTAAATCGGCGCATACCAACCAACAGGTTTCTTTGAAGTATACAAAAAATAGTCGTCCAAAAAACTATTCCCATACCTAGACTTTTTTTGCAAATTGTAGTAACACTAGTATTCAAGAGTGACGGACCTTTTAGTTAATAGTAGCTGCATAAAATAAATAGAAAACAAAACACAATCTTATCTCTAATTAATTCTAATAAGATACAATTTTAACGCAAGTACAAGTAACAACAGGCTCTATATACAGTTTGTTAACACAGATGAGTTTAGCTGGCCTGAAATGGTTATGTATGATACAATTTACAATGATAAGCTAGCTGTTCGCAGATTATTTATGTCATTGATAAGTGATAATTTTACGTATAATGCTGAATATTTTCATTCATCTTCAAATTCATCATAAAGAAACAAGTCAAATGTGTTCTATTACATAAAAACTCACAATACAGTCGATATTTTTTTCGCTCAATGACCTCCGCTCCGTCGTGCATGAGCATAGGCCTGTGGGTGGTGGGTGTAGCAACCTGTAACCCTACCAGAAGCAGGCCGAGGAGGTAGCGCACAAAGCACCCCTCCCCATTTTCCGGGGACAAGACAGGGACATCGTGGTTCTCAACCTCGAGGGTAGCATCTTGAAGTCGGAGATGGTCAGCCCGGGTGCGAGGGAAATGCCTTTCGGGTCACTTTACAACCCGGCGCTCGAAGACCCAAGACAGTGAGCGCATTTAATCGGCTCAAGTCCGAAACAACCGCCCCGTTAGCCACATACATATACAATTACGCGTGTCCATTGGAAAAAGGTTAGCATTGTAACGTGAAATTATCACTTATCAAATCAGCGGACATTATTTCAGCACATAGAAATCGAGACGTAGTAGTAGAGCTAAGCTAACTAAGCTACTTTCATCTGTCGAAAGACAATCCATCATGTATTGTGTATGTGTTAACAAAATGATAGATTCTTTTACTCATTTTTACACAACGCTTTTGCACTGTGTAAAAAAGAGTAATACTAACACGCAACATATTGAATGTAAAATTTGTCAACAAAAAAGTAGCTTTAAGCCGGCCATCATAAGGTGGTAATTACATAAGCAAATTTTTTTATGGTATAAAATTTTTGAAAACGTGGTATAGCACATTGCAAAGTCAAACTCATCTTGCTCACTCATAACAAAGTTGATTTGCTTACATAATTTCTAACTTTCATGACACAGCCTGAGTATGTTTGACTGTTTGAGTCGTGCGATCATGCTAGCACATGGACGGCGACGCTACAGCTAATGAGCAGTACTCTCATAGCCGACACTTACCTCTTGCCTACTCTTAACTTAGCAGTGCTTGCAATAACGAAATACTAACGTTATTCACTAGTTTATAGAGCATTATTATCATAATAATAAATAAAAGGGTTATAAGATATAAATAGATTAACTCTTTCACCATTATTTAAGGATTTTATATTACTTGCAAAATAATATGCAGATTTATTGGTGGGTGAAAGTGGTGATTACTTTGTCCTATATAAATTACTACTGCAGTATTGTTAACTATATCAGTGCAAATATTAGTGTAGCAGGGTTATTACACTACATACTACAGGCTTAGCATGGGCTAATATGAGAACAGGATAGGAATATTAAATAGCATACTATTTACCGATATACTATGTTGATCATGATAATATGAATTTAAAGATTATAATATTATTATGGTTGTTATTCACAAACACAGGTGAAGTGCAGAGCTGTGACTTGGTAAGTACTTGAACAGCTTTCAGTATTGCATATTGCACATACATTATATTATACCCACGCCTGTAAATTCCTGAAGGAGTAGACACCCAAATATTAGAATGACAGGGCTTGGGCAAGCACCAGTCATTTTTCCATGCGCTGTATAATATTTACTGTAGAAAGGAAAACAGTTCTATCTCTTAGGTACCTTGTTCTACGCCTACAGGAAAAACCACACCTTTTTTAACGTTATTTAAAGAGCTTTAAATGGTGGTAGTACTAATAGTGATCCACTAAAATATACCCAAATTAGCCCGTGCTAAGCCCGTCAGACAGTACTATCAATAATATAAAACTCACTTGGAGGTCTCTGGGAGGCCAGCGCTTAGCTCCAAGAAGACAGAGAGGTAATTGCCTCGGACGACTCCATTGCCATCTGGATAGACCTTAAGGCGCCAACAGAGGCCGTTGACGTGGAGAGGCGCGGAGTACACGGGCGCGGCCGCGTGCTGCAGTTGAGTGAAGTTGGTGAGCGGGAACGTGCTGCTATCGTAGCTCGGGACGATTTCACTGCGGGTAAATATATCAATGAATCATACTTATGGCCCCACAAACATTCTTGAGTTTGAGGCCCAAGTCAAAGGTGGGTACACCTGCTAAACAAGAGACAGGGCTGGAGGAGTCTATCCTCTCGGATTTGGAAGGTTAGATGGCAGTCGCTCCCGGAAAAGCCAACAGCAAACAATAGCGGACCCTGAACTCTAAAGTGCAAACTTTGGACGCCACCGAGAAATTGCTGTCGGTGAGAATCTAAATTACAATGCCGAAAAATATATTTAATCTAATTGAGGACTTAGTTACATTAATGGCCGCCCAGTGTTAGCAATTAAACCGTTATTAATTAATTAGATATATTTTTTATGAATTTTAACTTTCTTCTACACAAACGTTGAGACAATTACTGGTTATTCTGACAGACAACTTTCGCTTCTTTTACTTTCATATATTGGTTTCATACATGCACGCAAATTGCGGGTACTCTTGACCTGACTTTCCTAAAAATGTCCACGGTCTGATGATTTACCGGTTTGCCCATTCCGAACTATCTAAGAATTCCTTTGTACAATCAGCGCAATCTGAGCGAAATGTTCGGCACGTGAAAGCATACACCTTTTTTCGTACGGAAATCTCCACGGACACCACCCCTGCAGCCTTTCGCAGTGATCGCGTTAATTTCCATAAACATAAATTGTCCAATCGTGGAACGCAATCATTGAAGAGTTAGTCATATTAATGGTTAGATGGAGAGTATAGTCGCGAGTGGACCTGCATTCCCATTACTGTAAGTATGAATAAATTAGTATAAAAGCATTTTTATAATGTTGTTATTATTACTCGTAGACCAATAAAATTATAGCTATAAAACACAGAAAAGTACAAACTTTGGCGCAGAGACTTGCCTGTGGAAATCGGCCGGTACAGGCGCGGTCACGAAGCTCGCCATAGGCTTCTTGCGTACTTGATGGATCATCTTCGACAGTTCACTACTCTTGGCTATTAATTCAGATCTGCAACAATATAAATGTATATCTATATATATAAAAGAATATCGTGTTAGTTACACTATTTATAACTCAAGAACGGCTGAACCGATTCGGTTGAAAATTGGTAGGAAGGTAGCTTAGAACCAGGAGACGGAAATAGGATACTTTTTATCCTTTTTAGTAAAGAGTGGAGTGGAGAGAGGAGTGGAGTGAAGTGGATTAGAGTGGAGTGGAGAATGGAAGTGGAGAGTGGAGTAGACAGTTCGTTTATTGGTGGCGATACCGACTACCACGCGGGCGAAGCCGCGGGCAAAACCTAGTATTGTATAATAGGTGTAGTGTTATCAATTCCATTCTCCAGCACGAGAGAAGTATATTTCGGCGTTAAGACGATCAAGTCCCTTCCATTCCTTTTCCTGTAACTCTGAAAGCCGCTACCCGCGTGAAATAAAACCCAATGTTGCAAGCGTTTATGCGCTTTGTTTACCACTTTAGTATTGAAAAAATTGTTTTCGAAACTTTATTGCTGCCTTCTATTAAATTTCATAGACCTACAAGTCCTTGAATCATGGCACCGTAAATACGCGATGTTGATGTAAATAAGATAGCCTTGTAGAATCATGTTAGGTAATTTTGTTTCACAACTTTATGTTCCTCAACGCAGCTATAGCTAAAAATAAGTTTCCTCACCTAGTACTTGAATGCAACTGATGTTCAATCTCTTGCAACAGATGTTCTAGCTGCTCGGTCTCCTGAGTGAGGCTGTTCTTCTGCCCCATGAGAGTCAGTAGTTTGGCTTTGAGTGCTGAGTCCAGGCGCGATATCATCAGTTCAACTGCGTTTCGAATCTCGCGCACACGCTCGTCTTTGGCAGCTCGTACTGACTCTACATTACGTTCCTACAACATTTATTTTGTAACTAAAATTAAGTAATATTTTGTTCTACTTTTTTATATATTTTGGAAATAACACATTTATAGCATGCGAAAATAAGTACTTTACATCATTATATGATTAAAAATAAGATGTTATTTAGATACGAAAATCTAATTCTTTTTAGAAAGACTCGTTATTATTACTTATTTATTTATTTATTTATTACAGAAAACCAATGGCGATACAACATTAATATTTCTGTGAAAAGTAAGATAGTGTAAAAGTAAGGCTAATAATAGGTTTTCCTTATACTAGAAACAAAGTAGGTATAACTCGGATTATGAACGAACAGTTTATTATTGAACGGTTTTATTTTGACCTGTTTGTTTGGGTCAAATCTAGTAATTGAAATTTGACCCCCTTCCAGTTGTCTGATTCGTCTGATATTTGGCTGAAGTCTTTAGTTCTGATGACAATACAACTTAAAACCATTTAACTCAAAAAAGTTTCTTACACAATTTATCTTATTTTTACATCAAAAATAATTAGTTCACTTTTGAAATATCAGATTAAGTATGTAATTTCAAGGGACCCAAATTTAATATGGGTGGTGAAAGATATTTCTTTTATTATAGAATCATCTTTGATGCATTATGGTGATCGACTCACATATCACATGAACAGGATTCAAGAAAAAAGTGATACTGGCTAAACAGAAATTAGAAGTTAACAGAATGCTTTAGTATACTTGGATAGTGGCTATGCACTTCCACCTTACAATCCAAAGGTTCCAGGTTTGAGACCAGACCTATCCAATTTTTCAATAAGCAGTTTTAGCTTAGCTGGAGATAGTAATTTTGGTTGCTGAGATTCTTTAAAAAAAATTATTGGCATATAAGAAAACAATACTCACTACATCCTGCACTAGACTTATTAACTCCATCAGCCTGCGTCTCAACTGGGACACTTCGTCGCGTATCTGAGTGACATGTTGCTCGTACACTTCTTCCAAAGGTTTGAAGGTGTGTCCTGAATGAGTACCGCCCCATAAAGCACACTGATGGCAGATACAACGGCGACATGTCCAACAGTAAACTGTCAGTTTCTCTTGGTGGGTTGGACACCTGTATTGGTAAAGGCTTTCTGTGTATTAATATATCTCAGTAGACATTGTGCAATTTTTTCAAGCAGTGTGTACATTAGTAGCTAAGGTCCTGGGTATGTTTTACTCATTTTATTTAATTATTTCTGGAAGGCATCCTTACAGAGTACTGCCATTGCATGACAGGAAGCATTTGGAAATAGGAAACAGAATGGTGTATGTACTAAAGTACAATAAGTTAGAATTTTTTTTATTACCCAGAATATGGAACCCAGTGGGAATCGTATTAGTGGTACCGGTGCTTTTTACCAAGAAACATGGTTGTGTAATATCAAAACCCCAGTATCTGTATTAAACTAAATTTTTCAGAGCTAGCCAAAAACCTATTCATATTTTTGACAGCATGTTGTTTTAAAAATACTAATCATAAATACATTCTTGGGAATGATGGCTACTGATATCATATAGCCATAATTTTTGCTAGCGTAGTATGTGTATAGTGGTCAATAGAGTTGTAAAATGTAGACTTGTATTTTAAAATGCCTGGTTTTAAAATTGGACAGTCAAATAGCTGTAATATGCTATTTAATTGCTAGTAGCTTTAGTGTATGTAGTGCTCTTTTTTAATAATATTATTAGATTTGAGTTAGTAATATTCAATAGTAGGTACATTAGAGAAATTAATGGATTTGTACCACTGTATTTGAATTATTTATTTGATTTTTACCAAAATACTGGATGTCTATAAGCTGTTACATAAATTTTACAACAAAAAAATTTAAACTGAAGTGGAATTGTTAAAGCACCTTAATCCATATGATTTAGACAGTAATTGTGTGGAATTGTTTTAATTGTTAAATTGTATCCAATAATTACCTATCCCTGAAGCTTTCTCTCTGACTAGCAGAGTTGCTCTGTTGCATGGTCTCAATCTGTTGGGTGACCTCTTCGACCCAGCGACAGTTGACAAGTTCGTGAAGGTGCAGTGCTGCACGACAGTGCGGGCACTGCGACCTTTGTTCTGTCAACCATCTTCGCACGCAGGCATAGCAACATAGCTTGGAGCAGTGCGGGCATAGATGTGCATCCACCAGTTTCTCCATGCAGATGAAGCAGCGAAACACCTCTGCTAATGTCTGCAAGCATACTTCCATTCATCAGTCTGGTCTACTAAGCATAAAAGAACTGTCAATATGTAGGCCACATCGATTTACCTCTACGATCTGCTCTTCGCCATTTCCATTTCCTTTGTCTCCTCGCGAGGCCATGTTTTAGGATTGCTTTTCTTACTACGGGACCAACGAGTAATTCACCATAATTTGGACATTTTTACAAAGTTCTAAAATACCAATTGAACATGTTTCGCAATGCGAGCGTCAATACACGAAATCACTTCCGCGTTCGAATATCAATCGAATCAAAATAAAAACAAAAAAATGGTGATTTCGTATTACCATTGAAATTTCCCAAAAATAAAATTTGATTGACTGCTGAAAACAAAAGAAACCCCCCACTTTTCAATAATCTATATAACAAACATGTCAATATCTTTGTTTTACTTTAAATTACCTGATTTTTTTAAGAAAACATTTACATTTTTATAAAATATTTGCAGATAATTGAGGAGCACCACTCAATTTTCCGCCTAGTTTTCCCTGCAATACGGGTAGTCCATTCATCCATTGGTAACACTGAAATATTAGAAATATTGCCACTGTTAGAAAAGTGTTTGTAAAGTACAAAAAAGTCAAAATGTGAGAAGAATTATTTTATTGTATAATTTAAATAACCTAAATATAGATAACCTAAATTTTGAGTGAAACTTCGTAATGCCATGCATCATATTAAAAACAGACACAGAAATCAAAATAGAGCACTTAGAATGTGACGTATAGCTTGTCTATAAAGTCGTGAAATTAAATGAGGGCGCTACTGAACTTCATGTAGCAACCCTATATAGTGCGACTAAAATGATCTTGATACTAGAAGTTCGTTCCCAGTAAAATGAGTTAATATAATAAAACACATTATGCAGCCATAATATTGTTTCTGTTTTATTTATTAAACCAGGTGCAGTATAAAGTTTTGACCCAGATCTAGAATAAAGTTATTGAACCAGATCCAGAATAAAGTTAGTTCAAACTCAAACTTAATCATTTAATAAATTCAATCAGTTACAAAGAATAATCACTCCGGATTTTAAATATTAAATATTGAAATGGGTTTCATCGCCACTTTCAGCAGTACAGTCACCACTGTCACCACAAATATTAAAGTTATCCATTTCTTTCTTCGGCCGACCTTTCATGTGTTTCCCAGGAGTTTCAAACTTTCCATCATTCTTAAAACCTTCGTTAACTATCCGCCAACTATACTCTGATTTTCCTGTAAAGAGTAAAAATAATAATTTAATAATTAATTACTGAATGGCAACAAGTTATTGACTTGAAGCAATTAATTCAAATAAAAAATTGGTACAGATTGAACGAGTTGTACCATCATATCAAAAATTTAGATCGCACTATAAAAATACCCTACTGACAGTTTTTAATCTAACCTAAAATTTTGCAATGTAAACAATGCCTTTTTTGCCTTCAAATCGTAAATTCAGTAAATTTGTAAGTTCAGACAGATTCAAAACAAATAATAACATCATTACATACCCATCAAAGATGCTGTTCGCTCATTAACGTCCTCCAAATCCCATAAAATTGTCCAGCTTAGTAATCCGTGATTCATTGCTGGAAAACTTTGAAAATCACTTCCCACGCACCACTCTGATTTCCTTTACTCATTTCTCAACCTTTTATACGTAGTTTGGAATCAATGTATTGCAGTTTAATGAAAACAATTAAAAATAAGAGAAGAAAACTATAATTCCACGATAGTATTGACAACTAACGTACTTATGTTTGGTGTTGCCACTCACATGTTTAATGTTAGTTCCTCAAACATTCTTTTCACGACTAAATAGACAAGCTAGCTTGTCTATAAAGTCGTGAAATTAAATGAGGGCGCTGCTGAACTTCATGTTGCAACCCTAGGGGAGACTGAGGATACTCGATCCTTACGGGAGACTAGGTACACAAGATTTACGGAACTTGTACAGGCCGTATCTACTTCTATATTGGCAGCATCTGTTGTTTAAGATACACAATAACTTTCTATAGTTGTTACACTTATTACATTTGAGACTTGGGTAAATGGCGGGCGACCAAGTGATTGCTGCGGCAAAAAGTAAACTTTGGTGAATTTTCACTTCGACCAAACATATATTTAAAATAGGACTTTTACGTGTGTATGAATTTAATACAAGCCATTACATATATCATTATCGTTTTTTTACCTATAAAAGTGGCTATATAATAGACATTTCAAAATATTTTTGTTTATAACCTCAAGTAGCTAGGGGTATACTTGGTACACTCTAGTATGGGACATTTGATCCACCTGGATCAAGTGTCCCCTCGCTTTTTTTTCCTCAATTCATTACAGATCAATATGCCCAGAGTCTACAAAACTAAAGAAGGTGCATAGATTTATAAAGAATTAAGTGATTGCGAAACTAAATAAAAGTTTATTCTATTTTTAAGACATTTTTTATCTAACGCCTTGGTAATAATGGTATCATGTCACCCTAAATATGGGAGACTCGATCCCCCAAGATCGTCATCCAGACCGGGGGGATCAAGTCTTGCATATATACGGGACACATGATACAATTCCCTATTATTGCTTTTAGTCAAATAACTACGAAATTTGAACATTAATATCTTTGGTTCTCATAGCAATTATGAGCAAATAAATTTCACGTATTTCAGTACCAACGGCTTTTTAAACGGATACTCAATAAAAAAATTAGGGATAAAAAACAAAAGGGGGGATCAAGTGTCCTCAGTCTCCCCTATATAGTGCGACTACAATGATCTTGATACTAGAAGTTCGTTCCTAGTAAAATGAGTTATTAAAATAAAACACATTATGCAGTCATAATATTGTTTCTGTTTTATTTATTAAACCAGGTGCAGTATAAAGTTTTAACCCAGATCTAGAATAAAGTTATTGAACCAGATCCAGAATAAAGTTAGTTCAAACTCAAACTTAATCATTTATTAAATTCAATCAGTTACAAAGAATAATCACTCCGGATTCCAAATATTTCATATTGAAATGCGTTTCGTCGCCACTTTCAGCAGTACAGTCACCACTGTCACCACAAATATTAAAGTTATCCATTTCTTTCTTCGGCCGACCTTTCATGTGTTTCCCAGGAGTTTCAAACTTTCCATCATTCTTAAAACCTTCGTTAACTATCCGCCAACTGTACTCTCTGATTTTCCTGTAAAGAGTAAAAATAATCATTTAATAAAATTAATTACTGAATGGCAACAAGTTATTGACTTAAGCAATTGTTCAAATAAAAAAATTGGTACAATAACAGATTGAACGACTTGTACCATCATAATATCAAAAATTTAGATCGTACTATAAAAATGACCTACTATGAAATATTTTTCTAACCTAAAATATTGATGTAAACAATGCCATTTTTGCCTTCAAATCGTACATTCAGTAGATTTGTAAGTTCCGATAGATTCAAAACAAATAATAACATGATTACATACCCATCAAAGATGCTGTTCGCCCATAAACGTCCTCCAAATCCCATAAAATTGTCCAGCTTAGTAGTCCGTGATTCATCGCTGGAAAACTTTAAAAATCACTTCCCATGCACCACTCTGATTTACTTTACTCATTTCTCAACCTTTCATGCGTAGTTTGGTCTCAATGTATTGCAGTTTAATGAAAACAATAAAAAATACGAGAAGAAAACTGGTCCACTATACGATATTCGACGATAACATTGACAACTGACGTACTTATGTTTGGTGTTGCCACTCACATGTTTAATGTTAGTTCCTCAAACATTCTTTTCACGACTAAATAGACAAGCTATACTCTCGTTACTCTGTGGATTACTAAACTTCTCTATCCCCACTTCTCCTCGCTGCTTGTCGCTGCTCCACCAAGTTACGTCACTTATGTCATTAGTGCAATAATAACCTCTGAAATGTTTTCAAATTGTGATTTTATTCCCAAGAACTTTTAGTGTAGATAGTACGTGTGAGTTTTAGAATATTTTTAATTGTTTAAATACATAATACATGCGTGAGTAACATTTTAATCACTTGTAAAATAAATTGTCATACAATAAGTTATTTAATTTACGTTTTGGATTACGCCGTATTCATTTCTCGTCTATAATACCATAATTCATTAAATTATATTTGGATTGATATGAATATAGTAGTGTTTTCAATATTATATGTTTCCTCATGTTCATTTCAGAATGATGCGATAAGATTTGTAGCCGCAAAATGTTTTACAGTAAAGTGTTACACTGCACGATCTGCCTGAAACATGGCACTATAGGCTTATCTGGGGTAAGTGATCAAAAAAGCCTGTTTATGTATTTATATAACTTTAATGTTGCATATTATTTCATAAGCCATATACCTATTTAAATTCTGACCATCAAGAAAGTAACATCATTATAATAGAATAAACTGCTGAAAAGAATCATGCATTTATGTACCTCCAAATACGAGTAAGTGGAGTTTTGGAATACTGTTGAAATTAATTTCTTTTTTGGGAAATGATGACATTTGCCGCAGTCCAATATATTAGTCCATTAAGAATATTATGCAGGTATCAGTTACTAAGCCATGATCTAATTACTTGCCTCAGGATGTTGTTAAATTTGTCAATGCCTTTAAATTTATTTGGGCATGTTTTAAGAAATGATTATGATTTCAACTACAAAATATTAAAATTCAGATAGGTACTTCAATTTTTTTCATTATTACCATCTTAAACCATCACACCCTAAAACATTATTATCAGAGACAGATATCTGAAACAATATAAACATAAACAATATAAAAAAAAATTGAATTTGAATTTGAATAAATGTCTAGTTTCTTTAGTTTAATGCTAACACTGTCATAATTAGAAAATTATTTTCAAATATTATGTTTGTGGTGATTTGTTTTACAGAATAGTGTACTTCTACAACAATTGGCACGTATATCAACATCACAAAGCTGGAATAGTAAGTTACCGCTGACAACACAGACAACAGCCTCTGTAAAGGGCAAAAATGTACAACAAGACAACAGAATGTGGAAGGAGACACCATCACATGATAGAAAAGCCAATTTAGGAAACTACTGTATGATGCTGTCCAAGTTTCGGTTAAGTTGTAAGTACAATAAAATAATTTGATCAGTAGTAAGCAAGGCTAAAATTATAATACATCTTATTCATACATGTTTACAGTTTTGGTTTATTGAGGCGTAATTTCTTTCACTTTTGAATTGCTGCCACATAATATATCTTCATATCATGCTTGCGTATGATTTTGGCACAGAAATGTACCATTATTACTGCATAAACTTGCTTACAGCACATTATTATCTGAGCTGCGACGTATTATGTCGTGGACAAAATAATGCCGCTCAATGTATTTACACGAAACAGCAAATGCACGCATCCGCACACCCGAGAGAATCAGCGCGTTTACACGCTCGACGCAGCGCAGGCCCTTAGTCATAAATACAACATCACAATTCCAAAAGTTTGGATGGATCGATGTTTTACTCAATCACGCCAGAACGGCTAATTTATACAAATTTGAATAAAATTTGGCGTAAAGATATAATATGGGAATGGGTTCCTATGGGTTGGTAGGGAACGGTACCAACATTTCACGCGGCTAGAGACGCGGGCAACGGTTTGTTCATAATATTAATTAATAAGTCAGTAATATAATAAGTACGACTATTTTAGTCGCGCGGTCTTTGATTAGGTACTAATTTACGTAGCATGTAATCGTACCTACGTCTTTCCTAGTTAGTTGCCAATCCTATCTAACAACACGCGTGACCTCAATCAACATTGTATTGCTTGCCTTGGCTCAAATAAGTAATACTAGTGTTTATAAATACTGCCGACTTATCATTTTTAGCTATACATATGGCTATCAAGCTATCACCATAGCATCTCAAAGCTAATTTGTAGCCATTGTCGTCCAAGATTGCATTTTTCCGTGAATTATTTTTTTAATACAACTTAGGTGGCAGACTAGCACTCGGTCCACCTGATAGGAAGCGGTCATCGTGGCCTTTGGATCATATTCTTTACTGGCTGTTGCCCGCGTGGTTCATTCATCCTCTAGCTATTTCAGCCCTACATCGAAATTACAAACTTTCATTCTCTAGCTGCACCACCTTCAAACCTTTTTTGGCGATAAAAGGTAGCCTACATCCCTTGTCATGCTCTACTCCGTCTCTGTTAATACTAGTTTTAATTTTTTTTTATACTACGTAGGTGGCATTAACATCGGTTTAGTGGTTTAGGCGTGAAAGTGTTCAAGTCAGACAGATAGAGTTAATTTCGCATTTCGGATATTAGTATGGATTCTGTAAGTTCATACACGTGTAACGTTAACATTATAACATTGTACTTTATTACAAGCTTGTACACGAGGAAAATATCTAATACATACATAGCTTTAGGTATGCTTATTCAGAGATCACAAAATGTCACGATTGACTATTGATAATAATAATGAATATCTAATCCACGTGTAACTGTACTAGATTAAATAATGTATGCGTCGTCGTGATCCTAATTCAAAAATAATAACATCAGTTGCCTAACAACCCCGTTCCCACTTGTCGTGTGTCATGTCCGTTTTTTAATCGGATATTGTAGTGGCAGAACAATGTATGATTTCTTGTCGGACGCGACACAAAATCGTATTCCGACAAGTGTGAACAGCTTCATACATAATGTTCTGCCACTGCAACATCCGATAAAAAAACGGACACGACACACGACAAGTGGGAACGGGGTGTAAGGCGATGGAGTTGCGAATTTGCGGTCGTGTGGTCACATGTTCCAATCCCAATCATTATACTACCGACGACGTGAACCAATTCCTAGCACAAGCAATTTAGATTCTGACACTAATATGCCTTTAAAAAAACTGAATATTGTGCTCTAGTCTAGCCTTCATAATAAGGTGTGTTTTGTACTGATATCGCTATTTTGTGGGCGTAATAGGTTTTCATTCATTATGTCATATTATGTATGCTATCTTATCTATCAATGTCAATATTTCTAGTGAGTTTTTAAACAACCAAATTAGTAAACATACGTTCATGGTGATGTGATGATAGACGGTTACCGTAGCCTCTGAGCGCTTGGTACAGTCGTTCCTCTCCAAAGTAGCTTAATACATAGCAATTTGTCCTTTGGAGATTACATACCTAAACACTAATTTAGTGATTTATCTATTTCGCATTTTCAACTATATCTCCGGTTCTACTCAACCGATTGTAATCAAACATGCGTAAGATTTAAAGTCTGACCTAGGCTTTTAAAGCAAAAAAAAACATCAAAATCTGTTCAGTAGTTTTTGCGTCCGTCTCAAACAAACAGACAAGAATTCCATTCCATTATTTAACATACAAGTCAAGTATTTTTTAGGTATCTATGTAAAGATGATCGGTATCTTCGAATGTGTTATCCTACTTCTGTGGGCGACTGTACACCAACGATGGCCCGTATTCCAAAACGATACTCTGTTATGAATCATGACTTGAAACTGGTTAGAAGTGCAGATTATATAAACAGTCTCCATTACTTTCCAGCCTTAGTAGTGATGACATCAATGGCCGGCTACGCGCTCGCACCCGCACCCTTCCACCTGACTACCTTCGCATTGTGCGCCATCGGGACAGGCCTCACGTCAGCTGCGGCTAATTCAATTAACCAGTTTCACGAAGTACCATTCGATGCACAGATGTCCAGGACTAAGAACAGGGTGCTTGTCAAAGGATTGTTGGAGTAAGTTTTGAATTTCTGGCACTGATTTTCATTAAAGAAATTAAAGAATAGGTACGGTACAGGATGCTCCCAGTAACTAATATCAGATAGTACAGCCATGGCTTGCTTTCTTTCTATGGTATTCTAAAGTCGAAATCTTTATTACATTTGTGTGTACAAATGTTAAATAATTACAAGTGTCAATATGAAGCCCTGTTTGGGCACAGCAAATTTAAAGCGGCTGGCTCGATCGGAAAGGCACTAGACTCTCCTTTTTTTTTTTTTTTTTTATACCACTTAGGTGGCAGACAAGCACAACACTACTCCATCTTGGTACTGAGCGTAAGAGTACTGGAGATCTCTCATTTCTTTTTTTTTTTTTCCATTTACCGCTTCCCCTTTCCTTCTTCTGCTTATCGTCAGATTGGCCGAGTGCAGATTCTAGTAGTGTAAAAAATATAGTTGTTTCCAGCAATTGTCGTTATAGCCTCGTTTTCGTTCATAGGCCGGTCCACGCGATAGGTTTCGCGACTGCTGCAGGTACCACCGGTCTTGGGCTCCTGTACTTCGGGGTCAACCCACTTACTGCGGCGCTGGGCGCCACTAACCTTATACTTTATACATCTGTCTACACACCTATGAAGAGAATGTCTATATTGAACACTTGGCTCGGATCAATAGGTAAGCTATCAATCAGTGTTTTTACGGAATGCCAACTATTTTACGGTCAATTACTTTGCCTTTTATAGGCCAGTTAAGTTATTAGCAACTTGATTTCAATGGCACCTATTTGCTTGTGAAAAATCAAGCACATACTTTGAGGGCACAGTATGATTAGATCTAGCATTACTTCCGATGCTAGTTCCGACGGTAATGGTCGTCGTTCGTATGGTTCGAACACATAGTGAATTTTCTCTATTTTCACAGTTGGAGCGATACCTCCTCTGATGGGCTGGGTAGGGTGCACGGGCGCACTGGACCCAGGTGCTATCGTACTCGGTGTGATCTTGTACTCCTGGCAGTTCCCACATTTTAACGCGCTATCCTGGAATTTACGGCCTGACTACTCGCGAGCTGGATACAGGATGATGGCTGTTACTGATCCGGGTAAGTAGTCTCTAGTCAGTGTGAGGATCCCGCCTTCATGTCAGGACGAGGTGGGACTGTCCCACTCGTTGCGACGCCTTTGGGCCTACATCCATTTTCTATGAAATCATTACGTAAACTCGACCCGATTCCGGCCTTACCGACTCGTAGTCACACCACATTATCACACCAGTATGACAAACGGTATTTTTTTTCTCGTTTGTCACACTGCTGATTTTTACACACCATGTAATGTATTTATTTCCGAACTAGTGCTGTCCGAGTTATACTACTTATTTATTTTATTTATTTATTCGTAGAGACATTAAACAGTTACACGTTAAGTACATTGTTAAAAAGAAAGTGAATGAACTTGTAACCCACACCAATGTCCGCGAAATAATAGGTATAAATCGTGCTTATTTTATATGAAACGTAAAGTAATATTTTAAAGTAGGCATCTACTGAGAGAAAAATGAGTAGGTACAATACTACAGTAATACCTACAGTAAACTTCAAATTACGTATTAGCCAATGCATTAGCATTTTGCTAAGTACTAACAATAAAAGCTTGTTTTAAAATGTTTACTAGTTTTTTGTTAACGCAACATTTCAAGGAAATGTCCCAATGATATTTCGCTATTTAATAGTTTTAATTGGCACGAAATTATAAAACTATCTTTATCAGTTTGGTCGAGTCTTCTTTTTTTTTGTATATTAATTTCCTTCTGATTTATTAATACTGTTAATAACTTTAGTATGGTTACGTAGTTTTTATTTATCTTTTTGTTTAACTGGGAGTGCCAACTTTCACAAACGTTGTTGGTTCTGTGTCTTTGACCAACTACATTCCAGTCAGCAATATATTGTTCATCATTTAGCCATTGACGGCCAACGTATGCAATGAACTGTTTTATCTTTTCCCCGCTCAATTCATTTGATTCATTTTTTATGTACTCCCATGCGTTTTTAACAAGTTCTAACGGAGTTAGCGGCAATACCGTACATAATCCCACAATTCTTTTATGAATTTTACTTTTCAAACCAATTGATTTCGCTTTTCGCCATAAGCACTGACAATAGTGATAGTAACACTTTTTAATCGATATACGTGGAAAAAAAAGTTTTATGGCATTTGCTACAGCTATCTCAAAATCTGCGTGAAATACAGTGGGACACCAATCGGGAAATTTAGTTTTCAAGATGTCGAACAATGCAGCGTATGTTGACTCTTTTTTGTCACTCATGAGCACATGAATTACTGGTACAACTGAAGTTTTTTGAGATGTGCTTCCCATATCACCGAGGATAGAAAGCAATTGTGGAAATGGTTGTGGAGAACTCTTAAAAGTCGCATCAATAAAATATTCTTTCACACTTTTTAATAATGCCTTTGCGTCTTCAGAACAAAATATTAGTAGTCTGGTATTCTCATATTGATAATCAGCAATTATTATAGACGTTTTTCAAATGTAATAGGTACTTGTACGTCTTCAATGTGTTTGAAAACGGTCTTATTCACGTTTAGTTTTCGTTTGCGTGCATTATAGAGGCTGCACTTTACGCTATCAAATTGTGGCACTTTCAACCCTTTTTCTTTTAAGGGTCTAATATGTTTCTCGAAAATTTTTGTCATTGGCTCCGCAGAAGTACAAGCAACTTCATGTATTTTGTGTATCGAAAGCGCTATTTCATTATCGCACTCATCTGGTTGACATGTATTCTTGTGCTCAACTGTTTTTATAACATTTTCACCCTGAGAAGTTTAAAGAACGATTAGGTTACGGATATTGAGGCGATATTTTTCTCTGTTCCACCTAGTTACGTTGATGTAACTAGTTGGACATATTTGTTCCAAGTAGTTAAATTATTTAGAAATTTTATTTTAGTGTAACTAATCAGACTACTACTGAAACTAATCTAACTACTTGGAACATAAATGTCCAAGTAGTAACATCAATGTAACTAGGTGGAATAGGGGATTATTTAACTTCTGGAGACTCGTTCATATAGCATTTTATGAATCTTCAAGAAGCAAAAAGGGTAGTCATGCGACGATCGTGAAACATTGCATTCCCTTCTCTCTGCCTGCCCCGTTAGAGACATAACGTGAAGATAGACCTTAGACAGAGATGAGGTATGTTCCTATATTTATATAACAAGTATATGTATTTTATGTACCTACACTGGCACTTACGTTTATTGTGACTGAACCGGAGCACTTGATATTATTGCGACGGTTACGACAGAACCATATCTGATTAGAATTTTTGTAAACTTTCTGTTTATAGTATTGATGTTGCTTAAATAATAACACTTGTCCACGTTTCCTGTTAATAATACAAAAAGCCATGTTGCAAAGCCAATGTGAAACTATCGTTTTTGTTTATAATATGTTGACGTTTGTCAGTCATTATCAATCATTATCTCAATGCATTTCTAACCGGCCAGTCGGTACTATAGATAACAATATTACAATATGAATCACGGATTATTCACATCTAAAGACATGCCATAGGTTGTAGGTCAGTTGCATTACTTGTCGGTAAACCGACTTTATTATGTTGGCACTGCACTAGCAATTACGATATACATGTTGTGTAAAAATCAGCAGTGTGACAAACGAGAAAAAAAATACCGTTTGTCATACTGGTGTGATAATGTGGTGTGACTACGAGTCGGTAAGGGATTCCGGGTAGGTACCTAAAGACACTGAGAAGATTTCTTCGTGGTTAATATTGATACCATTTCAGACTCTTGTTTTTATTTTCAGCACTGTGCAGAAGAGTGGCTCTCAGACACACGGGAATAATTACCGCAACTTGCCTCGCCTCCTCGTACCTCGAAGTTACTAATATGTGGTTCGCGCTAGAATCGTTACCATTAAATATTTACTTCATGTACCTAGGTGAGTAAACTTCAAACAAGTCATTGAACTATATTTTCAGTGCAACACCTTCTGGCAATTAATAATATTCTCACAAATAGTTCAGGGAAAAAGCCCCTAAGAAGTCAGGAATCGCATACTGTAGGTAAAAAAAACGCAGAACTACTTCCAAAAACAGATAAATTTTATAAAAACGAGACAAAAATTTATACACACACAAGCTCATAAATATGTTTAGATTTCTTTTTTTTTTTCATTACAATTCTTATTTAACGACGGTACCATTTACATTTCAGCATGGCAATTTCATCAGAAATCGGACAGTGGCAGTTCTAGGAAGCTGTTCAGATTTTCACTAATACACCTGCCGCTTCTGATGCTGCTAATGTTAGTCAATAAGAAGAGTTGGTACGCAAAGAAAGAACAAGAAACACCGAAGGCGCATGATGTGAATAAACTACCTGATTCCAGGATATCAGTATTACCCCGTAGACCCATCGTCGCGGCACAAGAAGCCGATACAGAACTATAAGTGGAATTAACGTGGTCGATAGCGATTGTACAGCATCCGTATACATAACGTATGGCGGAGCATATTATACGGCTAGGGACATGATATCGAATCAAAAGTATCGATACTTTACTCGAATCGTATCGTTATACTACTCGAGTATCGTTCGATACTCGAGTAGTATCGAACAAAGTTTTCGTATGTACTTATGTTTCGAAAGAAAAGTATTATTAGTAGGTATGAAATAATCAACATTGTTTTTATTATTTATTACTTCAGTAACAAATATTCGTGACAAGTTCTTGATAAGTGGTATTTCGGTGTGATTACTGAAATACTACTTGTTAAAATTTTCTATTTGACCTATGTACAATCTGGAAACATGACAATTTAAGTGATTTCCCAATAATGTCACTAATGTTACAAAGTTGTTTTAGTTATAGCCTTAGGTAGTAATAACTCTGTAAAAAAAATACCTTGGTATATTTTTTTACTTAGTAGCAACAATTTTTTAAGATACCTGTCAAAAAGTAGGTAGTTCGAGTACAAAAGCATCGCTATCGAAACGGAGACACTCGAAACAAGAAAGTATCGATATTTTTTCAGTGTCCCTAACCTGAAAATGGTCACGGTTGATACTTGATACATAATATGAAGTACATATTGACATCAATTGGTTGGCAGGAGTCGGACGCGCACATATTTTGTCTGTTAGTTGCGTTGCACCGATCCGCTGATCTCATTGTCATAAATTAGGCTATTGGGTGATATAAAAACAGTTCAAAGAAGTCACAAGTCGTTATCCCTTATGGATCCATGACAGACGTGATATTTGACTAGGTATTTAAAATTCATACTATCATTATTCTTCATTTATTTTATCGAAATCGATAGATTATTATTGGTGTAATTTAAAAAAGAACGCGGCGCTTACATTAAATGTTATTTGACCAGTTTAGTCTTCAATCATCGTGTCCAATGGAGTTTAAAGTTGTATGTATTTTACCACAATTTCATTAGCTTGCTTTATTGTATGTGTTAAGGTAGAAGTTTTTTTATTGAGTTTTAAACAACTTCTGATGAGATTATGTTGATCATAGCTCTAATCGGAGCCCTGTGCAAGAAATTGCAGAGGATAGGTTTTTGTGTTAACACGTGGTATTTGAGAATATATTTTTAACAATTATATTTTTACTGACCACCGTACAAGGGTCCTACGTGAATTTTAGCGTTATTTTGTGTTTTGTACGAACATTATTGACATAAGTTAGCTTCAACAATTTTACCAGAATCATACTTTTTTATAGGTACACTTTTCGTTTTATGGTAATAAGTATACCTACGTCAGTTTCTGAATGTAAAGAAAGTCAATATGAAGTGTTTTGATTTTTTTTAGGTCAATAAAGTTCATTCAAAATACAAGATAACAGTAAAATTTAAATTATTTTTAAAAAGAAATGACGGTTTATATAGTCTTTATTTGTAGCCGATCATTGCTTTATAGTGAGATAATCTACAAGGGTGTAGATATAGTTTTCATGTAAATAATGTACATTGTAATTATGTATTTCATTTAGGACATTTGTAAGTTATTATAACATTTTAACCAGCGAGATATAGCAGCAACACAGTTCCTTTGTATATCAATGTTTTTCTGCTTGTTTATGATTAATTTACGCTAAAATAGTCTCGAAATTGTAATGCTGGAATTTACTAGTTTGATTTGATATGTGAATATGTTACTATGGCTGGAAAACATAATATCAAAATAGATGAAACTGGGAAATAAATGAAATGAGCAAATAATAAACCTTATATTTATTTATTTATTGTATAATTTAATTACAGTTTTCATTGGAATTGGAAATGAACCTACAGTCATACAAAACAATCAGACCTGATTTGAACATCATTCACAGACGGACATTGGGCACTGGGCGCAAGTTGCATCGACACAACACAACTAGATAGAGCCAGTATACCGCGAACGGCAACGGCGGTTGAAACCTGTTGTTATCTCCAGAATTATCAAAGCATCAGTTGTAGATAGATTATTTTCTGAAACAAAATAAAAGACGTTAGATTCCATAGACTCAGGGGACGGCAGTCCCGACATTTATAGCTACCGAATTCGGTCGTTAACTCGTAGCGACACAAACTGAAAGGTATTTGGTAGTCTCTACTTTTGATTTTTGTATATTATCGAATATCATCACAAACTTAACGATTTATAGGTATCTCCATATTGTTTGATATTCCGAAATGTACAGACTACAGTTTGATGCAAGCATCGTTACTGCTTGCAACCGATTAGCTTGCGATTTCGGTAGCAAAGTAGCGATAAATGTCGAATAAAATAATCATATATTTTGCGACGAATATTTATGATAGAATTAACTATACTTACTTAGCTTTCTTAGGATGGCGATCGTTATCCCTGCTGTCGTCGCGTGATCGCTTATGCGACTTGTGGTCGCTAGAGTGTTTCTTGTCGTTAGATTTACTGTGAGACTTGGAATTCTTGTCGCGATCGTGATGAGATTTGTGGTGCTTGTCGCGATTCTTTGACGGGCTGCAGAGAAAAGAAAAGTTATGAAAAGTCAACAATACTCACATAAGATATTTTATTAATTCTTGAGCACATCAGGTCCAAATTGATGACAACACGTAGTAAAAAAAAACGAGGTCGGCTGGGAGAATCTCGATAGGGTAGTGGTATAATAGTAGCTATTAGTATGTGATACATACCTGCTATTGCTATGTTTTGAGGGGCTTTTGTGATTTGAACTTTTGTGATTGGAACTAGAACTTTTATGATTTGAAGAACTCTTGTGGTTGGAACTTTTGTCATGTTTGCTCTTTTTCCCGCGGCCCTCGTCTTCGTAATGTCTACCGCTGGGCCCGCCCTTACGCTTGTGGTCGAAGTCAGTCTCGCGATCATAGATCCTTTCCTTTTTATCCTCTTCCGCCGCTTCTCTTTCGAGATCAGACCAGTCCTTACCAGATTCCTCATCTTCCTCTGAAATTAGTTAAAATGCATGTTTATATACAGATATGTTTCGATTTTTTTGAACTCCAAATTCAGTCAGCTTAATTTTGTAAATAGCGTTTTCTTAAACAAGTCAGAGAGTTGGTGCATGCACACAAACCAATCAAAAACCAATAACAGTACAGGCCCCGTAGACAAGTGTCACAGCGTAAATCGCTAACGAATCGAATAGATTAGGTCGACCAATCACATCCAAGCTCGTCGCCGGCGTACGATGCGCGCGCCGCGGCGGGGTCACGAGCTGGAGTGTGATTGGTCGACCTAATCTATTCGTTAGCGATTTAGACTTGTGCCACTTGGCTACGGGCCCAGATCAACCAGTAACACAAATCATTTAACCACGTGACTGATTTATTATAATTTAAGACTGGTTATTTTGCGCAGTTAGAGTATTTTTTAACACTGATAATAAGGATATAAACAAACATACCGTCGCTATCGCCAGACGCGTCGGACACATCGGACGCCTCCGAATCGTATTCTGAGCCATCGTCCGAGTCCTCCTCGGTTTCGGCATCTGTCGGTTCGTATGCGTCGTCTTCTTCTTCCGATGATTCGTCCTAAAATTCGAGAGAGAGTAATCAGTGCTTGACTAAAGCTTATAGGCACAATGCAGCATATAGCTGCATTGTGCCTATAAGCTTTCTTTATGTATGGCTTATTTAAAATCATATCTTAAGATGCTTTTACAATTTCAATAAAACGGTATTTTCATAACCAGACAATAAGCTCATTCTAGCTCGCATAATCTTTGAACAGATAAAACACTCAATATTCGGCACACATAAATCTAGAATGTTTGATTTTATATGACTGAGGTAGAAGATTATTTTAAAACCTAAAGTGCACTAATAAGACCTAGAGTGCCTAATAAGACTTTCGCATTTAGCGAAAATCTTATTAGGCAACGCGTACGAGAAATTACATTATAAGAATAGTTGTTTGTCTCTTTAATGTAACCTTAAGCTTAAATGCAATTCAATTTATTTTTATTTAGTCATTATATTGTTTTACTAACCGCGGCCGCGTTCTCCTCGTCCGACTCGGGATCTAAGAAAGACCAGCCGCCGTTGTCGAAGAATCCTTCTATATCATCGGTAATGGTCTTCATGACTTTCGTCCAGTTAAGAGACTGAATACCTTCAGAGTAACGAATGTCGCATGAACTGAAAATATGAAAAACATAAGTCGTAAATATTCAATTAAGTTGAATATATTATAATATGGTACATTTTGAAACATATACTTACTTCAGCCACTCCTTAACATGATCCAGCATGTTCATAGGGACGGCATTCACCATGGCAACTTTCTTTGCATAATCCTTAAACACAAACACCATATCGAAATTCTTCAAATGGAACTGTACACGCTCGAAATGGACCAATTCGACATCTTCAAGCGCAATAACGAATGGCGGCCATTCTGTGAGGTTAACGAGGGCGCCAGATGTGGGTTGAAGGAGGACTGTGCTGCGGAAAGGTGCGCCAGGGAATCCAAGTTCTCTGAAAAATTAAGTTGCAATTTTATTACAACAACTAGCTTAAAACATCGCCCCAACTGTTATGACTACTTACCCACTAAACATGTACGAGTATGCTGAGAGATGCGCAAGAGTAACATCCACCAATAGGATTACTTTAATTTAATCCATTCTCTGAAGCTTTGTCGAACTAAGTTGGGCTCGGCTTTTCAGTCTAACTACGAAGCGGCTGAACTTTTATATTTGAAGCGACTGCCGTCTGACCACCCCATTAGCGATACCAAAATTCTGTAGTTAACCTGTTTCCGGACTTTCTAGGGTTTCAACTAACGATGGACATAGATATTTGTATGGCAACCGGGACTGACGGAAAGTATGTGAGATGACACAGTAATGCGGTTTGTTAGCAAATACAATAAGTTTTATTATTTTTACATTGATTGTCTTTATTAAAATTGTTTATAGAATAATTTGATTTTATTTAAATATTTCAAAAAAATATTGACTAGTGGTGTCAAGAATATGAGCAAATACAATAAGGACCAACCTGAAGGGCGTATCAAATTCGACTTCTTGTTTGGTCATGTTCTCTACTCTTTCACAGAAGCTCTTAAAGGCCACTTTGAGTTTGTGTCGCAATTCGCGCTCGCTCTGTTCGGCCGCCAAGTCGTCTCTGTCATGCATGTGTTGGTGCTTGCCGAGATCAGTAGTGATCTCACCCACTTCAGTGTAGAACTGGACATCCACATGTTTCTTTTTACCTGGATAATGGAAAATAGTCTATAATATCGACCCAAACTATTAATAGGTGTAGTACACAAAATGTTCATATTATAGGTTTACTTACCAAACATAATGGCATGTTTCAAGTGGAAATGTAACAAAATAATCATTTCTCCATCACACGGCTGGAAGAATGCATTCTTTATATTATTGTAAAGAATGTCTACTTTGTCGCCTCTAACCGACGTAAACCTAAAACCGTTTGTATGTGCCTCCAAAGACCCACTCATTCTTTTTGTTACAATATTAGGCCTTATGTACAGATCCTTAAGTTTGGGATTTCCTTTACTTTGTGAGATAACCAAAGTGTCCTGTTTAACTAAATCTTCCTTTTCTCTTTCTTCTGCTTCTCTAGTTTTGAATTTTTTCTGTACTTCTTTAATTAATCTAAAGCCAGTATTTAAGTTTGAAGAGGGGGGTGATATTTCTCCTGGCTCTTTAGTATTTGTACTTCGGTATGTCCTATGAAAAAAAAAAAACATTATATAGCAGCCCAATATTTAACAACTTTGCCTTGCCATAAAACAATGACTGATAAAACTCACACTTCTTTGACAAATGTAGCATCAGGTTGCGCATAGTTTCCGCCCTCGTTTCTACCCATGGTGGCACCAGGGTGGAAAAAGTTTATCCTGAGGTAAGTATAATCGCCTTCAACAGACTGAGAAATGTTCTTAATTGTGGATATATGGAATGGAACTGGAACGCCGAATATCGGTAGGATAACCGTTTCATATTTGCGATCTGTAAAGTACGAAATTGTATGCATATTAAGTCTTAGTAATGGTCAAGTTCTAATCACAGTCTAAACGAGAGAAGTTGGTGGATTTAAATTGGTTACCATGGAAGAAAGAACTGGTGTAAAACTTAACCAACTTAAATGTGTCGGCTTATACAAACTAACTTAGTTATGGTCAATCCGAATAAGGGGCCAGATCAAAAGTTGATAGGTCGCATGATAGGTTCCCATTTATAATATTAGCAGGATATATAAAAATAAAACCTTTACTTACCGACATACAACTTGAGTTCTTTAACCTCATTTTCCCGGGGCATCTGGGTCACACTCTTATATGAAACTGTACTTTTTCGTAGCTTTTCGCCTTCCTTTCCGCTCGACTGCTTGGCTAAACGTTCCTTAGCCTTTTCGTTAAGTGTTATAGCCAATTCTCTTTGATGTTCTTTACGTTTCTCTTCTGAGGAATGCTCCGTACGAAGTTTTGATTCAATAACAGCTGTTCTTTTGCCCCTACCTGAAATAATAACATGGTTTTTTACTATGACCAATTGTCTATAAAAAAAAGCTGTCATATAATGTCATGTAACTTACAATCAAAAGCAAGTGGATGCAATAATGTTATGAATTTACAAGATGCATATGAATTGTTAATAATATTTTTTCTTAATAACAATGATGACACTCACCTCCGTTCTCTATACATTCCGATAGCATGTAATAAAACAAAATTAGTTAAGTATAAAATATTTCTGTTCATCATATCGCTGTTAGTGAGGTCAAATCATTTACTGAAATCTTGTACAAATATTATACACGTCGATATTATACATATACATGTCCTAGCAGAATTGCATTTATTCTAGAACACCACACAGTCACTCTCATTACTCAGTAAATGTAAAAAACACTAATTTTCCATCTCATAACCATTATTATGATTTAAAAATCTCATATCATATTTACAGCAATAGATACTTAATTGCTTTCTATTCAAGATCATTCTAACACAAGGTATAATATGTCACTTGATATCAGTTTAATCTCAACTTTCAAACCACTCTATATAGAGTTCAAATTCCTAACACATTGTCACTCACCAAGTATTTCAGTCTTATTTTCTTTTTCCTCCTCTTCTTCCTCATCATCGTCTTTCAAGAAAATACCAACGTTTTTTATCTTTTTTTTAGATTGTGTGAGCAGTTGTGCAGGTTGCTCGTCATTCACTAATACTGTATCGCCGATGAATAAGGCGTAAGTCTAAAAGATAAAATATCCTTTTAAAATGCGAGTTCAGTATGATGCATAGTTCAATCATGCATAATATGGTTGGTAATTGATATCGATCGTTAATTACTAGGAAATAGGTACTTTTACTTATATGTCGGTACATAATACCAAATTTTAATGATTTTAGATCGGAAAAAGTGAATGGGAAAATTCTCTGACCAACTGCAGTATCTGGACACATCCTAAATATTCGAAATTCTCTGATAAAAATGTTGTGTTACATACCTTGCCCTCTTTTTCTGTGGCCGCACTATTTGTCAAATTTGATAAGCCTATATTAATGTTGAAGACCATGCCTTTTTTAGCTACAGCCGATGTTTTGGGGCCAATGACTATAGAACTCTCACGAAATTCTATACCCATAGCAAATCTGAAATGAAAAGGTAAGTTTTAACAAAATGGTAGTTGTCTGGGTATGTCTGATCTGAAGTATTCATCATATTTATGAATTTGGCAGACAACCACAAGGCCTGATGGGCAGTAGTTGGCAGTAGTCACTGTGGCCTATGGACGTGTGCAACACCAGGCCTCCGCTCGCGCTGTCGACCCGAATTAGCTACTGTTTTGGTAATAAACTATAAAAAGAAAGAAAAAAAAGTAGACATAAAATTCACACTAACCCAAAAGATTTGGAAAGATTATCAACTAAATTGGGTTTCTCTTTTTTAGCCAATTCTAATCCTGCTTCATACACTGCTGACAATTTAGCTCCAGACACCAATTTTTTCATTACTTCTTCTTCTATATTTAGTAAAAAGTTATAATTGCTTTGAATTTCATCTGTTGGATTCACCAGTAATGTGCGGACTATGTTCGAGCAATATGATTTGTACCGTGCGCCAAGGGAGCAAACTATAGCACCAAAATGCAAGTGGTTTTTATCAGAAACTGCACTGAATTTAAGACTGTAATTGCCTCCCGATTGTATAATAGGAGGGTAGCACATATCCACTTGGCTAGTGTCAACTCCCGTGACGTATTTCTTATCTGATATTGCTGCTTCTACACCTTCTGCAAGTTTTAAGTGTTTTACTTTCTGTAATGAAAGCAAAATGATATTAGTTTACAAACAGCTTCTCTTTATATTGTTAATCCACAAACGAATACAGTAAAAAGCAAAAAGTGCTATAAGTGACATTTCCATATGCATCAAGCTAAGATAATCTATTGTCAACATTGTTACTATATATAGTTTCACAGAATATATGAGTAGATATAGAGCACCACACATGCTTCAGTCTATCTTGATTTGCCTTAAACAAGATGCCTGCACTGTGGGCTATTTCATGTGCAAATACAAGCATACATGTGCATAAAAAAGCAACAGTCTTCTTAATGTTTGTACAGTGTCCCTTACAATGTCTAACACAATAATTGACAGCTGCTGAGGCTGATTTCAGGTAGCAAAATATGTATAAGCATAGATAAACAACAAACAAACAAACCCACTTTATCAGAATCAATGATTTCCATAATCTGGTCTTTGAGATATTTCGTAAACACATCTACTGTTACTAGACATGCTTTCTTTACGGTGATAATCTCTGAATCTTCTTTAGGGGCCATAAGTGAAGCAATAGCTGAACTTATATCTACATTTTCGAATTTCTCAGCCTTCATAATGCCTTTCCAACTCTCGCAGAATTCACCAGGATAGTTGTCTTTGGCAAATACACCAAGGGCTTTGCCCGATTTTGATTTCTTTATCTCTTGTACTAATTTACTGAAGTTTTCTTTATCTTTGTCATTCTGAAAACAAAATGTCAGTTATTTTCATTGTGTCAATGATGGTTAACATAAATTAAGTTATTAAAACTGAAGCTTTGTTTTCTAATGGACCTAGCACAAGGGATAATATGAAAAGTGTTGCTAACATTCACAAATCACAATGACAGGTTTCTGTATGAATAAAGAACTTTAGGACTTAACCTTCAAATTTGTTGTGCGACTTTGTTAATCCGTTTAAATAAAAACGCATGGTTGCAGCCACACAGGAGCAGCACTTCATTTTTTATAGAGGTTGAAGCGCTGTTGCCATGCTGCTTCTTTAACAACATGGAAACAGTGCTTCAACCATACTGCTGTAGTGCGGAAAATTTGAAGGTATCTTTACAGTCTAATTGGAAGCTATTACCTATTACAAATCAGAAAATATTTACCATCACATTGGAAAAGTGTCTGTAAATGTATCATCAATAATTTCTATGGGTTGCTCAAATTCCATGCTTTGGTAGGTAAAATCTGTGAATAACTGGTTAAGTCGTTACAACTTACTCTGTCTCTAATAAGTAGTTTAACTGGAGGTAGTTCAGATTCTTCTTTTCCATTCTCAATTTGTCTCAAGAACTCAATCTTCTTTTTGCTTGCAAGGAAACACATGCTGTGTTCTGTGAGCACCGTTATTGTGTCTGGTAACTCATAACCGAACAGCCATGTCTGGTGGAAGAAACAGGTTCAATAAATGAATATGTTTTGAAAACTAATTGATGACAAATATATCACTTTACATTCCCGAAAATTTATTAGTCATACTTTTAGGTTATTGAATTTATGATATTTGATTTCAAGTCAACCCCACTTGCTAGCTGGTACTCTGCAGGTTAACAGACGAGGCTCTGGTGGAGATTTTTCTTTTGAGTTCAGGGAAAATCAAGGCGAAGGGTAGGAACGTGGGCCCCAGGCTCCAAAATATGATGAATGGCTTAATTCTGATGACATGGCGTAACTATTGCGCAATATATAATAATATTATGCAATTATTTAACAGAAAGAAGCAGAATGAACTCGGTGGTATAAGGTATCCATAATAATTCACTTCGCAGGTTCTCCAATGTTAATATTCTAGAATTTTTATAAACATGAAATGTGATTTCAGATGATGATGAAAATTAAGTTAAATTTGATATTTTTGGATATACGTAACATTCATTCCGATGGAAAGAACTACTGGGCAGACAATACACCCACATCATAATGTAGTCCAATTCATAATTTCCCCAGATAGTTCATAGAATATTAGAATGTTTAATGCTAAACTTGGCAAATATTGTTGATATCTAAAACAAACTACCAGAACTCTAAAGCGGGCAACATCTTATTCATTTTTTCAAAAACTGATTAGCATTCCTGATTATGATTCAGTTACTAGTCAATGATTAGATAAAAGAAACCTATAGAATGAAATTCAATGAATATTAATTCCAAAAATATCACAAAGAAATATTTGAACCCTTTATAGTTGGTACATATGGGGCACTTTAAAATAATCAATATTATATTATTGGACTAATAACTATTTTAATTATATAAGATTCATATTAACATAAAATACATCTATTATATGACTATGGTATAGGTACATATATCTTGCTTATTTTCGAGGTTTCCTTTACAGATGGTATCCGTACCCGCGATCCGACTTATACAATCTACATCTACAAGTTCAGCTTTGGTTGTTGGCATATTATGTGAATTGCGAAGACAGGTATTTTTTTAATAAATTTGGTCATATTGTAGTTCAGTTCAAATCGAATTATTAAATAAGTTTATTCTTTATCATGGTAATGAATAGCTTTGCACATGGAAAGTAGGTAATAAACTCGCGCAAACCTGTAGCGCTGTTGATTTGCTGTAAAGCGTGTCTTCATCTACTCCCACGCAAGAAACCAGGCAATCAACCTTTGCCAAGGCATCATCACCCTTCGAATCCGCTGCAGCACCCTGTTAAAGTACAAATAAAGTCAAATATATTCGTAAAATTGGTGACAATAGCAGACGAAGAGTAACCGACCTTCCATGCTGTGTACAACTTTTTCATACGTCGAAAAAAGGTATCTTTATCGAGCGATATATTAGACATTGTGAAAAATATTAATGCAACTTAGTTAAACAGAATATCCTACGCAATTACGCCGCAATAAACGTAAATTACTCCCGACTCCACGACATTACATTGCTTTTTGACAGCAAACACAAATGGCGGGCGTCGGTGCCGCCGATTTCGGGTAGGTTCGGAGAATTCACAGTTGTTAAGAGGGTTGACCAATCACGAACTGCTGTACGAAATCAACAACTTTAGTGATTGGATAAATTTAATAAGAAACGCTAAAAACGGCTAAAAATGACCTCTCCGAACGTACCCTTTACACTCATTGTCGATTGTCGATTGTTGGCTATGACTATGACATCAATGACATTTGATAATAGAGAAGAGAATGTCTCATCGTAGATATAAATGGAAAGCACGGTTGACAACCGATATTCATTCAAAAGAACCGTTTTCATACGACTTAGACAAAAGTATAATTTTGTATTTAGGCAAGGTACATATTACAAACTAGAGGCCCGGGGCTCGGCTTACAATTGTAAATATAGACCAGGAATAAGCCTTAATATTAGACTTCACAAGTAAAAACTTTTTATTATTATAGCGCACTTCCAACTCTCTAACTTTGAAAATGACTAAGTGCCGTAAACACATTTGATACTTACTACTTTACCATACCTACCAACTTATAATTACCTACATAATGATGTGTAAACCAAATAAACAAGAAAATAATTTAATAAGAAAATGTTCAAACTAAAAACTATAAGAAAACATAGCCAGTATGGCTACTTCTTAGCTCGCAAATGGATAAACAACTGATTTTCATCCATGAAGCTATTAGATTCATGTTTTCATCCAACAGAAAACGGAATGTTTTGTCTAAAATATCAGTTATCAATCGTCGTCGTCGTTTCACAACTATAGTCTCAATCTCACGGACCTCACCCCTACTTATAAAAAAAACTAAATCGCGTCGTCGCGCGAAACGCGAAATCCAACTTCAATAATTCAAAACAAAACCATTTGTTGTTTATAAGTGTGTAAATGTCAGGAATAAACTTAAGAGTTTCACAGCATATTGCGTTCTTTCAGTTCTTTAGCAAAATTATATTTGAATCTGTGATCCAACAACTTCAAGATGCAGAAATTAAAATACTTACATCTTCGTCAGTTGTCCGACAGTGTATTGAAAATATTAACACAAAACCATATCGCACACCCCGTACAACAAAGGAGTATATACACATATGCAATTTTTTTTTTATTTCGCCAATCGATGTAAAATACTTCGACACATGTTCTATATTTTTTTCGTAATTTTCCTTACAAAACTAAGAAAATGGTTAAGAAAAAACACAAAAGCTACTTCCTTAAGAAATATCATAATTAACTGGCAAAAAAAACGTAAATATAATTGCTCGATCCATAATTTATTCAAACCATTAACAATATGTACGTAATCGCAATCCTGTCTTTATTGCTCAGGCCAAATTAAAAGATGTGCACTCGTAAGTTTACTTACTCCTTTATTGCACAATATATTTTTGAATAAATTTTTCGTAACTTCACTTAAGCGTCACTGTTAAACTTATTCTGAAACGTATGTGTACTCAATCCTTTATAATTTTATAGATTACTAGCGACCCGCCCCGGCTTCGCACGGGTGCAATGCTGATACTAAATTAAATGATGCATGTATTATACATATAAACCTTCCTCTTGAATCACTCTATCTATTGGAAAAAACCGCATCAAAATCCGTTGCGTAGTTTTAAAGATTTAAGCGCACATAGGGATATAGGGACAGAAAAGGCGACTTTGTTTTATACTATGTAGTGATGATAGTGACTAGCTTACCCGCGCGCGGCTCCGCCCGCGTGGATGTTGGCTTTCGCCACCAAGTCTTTTTAAGCCGAGGGGCTGCCCGTACTGACTTTCAATGTCTATTCCTTGGTAAACAGTGGTAGGTAGTAGGTAGTTCTGTCAAACCCTTCAAAGTTCCTTACAGTTCCGTGCATCGTGACAGAAAGTCGTTTTCGTCGTTTTTTGGTGATGTGGGTAAAGGTACGGTCTCTGCACTTTTCCTTTCGCAAAGGAGGTAGAACACGACGGTATCTCCCGTCCGAAATGAGCAGTCCGAGTACCATCCTCCATCAGGTGGGCCGTGTGCTTGTCTGCCACCTACGTAGTATAAAAAAAAGTTGTGCCAACGGGAATATGCTCTTTCTTTTTCGAGCGAAAACTCCCTCGAGCTTCACTTCACCGGAGCCAACGTTGAGGTAGGCATGTCGGACTTCAACCGATTAAAATCACAAGGTCTATCGCAATATTGGCCTGTGTGGTCAAGGAATCTGGTGTGTCCTAAGTAGTAAGAATATCCCAGAGACCCCGACCGGTTCCAGCCGCCAGCACTGCCGACACCGACATGTTATTAGAAATCTAAATCTGCTTCAAAGATATTTCATCCATCTACCCTGGGTACTTTGCCAGTGTGTGAATTGGCGATGTGTCCACGGAGCAGCCCCAACAGTGACGCTCGGACGTCAGCTCCTTTCCCATATAGTACAGGAACTCACCAGAACAGCCATGCTCAGCGAGCACCTGCCTCACCTGACAGGAGGGGCTATCGTTTCGCCCCTCCGATAATTTCTTCATAAACGGTCTTACCACCACAATCGTGGCCTGCCCTACGCTTGATTACCCAAGTCGTTCTTTCCATTCCATCTAACGGAATTGGGATCGCTGCACCTCGATTTCTCTTGTGGCAGACCTCAAACCTTTATGCACAGGAAGTATCCTGTAAATAATGTCGAAATATGCTGCCTGAATTTTTAAATTTGCTTGCATTGATTTGATTTTTTCATAGCTTCAAGACGTGCAGACCTAAATATTTCATGCTAGTTTCGACTTAATTTCTCCACGCCTATCTACATAATGATATATTTTTGTGTGGTGGCTAACTACATACTCAGGTATTATAGATTTTTTTCTACATTTGTACTATACCTTGCTTTACACCAAATTAGATGATTTTATATCAACGGAAAGTACTCTTTAGATGCATTTAATTCCTTATATAGTATCGTCTTCTAACATAATATATCTTCAGGGTTTGAAGGCTTTAGGGTTTGAATTTTAAAAAACCCTTTCTTAGTACACCCATACGCATCAAAACACAGACATTCTGCTAATTTCAATGTCTCTACGACCAGCGGTTTAGGCTGTGCGTTGTCTCTAGGTCAATCAGACAGTCAGGACTTTGAGTTTTAGGCAATGATATTGGTTTTAGGTATCTATAAAATGTATTGATTATTGTAGGTACCTGATTAATTGACGTGCTATAGTATAATTATTATGTAAAAGTTACTTACCACAGTTTTAAAGACCGTTGCGTGCCATTCTGATTTTGTTATTGTTTAAATATAGCTATGGTTGTGAAAATATAATAATAAGAATTCATATTTTTCGGTTTGTAACTTTCATAGATGTAAGAAATTACTTATAGTTAGCAAAATAAGTACAAAATAAAGAATTATTAAAAAATATCTATACTTCTGTACTAATATTATAAAGAGGTAAAGTTTGTGTGTTTCTTAAATTGTAAGGGGTAATCTCGGGATCTACTGAACCGATTTTAAAAATTCTTTCACCAATAGAAAGCCACGTCATTCGTGAGTGTCGTAGGCTATATATTTTATTGGAAAACTGGAATTTACACCCAGCGAAGTCGGGTCCCGGGTCGCTAGTATATTATAAAGAGGTAAAGTTTGTGTGTTTGTATATTTGTTAAATTGTAAAGGGATATCTCGGGATCTACTGAACCGATTTTAAAAATTCTTTCACCAATAGAAAGCCACGTCATTCGTGAGTGTCAGAGTCTATATTTTATTGGAAAACTGGAATTTACACCCGAGCGAAGCCGGGTCTCGGGTCTCTAGTAATATAAATTTATAATCTCGTTGTATTCCTGCAATTAATCACCAAACTCTTTTTGATATATTGTACAGTAGTTGTAAAATCATAACAAATTAGATACCCACAATTCTCAAATTAAAATGTAAAGTTATTTTTTGTTATTATGAAAATATAAGAAAATATGTATTACTCTGTAAAATATTTCTTCGTGCAATAAATGAGTGTGTCACATACATTAAAAAACATTAATAAATTATCACTGCAATATACACTTATATAAACTTACTCATTATTTATTTTCAAAAATAAACGTGCTATAAGTACTTAAAACTAAAAGCTCCGAGGTTATATCACGAGGAAAAATAAGCAATAAAAGCGTATGTACACATAAGATCCATGTTTTGTTTATACCTAAACAGCAAAAAAGGTGTATGTTTATTTACCAACAGTTACTTAAGAAAAACCCTAATACAATAAATGGGTAATTGTTAATTTTCCCTGTAGTATGAAAATAGTAAATCTATGTTTGATTTCAGTAAATACATATTAAAGAGCTCATTTTGAGGCTTCTTATGATATATGATACAAAGTACTATCATTATTAGTTCAGGCAATATTCCAGAAACAAACTGTTTTTTGGCTCTCCTGTAAAGTTGGTGTTTTCCAGATACGCCTTTGTTGTACGGGGTGTGCGATATAACAACAACATTGGATTTCCTTCAAGAAGATGTGACTAAATTAGCGACATTAACCAAACTTAATTTACCTGAAATACTAGCTATTAGAAACGATATATTCGTAAAATATTCGGCGCCTCTAGTAAATGGTACAAAATTATTAAATAGAGTTACAGAAACTAGACGACAAATCAGTACAGGCATTAAAAGGTATTTTAACTATTTTACTAACTAATAAGACGTTATATTTTCATAATATACTTATAGTACAACCTATCTATAGTAGTTAGTAGGTACCTACATGGTTCAGTCAGAGTTGATCTCGAAAAACATACAAGGACCAACTGGAATACATTTTGAGAAAAAAAATCAAGTTGCCGGAAACACCAACTAGAATTATGTTTAATATAATAATGGAAGAAAGTTTAAGTCCTTTATGGAAAGGTGATATTGGAAGATTTGTCAATCTATTCCCTTCTATTTTCTATAAAAATAATAAAAAGGGTGTAAAATGTAAACTAGCTGTGTCTGTTCATTACAGATATTTTAAATACCTGGGTTATCTTATATGAAAAAATCAGAACCCAAAAATATCTTTTGGAACCCTTGTCTATTTGTGCAAGACGGATGTAAAAACTACTGAACGGATTCTTTTGAGATACTACCGACATACTATCAATTAAATTATTAGAACAAAAAGAGTAGATTCAAATATTCTATGTTGTTATTTTAGCTTGGATGCTGTAACAAGTGATGGCATCCCTGTAGGCTATATTACAGAAGTTTGTGGTCTAGCAGGGTCAGGAAAAACACAGTTAGCATTTCAGCTGGCAATAAACTGTGTCAGAAATACTGTGAGCAATGTGCTGTATGTCGATACCAAGGGAGATTTCTCAGCAACCAGAATACAGCAGATGTTGGACGCCCAAAAGTGTTCTCACAAGGTTATTATAAATTTCTTAAACTCATTGAAGCTGGCGGTTGTTGTTGCTGGGTCTCTGCTAGAAGACAATTTCTCCCAATTGTGTGGTGGCTATGTGAAAAATTTAAAAGAAAATGTAATCTGTGCTGAATCTGTGAATATTTTTGTAAACTGTTTAGATAACTATTCAATATTTTCTAATTATTTCAGGAAATGGCTGAAATTATGTACAAAATAAAAGTTGTCCACATATGGACAATGGAGGAATTAGTTGAACTATTTAGGAGTATAAAAAATAAAACACTTGTGATTGAAAATTTATCTTTAGTTATAGTGGATTCATTACCATGTCTGATGTTTCAATACCTTGGTGATGAAAATAAGATGGGTAAGATTTTGAAAACTATTTACCATTTGTTTTTACACCAAAATATATAATGAAAATGCATCAAACCAAATCAAAATGGCATTTTCAGGTAAGTCAGTTACCAATAGATCATCATCCTCATAATGACCTGCCCAGAGCAAATTTTATTCTCCCAAATTTTATTTACTCTCCGCACACCAGAAGATAGTCAAGAAAATCCTGGGAATGTGAGTGGTCCCAAAAACTACTTTGAATGTTTTGATATGCCTCTCTTGATTTATACCAAAATAGAGATAGGTTAGGTTAGGTTAGGTTAGGTTAGGCTAGCCTAGCTACTAAAAAAATGGTTGGTTCTTTTACAAATCGTAATGTGCGATTTCTAAATGAAACATTTTTGTAGTAAGTAGCTAGTCATTTAGGTATAAATCACGAGAGGTATATCAAAACACGTTAATTTTTGTTCGTACCTACATTTAAACTCTTTAGGCAAAATCTGCTAGTAGGTATATATTGATGAACCTATAACATCTATACCCTTAAATACTCTTCGATCTAAACCTAGAACCTACATCCTGCCTTCTCAGTCAAGGTCAACGTGCCAGTGATTGAAATTGAAGGCCAAATAATGTCATTATGACAGAATCCTGTCACATGGCAAACTTGGCAAACTGACGGCAAACTTCGTGACAATATACTTTATAACAAAACAAGCTGCGCAAAGAGCGTTTTGTGGGTCTCTTTGGCGGTCGTGCGGAGGGCGGGGAAGAGCAAGACGGGGCGCGTCATTGATCCAATTACAGACTCGAAGGGCTTGGTTGATCAGTCGACTTCTGCACCTTGCACTGTGAGATTGTGTTTCATTTGATCTCATTACATGTGCGTGCCAAATAACAGTTACTTAATAGAATAGAGGTTATAATTATTTTTTGTTGTGTTTTGTCAATTAAATAATAGATATAAATCAGAATGTCACGTAACTCTAATGTGGTATCAAAAAGTCAAACTAGAAAAATGATATTTGACGTGTTTAGTTACATGAAACGTGAGTCAAGGACTGAATATGATGCACTAAAACTAACTGCAGAGGCCACTTCAATCTCTGAAATTACAGTGAGACGTGTTGTGAAGAAAAGCAAATCACTCGATTCCCGCACCGCTTTTATAATGCCAGAAAATAATGAATTTGGTAAGAAGTCGGTCACAAATACCGACAATGTCGATCAGATGGTCGTCAAAAGATGCATACACAATTTTCACATCACCAATAATGAACTCCCTACGGTGGAAAAACTGAGACGGAAATTAAAAGCTGAAATAAATTTTAAGGGTTCGGAACGCAGCCTCCGCCGCATTTTAAAGGAGTTAGGTTTCCAAAGAAAAAAAACTGAAAATAATGAAAAATTATTCATAGAGAAAAGTAATATTCGATGTCAGAGGATTGAATATTTGGAGAAAATAACAAAGTATCGACAGCAGGGGAGACCGATTGTATACACTGATGAGTGGTATATAGACTCCTCATATTCTACTTTGAAGAAATTTTCTATGACAAAAGCCCAGCGCATCGTCATTGTACATGCAGGATCGGAAGCTGGGTTTGTGCCTAATGCCTGCCTTTTATTTAAGACTGTAATAAAATCGGCGGATAACCAAGACTACATGGACTTTGAAAACTATCAAAAATGGTTACATGATCAATTAATACCCAATTTACCACCAAATTCTGTACTAGTTCTAGACAACGCATCATATCACAACAAGCAATGTGATATCGTTCCAAACTCAACTGCAAAGAAGGACGATTTGCGGAAATGGTTGATAAAATGGGGTATACAATATGACGAAAATATGTATAATCCTCAATTATACAAGTTAGTGAAGTTGAACAAGGAACGGTATAAGAAATTCATAATAGATAAAATATTAGCTGAACATGGACATACTGTGCTTCGACTACCTACATTCCATTCGGAGCTCAATCCTATTGAGATGGTATGGGCAGCCATCAAAGACTATGTAGGTAGAAAAAATGTAAGCGGGAATATTAACAAAGTGATGAAGTTAGTGAAGGAAAAGATGGCGATAATAGATACAAGCGAATGGGTAAAATTGTGCAACAAAGTGAAAGAAATTGAACTGGAATATATAAAAAGTGATCATATTGTTGATTTGGCTACAGAACAATTCATTATTTATGCTGATGACGACAGTGATTCAGATAGTGATGATGATATTGATGATGATGACGACTCAGATGATGATGAAACAGTTCCTTGCACCAGCTCTGCTGCAATTAGCGACGATGTTACATTCGTAAAGACTGAAAAAGACAATGATTATGAGGATATACCAGCTCCTTATACAAGCTCCAGTTCTACCAGCGACGATCGAAAATTACCGTTTCCATTTATAAAGTTTGAAGGTGACTTTGACAAAGAAGATGGGCCAGTACCTTACCCTAGCACCGGTTCTACTAGTGACTATCGAAAATTGCCATTTTCACGTATAAAGTTTGAAGATGACTGTGATAATGATTATGATGATGGGCCTGGTCCTGACCGCAGCTCTGGTTCTACGAGTGACGATCGAAAATTGCCAGTTTCGTTTATAAAGTTTGAAGATGACAATGATAATGATTATAATGAAAGGCCAGTTCCTTGCATGAGAGCCGGTTCTACTAGCGACGATCTAATGTCACCACCAGTTTCATTTATAAATAATGAAAACGTCTACGATGATGAGAATAGACCAGTTCCTTGCACTACCACTGGTTCAACTAACGACTTTCTATTGGTACCAGTCTCATTTATAAATTTTGAATTAGACGCCTAATTAACGTTAGTATTATGGTACCTAAATGATTAATAAATAAGTTTTACTTCTGATTCTTCTAGTTATTTTTCGTCTTCAGCATAATCATTTGTCATCTCGCATAATCTCATAATCTCAAGTAAGTTAAGGTAGAAACTCGATTAACCGCTAACATTGTTGTTAATACACAAATTGTTACATAATTATTAAAACTTTAAACCTAAAATAAAAAAAACATACCATAAAAGATTGCAGATGATTATTTTTGCTCGGCAGTGTATGTACATACATTACATGCGCAAACTTTCCTCCTCTACACCGACTCTACTTTTTTCGAAATGTCAGTGATATCAGGATTGTGACACATTGTGATGTTGTAGGGGCAAAAATGTTGATAGTATTCTTTCGCGCTAGTCAATCAAATTATGGAATACCTATAAAACTAATCACGTGTATTTTAAAGGGCTCACGTCATTAGTTTTTTTGCCCTTACCTTCTTTGATGATTATTCTTTGAAGATTATTCTTTGATTGGTATGGTACAAGTTTTTAGGTCTTTTTGATGGTGAATGCAGAGCACGACGGCAGCAGAGGCGCGACCGTCAATCAATCGTGGATTGTATTAAACCAATTAGGGGCTCAAAGAGCTCAAAGGCTCATCATAATTACTCAGAGCATCAGGAACCTAATAAAATTATGAAGTCGATGTTTTTCCGAATTAAAATAAAAAAATAGTAGTGGGGCCCGTTTTATCGCATTGCACAGCATTATCATTTCGTCTTCTATTAGTGACGACTTGACGAGCCTAATATTATATTCGAGGTTTACTGTCATGGGCCCTCTGAATCATGCGTTGTCATCATGTCATGTCATGTCCATAATCCATTCCATAGTCATTGATAAAACTAATTAAAATTGTATGTATAGATTGGAAAGTTAAAATAACATACATTACATGATATTATTTATTTACAGGACTGTCACTTCTAAATACACTTGTTAACTATAGTAGATTTATCGCGAACGAATTTAATATAGGAATAATCTACATAAATATATTAACAAGGTGGATAGAACCTGATACCTGTGAGGTGGAAGGTAAGGCAAAAGTATAAATTTGATAATAAATGCAAAAGGCGCAGCAATAGAATAATTTTCTTTATTATGAAATAGATTATGGAGAGGCATCTTCAGCATTCAAAGAACCTGCATATGTTGAGAAAAGGAATCGTTGCTTGGGCCGATACTGGGAACAAATTCCAGCTTTGGTTCTAATATTGGAAGTTCTTGAAGATTTAAAACAAAGCCGAGATTACACATCAATAAAAGTTTCTGTTATGTGTTCAAATAACATAAAATGTCACAAAAATCAATGTATCCTACAGTTAAGTGTCTGTGGTTTTGAGTAATAAATACGAAGTAAGTATAATTATAAATATACTTGTTTTATTTACTCATTCTTCTATCTAATATAAAATGTTAAGTTGTTTGAACATAGTTAATACAATCCGCTTACAGTTACGATGGCATGGTTTTTATGTATTATTTGCTTCGGTAGATGGCGCTGTAATCAGTATATAGGATTTTTTGACTAATTTGTTTCTAGGGGAAACTACGACCCAGGCCTACTAACTTAACGCTAGCTGTTAATGAAATACGATTCCATAGTATTTTCTCAAAATGTGGCTGAATCAGTTCAAGAAGTTACAGTATATTATTACAGAAGTAATTTAATTAGCTAGATGTCAGTGACATCGCATCATATCATGTGCACGCACTGACCTGTATTATTTATTACCTAAATACGGATAATATGTGCACAACATCTAACTTGACAAGATTTTGAAATAGTGTGGGCTCCACTTACCCCACTACTTCAAAACCTAAAGCCTTGCTAAGTTTAGATTGGCCGTGCACCATTACTTATATTGTTTATGGTGTTCTTGGAACTTCTTGTCTATGGATCATTCGATTCAATAACGAACGCGGTAAAATAAATATTCAGTTCATCACTCTATTTCCCCTCACTCACTTCACTCTTTCATTTGAGCGCACGCCTGACAGGCGATGCATATTGTACTGTGATGGCTCTTTATAAAGCTTTTGTAAATTTAACATTTTTATGATATTTGTGTACCTTAGTATCCTTCGTAGTGTAATTTAATTTTAATTTATATATTTCTGTTTAATTAAAATGGCTAATCCACCCCAGAAAATCGTTTACAAACTGGTCCTCACTGGAGGTAAGGCTTGTTCATAATTTTTATACCTGTATTTTTTCTAATTACAAGGTTGGGGCCTACCGTAACGTGTGAATTTCACGAAATACAATCTATTTTTAATATAGTTTCAGTATTTAGTGAATTGGCTTCATTGTAATTAGATAATAGTGTGATAAAATGCAACACGTGGATTTTTGTGACATGTATTTTTACGACGAAACCGATACCACATTGTACTTTTACCAGGACCGTGTGGCGGCAAAACCACTGGACAGTCACGCCTCAGCACATTTTTCGAGAATTTAGGATGGAAGGTGAGCTTTATTGTTTTAAATTTTATAGAAAACTTGGACCAGTAAGTTCATGCAATATGTTATTTTTTTTTTCTGAAATGGTTGCATTATTTAAATAGCATTTCTAAGAAAACTCCCATTTTAGATATTTTATAGATAATAACAAGTAGATACTATGCTTATTATCTCTGCTATTAATCAAATTAATTTTGTTGTATACAACCATAATTTAACTTTTTTATACCTACCTATATATTTTGGAACATAAAATTTTATCCGTTTATATTCTCTATTGATCAAATTTTTTATTTTCTTTATTGTATATGATTTGAAGACACTAGATTTCCCTTTGATTTGTGGTTTCTCCAGCTGGAGATCCAATAAGACATCGTTCCACATTGTGTTTATTTCCAGGTGTTCCGGGTGCCGGAAACGGCTACCGTGCTCCTCAGGTAATTGTGACATCTACAAAAACTACACAGTGCATTTTCATGACATAAATTCAAGCTTTTAAATTTACATTTTATTTTAAACGTTTTATTTCTTTTTCACTTAAAATATATAATTATTTTTTATAACAAAATAACAAAATAAGGTTTGTCAGTATCAGCAACAAAATTTAATTATGCTGAAACGTTAATCTTGTTGAATAACACTTGAAATAAAAAATAAACACTAACATTAACTTTAAATTTAAATAAAGAGTATAATGTAAATTTAAAAATTGTTTTTATCATCATGCACTGTGACAAAACCTTAGTTTTTAAAATTTAAAAGCTTGTACTTCATAAATATGTTTTATTTGTTGATTTTCTACCATGCTGTAAAAGGTTGACAATTAATGCATTAAATAAAATATGAGTCATATGAATTAAATAAAGTTATGTATTGTATGTACAGTTTACTCTAACAATGTGCTCTTCTTTCACAGTGGTGGTGTCAAATTTGGAGATCTCACCCCAGAAGAAGGTATGTACAAACTATTACACTTATTAGTTATTGATAAGTTATTTAAGTAATTTAAGTAAATACAAATACCTATAAGTGTAGTAACTTTTATATCCTAGAAGCTATTAATATGATTTTTCATAATTATTTATCACAAAAGATTTGCATTTTCCTAAAGGTTATTATAATTTAAACAAATTAATGATTTTTTACAATATTAACCCATTTCCCCTAGGCCACGGTGACTGCTTCCCATCAGATGGGCCGTGTGTTTGTCTGCCACCTAAGTGGTATAAAAAATAATTCTGTCAGTGATAATTTAATTTAAAAAGTTAATTATGAATGCAAAGATAACTGACATGGTTGTATAGAATTGATAAACAGAAAATTTTCGACGAAGTCTCGGTTTGTAGAATGAAGCAGCAACTTTACCGAATCGAAGTAACAATAGAGGTAAACAATCGCCTTCATGGTGGGCAATGTGGTATTGCCGTTACAATTTATTGCTAAACCCAGTCCATTGTCTTGAATTTCATAGTAATTAAAAATGTTGCAAAACAAAGTAGCAGATTACAACGGAATATTTTTAGAAAATCATTATCAAATAACTAATGGAAACTTTGGTTCAATTCAGTAAATTTACAAAAATCCACATTCATTGCTGGCGCCCAAGTCAATAACGCCACATTTTCCAAACGCATGCTTTCAATTTAATGAGATGGAAAATTGGAAAAGAATTAGGTGTGATCTGCCGAAATAAAATCTAACTACGCTTTCGTCAGGTTGTCTTACCTGTAAAATCACTCATAGTTTGATCAATAAAATTTTCGATCACACGTTTTAAAAGCGCAATTTTACTGAATAAGAAATAATTGAATTTCATATCCATTGTGATCGTTCGTGTTGTTCAATATTTGATAAGACCTTGTACGTCCGGTCCGTTATGTAATATCAATATATTAATAACATTATACTCCAATTTCGGTCAATGACTTAACATGTTTAGACGTTTATCTTTAACCCCATCCGAGTTGTAGGTATACCCATTATGCGCTGTTGAAACCCGTTTATCATCATTATTTTGATCTTCGATGCGTCTGCTTTGTATCTTATAATTTCTACATCGATTTATAAGTAAAGAAGTTTATGACTCGTAGGCACAAGGTTAAATTAGCTTTCCATCAATTTCTATCCAAACGCCTACCTACTTAGTTCATGGTCTACAATCTACATTACAAAAGGCGTGACCGCTATTGACGTAAAAACCACGTGAGGTAGGTCGACAATGAATTCTTTGCCAAGTTGGTAATTGAAATTACACATCTCATGACAGTAATTATCTCCGGGCCATTGGATTGATTTTTCTTTAGACATTTATGGAAATGTCACTAGTTGAGGTTCTGTGAGACAAAATTATTTAAGTAGGTACTTCCTGCTAGTCGTGAAAGTAACAATACTTTCCAAGCCAAGCTGAATTAAATTATATGATCGATAACGTATTCAATTTATATGCATAAGCAAAGCACGAAGAATCTAAATAAAATACCTTATATCCGTAATCTCATGTTCATATTACATATTACATACATATTCATTAAATTGATTGGTCAAGTCATAATTTTTGTTCAATAATATTCAGAACAAGATATAGGTATATAATTTGGTAAATAACTGAAATTTACCTTATTTCTAGTTTGCAGTTAAAATTCAGAAAATAGAGAATTAAGATTTGATACTGACCATGAGGGCACAATACAGGTCAGGCTCATTTTATGTCTGCATCTGCAGTGTAATTGTTTTAGTAATTCACAAGTGAGTTGACTGAAAAGCAGTATGCTGCATTGATGCTTTGTCGTTACATTGGACAGAGAGGTGTCATTATAATCTTTATTATATACATAGCTAAGAGAAGGTACGTTCCGACCGGGCTGAATTCCAATAAAAACTATTCAGATTCGCTTCAAAATCCCTATAAAAT
This sequence comes from Lithosia quadra, assembly GCA_963576445.1. Taxonomy (NCBI): domain Eukaryota; kingdom Metazoa; phylum Arthropoda; class Insecta; order Lepidoptera; family Erebidae; genus Lithosia; species Lithosia quadra. Next base: position 14,914,560 of record OY754877.1, on the reverse strand, counting down.
TAAAACAAGCAATTATTACGTTGGATAACGTCGAAGCGTATTTGTGTTCGGTTTCACGGTGTATTTCAGTTGTTTTACAGAACGTCACGTGTGCTGTTTATTTTTGTCCCTGAAGCTCTAGGTTGCGAAGAAAAGATTCGCAAGCTCCTCTCCTTGTGAATTTTTGTTTAAGCTTTTGTTGTTTTTCTGTTTATTTGATGCCCAGCTAAAATTACCCATTACAGACTTACCTACAGTGCAAAATTTGTTATCTCACCATAAAACGAACGTGCTACTATTTATTATCTGTTTATTTTCACGACCGTAGTTGCTGACGTTTCATGTAAATATTTGAATGGAAAGGTAGAAATGTTCATTTTCATCTGTCAAATAACATTTTTATCTTGATTCTTTATAAGGATCAGGCACAGACAAATTTCCAAGTGTCCAAGTCCATTTCAAAGTGTCTCTTGTTATGAAACTGCTCTGTTCTATGTCGTTTCTAAAAAATCCCGCCCTTATATTGACATGAGTTAAAACCAGTTTACTTAGTAGGTACAACACGTTCTACAGACTCCATTATGCACTTAAGACAAGACTTTCCCGTTACATTAAATCTGTTTAATCCATTAAAGGTAAAACCACATTACCGCTCTTCTCTTCGTTATTTGTATAAGCTACTTAAAAAAGTATAAATGGACGTTCAAGGAAGCATTGGTGGGCGGGGTGTAAGGATCGTTGAGTACTTATGAGGCTTCACGAACGTAAATTTGTCTCGCTGACGTGTTAAATATGTATAGCTAGTTCACGGTCACGTTCACGGCTATGGTAATGTTGTGTTGTATCTATAACATTGTTATCTTGATGTATACATATAGGCGAGGCTGGTCTCGGTCGAAGTTAATTGAACCTAAAACGTCGGACATTTCTGTTGATGTAGTGTTTTAGAAGATAATAATTTGTATCTGAAGCATGCACATTAGTAATTTATTAGATTAGATCATCAATATAAGTGTGCTAATAAATTTTAATGTAGGTATACTAATGAAGCATTAATAAAACAATGCCAATGTAATAGAACTTGCGGTAATAAGAAACATTACACAACTAATTAGTATAGTTGTGTTGTATCTTTAAATTAAAATAAGGTGAGGTTGTAAAAATGTTCTTTATCATTTCCTTTCATAATAAAAAAAGTTGAATTCGATATCGTATCTTTTGATTAAAAATACCCAACTAAGTACCTATTTTGTTGTTAAATAAAGCTAATCATCAGTCTGGTGCTTGTTTTGCGTTTCTCACATACGACTGCGAAAACGAACTTATCGACGTCACTGGCAATATTTTGTTTTCGCGAATGTAATACTAGACAAATTGTTGATATGACTGATAAGCTTAGTACCTAGGTACTTACTTCAGGGTTCCTACCCACGACCAAACATGGAACTCATAATATCATCATGACTGTCTTTGTATGCAGTACTTTCTGTATCTGCACTGTGTTTCTTTATCTGAAGCCCTAGCTTGCTGGAATTTATCCACACTAATAGAAATGTGAAAGAAGTTTTGTCTGTTTTTTCCGTATATTTCCTATCACGACAGAGGTTTCAGTACCGACCGTAATGAAACTTGAAAATTATTATCCGCTTCCGGATGAAATCACTGGAAGGGCTAATATGAATTGGTAAATATTGTTTATTCAACTGTACTAATAGGCAACTTGTGTAGGTATTTGCAAGGTATTTCCGTATTCTCCATTGAGAAACGAGTGTAATATAGGTATTTTAAATAATATTACATCACGAAATCGACATGTGTTACCTATATTCATTATTATCAGTCGAAATCGTTTCGATCTAAAAATAAACATCGCCTTAATCAGGCTTATCAGTATTAATATTAGGTAACATATCATTGTAATATGATTAGTGTTGTAGCCTGTAAGTTAAAATTCTTAAGAATCATCAATATTCTTTAATAAAGACTATGTAGTCTTAATAATTTGATATTACGTATTCATAGATCAGCTTAATGCCGCTGAAAATTTTCAATTTTTCACTAGGCAAAGAACCAAGCAGCGCTAGCTTCAGAAACTTTAGTGTCCTGGCAAGTTGCTCTTGCGTAAGCAAATCTATTTGCTTGCCAAAGTTTATTATTTACGCATGTTAGCTATTATACAGAAATAGACAACCGTCCCCGGTGCCATTCAACCACAGTTTTCTGTTTCATTGCTCTTCACCGCATAAAGCCACTGAAATAAACTGAACATAATTTGTACACATTATCCATGTTGAATTAGTATGTATACCTACGTTGCCACAGTCACATGCAAAGTTCGGCAAATTAATCATAAAGGCTTTCATGTGAAATGTTACCTGAACCGAAACACGTTCTATTGCAAAAGTTCGTGTATTGTGTTCAAGTTCGCTTCGTCCGCCTTTAATGGATTAGACTACCACTATGTAACCTGTTGCAATCCTCAGGAGATTCGATCAAATCCTTGTGTATAGGTACCCGTATGCACACTAGGAATAGTCGCGTCGACGGCGCCAAGAGTAATTGCCACTTGCCAGATTCATTCATAACATAATTTAGCTTACACATAAATTATTCATTTTGTAACCAACGTAGAAATATTACGCGACCGCTTGTAAAACTGTCTGTAATATTGATCTGAGTAGAATGGTATTTGAAATAAAAGGCAATCATAAGCGCCAAGAACCGGCAAACTCATTCATAATGATACCTACGCGTAATCATCACAATTTTTACGTGTGGCACGTGGAAACGAGAATAGCCATGCGTAGAATGTCTCGTAATAACTCCTCGCCGGTATATTAGTGTATTGTACGCTGTATTCATGTATCCGGTGACCGGGCTAGGGTCGTGAAATGTAGCAAGAACCAGGGCATGAAGTAAGATAACAAATGAACGAGTTTTTTTTTAGCCAGCTGTAGCGAAGCCAAACAGGAGGGTTAATTGTCAAATTGTAGCACAAGGTGCTAATCCCTTTGTTCTTAGATTCTGGATTTCGTAGCAAAAAGAAACAATTATTCAGTCCCAACCAACCAATCAGTCACCAAAAGCAGTTTCCCAGCTTCTTAACTATGTTATTTACCTTCGCCTTCGATGTTTCCCTAACAGAAGTGGGTTTTTATTTCGTACAGATCGTTTCGTGTTGTTTAAATTTTTACAATTCTTGTTTGCTCTTTAAAATATTGGTTAATTTTTGTTCCACCATTAACACCGGGACAAATTAACGTTCAAATGTCCAAGATTCGACATACCTAGATAGTTTTCATTCGTTCTCGAGTGGTTCTTGTTATCTCTCTGTAAACACCTCTATGCAGTAAAATATCTGCTGAAGTTAAGTGCGTAATCCTAATTATCTTATGTTTTCTCTTATCTTAGTGTTGATATACGTCATGTGAAAGTCACATGTAGTTTGACGTACAAATATCCATTAGTTGCTTTTCAAAAGAGTATTGTGTACCTTATTGACTCACTACACTACATGGATGAATTTAGGCCCAAGTGCGAGTTTGCGTGTAACGTGCGACATGGGGATTACTCGTAAGTGCCCCTCGCACTTGGATGGATTGGATATACAATCTCTACATCGGGATTGCTCTGATTGTTGTCTAAAATAGCCAGTACATACACAATTAAAAAAAAATTAGCATAGGTATTTTATCTTTCATATCTCTGATAATATATACAAAATTGCCCTTGTTATTTCGAATTAGAAGTGTTTTGGTTCAATGTAATGGATTTGTTGTGGCGTCGGGATATTTTGTCTGGCGTAGTATTGACAAACACATAAAACTCGACTTTTGTTGATGGCAGTGACTTAATGGACCGACATAAACCGTGCAAGGCCAGGACGTCCCCATAAAATAAATAGGTGTATTGATTTATGCTGATAATGGCCGCACATGGGGTAGATTCAAGATTGAATACATACCTACATACGTACGTATTGAGTCAGGTTTTTTCTAACACCAATAAGCTTGTTCAACAGCTCTTAATATTGATGTACCGATTAGATGTAAATTCAGATAAATGAGGGACCACGTTGTCGAGTCGCACGTGTCTATGCGTACCGACCGGCTTCTGTGTAGGTATACGTGTCTTACGATCAAGCCTTAGACTAATAAGCAATACCGAGACATTCAATGTTAATAACCTCTAACGGTACCTTTTCATTTTTTTCCATAATTGAACCCGTAGACTACTTAGGTCGCCGACCATGTTCAGTTTTTTTATGACACGACCTCGTGCCCCTTTTTTGTATGAATATGGGTGTTATGAAATAGATATTGTCCTTACAAATTGAGTTTCAACAATATTGGCTTCACGAGTCTTTTGTTCCGATGTAGGGCGAATAAGATTGAGGTAAATCAATCGACCTACAAATATTTTCGTTTTTAATTTATTCTATTTGCCTTGAGGTTGTTTGTCAATAATATAGTACCTACAAAGGTATAATTAAAGTAACCTATGGTAACTGAACATCGTAGCTACAATAGAACCGAGAATAAATAAAGTTGCTTGACTTATTTGACATTACTTATAAATTAATAGGTTCGTCGTTATTTACAGCTAGATACCTATGTCTGAATTATTATATGGCAAATACCCACATAATATAAATTTAAGGTAAAACAAAGACCAATGATAGCTAGTACCAACAATAGAATGTACCAACAGCTAATATTGTGGCAGATGTTATGCCGATAAGTGTTTCAGTGGACAAGTGCCCTACCCAGTGCAAACGGTGCACGGCAGCTGCTGTTGCTCAGGCCAGCGTGGGTGACAGGGGTGAGTTGGTAATCGGTAACCAACGCTAATGAACATTCACTAGCTCTATAAAACCTGTCATTGTTACCATATACCTACATTGTGTCATGACAACACAACAGCTAGGGTCATCGATCTATCGCTAATTGCTCGAAATCTATGAACCTACTTGTCGCGTAGCTCTTATCAAATTAGAAGACAGACTAGGTCTATACAAGGGTTGTCATGTCCTCTCGAAACACTTTGGTGAAGACAAAGTTTAAGAATGAAAAAGAAACTTACACATCTTTCCCTCTTTTTTGTAAGATTAATCAAGAAATCATACCATGAATAAATTGTGAACAACTCAATTTGTGAACTGCTATATGTCTCCACTCTTCTTCACTTAAGGAACCTCGATCCTATGTTTCCACATACTTTCTAAATTCTAACGTACCTACGCAGAGCCACTGTTCTTGTTATCAGAATCATACATCATAGGTAGGTATGTCGAGACAGTTTATAGCTCGTCTGGACGTCTGAATACAACTTTTAATAACGATGATGACGTTACGATAAATCGAGAAGAATGGCAACCCTGTTGTATACCTACTTATGTAAACATTGATTAAACCAATATTAATCCAGGGTATCTCTAAGTCCACTGCTCTACATAACGAAATAGACTCTTATGGACTTGTCAGCATGATTTATATTTATGTTAGATTTGGGATTAGCCTCTTTATTGCCATTAGATCTTTACAAACTAATTTCAGATTATATCTTTGTACACGTCTACAATTATTTTAGGTGTTGGTGTCGCGCCAATTAAAATTATTTTTTTTACACGCAGAAGGTAACGTTATTTTAAGATTTTCATGGTTTGTGTTATAAGACGACATTGTCATTATATCTTTAAAATTATGCATTGCACTACCTAGATAGTCATTGAGTTTAAATTTTATTTTTACCTATGTCAAAAAGTATTGGTATTGATAACGTGAATGACAAACGATGCACGTTTGTTGAAACCGCTAAAAAAGATTTTCTCGTATTTACGTCATCGCAATCGGGAGGCGTGTGTCTTTGTCAAAGTCCACTGAAGCGTTGCCAAAATCTACAATTGATATTTTATGAAGTACTTACATGTGTAAGTAAAGAGAACTGGGTGATTAGAAACCATCCAGCTGTTTTGTCTAATTGAGGCAACCAACAGGGATAATTTAGTGTAAAAATGTGGTGTAGACTAAATTAAGCGTTAAGTATAGGTACTATCGACACGTAGATAATTTGTAAAAAATATGTAATCCTTTTTTACAGATTTAGGTTTTGCGGTCTAACTACTATTTTAAACTTAAAACTACCTATAATATTTATTAAATAATGTACTGTAATGTACATTGTAGTGTAATGTACATTAAATGATGATAACAAAGATGGAATGTAATAGACGTGGTGTCTTTCAATCGTATGTAGCCGATGGATTATAATAATGTTAGTCATAACATAAAACAAGCTCTGATTCGTCTTGCAAAACAAACGAAAGCTTACTCAAATAACAATGAATAATGTAATTTGGATGCAAGAAGCTTGTCATGAAAATGAAACACGCAAAATAATCGTAAAGTTGACGTTGGACGTTGTCTTTATAATGGCCAAAGTATTAATTCGTAACTTGCCTTATTTTGATTCTAAACTTGCTTTATAGGGGGTAATACATCAGAGGCGTATCCATGTACTATGCGATTCAAGTAAGAAGATAATCGCTTTGACACCAACTTCATTCCGTACTCGTCAAAATTGTACAGCTAGCAACAAAATTTTCACGGCGCGTCGGATAGGTTCATACCTGTAATGGTAACAACGACTTAATTTTTATTTTCTTTTCTTAAATACGTAACATATTTTCTTAGTAATCGTTTATAATAATAGTTCATAATTGATTGGTGTCATAGTGTGCCGCTAGCTACGCTTCCAAAGCTATTGATATATATTTCCGATTTTTCTCCATTTTGTTGCGTCCTTGTTGACTTTTGTTGTTACATTGTGTTTGTTATAGACTTTTGTTATTGTTTTGATAAGTTTATTTTGTTAGGTACAGTTAAATTTGCTTAAAATGAGTAGGGAAGGCACAGTGGTACATTTACGAGCACGTGAAATTGTTCGTGCGGCTCCGATAACAGTGCAAACGATGAAATAAGCAGCATCGAAGTGTTACCGCCCGATTAAAAATAAATATATATAAAAAAGAACCGATAGTTTATTTCGTAATTATCATTGTATGTACTTATCTCAGATGGAATAGTGATGTAAAAAAATGTATTTGCTGACCTTACTTTATGCAATGAAGTAAGCAACGGGAATCAAAATGTCATTCTGACAGTTATCAACTTACGTGAATCGCATAGTAGTAAGATACTTGAAGTATTTATCAAATTAATACCCGAGTTTTAGCCCCTTATTCAAATATTTGATGAGTTGGGTGGTGTATTATAGCAGTAAATATCTTTCGCCGGTAATGTACCTACTGCCAAATAATATTTCTTCAAAACAACGACGTGTTGGTGGCAAAACTTTGAAACTTCAGTACCTAGCTAAGTGCCTACCTACGTAATTTGTTTTATTCTTGGTAGCTTGATTAATTTAATGCCACGAGGCATTAAGTGTAACAAACCTTTTAATCGTTAACTAAGTACTTTTTATTGTTATCTGGTACAAATTAAATGAGTAAATGAAAGGAAAACTTTTTGCTTTGTAGGAGGAAAATGCAAGTTATCTCAGACTCTGCTTCCTTATTTAATCTTCCTTCTGTTCACAAGAAACGTCTATAGGTACTTCCGCGGTTAACTTAATTTCGTTTTTACAGCTAACTCAGTGTATTAAAAAAATCCAGCAAGTGTCCGTACACGTATTATTATCTGTCTATCATGCCGTGTTGTGCTCCTTCCATAATTTTGCACCTAGTTGATCATTTATAGCTGAAACTGGCACCCATGGTAAATTATTTTACGTACTTAAATCTGTTTACACAGTTTATGACACGCAAACGTTAACGTCTTTACATAATTACTCTATAAATATTTGTCTTATACTATAATAATTACTTGTAATAAACATGCTGCCTTAATTTATTATTAGTCCTTTACTAGGACCTCGCAAACGCTATGCCTTGGCGTAGAGTTGCGGCACGCTGCTTTTGGCGACATCGGCGACGTCGCGTCAGAGCTTGTACAATTTTTATATAGATTTTCCGCATCCGTGTCCAATTTATTGTATAACACATTGACAGCGTATTTAGCTTTGTTCGAATGTGAGGCAGAAAACTTGAATATACAGTACGAGTTCATTGGTACAGCGCTGAAAATAAATCTCACGAGACTATCATGGCCGCTGATCGTCTCCCCGGTTCCAAACTAAAATAATTAACAATGAATTTTTTTTAGAGATTCAAGGTACTGGTTTCTTTAGTATTTTTGCTTGTTAGGTTATGCGGCTTGCAAACCACTTCGCGACATGATAAATCGCCTGAATATCTTGGATAACTGGAACAATCGAACCGCTCAATGCAAAAGTGCCAATGCAGAATAAACCGTTGACACTTAGATTACCGCTGTGTTACGGTCACAGTCGGAATCATCTTACTTAAACCAGACACCTTTTTAGACGCAGGAACGACGTCGAAGTTGAAACAGTTTGATATCGTAATAAGAGCACAGCATCATATTCATGTCATTGTATTGTATATTGTAGCTGTCGCCGACTGATTCTGAGGTGATTCATCGCATCGTGACTTTGTTTTGAACTTGGCTTTCAAAAATTAATGTTCGGTGTTCATAAAACACTTCATGTATGAGATTGTAAGGCTGTTATGTAGATTAGCAAGTATTTTGATAGTTAAAATAACAAATTGTTGGGCCTGGGCCTTACCACGACGGCGACGATGTTATAGCAATTCAACTAAATTTTGTAAGAAACTTCTCAATAACAGTACGGAGTCTTTAAACGTGTCCGGTAACGGCAGTAGGCTCGTCCCTTATTACCTGAGACTAAAAATAAAGCAGGTGAAATGTATAAGATAAGTCTGATAACAAATTATACTAGTATGGGGTCGTTTTCAGTGATTTGTAGCCTGTAGGTGTTAATTTGTTTGATTCGTCATCGCCGCTCGGCTGGCTGGGCTGCTCTTGCGTCAGATTATTTGATCGTATTCATGTTGGCAAAATGAAAAATGTAAATTCTATATTTTATACAATATTATATTTATCATAGTGTTACTGTTGTCAGGTGCCTTGACCGTGACCAGTTTTATAGGTTTTCCTTGAAGTTATCTGAATATGATAATTAGTGAACATTGACGACCTAGCCTCACAGAACCAAAGAATTTAACTTTTGGTCTTTTTCATTTTTCAGTTAAGTACATGTTATTTCACTATGACATTGTATTCTGTAAATTGCGGCTTTCAATATTACGTCGTGCATATCTCAAGACATTATTTTTTAATTATTTTAGAAGAATTTTAAGAATAACTATACGAACTTTATACGAACTATTGATTGATTTCCCGTTTATAGTTGTGTGGTTAAGTTGTAAGTTAACAAATCCGTTTACTATAAACCACGTGGTGGCTAATCCAGTCTCTCCAGTCCAATTTATGATGTTTACATGATGTCAGAAAATGGCGGGTGGAGTGGAATATCCGCCAACTCACCGCTGCCGATTCTCTTTAAGCGACTATACACTTTTCCCTTTTGAGAGAAAGCTAAACTTCCTCCCCTACCGAAAAGCACGTGTAAGAGTAAGACCTCTGACTTAATCGAGCGACAATGTCCCCGCCACCATCAGGCTTATCTAAAAGATATTTTGCAGGTGTTTTTCCTCACAGCCCCAAAGCTATAGGAATGCTTTTTCTCCATGGTTGTTGTTATTTCTCTCTTTGGGCTGAGGGCTGCACCAGGCCGTATCCACCATTTACAAGGGAAACTAGAGACGGTATTCGATCCGTCCCCCTTCTAATATTTTATCGCTCTCGAAGATCCCACAATGTACCATGAGGCGGTTTTGCTATTTAATGATAATGTAATTTGATAGTAAACTTATTTGCACAGTAATTGAAAGGGTTGGTTCATCCGGTCATTGCTAAATTTAAAACATTTCTCATTATTTTTGGTAGCTCATGAATGTACCAGTATTATACATATTTGGCATGTAGTCAACACTGATTTCGGGGTTATTGTTCGAGATTGATTCTTAACTTATTACAAGTTAGTACTAGGTTCATACAAGTCTCACATAGCTGCAAAATTATACTTAAATTCATGTAAGTAAGCGTAATATTTTCAAATCATGTAGTGCGTCATATCCGTACCTACCTACAAGTGTAAAAAAAACTTCGACAGGCGGCCAATATTTTTTGCAACTTTATACTGCGATGGGTATATTCTGAGGAATCTGAGGTGCTTTTGTGCTTTTCTTTTTGTTTTGGCAAACGTTTCAAATATTTAGAATAGGTAAATAAACAAAATGATGAAAATCTGTGTTATTATAGTTTCACAGGAATATTTGCGCAGTTTTAGCGGTTAAGGAATTCTGCTTATGTCTAATGTATCTACTTACTTCTTATTTATTATAAAAACCACTTACATACATAATTTTAAAGCTACGTCAGGTTCTATCATGTGAGCCAGTATTAAGTTTTAGTCTCGTTCAGCACTTTTTTACCTCACGATTGTAAATTGGCGCCTTCACCGTGACGCTATCGGCCGCTTTTTCATGTACCTACCCCTAATACTTTCAGTAGGTACTCTTGTATGTTTATCACTATTGATAAACATTTTTTCATAGTTGCTCTACATATTTAGAATTATATTCACTTTTATTTGTAGACTGCGTCAGTATTTACCTTCGACTTTGACAGAATCTAACAACTCAACTCTACACTCATTTATTATGTACCTACCTATTTAAAAAAACTAATCTTTAAGGTCGGTCAGTGTGAGTGAGTTTTTGATCCCGACTGTGATTACATACTAATCCTCATAGTACAATAGTAGCAAAAATCCCGTGTTGTACTTTTTTGGGTTATGGAAAGCGTATTTTTTATAATAATAGTTCATACATAGGCGTGTGTAAAGTAGCTATTTACAACATTTGCAACGTGTTATATACGGTTACACTTGCAACCTTCTTGCAACATTGCAATAACAATCGTAATAGCTCACGTCACCGAACCTCAATTGACATTCAATTGTAATAATTAGGGGCAGAACCATTCTTTATCAATAAAATATTATTATTATAAGAGTATTAAATCATGTAATTCCCTCTATCTTTTTGGGAATTCCGGTTTCATATATGTACCTATACAGTATCTATATATTTATGCAGAACAACGTTAAATGGTGGTTAAATATTGACAGAATTAGTTTTATGTCATAAGTCGGGACCGACATAGATCAACAATTTATATACCTAACTATTTAACACATCAAGAGTTATAAAGATAAAACTGAATTTAACCAAATTGTGATAGCCAGAACCTGCCAGAACCAGATACAGTGGTGATGCAATTATTTCATATCATATTTTTATCATTGTTACAGCGGTAAAATTCCAAGAAAACCTTCTGAAGACCATGATACAAATTGAAAACACATTCTTCGAGCTGGGCAGATCATGCCAGAGGAATTGCCTAATTATATGCGATAGGGGCGCGATGGATGCCAGTGCATGTAAGTGTAAACATAACATTATAATCTTTATGACTCATCGGGGTGGGATTCCTCATTCGTGTGATTTTTACACACAGACAATTTTGTTTTTATTACTACAAGAGACCCGATTTCCCGATGACTCATGTCCGGGTTTATGTACTGAATTGTTGGACTTTAATATAATTTGTACTTTATTTATTGTGTGTACCTACCTGCAGTCTTCGTTTATCGGATTGACTACTAGGCATACTTGAGGGAAAAGTTAATTATCAACTTATCACTCAGCAGTGTAGCGTATCAGATTGGTAATCGAGACCCTGTTTGAACCCAACTCCACTTGGTAAAATTATCGACGTCAATCTTGAATTATTTCCATTCTTCGGCTTACTTGATTTGATTAATGAGAACATTAATAATATAAGACCCACGCATACCTACTAATAGCCTTTAAAAATTGAATGACTATTTCTTCTTTAATTCTACGCGCATAATTTGCCCGAAGCGTAGAAATTAAATTATTACAGGCACTTAAGTATTTATAACGTGCTTCATTCTGTTGTTCGTCATGCAGTTGGTTATCAATTTTATTGTGAATTTACAGAAGCCAACGATATTTAAAATGACTGTCTGACGTTTATGTTATGTCTGCTCTTTGAAGTTGGAAACATTGCCATTAAAGTATATTTTCTTTTCTGAAACATTGTATAAAGCTAGGTAGGCTATAGCAGCTATGTACTGTGGCTATAGTAACAAATATTAATATTTACATACCTACGCATCGTTAATGATGACGATATCATCACGTGCAATAGCATGATTCATAAGTTACGTAAATCATTGATTCGACTACTTAATTTAAAAACGTCCTAATTTATGATAGGTACCGACTATATCAGATTGGAAGATGGCAGGAGAAAAAATAACGACAATTTGTATAATACAAATGTATCGATGTGTGGTTTGCATTATTAGAACTCTGCACACGACGACAATCATTATATCTATCATGTACAATGTATTCAAGATGGAACATTTAGCCCACACACACCTGCCCTATAAATCTTACCAGATAACTGTTTTAGACAAAATTTATGTTCTATACAAAAAGCACATTTGTACATATAAATAAATATTAAACAATGTTTTTTTGGCATTTCTGTAAAAGTTTTATGCAAAATTTCTGCTCCTGCAGCCTGCGGCTTCGTCCGCATGGAATTCTGATCCTGTTCCCGCTATCCATGGGAACCTATTTCAGGGATGAAAAGCCTATGTGTAAATCCAAAATATAATTTATTCCTGTACCAGATTTCAGATAAATCCATTCACCCGTTAAGAACGTGATTAAGTAACAAACATGCAAACATCTTCACATAGAATAGGATAGGATTTTTGTAATTCTCAGAGGGCAGAGTATATATTTCGTGTTTTGTTTATTACTATAAAACACGTTTTAGAGATGAGGTGATATGTAAATTGGCATGTGTTAAGCTAAATTTGTCGCTGATTGTACCAAACACATATAATAGTGCTATTATGTCATGACGTCAATGCAATTCTTTTAGACTATGTACATCAAACATATAGATATGTTTATCTTGCTAAAATTACTCGTAGTAAATACGTTGATTGTTGCCTCACGGTAAATGAAATCTTTATTTGCGTACAAAGATACTTGTTGTATATTAGTAGATTAGAGGACGGACTTTAAAGTGTAATGCTACGGTCACACGCGCGCCGTGCAGCCCGGCGGGCTGCACGGCGGGCTGCGCGGCATGCAGCCCGTCCCGGGCCGGCGGACATTCAAGCTGTTCACACGCACGCCGTCGTGTCAGTCAGTGCCAGAATGGCGAGCAGCGAGGATCTCGGTGTTGTTGCTGCCATATCCTTTGGCTTAACTTATTTTTATTGGAAAAAGAACGTCAAAATTGTCTCGTTTGACCATTCCGCCATGTTGTAATCTCCAATCGTAGCGACTTTCTTAGCAACGTTGAATGAAGATCCACTCGTCGCGAAAGCGCGGGAGCGACTAACTGCCCGCGCGCGTGTAAACAGTAACCGGGCGCCCGCACATTCATCCTTTGAACTTTGCCAAAAAACCGACACTTGCCCGATTCACGGCATTCACGTTCACAGGTGCGTTCACGGGCTCGGGCGTACCGTTTACACGCTCGTGAATGTGAATGTGCACGTTGAATGTAGAGTTGAACGCGCGCGTGTGAACCTACCATAAGGCGTACTGAAAATAAAATCTTCACCACAGATATCCTATAGAGATAAGGTCAAAAGTGGTATAAGTTGAATGATTCCTGTTCAATACACTATCGGCCCAGTCATTTGATTAGATCATCATCCTCGGAGCCGTTACCCAATTCATAAGAAAAGTAAAAAAGAAATGTAGAAACGTGCAGGGATGAGGTGACATCACCATTTGGTTCAAATCATTCCGACAACAAACAGCAGCATCTTTTTTCATCAATCTCAGTGCCTGTAAGCGGGGTTTGAAAAAGCACCTAATGAGGCTGTCGAGCTAACTAACAACATTATGGTATTTTTGGCATCTCATCTACAATTTAAAATTTATCTATACGTCTAATAGCAGATATTTTAGCTTCTTCTAAACTTAAGAACGGCATTCTGGCCGACTGAAATGGACGATGGCAAAGAAAATGTTTTTCGAAGTATGCGTGTTATGCCAATCTGTTGAAGTGATTATTTCTAGCTTTATTGGCTACTAAATGTCGTAAGATAGACTAGACGAAATTAATTCTGATGCTCAAGCGAACAAATCGCTTTATAATATAGATTCGAGCAGCAATGCTCGAATTCATTTTTGTAAGTTATGAGGAAAATTTGAATAACTAACACGATAAGGTCACAGTGCCTTCAAAAATATACCTTCCAATAATTGTCAGTATAGGAAGGTAAAATAATTGGGAGCAGCATTTTTTCTTGATAACAATAATTGTGCACATTCCTTCAGATAAAAACGTGTATTTCAGGGTTATTGGTATTAAATTGCTCTAAGTATTTCCGGTGGTAAAGCTAATTCTTTCTCAGTAAGAAGAGGTTCGAACTTCCACTAGCAGTATACCATTTGCAGTAATTGCATTTCGTACGATCTGTTAGCGACATTTCTTCGCCCTCCGGATTTTCTTGCAGGTGGTTGATGCCGAGTAACAATAGATTTCTGATGTTGCAACTGCTCAATGACGGCCGTGTTTCTGTTTACTAATTTAGTAATTATAAAAAAAAACAATAAGTAGGTGCTTGTGCTATAATTGCGTGTCTATTACCGTTGTTAGCATAATGAGTTGAATATTGCATTATCGCACATTGCATTACCTGGAATAACCATCGTAATAGTCTTACTAGCACTATCAGATAAATTAATGTAATTAATCAAATTAAAGTCTTATATAAACACATGACTTTTACAAGCATTTAGCCACTTATGACATCATTATACTCATATGACTGATTACACATGACTCCTAGTACGTATTACCAGTAATTGTAATCGAAAATTTAGCAGAAAACTAGATGAAAACGAGCTGAGAAACGAGTGCGAAATAGTGAGTACTATAACTACTATTTACTACTATGAATCAGCAGGAATAAGCCATCTCGACTAGCCAAAAACAATTTTACTGCGTTTTACATAGTCTTTGAGAATATAACCATGACTAAGTAATACTATAATACATCGTGCAATTTTTAGACCCTCTGGCAATGGTGACGCGCAAGGCACACCCCAGTTACGGCAAGCGATCATGGCCTAAGGTAACCGCTTACCACCACAAGGTAGGCCGTAAACTAAGGCATTAGTAAAAAAATACAGAGGTTTACTAATGCCGTTAAATTATTCTCAATTATCTAGTTTCTCAATCCGGTAGGCAGCAGGCTCTAGTCTAGACAATAGAGTTGCATGCAATTTTTCGCTAATACCGCCAACATTCAATTTCCCGTTTGGTTAATAGATACAGAACCACCGTTATTTTGTAAATGAAATGAATAAAACAATTTAATAAGTAAATAACACTTTTAAGACCCATTCTCTAGCTTCTTAATTTTAATATATTTGGATTTGTAGAAGTCCTTAGCAATAGCCACCATAAAAAATAAAATAAAAAATAAATACAAGCGGACCTTGGTCTCCAAAGTGCAAACTTTGGATGTGACTAAAAAATCACTTTGAGGATGATGCTTATGATAATGATATGTTCAAATTGAGAAGGAATCTTTTTAGCTACGGTAACGTTGTCAGTTGCTTCACGTAAGCCCTCGATAGTGCAGGTGGAAGGGCACAGAGTGGGCAAGAGAGTAAGTGCAATATGGACTGATATGGGGCACCGCAATCGCCCCACTTTGTCATGTTTTCCTTATAATGGCCAACTTGGGCCCACAGGCGATTCAATGACTGCCAAGTTGACCACTGGAGATTGAGAAGGAATGAAACACGAAGACGTGAGAACATTAAGTGTATTTGTAAATTCTAAAAACATCTCATTCAATCATTACAGCTTATACCGATACATTTCACGATTCATTCCAAACACTCCAAATAAAACTGTATTTGCAAACTAAACAAAGCAGGGTATGCAGAATACAACTACAACAGTGTATCGTAATAATCTCGTTAATTTACAGTGTTTTGACTGCAACTTCTAAAGAGGTCATTCGGTCTGATACGAAATCTAAATTTATTCTCTTCGCGTCATATTTAATGGGCTATCAAATTATTAGAACTGTCGTCGTCGTACAAAATATGACTTGACTTTTGAGTAATAATAATAAAATCGATCACTGATGCGCAGATAATAACAGCAATGTTTGTAAACAGTCGCACTGCGGTTGTAAGCGGTTAGGCTTATAGTTCACCTTGCTAGCTGAGAACGCATTGGTGGACCTCTCAAATTCTCTGGATCTATATCATTTTGTCATCAATCAATTCATGTATAGTTGAGCGATGCTTTTAAGCACATATAGGCGGACACCGCCCTCAGGGTAGTAGTCCGTTCAGGCCTTACCTTCCTCGTCTTATTCGAGGGGGTTATTTGCTATCAAATACCATTTTTTTACCGTTTACCTTTACTGTTAATAAACGAAAATAAAGTTGGATCTCTCAGGCATTCCTGTCCTTCAACTTGTACTATTAATTTGTAACTATAAATAAGTTTATAATCATTATTCTCTATTATTCTCCACTGATATGTTTGTAGCCCACACACGTGCGTATAAGCTCCACATATTCAGGGTGTAGATATGAATCTGTATTTATAGAATTTTTACACGATTCAGCTGTGATCTGATACTTACGTTTCTTAGGAATAGATATGAAGGCACCAGGTCATAAAGCTGCCACAATTGCAATTGTAAAAATAAATGTATGTCAAGGTATTACATAAAATTGGCGAACAGCCGAACGCTATAATCACTGATATCATTAATATAACAAAAGTAGTAGTGTGTTTGTTTTAACGATTTTCTTTTTATATTTACAGTTATATCAAAGGAGAAATGGGAGGCTATGTGTCTGGCCAACAACTGGAACAGTGTGGAGTTAAGAGACAACAGGTACAATCACATCGTGCACATGGTGTCCGCCGCAAATGGAGCTGAAGACTTCTACTCCTTAGAGGTCAGTAAATACTTTCGGAAACACCTTTCTCTTATAGTGACGTCGCTGTCGTTGATATTATGTAGTGTACAATCACTGATCTAAGAAATTTCAAACTGGAACATGTTTCAAATACAAGCCAGACAAAATCACTTAGCGAATTAGTTTTCTGCTTCCATTGTAGCTATTGCTTTTAATCTTGTAGCAAATTAGTTTACCACTAAATTCACATTGTATTAAACCTTATTACCGAGAAACGAGATCTAAAATCGCTAGTTTATATTTTCGCCTAATTATTACTTCATCTTGTCTTTCTTTTTACAAAATTATTTTAATTTAAACAGCATCACGTTAGTATAAAAAGCACGATGACAGTTACCAAGATTAGGTGAAATTAGATACGTTTATTTAATTGGTTCAAGATTTATAAAAAAGTATATGTGTACATTTTTATACAAATTTATTAAACAAGTTGCAACGTGTGAATTTTTCAACTGAGCGTGGCCAAACTCGAAGTTATGAGGAATAGCGAAAAAGCTCATAGGAGACTAGAAAACTAAAACTGCTCAATTGAAATTTAAAATTGATACTCCTGGTCAGGAATCGAACCTAGTAGTAATCAGTTTCACGGCAATGCCGCAACTTACGAAGAGGGTCCAAACATAGATATCGCTCTTCAAGAAGGCTTACTGCTTCCCCCCTAAAAAATAGTCATATCGTTAATTACCTGTTTTTACCGATCAGGGTAAACCTCATTATTAATCAATATAATTTTCCTTGTCATTTAATTAATCAATACAATCGACTATTGCAATATATGCATACCCACTGCATAACAATTTAGATAAATTATTGAAGATAAGTGACGTGAGTTTAATAGATAATGACGTAATGACCTCACATGCTAAAGAAAGCGATTGGATTCTTAACTACAATAATAGATAAATCATTTGATAAATAAAAATAATTTCTTCGTTGTAGTCGAAATAGTCGGGTTCTTTCCAATGTGCTATAATCCCACACATATCAAATTGCACAACACTTGGTTTGTGACTTGGTGTAGGTATATTTTCACTTCAATACTATACAATTACATGTATAATAATGTACTTAGATGTTTATGATTTATATTATTTACTCAACCGAATGTAATCAATCATTCATGCGTAAGATTTTAAGCCTGACCAAGACCTTTAAAACTAAAAGAAAAACACATCAAAATCCGTTACGTAGTTTTTGCGGCAATCGCGAAAAACAGACATATTTTAGTGTCCTGAATCGTTCATATTAACATGCAGCAAGTTTTTTTTTTAAATACCTATGTATAGTGCACGGCATCTAACTTGGCAAGATTTTGGAGTAGTGTGGGCCCTACTACTCCAAAACCTTGCCAAGTTAGAGGCCGTACACTATACTTGTTTGTGACAAAATACGTCGCATAGAAACAAGTAGCACTATATCTTCAATGTACAGCTACTTTACAATTTTATCATTTATGTTTTGAATAAATGTTTCATGAGCATGTAGTTCAAGCATGCTTTTTAAAAATTCTATGTCTTATCAAAACATGTCTTTTGTGTAACGCAACGAGTAGTACCAAAATCGCAAAACATCTTAATATTTTGTTCCGAAATATACTTTATCGGCTGTAAAAGGTTAATATAATACAATACCTTTTGGCTTCTATTATCTAATTTATTTCTCAAATCTAATTCTGAGTCATAGATAAAAGCTTTTGTTAATAATATTTTGTATACCTTAAACATAATAAGTATCATACTTACACACAGATAGGGCAGGGCCCCTTTTTATGAGCCATGCTAAGTAGGCCTCTAAGAGCAAACAATAGGTAGGTACATACATCACCACGTTATCATAATAGTCTGTTATTACTTCTTTTTATAATAAACTATGTATACGACCAAATACTACGCTGTTATAAACACGTAAAAGGAAACGTGACTGAAATAATAAAACACTACAGAATGCAATTTTCATTGTATACCACCGGTGTTTGTTCAAACTCACGTGTGCCTACCTCAGAACTTGAATATCATCAAATTGACAAGCGGAGAATTACATGGTCATTGACGCCACACGACCATAGATATTCATGTTCTCCATACATCCATACATCTAACAAGTCAAATTCTCCATTAATGGTCCAATTTGTAGCCATGGCATTCATCGTAACATTGACCATGAATTTATGTTATCAAATGTTTGATGGGTGATGGAAACCAAATCGCGATTCGTTCATGCTCTACACACATGGAAAATTATCATCGCATCGATCAATAACATTGTTCACGCATTTTCGATTGTTTTTCTATCAACGGTGAAGGTGCCGCACAAGTCAAGGTCTAGGTACAATCAACAAAACTATCTTGTATCACAATTATAACTGACTAGATGTTACCCGCGTTTCCGTTCACGTCGAATGTCGGCTATCGCGCGTGGACGTCCAACGTTCGTCCAAAGCTTCAAAGCAATACTCCTTCCAACCATTTATTTAACGTTTGTCAGCTTAATTATTTGTCATATAGTTATTTCCAAATGCGTAACCTGATCAATTGCAAACAATAATCGACTTATTACTACAATATTTCAAATTTTATAGACTTGCTCCATCATTTTGATATTTTTCATTAAAAACAGATACAACGAGTAGCAAGAATATAATAGTCGACGTCAATGTATTTGTATTTGTATTAATCTTTATTGTACATATAAACTTTTATGGTGAGTACATAAAAGGGATATTTAGGTACAAAGGCGAGCCTACGTTAAGTGTAAACGATAATTTGCGATTCAATAAATTGCAGTGAATAATTAGATGCGGTTGTCGAGCGAGTGAATTATCGCATATTTCAATTTAACCGAAGCATTTAAAGCATTTAAATTTTCAAAATGGGTTATAAATAGGGTAGATACATGTTCATGATTTGCCAGGCTATATATATTTTTTGCCGCCCATTTTTAGGTTTACTTTTAGGATTAATGCAACAATTACATTATGAAACCGCCGTCGAACGTTAAATAAATGGTTGAAAGTATAATCAATTAATCATTCGTATATTTATGACCTCTTAAACGCATTAAGTAATTGTAATTAGAATTGGTGACGGATGGAGACTGGTACAGGAAATGTAGCGAATGCCCTTCAATTCTTATGTTATGTCCTGTATATTGTATGTTTATTTCGAAGTTACAAAAGTCATATCTTAATTTATTCCGAATTTAACGCGGACGAAGTCGTGGACAATAGCTAGTATGCAATAAATAAATAAATTGATTCATGACATGTGTTCATAAGCTGTTTATTAAATCTTTTACAGAAAACGTTGTCTAAATAAGTTTTGGAGATAAATGGGAACATTCTTTTTTGCATATATAAAACATAGGCACTCTAATAAATTCATGGCTAAAACGATCGATAAAGGATTGTAAGACATAACTTTACTATAACTCGTTATGGCAGTCTTTAAGGATTATATTATCATTGAACGGAAATGATATCGTAAATCATGATGAATAATGTCCCGCAATACATAATCCGATTACCTGAATGTGATGGCAATTCTACTGCTCATTTGACCCAGTTTATTTTCGAATGTACCTCTACATTTAGAACAAAAAAAATATTACGCTGTAAGTTAGTGCCAACTCAAATAAATTTAGGCAGTATAAATAGTATAGTAAAACAAATTTTTGTTTCCAATTATATAATGTGTATAAAATAAATATTAAACGCATAGCGTGCATCCTTATGCTGCACTTTCTATAACAACAATAATATTGGCACAATGCCATCTAAGATCAGCTGTATCAATATCGAATGGCCGATAAACGAATGTATGACGTGGCTAGCAAATACCTTTTACTCGTATATTTTGAATTCATAAACATAGACAAAGGATTATTGTTGTTGATTTAAAATGATCCGATTACCTACGCGCTTAAATTATAACATAACTGTTAGTTTGACCTGTTGAAGTCATTAATTTATAATTTAAAACAAGTTAACATTTACCTAATCCATTAACCTATTTAGTACCTACTAACTAGAGTATCTACTCTGAATGTAATAATAATGAAGTATAATATGTTATCCACAGGACCATGCATGCCGATCAGAGGGTGTAGAGCTCGCCCGGGAACTGGATTACAATGCAGCCGCAGCGTGGATCGGTCATCCATACTTTGACGTCATCGACAACTCGACGGACTTCGACAAGAAAATGAACCGCCTTATCGCTTGCGTGTGCCAGAAGATCGGTCTCGATACCGGCGACCGCCTCAATGTCAACTCTAAGAAACGCAAGTTCCTCGTCAAATCTCCACTTGCCGCCGACTCAGAGTTCCCCGCCTTCCAGGACTTCGATGTCGTTCACAACTACTTGCAGAGTGATTTACGCAAAGCCCAAGTCAGACTTCGCAAGCGTGGTCAAAAGGGCCACTGGTCTTACATACACACGCTGAGAAAGTTTCACCCTACGAACGGGCAGTCGGTTGAAGTGCGAACGCAGCTTACTCATAGGGACTACTTGAATCTACTCCCGCAACGTGACGACGCTCATTTCACTATCTTCAAGAAGAGACGTTGCTTCATATACAACAATCAGTACTACCAGTTGGATATGTATAGACAGCCTACTCATCCCAGGTGATTTACTATTCGAATTCTACTATACATATATTTACGTAGGTACATAATTATTATGTTATAAATAAAACAAGTTCTTCCTCTATAAATATGCTACTATACATACATATTTATATTTACATCGGAAAATACCGTTATTATGTTCAGGTAATGAAATATCGTGTGTATAGATAGGATTGTTTAACTATGTAATAAATTTTATTGGTTTTAGATTTTATTTTATTTTATGTTATTTTATTTTATTTTATTTTATTTATTACTTTTAGGTAGATGTATTATAATAATGATTGGTATGTTTTCAGGTGTCGGGGTTTGGTCCTTTTGGAGACCTATAGTGCTGCGTATGACCAGAGCGCGCTGATAGCATCACTGCCCAAGTTTTTGACTATCGAGAAGGAGGTGACTGGCGACCCCAACTATTCCATGTACAATTTGTCGCTGAAGGAAGACTGGAAAACCTCAAAAAGGTACTACACGGGCCACGACTGCCATGGTAAGGACAGCAGCTTTGCTATTTCGAGTGTTGATGGTGTACAAACTTATATTTATTCGTCGCTGACTTATAACGTCTATGACAAATGTTATTGGAAAAGAAAGAATAGAATATGGCATAATGTTCCGTTAACATTTTCATCAGACTTTATAACGTTTTAATCTCTGTCAGCTATTTCTGTGCATGCGATACTTGTGATGTAAACACTGGCGTAATTGTGTCATAGTATAGAATAGATTAGTCACCCCTATTAGTTCCGGTAGTCATTTTTATTACTAGTTCTTTTTATCAGGTACCTCCTTTCTATATAATACTTTGTCTAGTTTTTGTCTCATTAAATATCACACATTCGATGTTTGCACTAAACGTTATTATCTCTTATGCAGTTATGATTTGAAAAAGTAGTTACATAATGCATAATATGAATGCTAGTATGCGCAGGAGGTAGCACCGTATTCATGTGTGTGTATGTGTGGAATAGTGACCCGACGACGGGCTTCCCCTTATATATTAAAGGCAACACGTAATTTTCCAGATACGAAGAGCATAACTCGGGGACATAAGTGCTCTAGTATATGCTCTACAGATGGTACCACTAATATGGACTACTAACATTGCGATTCAAGAGTGTAGAGTTTTATTTCGTATATGAGCATTATTTAGTTTACACGTGACTAACACAATTGCGCCAGTGTTACTGCGAAACACGTAAATTGGGGTTAAAAGAACCTTTTCTTTTGATTTATCAGGTCATAATAAAACATTAAATGGCCACAATGATGACAAGCCAAACGGCTTGAACGGCGTTGGGAAAATGAATGGGTGTGTAGGTGAGAAAGTAAATGGGCACTCTGATACCAAAATGAACGGACACCTCGCAGGAAAGCCCAATGGGTACATGGCGGAGAAAGTAAATGGGCACAGCAGTGACAAAGTCAACGGGTACAGTGTTAAACCAGGTCGTGGCAAGATGAACGGAAACGTTGTGAATGGAAACGGGCCCGAATACGACGTGAATGAAATGAATGGTTCTGCTCATGATGCCGAACTGGAGGACTATAAGAAGAGTCACAGAATGGATCTCGGATCACCAAAGATTACAAAGGTCGCCGTAAAGATTTAAAAGATAATTAATTTAATCTATTTTAGATTTTGAAATTTTATCAAATTCCACTTTGTAACACTTCAATATACACCAAATTGTGAAATACCATTAATATTAAGATTTACTTAATGTAATACTACACTTAACTATCGCAAGTCATCGTTAAAATGAATCATGTATTGCTCTTAAAATATTGTATTTATTCAAACTAATTGTATAAATTGCCAAATGAACTATTTTTGTAGTATTCCTTGAAAATAACAATATTTTACATAGGTAACGCGTCCAAGGAACACCACTGCATATTATAAGTATTAATCTGTCTGAAATGAATACTTCAGATACAATGAAATGTTTTATATTGTTTGTGCCTTTCTACTATATGATATACATATACCTTTCGTAACTTATTAATGTAATAACAAAATACATTATATCATTTTCACGGAGTAAATAGTACTTAAAGTATCGCAATAATATCCTATAAGTATTGTTGCAGTATGTTGAACACAGTTAGTATGTTAGGTTTTATGGTACCTAAAGCGATAGCATTTTATTTATAGACTTTAATTTAATTCTGTAATGATATTAGCGAGATGTCATAAGTAGGGCATTGCAGTAAATCATTTTAATTTATAGATGGAGTTGTGGATTTTAAATATTACTCGATGTTGTGAGGTCACGTAGATCAATCGCACTTGTTTCTTTCAAGGGGTCCAAATTACTAGCGATAATTAATCCCGTTCGTATCAAGGAGTTCACTAATAAATGGTCCCCGAAGTTACTTATTAGTGGCCTTTTTAGCGTTGGATTTGTGTACTTATTATAGAATATATTTTTGATCTAATAATTTAAAAAATATATTTATAAATTAAATTGAACGTAGAAATTGATGTCGTTGCAATGTCAGTTCTATTTTTGCCGTCGAAGGAGACTAGTACTTACGCAAAATCATAAAAATTAATTTTACATAAAGTATTTTTAAGCCACCGTTAAAATAGTTCAATGTATGAAGATTATACGTCTACTGTATAGCGGTTTGCTAAATAGCTCTCAAGCTATTCAATCGTTTGGCAAAGATCCACGGTAGCATTGTTAATGGCTGTGCTATTATAATTGAGCAATTGAGAGCTCTATTTGCATAGAGTTACTGAGCGGTAGTTGGCGTAGAGCGTGCCAACTGAATTTTATCTAAGAGCCGTTTGCACCAAAAAGTATAAATGAAAAGCGTGTCTTATTGCCAGTGTAATTAAAATGAAATTTATACACAATTTTCTTGTAGAGCATTGGCTTTGAATATTGTATTTAAAAATTCATTTGGTGCATCGTGCTGATAGCTTTTGGACGTAAAAATCTCAGAATTGCATGTGTAAAACTTCTAGCATTATTTCTTAATAAAGAAAAATGCATCATTGATATGTTGATTTTATTTCATGTTCCTTGTGCAGCAACACTTGTACTTAGTCTGTTACCTACTGATTAATCACGTCCACTGATGTTTTGACGACGTGTATATCTATTTGATTACAATCCAACTAATATTATAAATGTGAAAGTTTGAGTATGGATGTTTGTTCTCTTTCACATAAAAATGCCGAACGGATTTAGCCGGAATTTGGTACAGGGATAGATTATATTATTATAGTTTGGAATAACACGGCTACTTTTATCCCTGAAATAGGAAGTAGGCACGGGAACAGATAACCACAAACCGCGTGGAACAGCTACTTTATCTATATAATATGAAATGAACTTTGTCCACTACCATAGACAACTTGTACTTATACATAGCTAGCTAGACCTTATCAGCGGGGGATGAAAATGCAGCAATAATGGAGTTGTTACGCTCTCCCTTATGGGAGGGAGGGATGCATTGACTAATGACTGGCGAACGGCATGCATGGTTGGATCGGCCGTCCGTTTACGACGATTATTCATAGTGTTATTTATAGTTGGATATACCCTTCCTCTTACATGTCGCATGTCGGTGGGATATACCTAGCCATTGACGTCACATCTCCCAGAATAGCTCTACCTACTCCAGTTAGTGTTGAGAGCCATAGATTTTTTAAGGGTCGTTCTACTATTGACGCAGACGTTACACTTTCAAACATTGTCAATGTCTGTGCGTATTGGCAAGATGCCATTGGTAGATTCTTCCAATCTTCCAAAGCTCAAAATTGCGTTCAACATAACTCTTGTGAAAACAGAGCTGGATGATAGGAAATCATTTGCCTAAAAACGCAACATAGTTGTTTTGTTAGCGGATTATAGGTCCTCAGGATCAACTGTTGTTTGGGTGTGCCGCAAGGATCCATTCTTGGTTACCTACTCTTTATGCTGAGATCCCAAGGCCACCAGAGATTGCTTACTTATCTTATATGTAGCTTACTTACCGTAGTAAGTGCGAGTTTTGGATGCAACTGGTGGCGCTCGAATGTAAAGAGAAGCTGATTTAATTGGTGTGCTATTGTTGAATAATTTAGAAGGCAGTTTTTTTTTCTTTTTTTTTTATGTCGGTCACGTCAACATGACTTCACCTCGCCTGATGGTAAGCTGAGGCAAATCTCTAGAATGGGAGTCACCATTGCAAACACCGATAGTGCCAAAATGGTGGCTCTCAGCTTGACGGCCCCATCAAATGCTCTTTCACGCCCCGCTTAAAGGACCCGGGACTGTATGAGGAAGGAAACACGTGAGCTGGTAAAGAATTCCAGGTTTTGATGGCAGTAGACTAGGTCGTAAGTCGTAAATTTATAGTACCTGTGTATATTCTGAAAAGCAAGCTACGAACGAAAAACGAATTGTTTCAACTCTTCTAAAAATATAGGTAGATAAAATATACCTAATCCAAAATAAGTATGCAGGTTTATCATTAGAATGAAACATGAAATCGAACAGATGGACATTTTTATTTATAACATATTACGGTAAGTATACATAATACCTATATGGAATGGCTGAGTAATAACATAAAATTGAGGCTAAATAACAGTAGGTAAGAATGTAGAGAGATAATCATCCTAATTAACAGTCTACAGTATTTCTAGTCACTTTATACCCTATATTATCAAATTGGTTGCCTATACCTGTCTATTCTATTTACTACATCATATTACATATATTGCACATTACTACAACACTTGCTTCATTGAGGATGGGTGAACATCAAGTAAGAGATTTTAGCTGTTTGATGGTTAACTATAATCACTTAGCATATATACAACTGAAAGTGAATCATGTTATGGTATGGGTCCTACTTCTTGGGATGAACTATGAACTGTATTCCAAGTTACTAATGTAACCCTAAGCATTCTAACTAAATACATGACATGCATAACAAACATACTTCCCGATTAATTGGTGGGATTGATTTTTCTAAGTTTTATATCTATGGTCTAGAAGACAAACAGGCTATGGACAAAAAATATGTTCAAAGAATATGAGCCTTATGTTGGTCTAAAAGAAATGCTAAGTGCAGAATTTTGCAATAACACATTTTGTCTTCTAGACAATCGAAATTTTCTATATCAGAATAGCAGAAGGTACGGATGTATATTTATGTAAATGGTATCATTATGGTTTATGCTATTAAATGGTACCAAATCACGAATTTTACTTTGTGCTAATAATCTATCCTTAATTTTTATTAGCATCTTTTATTTTTTGATCTCTATACATTTTGAGTACTTTCTTCCCAGGTACCAAGTTTTGGCTCAGACCTGGCCTCTTTAGTTTCTTCTTGTCTGCACCCCCCTCCCAGACAGCATCATCGGTGGGTGATACTGGATCAAGAACTGCCAGTGGCGGTAAAGCAGCTGTCATTGTCCCCATGCCTTCACATACAACAGCCTTGAGCTTCTGTAACAATTAAAAAAAACAAATGACTGGTAATCAAATACAAGAACACTGAATAAATACAATAGAAATGGTGGTAGAGCTATGGTTTTTCAAACAAGTAGGTATAGACTATTTTGATCAGGAATGTATTGATCTGCTATTAGTGACTGTCATATCATATCAACAATACTAAATGAATACCCTGAAAACCCACAATGACTTTACCAACAAAAAACCTTAAGAAACATTGCTTTTAAGTGTATGAATGCCATTTATTGAAAAGTTATCCAAAATGGTATTTTACCAGACAAGAATTTTTAGATTTTTCTACTGTGGGTTTAGGTTTATCCACACTTTAAAATCTATCTTTTTTAAATCATATTTAACTACATTCCTACTTCAAATTAGAAGGTCTTCAATTAAATTGCTGTCACATTTTTTTTATATGTTAAGATCTAGTCAATTAAAATTGGCAAATCCATTCATTTTATATGAACAGAAAAATCTCCATTCAATGCTGTGTTATATAATTATGTAGGTACTGCTGTAGATAAACAAAGTTATAAATAAATTAAATAAAATGACCAAAAACCTGGATTAGTCCGATGATAATGCGAGACTTACAAGAAGTATTTTTATTTGAGTGAATTATAAAAGTTCATTATATTCACCTGTTTGTCTGCCTCCATTTCTTCTTGAGACTTTTGTATGTCTGTGTCATGTGCAAACTTGCAGTTGTGCCCGAAGCGACAGCGGCCTTTTCTGTAGTTCCAGCATATCCGTTTGCCATTTATCATCTGTGTGTTGTCTTTACCTGGAACCTTACAGTCAACGCCTATGTACTTGACGATTATATGGACAACTCAATACTAAACATTTTTCACAGAGAATTTTAATAACAGATGCTATTGCTTCTGTATAAATTTGAAGCAAATATACAATATATTATCCTATAAATTTAGCTCAGAAAAAGTGAACTTCCAGGGACTTGAACCCATGAATAGACCCAGTGTCTAATTTAAAAAAATATGTGTCTCACATTAGATATAGGTAGCAAATGCTTATGTTAATTTAACAAGTTGAAGCTACATATTGTTAAACTTAAAGCTTCTGAACTCATTGAGTTTTAAAATATCAATAAAATGAAATATTAATTAAAACATAGCTGTGTATTGTATAGGATTAGGGAATGCAGTAAGTGCTATCATGCACAAATTAAGAACCAGTTTGTAACATTTTAATCTTTCAAGACATCATTAGCTAATAGGAAGTCAACATCTACCATTTTAACATGTTTCTCAAGTATCGCAGCCTTTGCTAACTCGGCTTCAACGAAAGGATTCGAGAATACCGAAGTTTGTATGCTGCTTTCTCCAATAGCGGGCTTTGGTAGTTTGGGTTTTGAATTCTCCGTTTGTAACCTGTAAACCGATGAAAGCAAATTGTAGATGATTGGCACACAATAATGATCTAATCTTTTTTTAGTATCAGGTAATCACTTGTCATTTTCAGTCGAATCTTCTTCTGAATCACTGGAAGATGAACCGTAATCTAAGAGAGCGTTCATATTTATAATAACCAGGATTATAATAGTGGTTATAGCTAATAACGGTAATCACAGGACTCAACAGCTATGTAAATTAAACAACCATGCTTTCAGCCTTGAAAGGTAGGTAGTAAATAATAATGATTGTAAATTTGTAATCGTGAATGCACACAGAGAAACTCTGAACTCGTAGTACAAATTTAATGTCAGTTTGGTTGCTTCACTTGCTTGATGCTTCAGTTCAGTTGCTTGATAGATAAAGAAGCGTTATCAATGGATCAATGAATGCGAAAGAAAGAGATGGCTACATGCTTCATTGTGCTCACTCGCACTCCTCAGAATGGAAAAAGACGGGAAAAAGGAAATGTAAAAAAGCGTAGGGAAAAAAAAATTAATAAACGTCATTCATCAGAGACGTTACGTTACACGCACGCATAATTTGGTTTGAAATGTGTGTGATAGCAAAACACGAATAAAATATTAAATCAATGACTTTAAAAATATGACAAAGATTTAATAACAAATATTCACACAATAATTACTTAATGTTATTTTATAAATAAATATGTTTTTGATGTTCATTCATTTTGACTTGATCAAAAATAAAAAGAGACCGTAGAGACAGAGTGAGCTCGCGCTTATGACGGCTTTGCTTAATATAAATTCTACCAAATTTTGAATGCGGGTTGTGAATGGCAATTTTTTCTACGTTTTGATTTTAAATTCTATTTTCGTATAA
This sequence comes from Lithosia quadra, assembly GCA_963576445.1. NCBI lineage: Eukaryota > Metazoa > Arthropoda > Insecta > Lepidoptera > Erebidae > Lithosia > Lithosia quadra. The sequence goes on along the minus strand of OY754877.1, from coordinate 14,885,085 downwards.
CGTTTAATTTTTATATAATTTAAGTACAATATTATTATATGTCAAAAAACTTCTTTTTTGCTGGTGGAAGCCTCGAACTTCACTTCACCAGCGCTAAATATTAGGGAGGTATTCAGACTCGAACTAACTTACATCTCACGTTACCCCTGAGACCGTGACTGGCTTTGGCCACCACACCATCATAACAAAAAAAACAATACAGCGAAATGGTTAGCAATACGCCTTCGTTGGAATGCATGCGAAATGTGTTCTATCATTATCATACAGTATACAACTATTTAATCCCTCTATACAGTCTACACGTTCTTATCTTAAAGAATGCTTTGAATGCTTGCATGACAAGCAAGGAAAACCTTCAGGTCTTCAGGAAATTTAAACAATTAAAAATGCCAATGCATTTCGCAAAACTCAAAAGGTAGCCGGTACGCCTGCTGATTTACGGACAAGACTCTGGCGCATAATTTTCCCTCTCAATAGATGGCAGACACTCCCATTAGAGTTAAGATAAGCTAAACCAAACGGAGGAAAAGTGATGGACGAAGAATAAACAGACCCAGGGGTCCAAGGTCAAGGCTTTCGGTTGCATTAAATGCAACCGAAAGCAACTGTACGTGATAGGATGGATGGATGAAAGGAATGGTTTTCTGTACCTAGACTTTTTTCTGCAGAATACATCTAGTATATTCTAAACCCAAACTATAATAAAATTTGAGTTAGAGTTTTTTTTCTAAGCATAACTTAGTTTGTAATAACAAAATAAATTATTTACATTAGGAGAAAGGAGTAACTATGAACCTTTGATTATATAATCAAATCTATGAACAAATAAAAGTTTAGGTGTTGAAAAATTTCTCCCCGTAGAACTGGAATACATTACAAAAAATTTTGCATTTATATTTTTAACCCGAAAAGTAAAAATATACATGACATGTTGTATGTAGTGCATTCATTTTATGGATAGATCAATAGTATGATGAAAAGAAACACGTGTCACTTAAACTAACCAACTTTCATTGTTTTTTAATACCATTTCTAAAGCATTGGTAGATTATAGTAGTTTTTTAGAATTTGTAAATGGAATCCCCATAATTTCTTTTTTCCCATAATTTTGAATGTGTGCGAGTGAGACAAAGATTCTTGCTAGTTTGCCGTGTAGTGACGGCGGCATCAATTTCTGAATTAATTACCATTTGTCGCAAAAACTGCGCGTCCTTTATCTTTTCTAAACCAAAATCTTAAATTTTATTGCTGGTTGTGTTGATTAGTGATCTAAATGGCATCAGATGATGAAGTAGACGGTTCTTTTGCAGGTAAATGTTCAATTTAACTAGCATGTCATAGGTAAGCCGCGAATAGCGGTATCATGTGTTTACTTGCGGTATGCAATTAAAAATTTAGAAAATTTTGGGTTCCGTAGCTTATTTTTCACTTTTTTATACGCTTTATCATAATGAACTGTTAACGGAAGAGTGATTTCAAAGAGTGTTAAGTTTGTATTTGTTATTTGGTGGTTGTAAATATTTTTAAGTGGCAGTTTGTGACAGAAAAGAACATGCGATATCCCCTCATTACTACTTAACAAAATGGACGCCGCCAAACAAAGGGATTAGTGACCTTAGCGCTAAGATTGTGGCTGTGTTGCAGAATGTACTATCCTAAACGGTTTCCTAGAGCGACAACATGTGCGTGGTTTGAAGGACAGGTTTGACCAGTTTATTGTGAACTTGCAGGTGACGAGGACGTTGAGGAAGGTGAGGGTCAGAATGAGAACTCTGGAGAGAGTGACGAAGCTCCACCAAAGGTATTATTCATTCATGATCTGAGTTTTATGCTATAGGTATGGTGTCAAATATTTGTAAACACTATATTTACTGCTATGTGTATTTTTAAAAATAAACAATGCATAAATTTGCGAGTATTATTGCAGGAGGATGAAGATTATTCTCCAGAAGATGGCAGAAAAAAGAAGAAGGGCAAGAAAAGGAAAGCCCGCGGAGAAGAAAAGAAAGGTAGAAAGAAAAAGAAGAAGCGAAAGAATGAGAGTGAAGAGGTGAGTTTTTTTGTAACCAAGGCTTTCACTTTTTATTTTAAGCTATTCCAGGTATTAAAAGTTACTTTTTAAACTTATAACAATATAGTTGCTAATTTGAAAGTGATTATTACAGTTGCATAATCATGCCAAATTGCACTCTACGATTGCAATTTGGCTGCACTCTATGATTGCACAGATGGCACATACAATTTAGTGGTCACCTTGCCAACTATTACTGTGTTAAGTGTTGTCGGTTTGATTCCCACATAGGCCCTTCATTTGTTTTATTCACAAATCTCTGAATCTGTGTGTACCTTATTGTTTAATTTTATGTGTTTATGAAGTTCTATGCAACACAGGTACATGAAAGTTGTCTGTTTAAAATTTATAAACAAAATAAAGAGCACTTTTCATAGATTATTTTTACATCTGTGGTACCATAGATACTGTATTATTTTCAATATCAGTGATTTGTGTTTATACTGCGAAAAATTGCAAATAGCAGAAAATTTATGTGATAACTCATCAAATTCTAGTATAATAATTACCTAGAAATATTTATTAGAAAACTGTATGAGTTTAGGCAGCTGATTAGAGGTAGCCCTTCTTTACACCTATTTTCTTGAAAATTTTAATAAAACGCTTGTATTTATATAAAAACAAAACTAGGTAGTTTATTTAACAATTATTAACACTATGAGCTATAGTTCACAGCATCTAACTTGGCAAGATTTTGGAGTAGTTTGGGCCCCACTACTCCAAAACCTTGCCAAGTTAGATGCTGTACACTATACTTGTTTACGCATTTTGCCACAAACAAGTAAGTGTACAGCATCTAACTTGGCAAGTTAGATGCTTTGCAATATAAATGCCTGAGATCTGGACTGTTTCAGACAATCTTCCTTTGAGTTTGAGAGTATTTTTCTGAACCTAACAAATGTACTGATCTGCATTTTCATAAATTTTATAAATTTTTGTTACGTGTGCCATACTTGTTGCTCTACACTTTCACATAATTATTATGATACTTTGAATAATATTTCATTATCTGGTCTTATCTGACTTTGTTTGTTTTTATAATACTTGCAGCATTATTTACACATGCAAACTTTAACACTTCATGAAGCTTTTACATTAATTAAACCCCTGTATCTTCCAAATATATGTCTAAAGAAGTACGATTTAAAAAAGAATTAATGTCAGTGCCTTAAATAGAATCATATTTTACCCAGGATGAAGAATTTGGTGTTGAGATACAGGGTGAAGCAGAGGGCGATAGTGACTATGCACTCAGTGCTATGTCTTCCACAAAGAAGTCACGCAAAGGCAGAGGAAGCAAACACAACACACCATCTACTCCTGCCGCATCTGATTCAGGCTCTGGTAAGTGGCAATAAACTGCCATCATAAGTATTTAGTACAAGTAGTTTGATATCTTTGCGTGTAATAGTTTTTACATTAGCAGGTAAAAACATTCATTGGATCATTGTTCACAATATTTAAGCCTTTATAAAAAATGCAGCTGCAGTGGCAATAATAATATGTAAATAATGTATTTACATAATCTATTTTGAGATATTTCGAGATCTAAGGTTATTACAGCATAATAAAAAAAAAATTAATGACTCAAAGTATGACCTGAAGTTCACCATTACTATCAGATAAATTATGTTAATTGTAATTTTTTTTTATTTAACTTTCATAATAGACTTAACATTACCTTATAAACCTAGATAAGGACTGTGTGAGGATAAACCATTCTCTTATTATACAAGTTAAAGAAACTAGTATTATTCTAATACTTTCACCATTTCACACTCAGGCATTCTTTCGAAAATGTTATTTTATTACTTTAGTTTTTTATAGCTACCTATTTATATTTATTTCCAAAAATATTTATTATGCATAATATGTAATTGGTTAACGTATAATCCTTTAGAATCGTTGCTTTTCGGAGTTACGGAAAGCAATGGTAAAAGCTATTTATATGACGTAGTTTCTTTACGCTATTCGAAACTATTGTAAGGCAAATTAATGCTGTTAATACAAGCGATTTCAATAACCAATCCATTTCCGTCTGAAGTAAAGAATGAGTGGGTGGAGGATTTTGTTTGGAATTGCAAAATTGCCGCTACAGTGCAAGTTAAGACTCAATGTCATTAACCTCTTTACCAAGGCTGACTGCACTGCATAATATTTTCACACTAGTCTATTGATTCCAACTCAATGATAATGTTTATGTGGAGAGAACCCATTGTGAATATTAGGACATTATTCCTATTGTTATTCGTGCATCAATTGCGGCTATTATGTGCACTCATGGATTTTGTAGAGTTAGTTATATTTGATCAGAATTGTTCGAAATTTTGTCGTGTAAATAAAGCATCTCAATCTGTTAGCAATGTTGTTTGGTAGATCGATACTACAATGAAAGGTATTGTAGGGTTGTTGTTGCTTTCGAATTTGGGCTGATGAGTGTGATGACCCCATTCATATGAAGCCCTCTTGGGTAAATGCTGTACTATTAATATTACAGTTTATGACTACTGGGTAATCTTAGTCTCTGTTGGACATCACTGGTTTTGACAACAAATTTCAAAACTTAGTAGGTTTCAAAAAATTCAATCTTTTGAAAAGTCAAATTTTGAAAATAATATAAGGTTCAGTGCCCTACGAACTATCAAGTAACCCGGTTAAGTATTATCTCTATCTACCTTTTCATCAATGGTTATGGTTAGAGATTGGTTGCCGATAAAGCGCCTTTATCTATTCATCTAACTATATGACTACAAATATTGATGTCTTATGTAAGATCACAATTTATAACTTTGAATGACGAGTACAATTTATATTCCAAACCAAACTCAAAACACTAACAGTAATCTAAATAGCAAATTGGACGGATTTTATAGGCATATATTTTAATGGAAAAATCTCGGGTGCAATGAACTTACGTATTCGCTTATGACGTAGACTGCCTTAAGAAATGATTACAGAATAGGCAGATCTTAGCAAAATAAATGTATTTGAATTGCAAATAGTAAGGAGTTGGACACTCTAAACACTCATACTGCGCCCAGTGTTAGGCTGGATTTGAACTGTATGTACTTGTTTAGTTCTAAAAATATATACTTAGACCAAAGATTTGTGTGTATGACTTATGTTACCTATAAGACGTAAAAGCTGTAGTCTTTTTAATTTCTGTATGTATTTCTAGCAGGTATGCCAACAGTAGAAGAAGTGTGCTCATCGTTCGCCCTCAGTGACGTGGATATACAATACACCGAAGCTGATTTAGAGAATTTGACTTCATACAAACTCTTTCAACAACATGTTAGGCCGTTACTCGTCAAAGAGAACCCTAAGGTGAGCTGTTTATTTTATTTAATTAACTTTTATTTTTAGTGTCGTAGCAAAAATTCCAAAACAAAACTTTTAGTTAAGTGTATGTTGAGATATCGTTGGTAAGCAAAGCGATTTTGTATTTTTTTTTAGTTTGTCTACATCTTTCTAAGCCGATTTGTTCCGTTCTTCTGGAAGCGCCAGATTAAAAAAAAAAACAATGAAATACAGATACTCGTACAGCTGCTTTGCAAATTATGGGCTTTTCATTGTGTAATGAAAGTACACGACCCACAAGGCTTCTAGCAACAAAAGAATATGTCATAATGGTTTTTGATACATTCTTTTGTCGAGAAGTAAGATTTTTATAGTTAAAATACGCCCTCGAAAGTGTTGCGTTAGTTTTGGTTATATGTATTATTAAGTGCCCAATGTTGCTTTATTTTGCATTGCTTTTATGGTATCGGTTCGTTATATTTGCGTGACGTACGTTCATATAGACTCTAAAACCCTCCCAATATAGCTACAAAGTTCTTGACCTCTAAATATTATTGATTTTCGCAGTCGTGCTACATTTGTGATCTAACTCATTCCAGTTGACCCGTTTAACTGAAGCCTGTCTAGATTTATACCTGTTAAATTTTGATGAGGGAGTCTGCGTTATATTGACTGTTGCAGCTAATCTGTGTGACAAATATAATTGCAATATTTTGAATTGATTTTAATGACTACCTAATGATTTCATTATACTCTTGCTTAGCTCTGTTATCGTAAAATTAAAAGGAAATGACTGGACATATTTCTATGTGTTGCCAGTGTTAAACCGGCTTTTAACTATGGGATATACATAATATTACATCTTGATATATAACATTTTATCACTCGTCATCGTCAAACATTTTGTACGAGACCGTTCACACTGTGCTATAATATAAATATTACACTAAATGTACTCGTATGACGAGCGATAAAATATTAGTAGGTATAGTATATCCTATAGTCAAAAGCCGGGTTTACTGGGTATTTATGTTTGTAAACGAAATCTGAAGAAGTAGCTCCGCCAATACGTGAATATAGGATGTAAGGCCATAACCATGGCATAGTTTATATTTAGTACTCATAGTCATGATTATTCATTAATTTGTCATGGAAGTATCTACTTTTATTGCATCACGGTAAATAGTTAATTTTCCTGTTATAAAATAGGTATGTTTCTCGTAGAAAGAAAAGAACCAATTAAGAATCATCGTTTTTATAGTTCCGTAGTAGTAAGGAGAACTTGATAAGTAGGTTTTAAAAGTTCGCAAGTAATAGTCGGCTAACTTAGAAAATGCTGTCTACCGGCAGCATACATTGTTATGCAGACGATAGTACTATGCATGGGAGCTACCACGGTCACTCCGCCGCCAATCGAACCGAAGTTGAGGACAATAGACGACAACTTGTCACTGAGCTCGACCGGGTCCCGGCCCTCATTTCACAATGGGGATCCAGGAACCTGGTCGAGTTCAATGCCAAAAAAACACAGGCATGCGCGTTCACAGCCAAGGTGTCCTCCTTCCTTCCTCTCCCAACTCTTCAGAACACACCACTACCACTACAGGACCATACTAACATGCTCGGCATGGACGTTCGCTGCAAACTGAATAACAAAAACTATATCGAGAGCGTCATCTAAACAGCTTCACGAAAACTCGGAGTTCTGAACAAGGTGAGGCGGTTTTTCACGCCGGGGCAGCGGTGTCTTTTATATAAGACACAAATTCGTCCCTGCGTGGAATACTGTTCTCATCTCTGGGATGGCTCCGCTCAGTACTTATTAGACGCTCTCGACAGATTGCAGCGACGTGCCATCCGTATAATTGATAGTCCCGAGGTAGCCAACACTCTAGAGCCTCTCCAATTGCGTAGAGATATTGCCTCTCTAGCGGTATTTTACCGCCTCTACCACGGTGAATGTTCTGAGGAGCTATTCCAACTAATCCCACCGTCTCTCTTCCGATCCAGAACAACACGTGCGGGGCTGAGGTGCCACCCGCACACAGTCGAGACCATCCGGTCTCGAACCAAGCGGTTCGGTGCTTCCTTTCTATGTCGCACAATTAAAAACTGGAATGCACTTCCTGCACACGTGTTTCCTTCTTCCTTCAATCCCGGGTTCTTTAAGCGGGGCGTGAAAAGGCATCTGTCTAGGCCGTCAAGGTAGGGGCCGCCATTATGGGACGAATGGTGTCTGGAATGGCCGTCCGTACCCTCTGGACTTTGCCCTTGCTTCTTACCATCCAGCGGGATTAAGTTAATAGACGGACTGAATATAAAAAAAAAAGAAAAAAAAAAAAATAACTTGGAGATGTAAAAATTACCAACAAAATTTAATGAGCTACTATTTATAATGACACTTTATATTGTGTGAATAAATATAATCCGATGAAACCATATACATAATATGCCTTGTGGCCAGCTGCAAAATGCTTAAGTACGTTGTACGGCGTACATCACACATAAGTTATTAAAAGCTTACATTTAGGTACCTAAAAAGAAAAATTATTCAACAAAAATAATTTTGTGTGAAAATACACGCGACTTGTGACTAATAAAGGCGAAATGAAAATCTTCGAAAACCCAGTCAATAAATGATGAAGCAAACAAAATATATAATATGTCGGCAGAGCCTCGCTTAGTAACGTGATGTCTCTCTATTGTTTGTTATTGTTAGTTTTAGTATTGTATTGTGATCTAGCCCTCCCCTTTCAAAACGTTCGCCATACACTTTCGATAACCAGATAATATTTGCCTGCAGGTTCCTGTATCGAAGTTAATGATGCTAGTTGCGGCTAAGTGGCGTCTGTTCTGCGAGACGAACCCTCATCTCAGTAGTGGTACGCCAGCTATGGGATCTGAAGAAAACACAAATACGTCGACAACCTCGGACTATGCGCCTAAATCACGGCCAGGACGCACACCTAAAGAGGTCAAGGTGAGTTTTACTATTTTTTTATTATTTTCCTTTTCCTTATTCTGTTTTTTCTTCCCCCTGTCGATTACTATTCCTTAGGTTTTGTAAGCGAACTATGGTAACTTACTACTGCTACTATAAAAAACTGGGTGAGCTTGTTTGTTACCGTAGTCTTAGAAAAGATTCCTTTTTTTAAATTATAAAAATTAAAAAAAAAACATAATTATAAAAATAATAGCTCACAAATAATGAGTGTTGCCTCACGCAAAAGATGTCCATAAAATGAATGACTCGTCACAACACGCGTTGTCCAAATAGTTATTGTAAGTTTGGATGAAAATAAATAAGTAAATAAAATAAATAAATAATTTTTGCCATCAGTTTACTTATTTTTTCCTACGCAAAAACTACAATAATTTATATTTTACAGAATGATGATACGGTCGAAGAACATGAAGAAGAAGAGGAAGAGGAAGCAAGTGACGAGGGCCTGACAGTTCCGCGCAAGCGTGGGAGGAAGCCCAAGCATGCGGGTGGTGTCTCCACGCCGCGCGGCAAGCCCGGCCGCAAGCCCAAGGTGCCCACGCTTAAGATCAAGTTCAGCAAGAGAAAGAGGACCAGCAGTGTGAGTACTGTCAGTTACATTTTATATTCAGTTAATTCATACATTTACAGGTACATAGATATAAAGCGGCGATAGCTTAGTGGTTAAGTTGTCAGCATTTTGATCGAGAGGTCCCGGGTTCAAATCCGGGCCATTACTGCAATAGTAAACCTATTTTAACACGAGCAATTTAGCTTTGCTTTAAGTTTACAAATTATAATATTTTGTAGATTTTTTTACTACCGAACCAAGTTATTTTTATTCAGTATTCTATTTTTGAATCTTAAGATATAACAACAGATACGCAAGTTGTAATATCCTATCTATTGTTGAAACAGGAGGAAGACCAAGAAGGCAGTGCAGTGAACTCGGACTCAGACGCCGAGTTTGAACAAATGTTGGCCGAGGCGGATGAGCCCAAGCCGCCCAGCGTCACCGGCGCTGAAGAAAGCAACGTACAACCGAAGGAAGAGGACCCTGCGGTACCGGTAACCACTTATTTGATCATCTCATGTTCATACGCTTTCTAGTCGTTTCGATAACTCATGACACTCTGCTTGTAATGTGGCGGCTTATTAGGTTTTTTTTTCTCCATCTAATGGTTACCTAGGAGATTTTACCGCGGTGCGATAAGGCCGCCAATTGTTTACACCATAATGTTTTGTTATTATTTATATATTTTTTTTTTAAATATTTTTATATATTATATTTATATATATTATTTATATATATTATAATAGTAACATAAGTAAAACTTATGTTACTATTTTCATATCCTTGGTATACAATAGTTATACTTATACTACTACGAATTTAAGAAAATTACTAAAGCATTTTAAAATAAGCTCAACTTGAATACATTTGTTGTAAATATGGATTTAGTGATGATACTATTTTATAATCGTTGAAATACTTACCACATGTAAGTTACAAAAAAAAACTATAATATAGAAATTACAATATTAGTAGGATAGAATAGAAATTAGCTGTTCGCCGCTATTCTGCCCGCGTAGAATTTTAATCTTATTCCCGCAACCTTTTTTTTACTTTCACATTTATAATTTAAGTAGGAAGTAGAATAGTAGAATATAATGTTCATTTTTACTTTCCAAATGAATCATCAGATATAAGCACTATATCTTATTGCAAAATTCTGATTACATCGCCGTCATATTATCTCTAGACAGTCTCATTCTTAAAATATTTTGACTTAATGCACGTTGTTTAGATTATAAAGTCTAAGATATATTATCTGATCGAAGTGTTTATATCGGTGAGAACCGCCATCGTAAACTGTATGATTATGACGTAAAGATCGCATTAACATCTGCTTTTCATCAAGTGTTTCATCCAAAATTTAATCTTTAGTTTATTGTAAAAATGAAACATCATTCATTGTTTCCGTTGTTCGTAAGAATTTTTGGTAGTTGGCTCGAACATCGCCTTAAGACGTATGTAGAAGATAATTTCGGTTATTCGGGGCGTATTAAGATAGCTCAGGTAGTAAGAATATTTCCCCCCCTTTTTTCGTGAAGAAATCCCCGCGTATACCACCTCCGTCGGCCATCGAGGGCGGTATTTCCCCCTAGAAAAGGTATTAGTTGCGGTTTAAGTTCTATCATCGATAACAACTTTTATAGGTCTATTAATTGTGGAATAGTGAAATTAAATCGAATGAAACTTATATTATTTTACTGGATGCATGTGATTTCATTTGATTTTGATAGAATTGAATACTACATTATTTTAATGTCTGACCTAATTTGTGATTTTCCTTCCTTGTATATTAATTATGTAGGTATGTAAGCAAGTTGGTAATTAATTATGTAACAGTAACTAATAAAGCCATACATACCATTGCACTCTGCTCATCATAGGGAGGCAACCGAGAAATCTAGAACTGAATAACCCAAACTACTGGTACACAGAGATGCCAATTTCATAGCGTCGATCCATACATGCTCGTAATTTATTTTTTTACGACAATGTAAGGAATTTTGCCCGATTTGTTGATTACTGCACTGCTCGTCTGGATAGTAGCGTGATGATATTTATATCATATATTATGACCTTTCCCGATAAATAGCCTATCAACACAAAAAGAAAATGCAAACCAATAGTTCGTGAGATAAGCGCTTTCAACCGAACTCTTCAGCTTTATAATAGTAGTATAATATACTAACGGTGTAATATTTTACAGCTACCGAAAAAGAAGGCAAAGACCAAGATAGGCAACAAAAGTAGAAAGAAGAAGAAACTGAAGACCACAAATAAGTTTCCTGATGGCGCCGAGGGAGAACAAGAACATCAAGACTATTGCGAGGTAATATAAATTGATAATGAGATTCAATTTGCGACTCCATTGTCGTGAGATGTACAGTCAGCATCAAAGGTAGATGATGGTTGCACAGATAACAAAATGAAAAATGATAAGGAAAATGGTTTGTTATATTTCGATCAAAATTTAAAAGCATATAAGCAACATTTCCATTAAAAAATAAAAAATATTATCTTGAAAATCTGAAAATGATCATCTATTTTTGATGCTAACTATACGTGAACTTTTACGATACTCGTAGTTGTCTGATGATATATCTATAGACTCTAGTAGGTAGGATCGGACGGGACCTACGCGAGAGAATTATGTGTGTACTTCATATACAAAAATCAGTGTAGTGTACCTACTTTACACTCGAAGCGAATCGCCCGCATCTTTTGAGATAAACTTCGATCTTTAATGCTTAACGTGTAGGCGATGTTTGCGATAATAATAATAATTATTATCGAGATCAGTCCCTTTCTTATCAAGTTTCATTTTGTTATCAAGATAAAAATCTGTGAACCGCTCATTTTATCGTAAGTTTCATTATAGTTTACGCCATTTTAGTATTTGCAATAACTTGGCTATGACTTTTCTTTTTAACCTACTTTTAAAAAGGAGGCAGTTACTGTAGGTTGCTGCTATAAAGAATACACATATATGACGAACTTCTTTTTGCTCCTTTCTTTCTACTCTCTTTTTTAAGTATAGTCATGGTCAAAAGTAGATGATCATTTTCAGATTTAAAAAATTGGCAGTCCCCTCAATATGCAAACTGGTATGCCTTACGTTACGTATTCTTGTGAAAATATATGGGGAAACCCTTACTAAAAGAACTTTATTAAAACACTCCAGACAATATACTTTCCGATTCTGAAGAATAATTTTAAATGCTAGAATCTTATTTTTTATTTTTTAGGTTTGCCAACAAGGCGGTGAGATTATTCTATGCGATACTTGCCCTCGAGCTTACCATCTTGTATGTTTGGAGCCTGAACTGGAGGAAACCCCAGAGGGGCGATGGTCATGTCCGCACTGTGAAGCTGAGGGCAACCAGGACCAGGAAGATGATGACGAGCATCAGGAATTCTGCAGGTGAGGAGACAAGCATAAGTAGTTACATTGGTTATGTCGTAAAACTTCGTAAAAACATTTTATACCTCCAGAAAATAAAATAAAATAAAATAATAAAAAAATAGGATACGTCAACCCCGCCAGTGGCCGTGTGCTACTCTGACACCTAAATTGAGTAATTTTTTTTTAATAATAAGAATATTCCTAATTTTATTATTTTCGTTATTCCCTCCAGCTAAGCTTATTAAAAATAAATAAAACCTCTTTAACTGATACCTTATTCATTGGTCTACCACTGATTATGAACAATTACTTGTAAACTACAAAAATGATTTAGTTCAATTATAAGATGTTAGTGTGAAGGAAGTGCTACTTTCATCTTCTAATATAAAAACATTCTTATTTACAGAATCTGCAAAGACGGTGGCGAGCTGCTATGCTGTGACTCTTGTCCGTCGGCGTACCATCGCTTCTGTCTCAATCCACCGCTTGAAGAGGTACCTGACGGGGAGTGGAAGTGTCCGCGGTGTAGTGTAAGTACACTTAATACATCACAGATTCATCGTCTGTTTAAGTCATGGTGTTTAATGATGGCACAATTATGTATGTAAATGCTGAACACAAATTGTTTTCTGTAATTCAATGTCAATATTTGCGCTTATTTTGCGAGCAAGATATTTGTAACAATTTTTGAGCTTTGATATACATTGATGTACAAAAAGTAACACAGGAGAAGCTGTATTTAAATATAGAAGTACAATTTTATACCATAAATAGTTATGTTTATATTTCTTTTTTATTTTTCTAGTGTCCACCATTAGACGGTAAAGTGGCAAAGATACTGACTTGGCGATGGAAGGAGCAATCGGCCAAGTCGAAAGCGCCGCGCTCCAGAGAGTTCTTCGTTAAGTGGCATGAACGTTCTTATTGGCATTGCAGTTGGATATCTGAACTACAGGTTTGTACTACCTTTTTTTTTGCAACCAATTTTGAACCTTATTCCTTACGATATTGTGACAAGTTTTTGTATGTAATTGCGTAAAATTAGCATTATAATATTACAAATTTTATGTGATAGCTGCAAAGTAAGGTCCACTGAAAAAGTTTTTAATCAGAAAACTATCTCATTTACAGCTGGACGTATTCCATCCACTCATGTACCGCTACTATATGCGTAAATCTGATCCGGAAGAGCCGCCCAAACTTGAGGAACCCCTCGATGAACGTGACGGACGAGTCAAGCGGCTCCGGGACAAGCAGGAACAAGACCAGGATGAAAAGATGCTGGAAGAAAAATTCTATAGGTGAGCCTTCTTTATTTTATTTGAGCCATTTAAAATTATTAATTTATGTATGAGGTCTGAAAATGCAGCAGTGGAGTTTGTTGCGCCGTTTCTTCTCCACTAGCCCCTTGGAAGCGGTGGTAAACTTAGTATTAAGTAGTTTTGATGTCAAAAAGATGTAATTACGTTGCACTATTTTGAAAATAAAGATTATACTTATATTAACTAACTAAAAATATCGTAATTTAGTAAATGTATTAGGCGCGCAGGTTTTCACGACCCCTACGATTATCCTTTGATCTTTGAATAAATTTTTATTTAAGTTTTGATAATATTTTATTAGTCGATAAGGGTTTTCAATTCTTACAATTTTCACTAGTAGCTTATTGAAATATTAATAATGAAATTTAATTATTTCGTCAGGTATGGCGTGAAGCCCGAATGGTTAGTGGTCCACCGCGTGATCAACCACCGCACGTCGCGAGATGGCACCACGTACTACCTCGTGAAGTGGCGCGACCTATCCTACGACCAGGCCACGTGGGAGTCAGAGCATGCCGACATCGCCGGGTTGAAGAGTGCCGTGGAGTATTACTCGGTATGCATTAATATTTTGACAGAATAGTTTATAGCAGAGGATCAATTCTCGTAATAAAATATGTTCAAAATTCAGTTCCGTTCTCATCTCGATCTAATTATTTCTCTTGCAGGATATGCGCTCGTGTATAACATCTGAAGGCAAATCAAAGGGTACCAAAGGCAAGAAACCAGGACGCAAGAGCAAGAATAAGGACATTATTGATGAGGACGACAGCAGTGCTGGTCTTCAAATGAAACCCAAGAAATACAACCCACCGCCCGACCGCCCAACGACAAATCTTAACAAGAAATATGAAGATCAACCACCATTTGTGTACGAAACTGGCATGCAACTTCATCCTTATCAGTTAGAAGGTCTCAACTGGCTGCGATATTCCTGGGGACAGGGTATCGATACCATCCTCGCTGACGAGATGGGTCTCGGTAAAACTATTCAGACAGTCACATTCCTTTATTCACTGTTCAAGGAAGGACATTGCAAAGGGCCATTCTTAGTATCCGTGCCTCTGTCGACTATTATAAATTGGGAAAGAGAGTTCGAATTATGGGCGCCTGACTTATATTGCATCACCTATGTTGGTGATAAGGATTCTAGAGCTGTGATCCGAGAAAATGAGTTGACGTTTGACGATGGCGCGAATAGAGGCGGGCGACCTTCAAAAATCAAATCACAAGTTAAATTCAATGTACTACTCACGTCATACGAGTTGGTTTCCATCGATGCCGCCTGCCTCGGCTCTATCGAGTGGGCGGTGCTTGTTGTAGATGAGGCCCACAGGCTGAAGAGTAATCAGTCAAAGTTCTTTAGACTGTTAGCTGGTTACCAGATTAACTATAAATTACTACTTACTGGTACTCCACTACAAAATAATCTAGAAGAATTGTTCCATTTACTAAACTTCTTAAATAAGGACAAGTTTAATGATCTCGCCGCATTCCAAAACGAATTCGCTGATGTGTCGAAGGAGGAGCAGGTGAAGAGGCTTCACGAGATGTTGGGCCCGCACATGCTGCGTCGTCTAAAGGCTGATGTACTCAAAAACATGCCGACCAAATCTGAGTTCATTGTCCGTGTAGAATTATCGCCTATGCAGAAAAAGTACTATAAGTATATTCTGACAAGAAACTACGAAGCTTTGAACCCTAAGAGCGGAGGCCAGACAGTGTCACTGCTCAATGTTATGATGGATCTCAAAAAATGCTGTAATCACCCATATCTCTTCCCTGTCGCCGCAGAAGAAGCACCTCTTGGCCCGCACGGTAATTACGATACTCAGGCTCTGATCAAAGCATCAGGTAAATTAGTGCTGATGGCTAAAATGTTGAAACAGCTCAAAGAGCAAGGACACAGAGTATTGATTTTCTCACAGATGACAAAAATGTTAGACATTCTTGAAGACTTCTTGGAAGGAGAAGGTTACAAATATGAAAGAATTGACGGTGGTATCACGGGAACTATTCGTCAGGAAGCCATTGACAGATTTAATGCCCCTGGTGCCCAACAGTTCGTCTTCTTACTGTCAACTAGGGCTGGTGGTCTAGGTATTAACTTGGCAACAGCAGACACTGTAATTATCTACGATTCGGATTGGAATCCTCATAATGATATCCAGGCGTTCTCGCGTGCTCATCGTATTGGTCAAGCCAATAAGGTCATGATCTACCGTTTTGTAACTCGCAACAGTGTTGAGGAGAGAGTGACCCAGGTTGCTAAAAGGAAAATGATGTTGACTCATTTAGTGGTGCGTCCAGGTATGGGCGGTAAAGGTGCTAACTTCACTAAACAAGAATTAGACGATATTCTGAGGTTCGGTACCGAGGAATTGTTCAAGGAGGAAGAAGGTAAAGAAGAAGCCATTCACTACGACGATAGGGCCGTCGGAGAATTACTCGATCGTTCAAAGGAGGGTATTGAACAGAAAGAGTCTTGGGCTAACGAGTACCTCAGCTCGTTCAAGGTGGCTAGCTACTCTACAAAGGAGGGTGATGGTGAGGAGGAAGTGGACACAGAGATTATTAAACAAGAGGCTGAGAATACTGATCCGGCGTACTGGATCAAACTTCTGAGACATCATTACGAACAACATCAAGAAGACCAGGCGAGAACTTTAGGTAAAGGCAAGCGTGTTCGTAAGCAAGTTAATTACAATGATGGCAGTGTGGCTCAGACTGAAAACCGCGAAGACACTACATGGCAAGAGAACGGATCAGATTACAATTCGGACTTCTCACAAGGCAGCGAAGACGATAAAGAAGATGACGACTTTGACGAGAAGACTGATAATGGAGATGGGCTCAGTCGCAGAAGCAAAAGACGCTTGGAGAGGCGCGAAGAACGTGATAGGCCACTACCACCTCTACTGGCGCGTGTTGGCGGCAACATGGAAGTGCTCGGTTTCAATGCGCGACAGAGGAAGTCGTTCCTCAATGCTATTATGCGCTACGGCATGCCACCGCAGGACGCCTTCAACTCGCAGTGGCTAGTGAGGGATCTTCGTGGAAAATCGGAGAGGAATTTCAAAGCGTACGTGTCTCTGTTCATGCGACATCTATGCGAACCAGGAGCGGATAACGCCGAAACCTTTGCCGATGGTGTGCCTCGCGAGGGATTATCTCGGCAGCATGTGCTAACTCGAATTGGAGTAATGAGTCTTATTAGAAAGAAGGTGCAAGAATTTGAGCATATTAATGGATATTATAGCATGCCAGAGATGATTCGCAAGCCCGTTGAGCCTGTGAAGAGTGGTACTGGCGAGAGTGCAGCGCCAAGTCCAGCGCCATCGACAGCTACTCCGATAACATCCGCGGCGCCTTCTCCTGCGCCCACGTCCCTTACCCACACTTCTGGTCAAGCTCCAACGCCGCAAGGTTCTGATAAGGATGACAAAGAAGAAGCTAAAGACGAGAAACCGGACGTTAAGGATGTGAAAGAGAAAGAGGAGCCGATGGACACGAGTGACGTCAAGGAAGAACCAGTTGAAGACAAGGAACCAGTGGCGGTTAAGACTGAAGAGAGTAAAGATGCAGAGCGTCGTATGTCTGTTGACGAGGAATCGCCTAAAGATGAAGAGCAGGCTCTCGCCTTAGATAAGAAAGATGATAAGGACGTCAAGCTCAAAGAGGAAAAGGAAGAAGATAAGAAAGAAGACGTCAAGAGTGAGAAGGCTGAGTCGGAGGCGTCGGAGAAACCTAAGGATGAAAAGAAGGTAAATATGTTTTTTAATTGAAATATTTAGTATCTATGATGTTTTTATAACTCTTGGTCATCCAATAAAAACAAGTGTCATAAGCGATATTCTCAATAAAAGTTCCTAAATTGATTTATTTCTAAATTTCTGTGGTAAATATAAATTGTAGTAGATAAAGTCTTAGATATTTATGTACATTTTATACACTTAACTCAAAATTGTTGTCAATTTAGTTGAATTGATTCTCCTAAGTAGTTTACTATCATATACCAGTAAATTTAGACTTTTTATATCACTAAAATGTACCAACATACACTTACCGTGCACGCAACTTTATAATAACCTGTTCTTGTCTAGGACGATGACGATGATGACGTAGTCCTCGTAAAAGAAGAAGAGGACCTCAAGGTGGAACGACGCAAGTTTATGTTCAATATAGCCGACGGAGGCTTCACTGAACTACACACCTTGTGGCTCAATGAGGAGCGTGCTGCCGCCCCGGGCCGCGAGTACGAGATCTGGCACAGGAGGCACGACTACTGGCTCCTCGCCGGGATCGTCACTCACGGCTACGGCCGCTGGCAAGATATCCAGAATGACCTGCGATTCGCCATTATTAATGAGCCGTTCAAAATGGATGTAGGGAAAGGAAACTTTCTTGAGATTAAAAACAAATTCTTGGCGAGGCGTTTCAAGGTAAGAAATTCAGCAATTCACCTTGATGTTATGAAATTGTAAAGTAGATGTGTCTGTACATTGGAGATATAAAAAAAAATACTTGGGATAACATAACCCAAGTTTTTTTTTATTGATTATATGAACGATTCTGAATACGATATTTTTTTCAAATTCTTACCTGTTCGCGATAGGCTGGAAAACTATTGAACGGATTTTGATGCGGTTTTTTGTTCGAAAAGTCTTAGTCAAACTTAGTCATTCGTATATTGGTCACAAGCGGTTGAGTAGAACTGGAAATATAGTCAACAACGCGAAAACCTATATCCACGTGGGCGGAGAATATTTATATATCCAATACAGACACACTATTGATGATTTCTCATCCAATTCTTAGGATACGATAGAGATACTTGTTATAATAAGTATTATTGCTATTTCACAGCTTTTAGAGCAAGCGTTAGTAATCGAAGAGCAACTACGTCGGGCGGCGTATCTGAACCTGACCCAGGATCCGAACCACCCGGCGATGTCGCTGAACGCGCGGTTTGCAGAGGTCGAGTGCCTGGCCGAGTCGCATCAGCACCTTAGCAAGGAGTCACTGGCCGGCAACAAACCTGCTAACGCCGTCTTGCATAAGGTAAGAGCGAGATTACTCAACACAAATTTGGATTGTGATACGAAGTATACGAAACTTTGTTCACGCTATTTAGAAGTAGCTGTTGTGTGCTGTTTCACCCACGAGAAATCCCGTTTTCGCTGTCATAAGTCTATTAAGGAGATAAAAAGTAGCGTATGTTATATTTCAGATTACATTCTATCTTTGTGCTAAATTACATCTGTTCAGCCGTTTTAAACATCTGATGCAAAAACGACGGGTTTTATAAATTTGACGTGGCCTAGTGGTTTGGGTAATGGACTGCTGAGACGAGGTCTCGGGTTCGATCCCAGGTTCACCATGGCACACACCAATGACTTCTCTATGCTTTTTGAAGTTATGTGTGTATTTATCGCAGGTTTATTAGTACCTCGAAGAGCACGTTAAGCCGTCGGTCCCGGTTGCCATAAAAACATCTATGGCAGTCGTTACGGGTAGTTGGAGCCCACAAAAGTTCAACCAGTCTAACTTGGAACTTCGATATCGCCATTGGTCATAATGACCATTGGTTATGGAGGTCAGATGGCAGTCGCTCCACGGAAAATATCGAAGTCCAGCCGCTTCACAGTTAGACTGGAATACCGACCCCAACTGAGTTCAGAGAATGATGATGACGTGGCATTTCAGCATTTTTTGTGTGTATACAATATGTGTATATGATTGTTGCAGGTGCTGAACCAGCTGGAGGAGCTGCTGTCGGACATGAAGTCGGACGTGTCGCGGCTGCCGGCCACGCTGGCGCGCATCCCGCCCGTGGCGCAGCGCCTGCAGATGTCGGAGCGCTCCATCCTGTCGCGCCTCGCCGCCACCGCCGGCAACCCCGTGCCGCAAGGTACCACCGCACCCGCCCCACACCCCCACACCCCACACCCCACACCCCCACCCCACCACTCGCCTAGGACTGCCCGCAGAACTAGCTTGTGATGTATCTAAGACAGTCCACCTTGAGAGGCTTGGGATTAGTGTAACTGTCTTACTCGACAACGCTTGAATAGTCCAACAGTTCCTCTAGCAATCGTCCTAATGTCTATGATAACTTTTGCCACATCGCCAGTAATAAATCTTTATTATGGGTCGCATAGACACAGTTAAGTTAGTACATAAAACAAAAAGTAGAAAAGCAAACTGCTGAAGTAGGTTCTGGGATGAAAGGCTCAGGCGCAATCGGACCGATGCTGAGATGATTGTTTACTTACTACTAAACTTGCGAGGTTCATAAAACGTAATATTTCTATCCTAAATTCGAAAGTACGGTATCATACATTGAATTACCGATGATGTATACAAGTACATCAAAAAAATTGTATTCATTCAAATGAGTAATCTTAGTATAATACTAGATTGTTAACAGCCTCCCCTAATCGTTGTATTCGATCGATACTATAATAATATAAAGACGTTGCTATGTTACTAGCGCAAATGGCGCAGTTCCCCGCCGGCTTCCAGTCGGGCGGCTCGCTGCCCGGCTTCTCGCCCGCGGCTGCGGCGGCTGCCAACTTCTCCAACTTCCGGCCCCAGTACTCTGTACCCGGACAGCCCGCTTCTAGTGGATCATCTAATGTGAGTATTCATACATTTTTATTTACCCATGAGTGACATGCTTGCGTCAATAGTAGATGATGATTGCACAGATTTTAAAGTTTGAAAAGAATCCTATCGACACTCAATCAATTAGCCTATCGATGTCCACTGCTGGACATAGGCCTCTCCCAATGTGTGACACTCATAAATATTTAAATGGGCTCTATTTACTACTTTGTTTAACAGTGTTTTCACTAAGAAAAATGTATTATAATCTGATATGGTCCTCTACTTTTGAGGTTGACTATACATACAATAAGTAAAATTAAAAAATTATGATATTAAATCATTATGTTTGCAACTTATCTTGGTAAACTATTTTCTTTCAATGAGGACGAATTCTTAATCCTAAACTATTGTTTCCTTTGTTACAGAAATCATAAACACCCGTAATTTATACAATATAATTCGACGAATTTGCAGGTATTATATTTTATTCTCTTTATAGCATCAATTACCTGCACCTTATTCATTTTGCAACTTAGTTCAATTTTCAAGAATGTAATAACGTGAATTGTTTGTTTTAGTGAGCGGCTAATTGGTCACATAGGTGAATATTGTAGGTGTAAGCTTTCCAAGATTCCTGTTCCACCTTGGGTTTGAAGTGATAATTTTAGTGTATTAGTGCAGTTAGGTAACATATACAATATTACATTTTGATGCAGAACTCAATATTATTTATTTCATCCGGATCTGTATGAATCTTGTTTTACTTTTACTGTGTAAGTGATCGTGGACTTGTAAGAAACGTATTTTTAATTTACCAAAAATGAAAAATGAATAAATCGTACCTATAAGTGATCTGATGTATTATTTTCTTACCTCATTTTAAAAAAAAAACTAGGTCCTATTTGTTTTCATGTTAAGTAGGCATATAAACATCTCGTGGTGAGCCCTTACCCCAACCTACGGCCCTCAAACTTCAGGAAAACCCTCAACATTGTAATGCCGAATTGTAAAAAGCTCTTTCGGGTCCGACTTGCTCATGATTTCTATGATAATATGGAGTCATAAAATACACGCAAAGTTGATGCGACTAATGACTGCCTGACTCGTAATAGGCTCGACTCCTATTTTTGGAACTATGAGATCATCATTCTCTGAACCTCTTCTCAGCAGTCGGGGTCGGCTTTCAGCCGTAAAAAATACGAAACTGCAGAAGTTGACATTAAGCTGACTGATAAGAACTACTGGCGATGTGTTTAGACTAGGATTGTGATGAATGCCATAGATGGTCATACAGTAACTGGGCACGACGGTTTAACGGGCTCTTCGAGGCAGTGTATTAGAAATGGGCAGCTATCTAGACTGACTTGCAATGTCTTAACCTATTCTGCTATGCTATTCTGTTCATTATGCGTAAGATCGAACTGGAACTGAAATAATAACAAGCCTTATAATTTCCGGCATAGGCAGAGAACAGCACGCTATCTGCTTCTATCTTTATACACTTCACGAGCTTGCCCTACTGTCTTTAAACTCTCATAACTGGCCTATTAGTTTTTCTACTTTATCAACGAGCTTCTACAACTGGGAATTGAGGAAGTGCTAAAACTTACGTAAAAGTGAAAAGAAAAACAATAAGTGTACAAAAATATTATTTAATTCATGATCTCAATATGAATATGTACACTGGGATTCAAAACAGTCACAACAAATTGAATAATTGGTATTCATAGTAAACGTCTACTCTTGCCCAGCATTTCTAGGCTTTTTGTGTCACCAGGTGTATGTGTCGTCTTCTGTGTTGTACTTGAGACTGTCCAGCGCTTTAATTACGTTGGGGTCAGGTGAGCAGAAGTGCTGCAGCATATCTTCGCTAATACCACAGTCAGATAAGTTCTCCTTGTTGAAGGCCTTAGCAAAGTGGTTGGGCTCATTTTCTTTTGACGATTCATCTGTAAAGAGGAATAGGTATATTGTATTAATTGCACAGAAGTACACATTTAAAAGACGGTTAATATTGAAACGAAATTTAGACAGTTATTTTTTTAACTAAGTTTCCTTCACAGTAAAGTTCTTAATAGGTACCTCTTTCATAAAAAAAAATGTTTTAACTTCCTATATTAGACAGTCTTATGGACTTTTAGCTAGGAATTTCCAGTAAAAGCGCGACGGTAAAGCTGGTGAAACATGGGTTATCACTAATTCCATATGTAGGTAGTAGGTACCTACGTTTCATCAGCTACTCCTTCAAGTAGAGTAGATAGAGATCTGCTACTACAGGGATAAATTAAGATGATTACCTTCAGCGATGTTGTTAGCAGCTTTCGAGAAGGCCAGTGTGGGCTGATGATGCGCGAAGGTGGCACTGAACTGCGCCGACGAGCTTTTTTTGAGCACGTGGAAGAGGGTGTGGATTGTGGTGGGGAGCATGGGGCCTCGGAGCTCTATTGAGTAGTACTTATTGTTATCTGAATATAATATGTTCTCACGGACCTGTGGAAGATAGATATTAATTATTATTTTTTTTAACTTGAAATCCGATTTGATAGAGTTGGGCCATATAATATTATTGATGTGCAAACAAAACGTGATTGGAATATCATATTTATTGCCTATCTACACGAGTCTATACAGCATCACCAATGGCTGTACGAACACAAAAATATGTAGGACAAAACGGAATGTATGTTTTTAACTGACTTTAAAAAAGGAGGTCATAGATCATTTCCTCACAAACTTGTCACATTTTGTACCAGAAACGAGTATAGCATAATTAAATATTCATTACAATTTGATGATAGGAATGCATTTATGAGGAAAATGCAAGAAAATAAAAATGTTTTAGTATAAATAGATGCTACTTTCGAAGGATAAATACATACTTTTAAGCTCTGTAACGTCCCTCCCTGGAAGGCGACGGGCGACAGTAACGTGGGCGGCACTCCCGCAAAGGGCCCCGTGGGGCTGATGATGGACTTGCAGTTGAGCAGGAAGTTGAACAGCGCCTGCGCGTCCGCGCCGCGCACAAACACCAGCGACTCTGCGGCGCTATCCACGCTGCTCTCCGCACTGTGTGCGATTCGTGTCTGGCGAATATGAAAGTTTAGAAACAACAAATATGATAACCCGCCAAAAACAATAAATAAATAAATATTCAACGATATTCTACACATCGCTCCCTAGACCCAAAATAAGCTTAGTTTAACTAGCTTGTGTTATGGGTTCTAGACTGCTGATAAACATACTTATTATACATAGAGACACCCAGACCAATGCAAATAGACATATTCATGCATACAAATATTTGCACTGAGCGGGAATCGAACCCACGCCCCCTGCGTAGCAGTCACATGAACTACCGCTACGCCACAGAGGCCGTCGTATAAAAGGTACGCGGTTTCTCATTAGCATTATGGACATGTATGGTGCCTCTAAACTTATTTATAATATTAGTAGGACGTGTTCAAACACATATACCTACTTATTGTTAGTCAATCCTGAAATGATTACTCTACTGACTAGGATTGACCTAACTTTCGTAAGTGGAGTAAACAGTAGCATACACACCTGTGTGATATTAATTTTCTTGATAACTTCAGTTTCGAACCCCATCTGCGAGAGAAACTGATCGGGGTCGTCGTCATCCTCATCGACCTTCTCTTCCCCATTGCCGTCTGAAGGGTATTTTTCATCCATAGTGTCATAGCAGCTGTCAACTGAAGAGTTCTTTGGTCGGTCCTCGTCAGAAGTGTTGAGGCGCTTTTTGGTAGGCGCGTCCCCTTTTGGCCGGAGGGGCATGGTGTATTCTACGTCTGGAATATAAAAGACAATTATAAGGCTGACGAGACGAGACAGTAATTAACTTACTCTTAACAGTGAGTATAGTTTCATTTTTTTGTGTTAGCAAAGAAAAAAATACAGAAAATTCATGAACCATCATGTATGGTTTTTCTGTTTATATACACACAAATGTATGAAACCCAAATACACAACAAAAAAACGTACAAATACATGAAATTGCACCCAATCCAGCTAAAAAAAACCGTAGCAAAATCTGATTATGGCTAATAGCCGATTGCAGATAAATGAAAGAGGAACTGTTGGGTTGCGTTACTGACATCAGTATGTCGGTAACACAAACCCATAGACATAGATGATGATGTCCCGTGTAGCATGGCGTTTGAGTGTTGGACTCCTATGTCAGAGGTCACGGGTTCGACCCAGCTCAGTGTTAATAGTTACAAAAGATGCTTTCATCTTTTGTCTCGTAAGCAACCGATCAACCATCAACGCTAAGATGACTAGTGTATAGAAAATGTCAACTGTACCTTCTTGTCGGAGGGCCTGTCGAAACCCCCTGGTGGTAGGCGCGATCAACGCGCAGGGCTCCGACACCCCGCACAGACCGGCCGCGCGGAACAGGCATGTGAACGTGTTCGCGCACACGTAGAAGTAGGGGCAGTGCAGCGCGCGCACCAACTAACAGACGATTACAAAATTTTAATACAGGTAAAAGAACAACTTAGTCATAAATGATCAAGTCTCTGAGGTGAAATTTGGAAAGTAACAAAACACATTATGTAGGGCTGTGGCTATGGAACTATATAACACAACATCCATCAACTTTTTTTAGAATGTGTGCAACTTTAAGTTTGGATTTCACGGGTTAATATGGATTCAAGTAAAGATTTTTATTGCGCATAAGACAGCCTCTTGGACTACCAAACTGGTTTAATTTAGGCTCAATTGGGATTGCTGCAGAATGGAATGCAACCAAACGAAATTGTACATAGCATAATGAACCTTATTTCAACCGTAAACAAATAGTTAAAAAAAGGCTGGTGCATCTGCTGTCGAATTCTCGACAAATTTCCTAACAACTTCACGTAAAGTTCATTTCATTGCAAAATTCCTTCATTCCCTTCTGCGACAATGTATATTGATCCATAGCCCTAGCCAGTTTATTTTAATGACTATTTGAAATTGATTTATGAAAATTGATGTTGGAATTGATTTATGCCTACCTGGAATAGTGATCTAAAGCTCTCCTTCCACTCATCATGCAAGGCATGTTTAACACTCTCGTTGGTAGCCATGAAGCTTGTTGCGGACACTTTCCCTGACGATCTTGGGTACAAGTCAAGCCATGGTAAGTGAGGATGTTGCCAGTATAAACATGCTTGGTGGAATAGCGCACGTGGGGAGGTGTCCAGTGTTGGTGAGGTAGTTGTGTCAAGGCAGCGGACAAACCTGGAGGATAGAATATACAATATTGTAAATACTCCAAGGACTCAATGCTGAAGAGACAACTAAATTTTTATTTCATTCAGGGTACAGTTTTCTATGTAATTTTTTTTTTTAGGGCCCGCGTTTAATTGTTATCTAACCTCTATAATAATAATAAGGCGTGAATTATACATAAAAGGCATAATTAAATCCAAAACATCTTGGTATGAGGCACCGTCAAATGTATTACAAGAAAGTTAAAGAAATAGCAATGAAATAAAATATAAAAATCTTTTACCCAGTAATCCCTGAAGCCTCTTCACTGGCCTTCAACTGCGCTGTCCATGCAAATGGTTTTGGAGACATCAATCTAACTTTGGTTTTTAATGCCCAATCAATGGGTAAATGCTTGTATTTCTTTTCTGGTATCTAAAAAAAGAATATTATTATTTATTTACCATTGCTTTCATATAACTGTTTTATAATCCATTCATTTATAAAGCTTTTTAAAATATACTAGAACTGTTTTTAGGGCATCTACATAATTCAATTATATGACCAATAGGCATCTAATTTGACTATATCCTGTAAGTCTTGGCCGTAAAGATCAGGGTGTTTCTATGTACAATATGTATGTATTTACAAAATAAGTATATAACCCATAACACCAGCTAGTTAAACCATGCTAACTTTGGGTCTAGAGAATGATGTGTAGAATGTTATAAAACATTTATTTACAAATTTGTGTTATGGGTACCCATAATGTGCAAGTTTAAGAAAAAAACAAGCAAAAATATACTCACTAGTTCCACAGTATGTTCAGCAGTGTACTTTTGCAATAGATTTGAGAATGTTGACAGTTTCTCTGTTTCAACAGCTTGGGGTGGAATTTCAGGCACTTTTGCAGGTAAACTCAGTAATGCATATAAGGTTTTATCATTAGACTCATCTAGCTGGTCAACATTTGTCTTTGGTTTTTTCTGTTGCTGTATATTTCTAAAAGGAACATCAGAATTTTAAATGAATAAGTAACAATAACTCATTTGAGAATATTGCATTATCAAATTTTACATTTTTCAAATTAATCATCAGTAATTAAACATAGGTTATTACATAAATTAGTAATCTATATACAGGGTGAATTTTTCAAAAGGGATTGGATGGCCAAATCCGAAACTATAAGGAATAACGAAAAATGGTCAAAGGAGTCACGAGCCCGATTTTGATGAAACTTAAAACCTCATCATTAGATTTTTGAAAAACCAATAAACCTAGCTGAGAATCGAACCCGTTGATCTTGAAAAAAAAACACACCCTTTATTATTACACCATACGATAGTGTCGCTGTTAAGGATTAAATTCTGCGAAGTAATGATATACGGCAAATTTAAGGAAAATTTGGAATTTAATAAAATTCATATTACATGTACCTATTTGTTTCATTCGAAATTACACAAAAGATCGTAACTATTCCGCGTTTAAAATTATACTTAGAAAGATTATGATGATTGATGTTTTTTTAAACAAGATGGAGCTCCCCAGCCTATAATAGCTAATAATAGAGATTTTGATTCAGCAGTTTGACTACAATTTTATTGCAAGGTATGGTCCTGTTTCTTGGCCAGCGAGATCCCTGGATCTTACTCCCTTAGATTACTTTTTCTGGGGGTATGTCAAAAAAAAAAAATTACAAAGACACATTTGATGACTTGAAACGTTCTTTGGAGAATATTCTAAACGGAATCAATAACATTGTAATATTGAATGCAGTACGATCCTTGAGGTCTCAAATCCAGCTATGTATTGAAAACAATGGTCTACATTTTGAACAATTAATCAGTTAATGTAAGAAAAATAAAATGTATTTTGTTAAAGATGAGCTCTTTCCTTTAGTTTGCAGTATGTCATTACTTCCGAGAATAAGATACTTAATAGCAACACTATCATATGGTGTAATAATATAGGGTGTGGTTTTTTTTTTCAAAATCAAAAGGTTCGATTCCTTGCTAGGATTATTGGTTTTTCAAAAATCTAATGATGAGGTTTTAAGTTTCATCAAAATCAGGCTCGTGACTCCTTTGAGCATTTTTCGCTATTCCTTATAGTTTCGGAGTTGGCCATCCAAGCCCTTTTGAAAAATTCATCCTGTATATAAAAATGAATCCCTATTTCCCTTGGTCACAGCATCACGCGTAAACTACTGGACTGATTTCGTTAATTATTTTTTTGTTGTGATTGTTATTGTCTGGAGAAGGTTCTTATGAGAGAAAAAGTCAAGAAAGTTGTGCGGGACATTAGAAAATTTAAGAAAACTTAACAACCATATAAACTTATTAGGAGACCGACATAGGATACTTTTTTTCCTGCCACGGGGACGACGTATGCCACGGGCGAAGCCGCATGGTACAGCCAGTTATAAATACATTATTTTATTACTCATTATGCATACTTATTAGTAATTAATAATAGTATATTGCACAATGTAATATTGAGTTATTAGACTCTTGAGGTAGGTATAAATCTCAAATAGATTATAAATCTCTCCTACTTTTTAAATGCAAGTATTAGAACAGGAATTCTATACATTATGTATGAGTGAATAGTTGTTGTTTGATAAAAACAGTGTACACAAAAATTGTATGACTGAGTAGGTAAATACAGGTAAATACTTACTTCGAAAATGGGTTCTTCCTTTTATCACCATTTAATAGTCTTGAAAAATCTAAATCTACAGGTTTTTGACTACTTGAGCCCTCAGTGTTGGTTAATAAAGGTTGTTTCATACGTTCCTACAAAAAATAGAAATTAGGTTCTTTACCCCAAGTAATCTTATGATAATTTAATTAAAATTTCATGTTTACATGGCATTTTTTAGTTGATTGAATTTTTAGGTTATCAAATATTTAGGTAGGGATATTAAAACATTGTTAGTTAACTTTGTTATATATCAGTAACTCACCTGTAACGCTTTTTTCCGTTTCTTTAGTTTGTGAAGCTGCATTACTTCGTTCGGCTTCTTCCATGGAGACGGGGGCTCCATTTTTACACCAAATAAATCGTTAAGTACAAAATATACGACAAGTGATTTGATTTTCTCACATATATATTTATAATTATCTAATTAATAACACAGTTATTCGTTTGTTTATTTTCGTTCTCAAACTGTCTGTGATAACAGCACAGCATTGCATTGACTATTATAGAAAACAAAACAAAACAAATAAATACGAAAGTTAACGCAAACGTCAGTTAGGATTTCAGTGTTGCCAGCAATGAAAAATCCATACATTTTTTTTTATTATAATCAATGATTTCATAATAAACAAACTATCATTATGTATGTCTAAGTATATTTGTACAAATAAATTCATAAATACCATCTTTTCACATCACAGCTCTTTATGTTTCCTAAATAGTTGTCAAAAATTGTACCCCAATATTTGAATCGAAAATTATAGGGAGGCAACATTGACTACACTTATGTTTGCTGAAAAAAGAAAAAGGACGTTCGTTTTAAAACTTTGCTCCGAATGTGGTAGTGGTACCAAATAAATTATCTATAAGTAAAACAGGCATGGGAAAAGGCGATAATAAAGCAGCAAAAATTTATATCAAATGACATTTTAATGAACTGATGAATTCACGGTTGAAAGCTTGAAAAAATTGCCCCCATTTTTACGTGCAGAAATTCAGTCGGGCTACAACAACACACCGGAGCCAGAGATGCGGTGGCTGGGTAGGTATAAGGTAGGTAGGGTAGGTAAGTGGTATAACAACGGATATGCGATACTTCAGACATCACAGGGACATCATCACAGCTTTTTGGGTTATAAAAGGCAAAATCTCTGTTAAAATTAATTAAAAGGCCCTAGTGGGGGCGCAAAAATCAGCCTATGCCTATCACCAGAATAATTTATTAATTGCCCGTACTTTCCCCTGACATGGTTTGCCGTGCGTTTCTCGAAGTGGTTTGATTAGACGCCTGAAGCATTTGAAGTACCTATGTAGTAGGTACCTATCTATTATGCGGAGCCATCCCAGAGACGAGAAAAGAACCTATCTACTTGTTCCATGCAGGAGTTAACTTTATAGGTTAAAAAGAAATCACTGCCTGCTTTGCTTCAGCATGAATAATCGTCAAGTTTAATACGGTAGTCGTAGTAGTTTACTGTAATGTAGGTAGATCTATATCTACCTACATTACAGTAGGTACGTATTTAGTTTTCTCGCCCACCGTCGCACCATCTAATTGTGTAAGTGAGTTGCCGTGATAGTCTGCACAATAAAGGCCCATTATAAAATGTAAAAAAAAAACATTTTATAATGGGCCTTTTTTGTGCAGACTATTACGGCACATAACACACTGTGATGTAGTATTTATATTGTTTCTTGCTATCCAAGTTTATCTTAATCCTCTTTCATTATCCCAAGTATCTAGGTACCTAGGTATATTTCCTTGCATTTCTCAAAGGAAATTTAACAAAATTTTCAAATTTCATGACTATGACTTTTTTACGACGAAAGAAACGAGATGTTACCATTGTTTCTGAATCCTATGACACGACTGGTTACTTACAGCTCTTCTCAGATTACTCCCACAAAAATCACGTAACGTTAATGAATAGGTTGACCTATGTGTTGATCATAGTCAGTCTGTCTCGTGCTGGAGATTTCAGTGACATTCTCGTGCGCCAGCCGGCCGGTACGCCGCACGTAGGGTTACCATCCGTCCGGATTAATCCGGACATGTCCGGACTTTTAGGCACTTGTCCGGACTTTTAGGCACTTGTCCGGCTTTTTAATTTGTCCGGACTTTTTAAATTAGATGGTATATCATCTTCTAAAACTGTAGAAAGGTCAATTCTGTACATTAAATATAAATGTACAAAATAACTATTGGGGGATGATTGGTGATCGATACAATACTAATGCAAAAAATAAAATCAGTAAGTAAGTTGTTTGTCTTTCTGTCTGTCTGTATGTGCACGCATGAATCAGAAACTACTGGAGAGATTTTGATCAAACTTGGTACTATTATAGTGTTCATACTTCTGGGCCTTTAATATATTATATTACCCAGAAGTGTGAACACTGTAACTACTTTGTATACAAACTTATACCCGTGACTTCAGCCGTATTAGTTTTTAGGTCGTTTTTGGCCATATCTCTGGTTCTACTTAACCAATTACGGCAATTACAACCAAACATACGGTAAATTTTGAGTCTAAGCAAGACCTTTCTAATAAAAAACCGCATCAAAATCCGTTCGGTAGTTTTCGGTCGTCGCGAGAAACGATGGACGAAAAGACAACTCTTAGAATCGCGATATCTCAGGAATGGTAACTCTTAGGAAAAAACCATGGAGACTATTTTTGCAGATAATTTTAAGATCTACAACTTTGGTCTGATGTTTTTAATAAAATTTGCGTTTTGGACAAATATTTAAAAAACCTGAAGTTTTGACTTATTACCCCGAATAATTTTTGTAGCACACACAGGATCGATGAGCATTTGTAAAATATGGGATTTTATGTAATTTTTAGCTATGTGACAGGCGTTTCAAGTCAAACCCTGCACCTCGCATCCTACCCCCCCCCCCGTGCTACTTGCAACGAGGTGTCCGGACTTTTATCGAAATGTCCGGCTTTTTGTCAGGACTTATCAAATTCCTAAATGGTAACCCTAGCCGCACGTCGCGGCAGTCACCCGCTGCACGCTGTAAACCTCACATCGCGACCATAGGCATCACGATGGCTTACTTCGACGCTCGACGCAGCCAAGATACGTGAATTAAAAAAATACGAATCATAGCGCGAAAATGTTTTTCATATTGGAGGCGGAAAAATTATGTCTCACACCTTCAAAGTTGATGAAAGTTACGTAAAATAATTAAAAATGAAGATAAAATCTCTTGTTCGCAATACTTTCGATTATGTGAAAAGGCGTATTTATTGGGTAAGTTACCTACATGGAATAAATATTATTAGAAGTTGAAGCAACAATACTCGCCAACGATATTAAGTTACCTAAATAACTAGCTAATATAAATTAAGTTGTGCATTGACTGCGTGTTTGCCTACTTCCAAGAAGCCTGATGATCTCAATGTAGGGTCACATTGGCAAATAAAATATAACCAATATGCTCCAATATGTTTCTGCATTTGTTGAACCTTTGTCATAATACACATGGACAAAGATAATAAATAAGGTATAGTCGCTCTAATGATAGTCAACTTTAACGAAATATTTGCACACGTCGAAGGTACTGTACACGACGAAGGTTGAATGTTTCGAACTTCAGGAATAAAAATAAATGAAGTATGACTAACAACTTCGGCAAAACGTGTTTGAAGAGCCTCGGGTGAACCCATGTTACCGTGGTGCGAGTTATCGTTCATAATTATTTATTTGGTGGTATTTCATAGGAATTTAGTTGCTCTACATAATTAGGTAGGTACATTACTGTTACATTTAAGTACATCTATTTAGAAATTTATATACCTGTATAGTATAATGTATGCACTTACATACTTAAGAATCGAGATATCAAATAGCCTAATAAATTTTAGTTGTTATTTTTTTATTATACTTACTACTAATGTGGTAAACAAGTCCCTGCTCTACGCGATGCCTCAGTTACCTATAGGGCCATAGGTAAACATAGGTAACATTTGCTACATCAGAAAGTCCGTTTCGCGTCATTCACCTTACTCTTCTCCTTCTTCCAAGAGAGAGTTAAATTATATTATCACCGGAAACGCAATACAACTACCTACTAATACGCAATGCTATTTAGCTGCGTTTCTCTCTCTGGCCACTGGTGTCCACACTATCATCCCTTCAGTGGAGAAGAGATTCAATATATGGCATAGTACCTATTCGTTTTCCTTTTAAATTATTATCATCCAATTGCGTCCCTGTTGCATCCAAAGATTGCACTTTGGAGCCCACGGTCGCTCTCGTGAAGCGCGCCTTCTGTATCCAGTCTGTCCCAATCCAAGATAGAATGTGATCATATTATGTAATTGTTTTTGTCTCCGTTCTGATAGTGAGAATTTCTAAACAAAACATACCCTAATAAAATAGTCTCACTCCCTGATTGCTCCGTAATATCTAGAGGAGTTAAAAAATATGTGAAGTTAAAAAGTTGAAAAAGCCACGAGAACTAAATAACATTATGATTATACATGGTATAGAACATGCTATATAAACCTATAAAGGTACTTATAGTCCGATAAAATATATATAGGAAGGTATCTATAGTGCGTCAGAGTATTCCCCCTGTAAGGGACACTGATCCCGCTCCGTCCCGTTTAGTCCCGTCTTGGATGTTCTCTTTTTCCGATCTAAATCTAAAGGAAAGTAGTAGGTATAGGTATTAGGTAATCGGTAGTATATAATATAGGTACTAACTGCTTCAAAATTTCATTCAATTAAGCTTTAAAATCTGACAGTGATATAGTGTAGTGGGTATTTTAAAATAGTCTAATTCCAACTGATAGACCCATGCACTATTGCCCAAGTACGTAGGGCATACTTGTATATCAAGAACGAAAACGTACCTAAGCTCATAAGAATTCGCGACAAAGGCGTGTAGAACAAATAAAAGCATTTGGGTCATCCAGTAAAGTACCAACTGCAGTAGTTTGTTAGCCTCGCGTGGTAAAGTTGCTACAGAAAGTTTAAATGCACTATTTAAATTCCAATCTTAGTGTTTAGGTAACGTTGTATCTAGTTTTTAGTTGGAAATAGTGCCCGACTAAATTTTATGTACACGAGTTATATGAAGGTAAACCTGATAAAAATATGATTGACCTGAAAAAAACATTGGTAAAATATATTATTTTAGGATGTCACATAGCGCTACCTTGAGTGTAGGTAGGTATTAGGCCCCACCAAAACATTAAGGGACCAAGTCAACCTCACCTACAAATGCAACCTGCTGATTGAAAGACCGTCCTGGAAGCTCTGGCGCCGCTTTCCTCTGGTGTTTGGGAGATTGGGTCGGCAGTTGCTCCCAAGAAGCTCTAACAAAAAGGAGTTCTCACATTACAGTGTTAACTTCTACCTACCCACAATAATGTAGACCAGTTCATGGGTAGTAGTGACAAATAGACTGACTTGTCAATGAAAATGACACCATGACGTAGGTGCGTACCTAATGTCTATAAATCGGGTATGGTTTTGTTTGCCGTGTCGACAATTAGTTGATGTGATGATGTGATACATAGATAACAGTTCTGATTGATTATGGAAATAACAAGCAAATTAGGGTTATGTTAGAGTAGGTAGGTCATAGCTATTATTGCAGAGGTAGAGTAAGATAATTTTACTCTGTATTAGTAACAATATCCTACTCTACATAAAATGAAATAAAATTTGATAAATAAGGCAGTTTCTTTTAAATTGATCTCGTATCTAATCATTGGTAAAATTGACTTCATAGTTTGATTCAATTTTAAACTGTGTTAATACAATACGTAGTTAATTAAATAGATATTTACCGATGAAGTCAGGTAGAGTAGAGCGACGTACGCGTACAACCTCAAAGTTTGGACCCTTTTTAGAAACTGCCCTTACGACCTCTTTTGGTGTTAGTTTGTATAAAAGTCGAGAGTGCACACGGGACCACAATAGGTAAGTAGGTTCAGTCAGAGGTAAATGTTGATGATGATAGATTTCAAACTTGAAAATTCAAATGAAAACTGTTCATTGTATTGTAAGTTCAAAGGTATTTCAATAGAGCTCATTAGGTAATTTATTGATTACATATAAATTACTTTTATCAAAAAATAATGTTGAACATCTGAAAATGATCATCTACTTTCGACGCTGACTGTACCTTATCCGTTTATTTCTATGAAATCAATGTCGTGGGTGTTTGTCTCGATTTATCCATGACAAACCGCTTACTTCGTTCGTATTCGTAAACATTCGTAATTTATTGTAGGCCGTTACTCATGTTCCACATTTCATTTAAACACGTGGGTTCATTGATGATTTCATACTACCTGTTTGTTTTCCCTGTAAACTTCTGGTGTACAATAAAGAGTTATCTATCTATCTATCTTCATTTGCTGGTCTAAGTTACGATGACTGGTACAGAAAACTAGAAAAAAAGTATTTGAAAATTGAAATGTATAGATAGTACTTATACCTATACATATTTTCATTTTCTTGTGTCGAGTACCGGTCGCAGCATGCCCTTTCGCTCCTTCAAAGCTTACTTTCGCCATTCAAATAGTTTGTACAACACGTAACGATTATCAGGTACTTGGAACATTGTATTAACTGCAAATTGCATAACATTACATTTTAAAACATAAAATTTAATGTTATATGAATACCATTTAGCAAGCTGAGGAGACCTAATTCCTGGCGAAGTAGCATGCCTGCAAGCGAGTGCAAGTAAAAGTCAGCGTGCCCTGTAGGTGTCAAACAACCCGAATAGGACATAGGGCTTTTATTATATGTTCTACATCTCAGTGTCACAGAATTGACAGAATATATCCAGTGTTAAGCTCGCCCGCACTTAAATTTTTTCTCCTTCATATTTGCAACTAAGATCACTGATCAAAACTTATATCTCTTTGCGCAGTATTATAGTATAATCTAATAAGTACGTTGGGCTGCTACCTATATTCTGTTCCCGCTCCCGTCTCCTATGGGAACCTATTCTAAGAATAAAAATAGCCTATGTATTATTCTAGACTATTATAAAGGCAGGCCTAAGAAAAGATGGATAGAATGCGTGAAAGAGGAATATGGCAAGGAAGGGAGTGACTGAGGAGATGACATCTGAATCTGACAGGAATGTATGGAGGAGAATGACATGTTGCACCGACCTCAAATGATTTAGACGAGGGCAGGTAGATGATGAATCTATCTCTGGACCAAACTTCAGCTAGATATGTTCATACACGTATGTTTTTTTATATCTTGCCGACATACAGTCAATCACATACTTTACCTCGGTAAATACTATAGGATATGACCTAAGTGTAGTATGCTATTCTTCTAAAACCATTTTCATACCAAAATAAAAAAACTTGTCGCTTCAGTTCACCGGAACACGGATAGGGATAGGGCAGATCTATTTTTAGCATCTGACCCATTAGCAACCAGTTACACGCCTAGTTTGAGTAACTGTAACACCCTATGTAAAGTCTCAAATTGTAATTAATCCTCGTCTTTGGTTTCAGTTTCACCCCATCCGAGTACCAATTCTAGGTACATATTTAAACCTTTAGAGCTTAATTTTTTTAGTCTAGGGTCCGCTGCCTGCTCCTCCTTTTATTGATTTCTTTTAACTTTTACGGAAGTGACTGCCGTCTGACCTCTCGTATTAACGTAATATAATAGTTGTGTGGCTCTAGTGTGTATAGTGTAAACGTCTATTACACATCAAAAGCAAAGTTAAAACATGTTGAGATCATTCTAAGTTTTCAAGCTATTCCGTCTTTAAATGATATCACCGTATCATTTAACTTTAGTAGCGGTCAAAGTCGATCCAGGTGTTTTTAACGCAGCCGTTAAATATATGACTAGTAAAATTCCTTTAGCTTTGATATCCTAGATTCAGAGATATTTTAAAGAAACAATAAAGATGCAATTAACAGTATCATAAAGTAAATAATTGTACACTTTCAGAGCGGTCAGAAACTGGAACTCTATTTACCAAATGTAGAGCTAGAGTGGTGATGACTGAAATATGTAATTAAATCTGCTTGGTCCGCAAGTCGTAATCATAATAACGCTATTAATAATATAATTTGACAAACTGAACTTGGCTCGTGAAAAGAAAAATACCTTTTATTTTTTTCTGTTGCCTCCGAAAATGTCTTGTTGTCGGTAATTGGTGACAGGTAGTACGCGGTTGGGTAAAATATTTCACCGTACTTTCTATATTCATACATTTAAATCCCTAGCGAGGGAATGATTGATAGACATCAATTCCCATTACCCCTATAAGACGGATTAATGCACTCGGGAGGAAAAACCCTTCGTTTGTGTACTTAGGTGTAGATACCCTCTCTGTGCGTATTTCTGTAAAGATGATGAAGGGATCGTGAGCGGTAATGGGTTAAGAAGGTGGTATATTGTGTATCTATATTTATATTCACGAATTCAATATTTGTGTTACACAAAGAAAAATATAAATTAAGTACTTATTATAAAAATATAAAAACATATTTACACATTTTTTTCTATCACATTTTTACAATCTTAATATATATAAATCTCGTGTCACAATGACTCCTAAACCACTTAACCGATTATAATAAAATTCGCACACCATGTGCAGTTCGATCCAACTTGAGAGATAGGATAGTTTTTGAAACGGATTTCGACATCCACGCGGGCGGAGCCGCGGGCAACAGCTAGTAGTTAATAATAATCTTGTTTGACATATTATACAGTGCTATGTGCTTATCTATTTTGACGATGACTATACCTAGCAAAATTAATATTAACATTGTAAATTCGCTATATTAACGTATTTCTACACCACAAATATAGTCACCTTGAAATTTGTAGTGCACAGTAGCGTATGCTTTAACTATTTCAAATAATTTCTGAGTGCTATTATTGTTAACGAATAACTCATAAATCATAAGAAAACGTTCCCATATAATAAATCTTACAAGAGTAAACATAGCTTCCCTTTTGACGCCCAGTCATCTAAACTTTGGTAGGTTAAAAATTACATAAAAATTATAAATCTTTATTATCTTCTAAAGAACAGAAACACATGTAATAACGTAATAACTAAATAGGTAATATTATTCAGTTTAGGAGTTCGAAATGTTGTATTAATTAATGCAGGCCCACACTCCCGGCGTCACGCTGTCATCGGCTCCATTCATTCGTTCAATGGAGGTAGGCACAACACGGCTGTCAAAGGCGTGTGTATAGAAAGCTGTACGCACAGGCTTTGAATAGAGTCTGAAGTGGCTAGCTATACGTCAGTTTACACTTCCGACGCATGACGGTGAACGTAGGCTTAAGCTTCGTGCTATAAATGTTGTTTGCAGTCCTGAAACATGTCCAAGATATTAAAAAAAATATTATCAATACGAGTGGAAGAATTTATACACTTCTAATGACCCACTAAAATTCAAACTTTACGTCAGAGAGTAATGAAATTATAATATGTACCTACTTACATTATTTTCAGTTCTTAACCTTCCATTATTTTCAATAGATGCACAAGTACACTTAAACTATTTACACAGTTTTGCAATTTCATTTTCAATACCCCTGTTATAAACAGGGATTTTTGAAAAGGGCCTGAGAATTTACCTTTAGCTTACCATCAGGCGAGGTAAAGTCATTTTGACGTGTCCTATATAAAAAAAAACTCTGATTATCTAGAGCAAAGGCGAGACCCAGTTTACTCTGGTAATTAATGGCAATTTTTATTTTGTTACAGATATTATGGATCTCATTAGTCGTGTATATTTTTTATGATACATTTATTTATTACAAACTTGGCCGACAATTTTATCATTTAAGAAGAATTTTAGGGGTAAGTTGAGCAACAAAGTACAGTTTACAAATTGTTCACAATTTCAACGAGAGAATTCTAAATATATATAAACATGGTTGTATTATGAAACGTAGTTCAAATTTTTCACCAGCCATCACTCCTACACAGCCTGAAAAACGATGGAATAAAACACGTGGGTTTTTTAATTTTTTGTTTTCAGTTAGGACTGTGTATCTCCCGGGGTACAGCGACTGTTATAAATTTATGTTTTGCCCTCGTGTTACTTCCTATATGCAAGAAGCTCAATCAACTGCTATACAGAGTGTTATCGAGACTATGGCCTGGCTTATTTTTTTTCTGGCTGGAAAAAGCGAAGAGTTTTCATATGACTGTTGCAATAACGTTATTAATATTTGCCGGTGAGTATATTTTACTATTCATAATTTTATCTACAAGGTTATCAAATTTAATGTAATGTAAAAAAAGGTATTTAGGTACATGATGTTTGTTAAGCTCATTGGATTTCATTATAACTGGTTGAATACATTTTTCCTTCTGAATTTTTGTGCGAGTTTTAAAGCATGGAATCCAATTAAAACACTTTGCATTTCTTAGTAAAAAAGACATTTTATTTAAGTAGTCTGAAACATAGTCAAGTACATAGGTACCTACAAAAAATTATAAGAGAGAACTTTGAACTATTTTAACTGTCTGGACTGTTTGATATTGATTCGTGAAGTATACAAACTTTTTGATGTTGTTGTCTTTTTTCAACATGTTTAAGGCTGCCCGGTAAATGAGGGGAGAATTAAAAAAGGTAGGCTTTCGATAGACCTTCCATTTTTAAAATATTCACAAAGCGAATTGGAAATGCTGTACTCGTTAAAGCCCTCCGCGTATGTAGAGCACCATTAAGTTGTTGAGACGAAGGCTAATGGCTCCAACACCACTGTTAGGATTTCTAGCTTTTGTTCGTGTACTAGAATGTGGGTACTGTTTCGCCAATATTGTGTTCTGTTCACCTGTTATTGAAATCTCAAGAGATATTTGAACTCCATGTAGCGTCGAGTCGAGTAGAGTCTTGAGAAATATCGTAAAAATTAGGAATATTTCTGTGATTCCTGTGAGCCATTGCTGATTAGGAAAAAATCGATACCTATTCAATAATATAATATTCAATCAATATTTTTAATAAAGGAGCAAATTCATGGTAGCTGAAGGTAGTATAGTTCTTTGATAGTTTAAAATATTTGTATTTGGTGACTAAAATCAAAATCAATCAGTAATCAAGCAAGTAGGTAATCAAACTATTTTCGAGGGCTCCAAATATACAGAACCTTAT
The DNA here is from genome assembly GCA_963576445.1 of Lithosia quadra. Classification (NCBI taxonomy): domain Eukaryota; kingdom Metazoa; phylum Arthropoda; class Insecta; order Lepidoptera; family Erebidae; genus Lithosia; species Lithosia quadra. The sequence goes on along the minus strand of OY754877.1, from coordinate 14,845,768 downwards.
TTACAGCATCAAGATTGCGGTTTGGAAATTTCAGGGATACTCAAGTTTGGACAATAATTAAGAGCTTTCATATAAACTATTTCCTTGAATTTAATTTCAAACCACATAAACTTCATAAATATATTTGAGTCCTTAAGTTTCTTACTCTAATAGGTAGCTATTTCGAAAATGATTTATAACTTTGTTAGCAGCACTTTGTATTACTGTACCGCCATCGCCTATAATATTTGTATTGTTTCCAGTGATACATTCCATTTCTCACTGCGTGAACTTGTGGAATTTCTCCAGAGGGTTCGACGAACAACACGAAGAGATTAACTTCGCCAGCTACAGGAATGAGGTTAGTTACAAACTATGGGCCGGTAGGGCATGCGTGTTTTCTTGTTTCAATTATTATTGTAGCTACCTGTATTTTACAATGTGGGTGTTGTGAGGATATGTTACGTAAATTAATTCCATCCTGTATTTTTATATTTGACTAACTTCCGCCCGCGGCTTCGCCCGCGTGGAAGTTGGAATCGCTACCAAGTCTATTTTGATAAAACGACTCTCCACTCGCCGCTCCACTCGAGTCTCCTTCGAATCTGGTATAATAGCCCCATGATGTAGTCCATATTTATGCCATGCCTGATGCCAGTGTTAGGTGCAAAGTTTCAAAAATCCAATCGGGATTGTTGAAATTTATTGGCATCTATCACTTTATTATATTTTGTTTTTATAAGTCCCAACTCACGGAATTCATATATGCGGTACTATGTAATTGTGCAGACGTGCAAGGATCGTGATGACGCACCAATATGTCAACATGATCACTTGTGGTGCTCGAGTGGTCGATAACTGGTTCTCACGTCATGCTCGTTAATCGATGTAATTTGTCGTGACATTGGACATGATATTTTGTTTTTGTAAATTAATAGATTTATGCCAATACGTTATTATAAAAATACGTAGGTACCTGTTCTTATTAAATTTGTTGGGGATTAACGATCCAGGTCATGTACAGAAAAAAATTGTCCAAGTCACTTAATATTAAAACGAGAAATGTCAATTTTAATATTAATAGGGTAATAAATAACGAATTACCCTGCCAGTTACTGTACGCCTCGGGGCACCTGTGGCTCGCTTCCACCGTAACTACAAATGGTAGAAAAAATGTATTGTTAATTTCTTTTTAGTCTTTTGTTGTGCAGTATTAAGAGCAGTTTAGACCTGTTGCCCCAGTTCTCTCTTTTAACTTTCCATTATACTCGATATCATATTTCCAAGTTACGGTTTACGAGTGTATTTATATACAATCTTGTTACATAGTCGATAGATAGTAGGTACTTTTACACATTGTCATAGTAGACCTTCTGTAGACCGCCTGTGTAGACCTTCTGTAGACCATCTGTAAACATTCTGTAGCCCATCTGAAGACCGTCTGTAGACCATCTGTAGACCGTCTGCAGACTTACTGTAGACGGTCTGTAGACCTTCTGTAGACCGTCTGTAGACCATCTGTAGAATTTCTGTAGACTTTCTGTAGGCCATCTGTAGACCATCTGTAGACCTTCTGTAGACCGTCTATTCCGTCTGCTCCATAGATACAGTGTGGGTATAGATGGTCTTACCAACATCCTAGAGGCCCAAGCCAACCTCAACTTTGGATGTCGCCAATGAATCGAAGGTCAGATAGTAGTCGCTTCACGGCAAATATCAAAGTGCTGAACTTCGATATTTGCTGTAGTTCAGCCGCTTAGTTGTAAGACTAAATAACTCAACTTCAACCGAGTTGGAAAATGGGTTGGAGGATGATGATTATTTTATCATAAAATAACATTATTTGTATTTATCCACTGATGAATGAACTGATGAAGCGATGGTAGCTGAATGGATGAGGACGCGGCCTCTACTCAGAGTATCGCACCAATGTGAAGTTCACTTTGTGGAATTTATATGTGCTTATCAGATGATTTACCATCTGCTGACGGTGAAGCAAAACATCGTGAGGAAACCCACATGTCCTAGAAGAGATCCACCAACCCGCATTAGGCCAGCGTGTGTGGATTGAGGCCTAAACCCTCTCAGCTCTCTCGTTAGAGGAGAGGATACCCGTGTCCAGCAGTGGGACATAAAAATGGGTTGCTATTATATCCACTGATAGTGAAATAGACAGTAGATAGTGATCAAACGCTGAAATGTTAGCCCACTAATAATAAACTAGGTGAGTAGGTATATAGTTTATACCAACTAAGCTTTTCTTTCAGAATCCCCTACATCTGCTATTTAGTACTGCAGGCCTGACAGGCGTAATAATGCTAATCATCACATTATGCATGGGGCTCACCTCAATGAGGGTCGTGAGGAGAAAAGTTTACAACGCGTTCTGGTATACTCACCATTTGTATCTACTGTTCATTGTGATGCTAATAATACATCCTTTAAGGTGAGTTGGATAAGGTGTATAATAAGTAGGTACTTAAGTAGACGTAATTGACCTCACCCTTGCATCGAAACCTACTTAATTTTTCCAAAAATATTTAATACCTTAGTCATTTTGAAAGTTTTTAGGACTGGTCAGGGTCAGGGCAGAGCAGTAAGTAAGACCGACCATGAAAATAATAAGTAGGTAGGTACCTATTTGAATTTCGAATCTCTGTTTTTTTTTTCATCATTTAATGGTGTATCTTTTTAAATTGCGTACGGTCATTTTGGGTAACATTGAATCGCAGTGTAACTTTGAATAAAGTTGTGAAAAAGATTCAAAAATTTATTTGATGCAAAAGTTTTATTGTTTCAATATTATAACTGCCTAAACGGATCGCCATAATGTTTTTTAACAAACGTAACGTAAAACATTAAGCTTTCAAAGTCATAATTTTGTAATTTAACCGCCTTTTTCGAGTGAAATTTTTAGCAGTGTTTGTTAGTTGAATTTAATATCGGAATTATTTGTACAAAACTTGCTGTAAACAGGTATGTTTGGTGTTTATCTTTAAAATCTACTAAAAAAATTATTATTTTTAAATCGCTGTCCGTACATGGTGTTACATAAATTGTCTAAAACTGATAAAGTTGTAACGACGATCAAAATCGAAGTTATTTGGGTAACATTGAATGGTTCAAAGTTATTCGTGTCTTATAAAAAGTTTCAGTTCTAAGTATGAGGACCCCTAAAATTGATTGCTTTTTTCTATTTTTGTGTGAAATTCTTAATGTGGTTCATAGAATACGTCTACTTACCAAGTTTCAACCGCATAGGCCTTATAGTTTCGAAGAAAAGTGGGTGTGTAACATACGGACGGACAGACGGACGGACGGATGGCCGGACGGACGGACAGACAGACAGACAGACATGACGAATCTATAAGGGTTCTGTTTTTTGCCATTTGGCCCTAAAAAGGTGGAAAAATTCGTATTGACGATGATGTTTTGTTCATGGAAAGGGGTGATTAGTTTTCTTTAAAAAATAAAATGTCCAGAAGAATTATTAGCAGTCATTACGATTTTGATCTCATCTGATAACCAAATAAACATATAATTTATTATGTTGTGCACTATGTTCCTACTTATCTTACTTTATTAGAAAATATAAAAATAACAATGTTTTTTTTTCCACCAAATTGGTCCGCCTTGTTTCATATGGCAAGACCTCGCTATTTTTCACAGGTAGGTACGTTAAGTTAGTCATGATTTTCATAGATTGGACTTTTTTTTACAAGAATACATCATTCAATTTTATCCAAATCTTAAAATGTTTGGATAATAAAGATTTTAAAATCCAAAAAAATATATATTCAAAGTTACCCAAAACTCGTGCTAACTTTGAATGTGAGTTTTGGGGCAAATTTTGGGCAGTCTTTGTGTTTTTTCCATAAATATGTGGGTTTAGAAACATAAACCAACTCGAAAGAACACTATTTATTCTATAAAATAAAGATGTAATAAATATAATCAGAGAGTATACATTAATAATCCGTTAAAAATGTTCAAAGTTACCCAAAATGACTATCGAAAGCAATATAAACAAGATTTTTTTTAATAATTTTAATTTTTGAGAGAATAAATTTATTTAATTGACTAAATTCCATATAAATTACTTTTTTAAACACATTAAACAAGTATATTTATTAAATAATGTTATTTATTATTGTTTTTGGGATCTTCTATGGAACGTTATAACATCAAAGGCCTTTGAGAAGTGTTTCTCTACTCGTGAGCACAACTATGCAATACTTTGTATCACGTCCAGCCCGTGTCTAAAGGCTTGAATATATACGACATTTTAAAAGTTTCAAAAGCTTATACAATGGGCTCGCAATATGAGTCAGATAAAAGGAATGATTCATTCGGAATACTTCACTATAGTAAAATTTCGTTGTTGTAAATCACAACTTATTTTTTAATGATACTTACAATATTTACGTAGGTATGTATCGTCAGTGACAAAAGTAGATGAGTATTTTCACATCAAAAAAATCTGCATTTTATTTTAATCAAAATTTCATATAGGTTCTTAGTTTATAGAGCCCACTAAGTAGTTTCACAATATTTTTTAAATAAAAAAATATAAATTAATTTGTGCAATAACTTCTAGTCTTGAAAATATGAAAACTATCATCAACTTTTGATGCTGACTATACATGCCTAGAATGTAGTCATTAAATGTTGAGTCATTAAAAGTTCTTGAAAAAGTATGAGTAGGTAATTAAATGCGAGGGTTGATAGTTTTATTATCTGATAATAAATATAATTACTGCTAGAAACGATTTAGATTAGTCAGTGAATATTTTCAACGTTTTAACGAGCATGAAAGGAACAGTTTCAGTTTTTAAATTATTAAAGGTTTTACAATATACGTTCTTCCTTTCTTTTAATACCTCTAAACTTAGTGTCCTTATTTCAGCGGTGTTTTGAAAGAAGAGGTTATAGAAAATGAAACTAGTCTTAATATTAGTCAAACTGAAAATACTCCTAAATTTGTACCGATCAAATCAAAGGTAAGTCAAGCTTTCTATTTCGTAAACAAAACACTTTTTTTTATAAACGATGCTGTGACATTAGACTCATTAGAGACCTAATTATTATGATTGTTTAAAAGCTCTACAGTCATTTTATATTATAATCAGCAATACGTTCATTATACTTCCTGCTAAGGAGTGGAATGCCCTGCTTGAGTCTGAGTTTCCGGAACGCTATAACCTGGGAGTCTGCTTGCGTGCTCCATAGTTGACCAAATCATTGAGATAGTGGTCAGACGCGGAACTATCGAATATAAAAGAAAATAGGCGTTTTAACCCAAAGCTAGTAAATGACCTACAACTACCTACAACCTACATCAATAACAGTAGCTAAGATAGCTAAGATATAATAAAAAAAGTGTTTGAGGTAGTTAAACCTAAGCTAATAAGTACAATAAATTAGCAGTCTATAACCAAGCGTTTCTAATGTGTCTATTCAATATATCTTCAAGACACGGCCATTACCAACTATAAACCGCATTTTAGTTTCATCCCTTCATTGAGCCTTTCCTCCGGGGAGACACCCTACGTCTTATTAATGAAATGTGAGTGAACTTACTCCAAGTATGAACTTCGAGAGCATCTTCGGGCGTAATTTAATAAGTCAGCATATTAATGTCCCTAATAGATGGGCATGCACTTTAGGCTAATGTATTTCTCTGCGTAAGTACAGACAATGGAGCACATAGGTATACCTAATTAAATAGCAGGTGAATTGAATCACCATTATCGTTTACCTGAAAAATGTCGACATATCGAATTAGTAAGTCATTTTATCATTGATTTTAATTTGTTCGATTGCAAATTAATGACAATCTCTTTCAAGCACTTGTTTTATCAGTGTTTAGACGAACCAAATTAAACGAATCAACCTGTAATAGTTTACTTACCTACGTCTTTTCTTCTTCCTATAATCCCGTGCTATAATCCCAAGTTCTTCAAGCCAGGCGTAAAAGGCATCTGTCGTAGATATTAAATTTTTTTTATACTACGTAGGTGACAGACAAGCACACAGTCCACCTTATTCTATTAGTCTTATACCTATTTATTGATAATATTAATCGTAAATTGAAGTATTCATCGCGACTATGATTGATTCATAGTCTTGATGAATACTCAAGTAATTGTAGACGTTCACACGAGCCCATTAAATTACAGTACAGTTGCCTATAAATCTGTTAAAGCTTTAGAATTACCTACTGACTAGTTACGGAATTTCAATCACCAATAGCTAACTATTATCAGCCTCATTACACACAACTGCATTCAGTTGATTCAGTGTACATTATGTCCTCTGTGGGATGTAATATAATGTACATTTGTACATTGATATGTTTAGCAGAGGCGCGGTTAGTTTTCGTTGACCAGCTGCGGCCGGCCGAATGGTTGGAATTATAATAGATTTACGAGTGTTTAGGTCAAGTCCCTCATTAAACTTGATACAGATTTGTCCTTCCTCATTATGATTTGGTTTGAGAATTTTAAATAGAAACGTGTGTTTGAAAATTTAATCGACTTCAAAAAGGAGTAAACATGTTTGTTTAAGTATGTAGACGTTTTTCTCTAAGGAGTTTGAGATAATTTACGTGATTATATTATATTTTAAGATTTATGGAAAATATTATAATCATCTAAATAAGGCAAAATATGTTATAATCGTAGTATAGAATGCACGACACAACATTCCACACAACATTTTATGGATTGCTGGTTTGTGATTTTGTTAATTATTGCAAAAAAAAGAAATGCCAATGCGGGGCTGGGTTTGCTAACTCCGACTACACTGTCTCCTGAGATCTGAGTTTCTGTAATCAACGTTTTTTGAGGGCATATTAGAAGTTTGTACAGTTGACTTCTTCACAACCGTGGTTTTTAGATTTTAAATTAATTAAACTATTTAAATTTTAATTGCATAAGTATAACTGAAATCTTTTAGTAGATATTCTAGACACAGTAATGTTTCAATTACAACATTAAACCGCCCTAATTTTTTTTTATCTGATTTAGGATATATTTATATAAGAGCGCAGGTATTAAAGGAAGATCCATTATCATCAAAATTATATTACAGTAATACGACCGTAAAGGCTTGCGTCATTTTCTTAGGAATATGTTTCGTTGTAAAACTCGCAAACATGATTCATATGACCCAATAACATCGGTTGATGTCATTAACCTTCGCTTGTCCTGTAAATATCGAGCCTTTTTATATTGCCTTGACTGTACGAGTGAAATCATTAATAATGGTCATGAGATCACAGGTTCCATTGAATTGAGGAAAGTTTGGGTCAAACCTATCATTATTTGTTTTTCTTTTATAAATGACTAGAATGTGTAACGTCAATTTCATAGTAGGCACATAGTACAACCACTTTTTATGCCTCCCCCAATATTCTGAAGCCAGTACCGGATACCAAGCCATTATCATGTTAGCTTTATTTCAGATTCTGCATACTCAGTTTCCTTTTAGTTTGTATGGGAGCGACTGCCGTGTAACCTCCCAACCCCGAGAAGCAAGCCTGCACAGCCTAGTTCATTAATCGTTTAAAGTTACATTAGTTATAGGCTTGTAGATACATAATTATAGCCTCTTCGCATTAAAAGTGTACAATTTCTAAAAATATTCGAAATTGAGATATTCTACGAAAACGTTTGGTATTACCAGTATCTTTAAAAATTGACAAATAAACGTATATTAAAACTTTAAAACGCTCTCCTGTAAAATTTATAAGTTCTGAGATTATACAGTTTTAATGCAAGAAGGCGATATGTGCTATTTAAATATCTTTTAATTTGAAGGATAGGAAAATAGTAGATACTATAGTGGATTGCCAAGTTGAGAAATTACGCATAGTGTTGTTATATTTGTGTGTCAATAAACGTGATTGGCATTGGTCCTTACATTGGATCACGTCTACGAATCCTATAGCTTGCTTAAAGCCTTACTTAAGCTCGAGGTAGACTACAGACGGTAATTTCATGTCTGACATGATAATGACTGAACTGAGCTTTACTCAAATTAACTTCAGTCTAACGAGGTTGGAAGATTTCAAGATAAAGATGTTATATTATTTCAGGGTTGGTTGTGGATATCACTGCCATTAGCATGCTTCCTTCTGGATCTCTTGTGGCGCATCTGTAGCAGGAATAGAGCAAAAGTTGACATATTAGAAGTAAGTATTACTTTACATTATAATTATTATTTAACTAGCTGTTTATAGCCCGTGTTATTTGGGATCCAAAAATTTCCTTTTATATAAATCAGTACATTTTTAGCTTACCATCAGACGAGGTAAAGTCATTTTGACGTGTCCCATATATAAAAAAAAACTTAACATCTTATTTTGAGCTTCTACAAAAAAGTATCTATAGAGCGTAGTGGTATTGTTTAATTTAACCACGTCAAATATCGCGGATTCGATGCCCGTTCATGTGTTTATAAATATGATTATGTTATATTTGCATGTGTTTCTATGTTTATTAAATAAATACGTAGTCACAACTAAATTCTATGAAATTAAGTAGGTATGTATCTGTATTCTATAACCTATATTATAAGTGTGGTTAATTTGAGTATTTTTAACAGATTAGGTAGCTACAGAAATTACTAGTTTTCCCCATAAACCCCTAAAGCTAAGCTAATTTTTTATGTTAAGAGTGGGTTCACGTCAATAGTATGATTACTCTACCGATGTGAATCGACTCTACCCAAGATTCGAACCCGGGACGGCACGATAGTGTATGGTCCAACACTAAGCTTTGTTATAAATACCTTACATTTTTTTAAATTATATAGATAGATTAGTGAAATTGTAGTGGCTACTTTGCTACATTACTGTACCTAGATAGGTACGGCATAGTGAATGCCGATTGGCGATACATGTGGGACGGTATAATCCAATAACCGATCAAGCTTTGCATAATCCCCTTATCCACGTTCAGTATAACGGATTCAATGGGATTCATTGCATATTTTGAGATTCATATCGTAATGATTTATTACATAACGTGAATTGATGCCCTATATTCGTTAATATTTTCGATTTGTTTGATGTTTTAATCGTACTTAGTATTTTTTTTCTTATAAAGAATACGAGATAATAACAGATATTATTAGTATTCACTAGGGGGAACTCCTAAGGAATTCCTTTCTTAGGGTACTTATAGGTATTCGGGGTCTCCTCGTTCCCACACGTAAAAAGGGTGGCCCTTACCCCTCCAGCTAAGCTAAATTGTTGGGGTAAGAAGTGGGTTCATGTCAGTGGCGTTAAGACCAGGATTCTCTTATGTAAGTAAGTATTTCTTTGCTGTGCTGGTGAAAAAATGCTAGGCTCGGTTTCCTTAATATTTAATGCATTAAGTATACGGTAGGTATCTAACTGAGTGTAAATCTGTGGTGTCCCGGACATAGTAATTTTGTTCTAGATTGAATTTACAAAACTCCATTTTGTACTCACTAACCAGAATCCCAGGGGTAATTTCGTATTTATAGGATTAGAGGTTAGGGTTGAATGAACAGACCATTTTCCCCTAAGCTTTAAACATTATATTGTTATTATCATCTATCTATCTATACTACTTATTATAAAATTGTATATTAGTTATATCTGTACATTGGAGTTTTTGAAAAAAACCTTATATTATGTTATAATTATGAACGATTCTGAATTCTGGACACAAAATATATTTTTTTGTATAATTTTTGTCTGTTTGTTCGCAATGGACGTAAAAACCGCTGAATCGATTTTATTGCGGTTTTTTTCATTAGAAAAGTGTTGGTCAGACTTAAAATCCACTGTATGTTTGATTGTAATTGGTTAAGTAGAACCGGAGATATGACCAAAAAACGATGACCGACCTCCGCGAGTGTGTACATTGTACCGCAAGACGCGTCTAGAATCTAGAACTCTAGACATTTTGTCACTGAAAGCGAAGTTTTATCTGTTTGTGCCGCCTCTTAAGCTTCAGTTAATTAGGCAAAGTTAGTTATACCCACTAAATATACCGACAGATATGTTAACTTACTATATCTGGTCGGTACTACAGGTGATTCACATGGCCGGTCGCACGATAAGCTTAACGCTAAGCTGTCCGCACGAGTTCCAGTGTCGCGCCGGCCAGTACGTGCTGCTGCAGTGTTTAGACGTGTCACTCATTGAGTGGCACCCCTTCACCGTAGTTAAGGTAAATACGCACCACTTCATAATATCATCAATCAATTAGATTATTAATGGATTATTATGTAAACGGAGTGTCCCATGATGCCACATGGACTGGAAGTACCTTACATAATGATAGATAGATACATTTTTAATAAAAGAAGACTTCATTTTGATTTTAAAAATAATTTAAACTGCATAAAAAAATCCTTAATCGATAGAGTCAATCATAAGGATCAAAGCATCATCCAAAAGCAGTAACCTCTCATCTCGGAGCCCAGGATCCGCTTACTCCATCTTCTCCTTGTGATTTGGGTTATGTGACTCTTATGGGAGCTGCCATCTGACCTCTACACCCCAAAGGATAAACCTGTATCAAAGCCTCGTCCATCAATCGGCAGGTGTACCGGCTTGCAGGCGAGGTTGAATTAGCGCTTACCGAGGGTCTTGGTAGGACTCCATAAACCCAACAAACTTAAAGACGTATTCACGACAAAAACATGTTTATGGAATGTGTTTTTTTTTCTATTCGCAGGTTCCTACGTCATACCAAAGATTCTTCGTCGTATGGATAAGAGTAAAGGGTGATTGGACTGAAGCTTTACAAAAATTGTTATTGGAACGAACGCCCCACGAGATTAGGTAGGTTTCATAACACCGGACTGCAACTTCAGGTGCATCTAACCAATTTTTTTTTGTTTTATGGTAATAGCCACAGAAACCACACTGTAAGAGCTGGTGCCTATTGTAGGTCTAAAAGACCTGTGTTACAATATCACAAGCTAGTGAACCTAACCTTAGATTATCTATACTAATATTATAAAGAGGTAAAGTTTGTGTGTTTGTATATTTGTTAAATTGTAAGGGGTATTTTATTGGAAAACTGGACACCCGGGCGAAGCCGGGCCCCGGGTCGCTAGTATTATATAAAAGTAGAAGTTTTACAATATGTATTGTGATGTTTCCAGTATACTGGTGGACGGTCCCTTCTCCAGTCCTATGGAGAAAGTCCGTCGTAGTCCCGTGGCGGTGTGCGTGGCAGCCGGGGTTGGCATCACACCTTTTGTTCCTATGCTGCATGACATGTTGCTGTAAGTACCTTAAATATCTTAATCACATTCGGAATTCAAATTAATTCGCCTTACCCAGGAACCATGACATGGTCCTTCGTACGACCATGACCATATAAGCCGATGGCTGCGACTCCGCTCGCGTGAATTTCGATTTACTTACCTGCTGTTGGTCATACCTCCGGTTCTACCAACCAATTCCAATAAAAAATGCAGCAGACTTAATCTGCAGACAAAAAAAAAGTATTTAGAATGGTTCATATAACATAAAAAATTGGTGAATTTGTAAAATGTAACAGACGCTAGCTGCGTCATTATAGTATAAATGATAGATTAATTACTACTTATTGGCTAATATGAATTTCGGTTTTTATGGCGTCCGTCAATCAGTAAGTATAACAAATCTTGGTCACTACTACTTGACCTGAAACCTCCTGAAACACTACATACCATTTAAACTAGAATTAATGTTCCAGAAATCCGAGAAACCGTCTTCCAGGGAGAATCCACCTTCTCTGGATCGTCAGAAACGAACGCGAACTAACCTGGCTAGCAAGCCTGGCCACCCAGACTATACTGCAACTTCGAAACGCAAACCGCCCAGATAGACTACACATAGAATTCTACGTCACTAACTCAAACAATGACGTCAGCAATAAAGATCAAAATCCTGTAGCACATATGGTTGTTAACGAGAAAGGAAACTCTCGCATTATAAGAGATGAGGAAAAAGTGACTCTTCTCACTCCTAATAGGAAGAGGAATGTGGGAGAAGAACAGAGTAAAGAAGAGAAGGATTATAGTGTTGCAAAAGAGTATCCCCTGATTGGATGTAGGGTTAGAAGAGGCAGACCTCACTGGGATAGAGTTTTTGGATACTGGGTGCATTTATATCCGGAGTAAGTTATTTTTAAAAGTACAGTCAGCGTCAAAAGTAGATGATAATCGCACAGATTTCAAATTAAAAAATATTCATGAAATTTTTTTATTTTTTTTAGTAACAGTTAAATTATTTTTGTAGAGCCTACTTATTGGTAGTTATACCAGTTATACAGCATTTTACTTAGAAATATAAATTATTTTGTATCAAAAATTACTTTCAAAATCTGAAAATGGTTACTTTTGACACTACTACCTATACTAGTAATCGAAATTACTAGTAATCGAAATTACTAGTAATCGAAATTACTAGTATTCCCGTTAAGCTCCAGCCGAATTACTTGTTATTTTTTTGATTAGCTTGCGTTTGACCACAACGTTTATATTAATGTTGTTTTTTTCAGGGAGCACCTAAATGTATATTGCTGTGGACCAAAGAAATTAGTGAAGTTATTAAGAAGCAACTGCAAAAACGTCTCTATGACCAGCAAAACAAAGTTTACTTTCGTACACGAAGGTTTCTCTTGATCGGTGATATTAACCACTCATTATCAATAAATTATGGCATTTATTGGCGTATATGAATTTGTAGTTTTATTTCATTGTCTTTAATACTCCGTCGCCGGGGTAGACGTATAAAGTATTACCTATACTTTACACGTGAATAAACGTACGTTAAAAATACTGGGCACTAGTGCACTACCCCCTACCCTGGTATATTTTACATCCTCGAGACAGCCCTGGATAAATGATTTGAAACCTTTTTGAGAAAGAAGAAATCCGTCAAGTATTTTGTTTGCTGTCAAAATGGTGTGTGATACATCAAATTATTTGTAACAATCATTTATAAAACCTATGTAATTAAAGATCACATATATCATAGGGTAATGACGCCCGGATTGGAAACTAAACCGAAATCTTTAAAAGAGAAGAAAATTAAGAAACCAAAATCAAAAGTAGGTTGTTTTCTGTTAATTGCCTGGGGCCCTACCACAAACTCCTATAGCAGTATTATTTCAATATTGCATAACTTTCTCAGTGTGAATGGACTCGTTCAAACGTCGTCTGTTATTAAAGTGTTCTGTGTCTTGTAAATCTACTAACAAATTTAATAAAATAAATATATCCACAACATACCATAAAAGTAAAAGAATGCTAGACCACATAACACTAGTATGCGTCGACGTCGCTGGTCCGATTCACACTATGAAATTTAAGTAATAATGGGATAATACCTACTGCTTTAACAGTTTCACGAAAGACCTTAGGGCCGTCTTAACCATATTAGGAGCCAGAGTTCGAAAATAAGCTTGCGTACCAAAAGTTCTTTGTGTAAAACTGGCCTGTCTCTATCTGGGCGCATAAAAAAATTCTACTTACGTTCTATTTTGTAATCTATCTCTACTTAAGTAATAGGTAATACCTGACAGAACTGAAACTATTCAGCATATTACTGGCACCTGCCTGTCCCAGCCTCACTCAGTCAGACTACACACCGATAATACAATCAATTAGCAAAAACCATTCATCCAAAACTTGGCTTCCACCATAAACTTATTTCCAACCAACCACTATTACTACTAACCAAAACCTATTTTGGAGAGTACCAACAATAACCTATACTTTATTAGAGCAATAGCAACTGACAAAACGGCGGCCTCTGTGGCGTAGCGGTAGTGCAGTCGACTGCTACAACAGGAGGCGCGCGCGGGTTCGATTCCCGCTCAGTGCAAATATTTATATGCATGAATATGGCTATTTGCATTGGTCTGGGTGTTTCTATGTATTCTATATATTCTATGTTGCACACGTCAAAAGGCCACGGTGACCGCTTTCCATCCAGGTGGGCCGTGTGCTAGTCTGCCACCTATATAGTATAAAAAAAATGACTCTAAGTAGTTTCCAAGTGCCTAGAACTTTAATATCTAATTAACTCAAATATTATTTACAGGTGAAAAACATAGTTAAACAATATCTGAGAATCAGGTGCCCTATTTGCTTTAATAACTTAGCAAAAGATAGAATTCTATCAACGAAGTGTGGTCATGTCTTTTGTAGGAATTGTCTTCAAAAAGCTTTGACACAGAAAGCGATGTGCCCAATGTGCCGGAAAAGGTTATCAGGATGTCAAGGATATCACCCGTTATATCTCGACGAAAATATATATGAAGACTTTGTCATAGACGAGTTTAGCGCATAATACAAGAAATAATTGTGTAGTTTAATTTAGTTTGTTGTCACCTATGTGTTTTTTTGGAATTCAGTATTAATTTAAAAAGTCTTGATATGTTAATGTTGTGATGTGAATAAATTTATTAAGTACCTACCTATTATTGTTATGCATCCGGGGCTCAGAGTATGTTTAGATATGTTGCAGAAGCATCATACAGGGTGGAGAGTGATCCCCTCCCCTTTTCGGGGCAGGCAGGGGACACCGTGGCCCGTGGGTCCCACAACCGAGGGGGCCATCTGAAGCCGTAGATAGCCCATGGTATTTGCATCATAGTTTCTCCTGTAAAACCATTGGTGTTTGATCTACGAGTATGTATATAATATTATATAAATGAAAATGAATCGCCCAAATGTATCTAGGTGTAGTTGATTTATGACAAAAAAAGAAGCCGGTAACCAAAACAACGCTTTTTGAGACCAGCAAATGTTAAAAACTAGCTCAACGAACTTACCCTTTAACGTCAAATAAAAACTAAACGTCATGCTTCTCATTGTGTCAAATATGTCAATATTCAATATTGTCTTGATTTGATTTAATTTGCTTCTTCTATTTATGTTTAAAAATTAATTTATATCACGAAACAATTATAGCAAATTTTATTGTAAAAAATATGAGTATGAAAGTAGTCATGAACCATGAAGAAGAAAATCTACGCCATAAGTTCGCTATGAAATTAGATGATCCCGATGCAACATATCGAAATTATGTGAAAAGTTTGGCCAAGTTGCATCTTATAGTTAAAGCCGTAATCCAGGTAAATAAAACATTTTTTTAAATTTAGTTAAGTTATATTTTGATATCTCTGGAGGATTTAAACATGAATATGCTTAATGTCAAAACCAAAGCCCTCCGGGGTAGGCAGAGACAACAGCCGGCCTTCTGCTTCTGTCCTTACATACTTAAAGCCCGCCAGTTTCGAGTGTTTTTGACCTGCCCTTTCTTCAATAACTCATTAATTAGGTCAGTAACGAATAGAGTAGCTAGAACCATTAGTTTTTGGCTGACATTTCAATTATCTTAACAGCCACTGGGTATAAGGGCTTCCAAGGGTTTACTTTCCTGTACCGGCCGTCGAGTTTGGAGTCCATATTTATTTTACACAAAGCTAATATATTATTAGAAGCCTCCGTAAAGTTTCAAGTTGCGCAGTTCAATAGTTAACGAGAAATTAATTTTTCAAAATCACAGTAATTTATCACTATCATATGGAATTTATCACTTTTTTGACACTTTTGACAACATGTCTTTATGCTTTAAACGTTTCGTTTTACAAAAGGTTAATGCACAAAATGTTTTACTCATTTAATGATTAAATAAATACGTATAATTAGTGATTAAGTTACATTTTATGCATATTTCATGCATATTTTATTATATTACGTGTATATTCCCTCATTCAAATAAATGCTGTTAAATTTATAATTAAAATAATTTACCGACTATTACCGATACGTGAAATTAAACGTAATATTGTGTTGGCGCGTTTTCGTCGTTTCTGTAGGTAGTTAGGTAGCAGTTGAGAGTTTGAGAAGGTTGAGAGCGTAATACGTACTCCTTTCTGTGAAACAACGTGTGACTTTCATCATGGCGTCTCCGGAGCCCGAGGTTTCGTGTTCTATCGTGACACTGTCTGAAGAATCGAGTGTAGTGCAAGTATTTGACTCAAATGAGCCACTTGTGGCGAGCTCTCCTCCAGGCCCCTCGTTATTAAAAGAGTTATTAAAAGCAATTAAATATGTATATAAGTTTTGACTGAGTAAGTAAAAGACTGAATTTAAATTTAGTTGTTGGTTTTTAATTTTATTAGCTAATATTACAACATTAGAAACTTTTTTAACACCCCGACTCAGAGTACCCCGACTCGGATAGATTAGGTTAGAAGGCTAAGGCGGGAGCGAAGCGAAGCGGAGCTCCCGCCTTAGCCTTCGTGGTTATTTTTTTTTTTAAGTTTAAGAGCTAATATTACAACATTAGAAACTTTTTTAACACCCCGACTCAGAGTACCCCGACTCGGATAGATTAGGTTAGAAGGCTAAGGCGGGAGCGAAGCGAAGCGGAGCTCCCGCCTTAGCCTTCGTGGTTATTTTTTTTTTTAAGTTTAAGAGCTAATATTACAACATTAGAAACTTTTTTAACACCCCGACTCAGAGTACCCCGACTCGGATAGATTAGGTTAGAAGGCTAAGGCGGGAGCGAAGCGAAGCGGAGCTCCCGCTTTAGCCTTCGTGGTTATTTTTTTTTTTAAGTTTAAGAGCTAATATTATAACATTAAAAACTTTTTTAACACCCCGACTCAGAGTACCCCGACTCGGATAGATTAGGTTAGAAGGCTTTAGCCTTCGTCGTTATTTTTTTTTTTAAGTTTAAGAGCTAATATTATAACATTAAAAACTTTTTTAACACCCCGACTCAGAGTACCCCGACTCGGATAGATTAGGTTAGAAGGCTAAGGCGGGAGCGAAGCGAAGCGGAGCTCCCGCCTTAGCCTTCGTGGTTATTTTTTTTTTTATCCACCAAGAAATATTGTTTTTTACGAAAGTTAGGTTAGAATATAAAAAAAATCGTATCTCAAAAAGGGGGGGGGCGCGCACTTTTTCCTTCAAGGGGGGGGGGGGGGCTACACCCCCCCCCCTCCCCCCCCCACTCGCAGCCCTTAACTCGACGGCCGGTATTGGAAAGCTTAACCGCTTCCAATAAGATTTTGTAAACTTATTGGCATTATTATGATGATTTTTGTAAAGTACTTATATTATAATGTAACATAAAATATATGTATGCATCACTAAGATAAATTGGGTGGTATTATTTTAATGTTCTGTTTCATGTAAATCTAACAAATTAGAAGCAATAAATATACCCACTATACAACAAAAAATTAAGAGATACTATTTGACCATATAACATTAGTATCCGTCGAGGCTGATGGTCTGTTTCACACTATGAAAGCCACAAAGTAAGATTGAAATAATATTGCTAGAGATTATGGTAGCCCCGTTGTCATATTTGTCATATTTTATTTAACATTGTTTTTCTTACTTAAGAATGTACAAGAAAAAATATTTGTAGGTATATGTAACAGATTTCTTTTGCAAATACCACTATCAATCTTAAAATATTTGTGCTTAATTTACAGGACATATTAGAATGTAGAGACTCAATGGAAACTCTAAACAGGCTAAATGAAAAAGGTAGAGCTGCGATATCACAACTGAGAGATGAGTTGGAAAGTCTAGAATTATATGGCAAGGATACAGGAGATTTGAAATATTCTATGGAATTAGATTCACAAAGGCATCTATTAGCTTGGTAATATTATTAATAAATAGTTTTCTCTATATCAATTAGCCTTTTGTAGTCCACTGGGCGATTTGGGCTTCTTCCAATGTATGCTGTAGTAGCCGATCCTTTTCCTTTTATTGATGGCTCCATCAAATAGACATGCATGCATGATTTTTTTTTCTGTTTTTTGGTCCGTTACCGTTTCCCCCATCCTCCTAATTTTTTAAAATAATTTTTGGCCCATAGATAAGGCTGTATTTTTGCATTTGGTTCCTTTTTTCAATGGATGTGACAGAATAACAATATGTTTTTCTGTCACAAGAACATTTTTGTGAGTACATGCTGCATACTTTCTCCATTACCAGTCCTAAAATTATTTTTTTAACTTAAGAGAGAGAAGAGAAGATAAGAAACTTATATAACCTGTATTTGTATTATGCTTACAGTCTTCTCAAAGAATTCAAAGAGGCTAACCTAAAAAGTATGTTTATCATAGAAAAAGCTCAAAGAGATGAATTATTGAAGAGTCCTGAAGGGGACAACACTAGCCTTAGGAACAGAAAGAACAAAGTGGACAGGGATGGACTGATCAAAATGTCTTCAGGTATCTAATGCTAACAATTTATTATAAGGTATTATTATAAATACAGTCTCAGGTAGTATTTTATAGTCGGACTCCCCACAAAATTTTTGTCGGATTATTGGAAGCGTATAAAGTAGTAGTCATATTAAAATGTATGGGGATGTAGGAAGCCTTCTCGAAGAGCGATACCTATCCCTAAGCCCGCTTCGCAAGTAGTGGCATTGTGGTGAAAACAATTACTACACCACGATGGCAATATCGACACAAGAAGGTAATTAAAATGAGTTATATTATTTTATGTGTAAAAAGTGTATTATAAGGTAGAAGTAATAGATTGTTCTCATTTTGCACACATTGCTAGCCAGTGATTGCATGTCCTATTGACATTGGTGAATTGAAGGGGCTTTCAGTGAATGTTCTTGAGCACCAGTGCCATAGTAACCACTTTTCATAAAATCATCACAGCAGCAGGCAGTTCTCATATCTGAACACAGTTGTATCGCGTCATCCCAATATATGCCATTGAATTTATGAACTGAATAGTACTTCACATATAATTCATTTAATTGCTTTCCTTTTAATATCCGACGCAAAAACGAGAGGTTATATAAATTGACCTGTTTATTTGTGGGTGACCCGATTATATTGCAGTTTTTTTAAACACTTGATGCAATATTAGAGATACATGCAATCATATAATATCACAGTATTTTTTGTACAGGTGTGACGGAACAGCTGTTATCTATAAGCCGGCAGTTGGCAGACACGGCAGAAAGAAGTCAAAACACACTTGACAGCTTGGTTTCCTCTAGTTCTACTGTTCATGTAAGTACTGGCAAGATTATTAGGAACTTGTTTCTCTAAAATATCATAAGCTTGCACTTTAGAGCCTGGAATTTGCTCTACTTTATGTCCTCCTTGTCATATTGCCTTTATGTATGGCTTTTACAGGAGCGATTGACCTCTGACCCCTTCCTCCCCATTCCTTAGAGGCTCCAGAGCCATGCCATTTAATTACCAACCCAATCCTATCCTAACATTATGGTCCATTTGCTTCTAGTTTTTAATATTTTTGATTTTAACGTTTTGTAAGTGCCGCATTTAATGGTCTATACAGAATAAATGATTTTTGACTTTGACTTTAACTAAGTATAGCCTGGAATAACAGGTTACTTTGCATCCCAAGAATAGGTTCCCATGAGTTACGGGATCAGAACATTACGCAGGCGAGGCTTTAGGTAACAGCTAATAATGGTTATAACATTGTTACAGGGCACGCAATCCGAGCTACAAAATACAGCCAGCACAATTTCACAATCTGGGAAACTTTTAAAGAAATATGGCCGACGAGAGTTCACCGACAAAGTAATCATGTTCTTCGCATTCCTCTTCTTTCTAGCTGTTTGTCTGTACATTGTACAGAAAAGAATGTTCTAAACACACTTGACTTTTAGATTTACGCTCTGAATGTATTTATGGGACTGTATTTATTACTTATTACTTGGTAATTATGGATATGACAATTAAAAGTATAACACGATATATAATTGTATTTATTTTCCTAACATTCGCCCTTCGAATTTGCTATTTTTTTAAAAGACTGCACCTGAACCTTGTACGATATTGTTGAGAGCTCTATCTAGTGTTATAGCATTGAGCACCTGGAGCATTTAGCAACTGAGCACCGAATGACTGAAGTGATAACACTTACGCACCTTTGTTGTTTAGAGGCGAAACGCTAGGTGGCACTGTTGTAAGTTTTGAGGCTGTTATATCTATATGAATGAATATTTTTCGCTGGATAATTTCTATCCACCTATTTCAGGTGAGGAATGAGGACTACGAGAAAAATAAAACAGGTTACAGAATTCACATTTTATCCATAAATATAAATACATATACATAAACATAATATAGATAAATAAAACATAAAACATAAGTAGGTATTTCAATTTTCATACTACGAAATATAGAAAAATATAGATAGTAGGTAGTAGTAGTAGTATTTAAGGGCTTTGATATTTTTTTCTTACTCGTAGTTTTTGCGTGAAATAGTAACAGACATACATACAAAGTTAAACGTTTATAATTAGAGTGATATGTGCAAAGCTTATGCAGTTTGAGAAACAACGATATTATGTGCTTCCATATACCTCCCTATTACGCCAATGGTTTCCATTCAGAAAGTCGCATTATAATAATTGAGGAATAACATTTTATACTTTCTCTGGTTATTATCTTAACACCTAGTCGGAGTATATAAGTATCTACACTACATAGGTACAGTATTTTATTGCTTTTATGTTCGATTGGGAGTCGGGTAGATTCAAGTCTCTTTCTGCTCTACAATAACCAAGAGCTCCAGCGAACCCAGCTCCAAGTAGTGCCCATGGATGAATGAAAAAAAAAAACGACTTGAGCGACCAAGCGCAGGGTTCGACACGACTATGGTGGTAGATTCACTATGGAGTAACGGCTGGAGAGGCGCCACACTAGTCTCACCTACTTTTATATTCGATACTTTTATAGACCATAAGCCCGCGTTTGACCACGATCTTACCTGATGGTAAGCGATGATGTAAGTGTTTTTTTAATACAGCTTAGGTAGCAAACAAGCACACGGCATCTAAAAATTGAAATGGACGATTCTGAACTTAAAAATTATTGTCTGTTGGTTTGTCTCATTGTTTGTTCGCGATAATCGCGGACGCAAAAACTACTGAACGAATTATTTTGTTGTTTTTTTTTTTATTAGAAAAGTCATGGTCAGACTTAAAATCTGTCGTATGTTTGATTGGAATTAGTTAGAAGTAAGTAAGATGCGATAGCCAACATGCACGCAGGCAGAGCCGCGGGCATCGGCTAGTGTTGAATAGGTATTTAGATGGCCGTAGGTCATAGCGTATAGGTACGTAAGGAAGCAATGCCGGTTTAGTCCCTTGCTGTGCCAAGGCTAGTAGGTACTTAACTGTAATAGTAATTGTCTTCCGAGGAAAACTAATTAAACACTACATTTGTCCATAAATGGTAGGTAAGTTGATTAGGTACAAGGTTATATTAACGGTAATAACAAATAACTTAGCTCTAAGAAGCGTTTATTATCTGAATATGCGCATGTTATTCTTGCAAATACATCAACAACTTAACAAGCTATTTATATGTATGTTTCTGCTAATTATGATTTATAAACCTTCAGTATATGGAGCAGGATGATAAGGTTCGATCTTTGTTCAAGGGAACTTCAAGGAAGTGATAGGGAGTGTGTGACGTGATGGATAAGCGTATAAACATCGTTTAGTGCAGGGTACACACCAATAGTGTGTGTAGCAGTTAGTCTTCTACGTGTCTATATAGTATGTGAGCAACACGCAATAATCATCGCCGGTTACGTTGAAAATATGTTTGTAAGCATCATTAGGCCAGTTTTTTTTACACGACTGTTAAGCATGGCTGTTTTTAGACTGACGCAAGTAAGAGCTACGTGTCACGCAGATGATTTTTTTTTTATATACTACTTAGGTGGCAGACAACACACGACTCACCTGATGGGAAGCGGTCACTGTGGCCTATGGACGTGTGTAGCACCATGGGCGTCACACTCGCGCTACCGACCCTGCATGAGGAGGTTGGGAGGAATTAGGGAAATGGGAAGAGGGGGGTTAGGAGGAATGTGCGGAGTCACGTATAAAGACCACTTGAAGAACTCCCGCATCTGTGGCAGTCTTCGTATTCGCAACATCGTAGATAAAATGTAGGAGTGTCGTCTTCGCTAGTACGGTCACATTTTGCGGCATATGCCTAGCTACGTGGATATCAAGTCTACCTGACTATGTCACTTCCGCCAAGCGCACTGGTCCATTCGGGCTCGTTCCTTAGTTGTTAGTCATCGCTCGCTTTAGTTCACTGGGTGTGTTCCCGGTATAAAAGAGTCAATGAGTCAGTGTAACGCGAATATTGGTCGGCCTTCACCTGTGTTAGGGCTGCTGCATTTTATGGAAATTATTTTTAATTTATGCAGGTATGTAGTTACTCAGTAATGAGGAACCACGAGGAAACGCATTTCAAGTTCAAAATAGGTACTGCCAGCAAACTAGGTACATACTGTACCCAGCATTCAAGCATTAAGTTTGCTGAAGCAGCTTGTTCTCATTGTCACTGATCGATCAAATGTTACTTTTCCATCTAGGGCTTCAGTAAAAAATATGTTTTAGTCAGTGGTCAGTCAATATTTTCTTATCGGCGTCCACATGTTAATGACGGATGTGTGCAAAGCCGGTATTTGGATTGGAAAGAACGGATGGATGTTACGCCAGAACGGATAAGGATAATATTTGCCAAAGAGATACATTATAGTTTTGGATAGCACATGGGCTACTGTTAATCCCGAGGTTTCTGTGGCTTGCAGGAATAGGATCAGTATTTTTTTTTTGTATTCAGTACCTAGGTACCTAGAAACACACTAGTTACAATTTTTTTGATAATCTATTTCTGCTCATCGTAACCCTATACGGTTACACGACATTGAAACCCATTAACAATAATTTGTCACCGTTCTGAGGTCGGTCAGATTAGGATCGAATTCGGCACATATTAGTTTTAAGGCCATTTCGCGAAATGATTGACTGTAAAATGTGTTTGGCAATGATTCGATTCCGTTATGTTATGTTACATCAGTCGCGTTCGGTCACATGAACCAGCTCTGAGGAAAGGTCTTGGACATTGACAATGTTACGTACCTACGTTTTATATAAGGCAACATTCGCGTAATGGACATTTTAATTTATATGTAGGTTATTTTGTCAATAACGCCTATGCCTGTGGTTTTAATCCGCATGGATTGGATTTCGTTGTTGGGATCCACCGCGTCATATTCCTGAGATAAAAGCCTATGTCCTGTGCCTGAATTTTTGCATACCGGTAGAGTGAAATCAGCACTCTACCGTTATGCAAAATTTTTACTTGTGTGCAAATTTGAAGCTAATTCGACTTTACCTAAAGTAAGATCACTAGATCGTTATTAATTTATTACATCGGTTCTGTAACTGTCATTTTTAATTAACTTAATTAAATATCTAAGAACCATTAAGTTTACTTCTATGTTGTTAATAATTTGATGCTGACGAAATACCAGGATTTTCCACAGAATACCAGTAGGTGCTTACAACTTACTTAATTGTTTTGAAACTGCTTTACTTGGCATATTTCAGGATAATTTGCATTAAACGTTCACTTTGTTAAACAAATTTGAGAATACCTTTCTAAATTAGTTTTAAGAAATTGATTCTTCAATGGAATTGGTGTATATTGTACCTAACTGCCTTTTAGTCAAAGGAATTTTCCAAAAGACTTTTTAATTTTGTACAATAATAGACTTGATTTAAACGTTATTGTAACAGCTACAATTTCCGTATAATGAAAAATCCGTGACTCTACCCAACTCTACCTATGGAAAATAGCTGTCTTCTGAAATAAAAAAGTAGGTACCTATTCTGCGTGCTTTTTAGACCAGTTGATATATTATAGAACTATCATGTTCTATAAGCGTTCGTATTCCGAGCGAGAAAAAAGAATGTAGCTCAACACCCTATATACTCTATGTATACCTACGTAATAGTTTCATCCTTCTTTCCCATCCGGAACAGGAATGCTTATAACATGTCACGGTAGAGTTACAAGACTTGATGCCGTCCGGTGCACTGTCCACGTGAGTCATTCACCAGGGACCCGGGTATACCTTAAAAAGGATCTCCACAGTAACCCTGGGAGACTTTGACTATTTGAGTAAAATCGGTAGAGCAACTTCGGTGTGAAGAGGTAACAAACCGTATTTACGTAACCGGTCTTTCTAAAATATTAATTATTCGATATCCGAATTCACGAATTCACAGTAGAAACATGAAACTCTCACCGCGTCGTCGGTCGTGTGATGGCCCGCGGCGCGGCGATACGCATCGGCATTGAACTTGAGTAAGGTCAGGTCAATTTGCGCAGTGCGTGTCTCGACATGTGGAACCGTACAGTTCTCTTGGACCATACCTTCGATTAGGTACAGTCAGCCGCAAAATTAGATTACACAGATTACAAAAAAAAAATTGTCCATTATACCGATTGTAGGTATTCAAAGTTAAAAATATTTCGATAGAGCTCGCTAAGTGGTTAAAAAAATACATTTAATGAAAGGAACTTTTTATAGATATGAATACATTTTATTTTATATAAAAAATGTTAAAATTATAGCAGTTTTAGATCAATATTTGCAGCATAAAATATATATTTACAGTTTTCCGGCTGATACCTAAATTACTTACAATAAATTCACTAGCGCAATGAATAAAAACACAAAGAATTTTGTGATTGATATAATTCCGCAATATTTTTTATTCCATATTAGAAAAGCGGATCCGGAGGTGGACGTTAGTCGACCATTAATGATGTCTGGATTATTTAAAAAAATATTAGTGTGAAGTGCTAGAAAGTGGATAGAGTTCGTTTAGGTTTCTCTACAATTTTATCAGAGTAAAAAAATAATAAAATGGGTACAAATATACATATGAACCACCCAGGTAATTATATAGGTAGAAATAAAAAATATCAAAATCGGTCTAGCCATTTAGGAATAGTAGAAGAACAACGCGCGAATGGCAACATTTTATGAACATAAAATATTAAAATCGGTCAAGCCGTTTAGGAGCAGAGCTGCTAACACATGGTGAAATTGTATAAACATGGTTTTATATAGAGTGATTTCGTGCTGTCTATAAAATAATTTAAGTCAACAATTTTAAGAAGATAAGCTCAGTAGTAGGTAGGTACTTATCTAAACAATAACAAATAGCTCACGAAGACCGAGTCGTCCCTACTCATCCTGAACGCGGAAGTCAGGAAGCTGGACCTTGCGAACACCTTGACAGAGGTCTCCGTTTGAGGTCCACAAATGAGAGATAGATTGATTGAAACAGAGCTGTGTACAGACGTAGAGTAATTTGAAAGACAAGGACAATTGCCATTCAATGTAACCCATTAGCTCTCAAATGAGCAGGAAAAAACCTGGAAGGCGTAGACAGAGGTATCATAATACTGATATCTTTATTTTTATTTCTCAAAATATACGCAAGTTACGCAAAAAAAATAAATTAACAGTTTGTGGTAAGACGTATTCACTATTTTTTTTTTTATATAGGACACGTCAAAATGACTCTACCTCGCCTGATGGTAAGCTAAAGGCAAAGTCTCAGGACTGGGGTCACTAGACCATTTCTGTACATGACTAAAATTATAAAGCCCTGTCTCTTAAACTAAGTAAACACCTGAATCTTAAGAGATACCTAGTTATGATAGGTTCGGTTTAGAAATGTTGAGTATTTTAAAAACGATCGTATACCGTTAACTGCATACACTATTATCACATACAGCCAAGTAGGCAATCAATCAACAATTGAGATCTCCCGGGTTCGAATCCTGGCCAGTACCTACACCATCGACGACGTGAAACCAATACAAACATTTTAGCTTAGTTGACGGCTAGTAGTTTCGGTTACTAATATCTACTTTACAAAAGTTCATACATCTTTCCTTCCGCAGTAGGCAGAGTAACAACCCACCATCTGCTTCTTTCCTTACATACTTCACGCGCTTCCCTGTCTTAACTTTTATTACTGTTTAATAAAAAACAAATGTCTCCGAAGATACAAACTAAAGGCCGCGGCCTTAACCCTGCTTTCTTTAACATTATAGAACGAGACATGTACTCAGACTGACAGTAACGAGCCATTGATAATGATTTGCTAGCAAACGTGTCTCTTGGGGCACTTGTTGAGAGTACAACGAACTCAAATTGTCCACAAGGATAGCGGGTTAACAACTACCACTTTTTATGAAACCTGATTAAGGCACTGAAGTTCCACAGACGAACCAGTAGGTACTTAAAATAAAATGACCTGTTAATTAAAATATGATGCTCTGTTCACACTTTCAACTATAAAATATTGTAAGCATCTAATCTTGAATGGAAAGGAAAGGTGTGGAGTCTCCAGTGTATAATAGTTAAAATGATCAAGGCTTTAGATTTCCTATAATCTTCAATTTTAACATACAGCATTCTCTATCTTATTCTTCAAAAAAAAAAGTCATAATATCTAATTTTTTGTTTTTATTTTACAGTGCTACAAGGTGTAGGGTACCTATATATTTTTTATAAGTTTTGACTTGTGAAGACTTCGTTTATTATTTACCGCCTTGTTTGATAATAAGCTTGATTAAAGTCCAAATAAACATTTACTAGAAGGAAACATTTGTACGGGTACAAAATTCCAAGTTTCCAAAAAAAATAAAATAGGTGTCAAATTGTTTGATTAGAATTTGTGGACCATTTGCACGTTAACCATAGGTAGATATTCTGTAGTATCAGGTTGACCACAGCCCTACCCGTTTTGTTCAAAATTTAAAATAACTCATCGGAACAGTCTCCATGGTAGAGGTGGTAAAATACTACCATTAAAACAATACGCAGCTGCAAAGGTTCAAGGTTGTTTGTGGCCTCAGCCCTCCCCATAATGCGGACAGCACGCCAATGCAATCTACCGAGAGCGCTTATCACTTATCAGATAATATATTATTTATTCGGCTGTATTCTATCTTAGGTTTTCAAGTTTGTATAGATATCTGTAGTGGGTTGGATGAATGGAGTCCCATTAAGATCTTTGCGGTCCAAATTAGCTTCTAACTACATCTGTTGTGTCTCGTCTATCAATCAGCATGCATATTGGTCTGGGCTCCGAGGGCCGGGGATATAAATATGATTTCTGAACAGTGTCGAAGGAACAGATAAGTAACTTTTTTGCTAGAGCAAAGAATTAATTAATAAAAACTAGTGTCGACTCCATTTCTTTTGTACCGTATGGCAGTCGTTTTGTGTAATTTGTCAGCGTCCGTTTGGTTTCGTTTACATAAACCACAACCGATGAGCGATGTTTTTAATTGCAAGTCACTAAATTTAGTAGGGATGCCTGTTGTTTAGTTACATCCTTCAACTTTTCCTTATTTACTTTGTCGTAATGTCGCATTTTCTGGGATTCATTAACAGGTGTCTTCTTTGGCGTTCGAAAACGAAAATAACAACAAATTGATGAATGTTATGAGAATGTTGTCCTAAAAATAAACCTTCATTTATTAAATGCAGAGTTAATAAATTGTGGAATCATATAGCTTACAGTTAGATAAACCAATGATCATCATCACCATCAGCTCAGCGGTTATCATTTGTCTTGGTGTGGGTTTCCATCGCAGGTGACGTAAGGTTGAGCCCCGGATACACCCAAAGTTTCGTGTCATTTTCTTTGTACATCGGTCACGTCAATATAATATATCTTCTCCTCGCTTGAAGATAATCTGAAGCTAAAGTCTCAGGAATGAGGCTAATTACAGACACCAATAAAGTTGCAATGGTGGCCCATAACTGGACGGCCTTATTAGATGCTTTTTCATGCTCCGGTTAAAGGACTCCGGATTGTAAGAAGAAAGAAACACATGCGCTGGTAAAGAATCCCAAGTTTTTATGGTGTAGCAAAGAAAATTCGTTTTTTTTTCTATTTCATTAGCAAAGAGATTTGAGAAACATGAGTATCCTCCTGCAAATAGTTTTATAGTGATTCTAGTCACGAATAGGGAAGATTTTATAAATGACTGTACTAACAAATATTTGCGATGCATATGAGATAACTTGAAGACAAATAATGTTGTAAGTACCTGACTTGGAGATCTGAAAAACATATTTGTTTTATATAAAAGGGGACTTACATTTTGATTCAAATGACCAAAGTATGAACCATGTAACATTTGCATTCGTAGGTATGTGAGGTGTCACTAACCCAACTAGATTTAATTTATTTTCATCCTATAACCCATAAGTTCACGATATGGTAGAGCAGCGTTTTCTAGATTTTATTATATCCTGTTCCAGTAATTATAACGCGTGCGCCATAAGTTGAGACCTGGGCTCTCCGCCTACTTCCTCCTGCACTGCACCTCAGTCGCCCGTGACGTACTGTTCGTAAAAAAATAGGTACACAGGTAGGTAACGACTCGGGCAGAAGCTTGTTTACGATATTTTTTTGTGCGCTGTACAAACACGTGCTGGTGACGTCTAGCAGGGTCTCAACTTATAGCGAACTTGTAGTACCTATAACGTCACCTTATCGTGATCCACCACAAGTTAAGCTCCACTATTGCACAGAAGAACATAAAAAAGTATCTCGATCGTCAATGAAAATGATTGTAAGCAATGAAACAATATAATTTACTGTTACCCGGTCGATATAATATTCATGTGGACTAGTGCTGCATTCCGACCAAACATTTGGGAAACGCTGTTGTAGGTTGCAGCTTCATAAGTAGCACAGCACACACAGTGGCGAACGCATTTGGCCTTTTATTTCCTTACTGGAACACTTTCTCAGTTCTGTAGTGGATTGAGTAATATCATATTACATTTATACCCTCTATAAAAGTATGAAGTAATTATATTTGCACTTGTTTTATTACACATACTCGTAGGTACCAGCATCCAGCTTTGCTTCAATGTTATCGCGTAATAAATTGAATCATTGATGATGCGATTATGCAGGTGTTGATCAAATTGTTCGTAATATGCATATGAATACAGGTATCTGCTGTTTTATGAATTTATGACAAATGATTTTATGAATAACAATAAGAGGAAACAAAGACATCTTTAGATCTAATCGAAACGGGTATTTATCATAGCGATGAATACTCGTAGCTCGGGTATCATCATCTTGTTCCTATATCAAAAGATATTACTTATTGACTAATTGTTCATTTAACATTAATATAGGGAAAAACTTTCATTAGGATTACCCCCCTAGATTGAATTGAATTGGCACTGCCTATTCCTACTATGACGGGATATTTACCATATACTATTATTATATTTGAATAAAGTTCATTCCACAAAGAACTGCTTAGATCTTTGTGAAATGAACACATTCTGTACTCTCACGAAGTGACGGCGTATTTATTAAGTTTCGCAATTTCCTAAATCTTACTGATCCAAAATTGACAGCCAGGTTTATTTAATAAAATCAAAGTCGCGTCGTTCGACTTTTAACACAACTGTGAGAAAAAGAATTTAATCAAGTTAAAATGTTAGCACTGTATAAGTAATGGTCTTGTATTTGAATACAGGACCAAAGAACGTCTGTTTTAAGTGACGACGCGATGTAGATAAACCAACAATAATATTACTTTTAGTTCTAAGGAAATCAGTTTTCTGTTCTACTGTTGTTTTCGGTTTATAATTTAATTATCTGTAGAATATTCAAAAGGTTCATAAAAAATGTAAGGAATTTTATCAAAATGAATGAAAAAAAAAGCTCTGTATCATGAAATCATTGTTCCACCCAACCACATCAATGACCAATGAAAACAATAATTTTAAGGATTTTAAGGATTATTTTTTGACAACACTAAAATTCAATTTTTCAAACGTACCTACCCACGCATTTAATAGACTAAAATACAAATTGCGAATGAAACTGTTGGCATTTATGTTGGCATCATGATAAATTAACTGTTAGTTGCATGAAACCAAAATTAGTGTTTAGATTTGATACGTGACTAGGCTTCGTATTTCATTCGAGCATTTTCGTTGCAAAACCGCTGTTTGTGAACTATGGTGCAACCGTCCTATTGAATTTACAACGTAAACCTAAGGCGGATAATTAATGTGGGTTTGTTCTGGCGACTAATAAATAGTAATCAATATCTAATGATCCGTTGTGAAATCAGTATATCAATAATTTCATTCAATCCTTTCACAATAAAGTCCTAATGTTGTAAAAGCTTGGCTGGTCGAGGTCTCAGAGATTTCCTTTCTAGTACATCTGGTTCCTCATACCATATGGCCGATGCGAGAGACACCGTATGGTTTTATTCGATTTATGCACGACATGCCTTCACATCTCAAAGTTAGCTCCGGTGAGAAGCCCGTGATGGTTTCCGCACGTAAAAAAGATAATTAATAAAAGTTTGTAACCCGATTTGCATCACTTGAACGCTCTTTGTGGTCAGTGGTATTAATTTGTAAAGATGATTCTGGTTTGTGGTGAGCAAATAAAAAAAAAATTACAAGTATGATGGTGGTGATGAATCGGTTAACAGACAAAATTATGGCCACTAAGGCTCCGTGTACTTTTGTGTAACAGTCATTTAAGAATTACACGAGTAGGTAATTGATCCACGCGGTTAACCGTACCCATATCACTCGACGTGGTGAAATAATAATCTCTGGTCTAGAACCTTACGTTACACCACATCAGTAGGACTTTGGTGAAGAACATAGTTCTCTCCAACTCAGTGCTCAATGCAATGTTAAATAATAAGTATGTATTTTTCTATAATATTGCATTTATTTACATAAAAATATAAAATAAACAGTCGTTAGATTAGAAATATGTAGGATATAACACTTAAAAGTAGGTACCTAATTCATAATTAATGTATTTTCCGCGTTGATGTCTATATTAGATACTAAAATGATTTTTTACGACATTAGAGGAAACTCGTGAAATGTGTGCATAGTGTCCAAAGCAAACAATTCACGAGTTTCTCTACCTACCCCGGAAATACTAAGGCATGAGTAATAAAAAATTCTAGACTAATTTGAATCCATACATCGTGGGCCACGGTATAAAAATAGAAAATCATATCACGAGGTATACTCAAACATCACTAACTATATTAATAAAAGCTGTTTGTGGATGAAATGAACACTTTGTTTTCATTACATACTAATCAGCCCGTGAATGGTTCGTAATTTACTTACATTGAACGTGATTCAACTCACGAGCGTGCAAACCGGTGCAAACAGAGTGAAGTTTTTTCATTGAGTTCCATTTTCAAAAATTGGAAATCGGCAATATTTCAGCCAGCTTTCAAAAACTATAAATTGTGTTAAGATTGAGAATAAATTTTACCATAGAGATACATAATATTTATGGGAATTATTATTTTATTTTTTCTGTTTATTTATTTTTATTGGAAAATACGTAGACTGAGAATAAAGGTACAGGAATTGTTTTATATTGTGCTACATTATTCATTGCGGAGAGAAAGTGGCCGATTACTACCGAGGAGTCGACCTACCTTTATTAATGTTTTAACCGATTTCAAAAAGGAGGTTCTCAATTCGATCTGTGTGTTTTTTAAATCATACAAAAGAAACTAATTTACAGGTTTACCTGTGCCCAATATATTTCTAAATTACTCTGACATTGGTTCTAAATTCTGCAAGTCCCAGATAGAGTTCCTTTTGCATTTATAATATTAGTTTGGATTAATATTAAAAATCATAGCCTGAATAATTACGACACATCATATCTTTTTAATAATATAGGAACTGATAGGAACCATGTACCGTATTATAATAGGAACAGACAAATCCAGAGAACCGGTGTTCTTAGTGAAGTGTCGTGCTGAATCGCAAATTGCGATT
Organism: Lithosia quadra; assembly: GCA_963576445.1. Classification (NCBI taxonomy): domain Eukaryota; kingdom Metazoa; phylum Arthropoda; class Insecta; order Lepidoptera; family Erebidae; genus Lithosia; species Lithosia quadra. The sequence goes on along the minus strand of OY754877.1, from coordinate 14,814,055 downwards.
AGAGGTGAACGCTCGACAATCGCGGCACACGTTGAACTTGACTCGGTTACCTTAACATTGCGCGAAGATGTTATATAAGGAAATGATCTAATCGTAAATGATCCATCATTGCAGTTTTGACTTTATACTTACTTTATTCATTCATTTACTTCATTATCATGATTCATAAATATTTTTACTATGTTAAAAAAATCAGTGAACATTAAAAATTTTGTGTTAATTTAATCAAAATCTTTATCAAAGTTTTAATTGAATTATTTGTATCATTACTTTATAAAACTATATTTTCATTTAGGTAGGTTATATAGGTTTTTTTGGCGATAACTTTTGTATTATAATGTTTCGAAAGGAGTTTCAATGGCATTCAATTATACAATGTTTGAATCTTATTCTAATGGTTATCTATAAGGAAATTGTTTCACAACAGTGCCACCGGTTTATTTCTCAATAGTTTTGGTATCGGCCGTACAAAACCCAGTTTGAATTTAGCTTACCAAGTTAGCGAACAAAGTGCTCTAGCCAAATACTTCCTGTTTATGAAACAGTTATAAGACGTACCCTTCGAATATTCCGCAGCAATCAGTGGTTCAATGCGATTCCAGGGTAAAGACCGTGAACCCTGCGCAGACGCACCCGTGTTGGCCCGCCGTCGGATGAACCGAGGCCGATATATAAGCCGGCGACTGAGCACCCGGCACCATTCGCGATTAAACGCCACCGGAGTGAGCTTCCGCAGGCCGAGGCCGATAATTCTGACCGCCATCTGAATTGACACAATTGCATACCACCCTTCCGTGATGTCTGCTATACGGTTACTTCTCGTCGCTGCGGTGGTTCTCGCTACTGTAGAATGTGCGCCGTTCTTCGATGCAATATACGATGCTATCAACGGAAATGCTAGAAGATCATATGGGTATAACGGTTACGGAAATTCTGGATATGGAGGCTATAGCAACCCTTACGGTAATGGATATGATAGCGGTTATGGCTACGGCAACGCTGGTTACAACGGTTACGCGTACAAGCCCAGGCCTGAGAGACAGCCTCCACGGCAGGAAAGAACTTTCAAGGAGATCTGTAGAGTCCATTTCCCTGCATCAGATGCTTTCCCGGGAAAGAATGGAATAGTGTGCCCCTACTGAGGGTCAGATCGCGTGTTCTACGCAATGGAGCGGCTGCTCCGACGTCGTAACATCATGAGGATGGGTTGATCGTTAACCAAGGAACGTTTAAGTTGATCTCAATTCCGATATCGACACAAATTTTAGTATTTTCCTTGAATTTAGAGCTGGAACTGTGAGTGTTTATGTGTGTTATTGTGATACGTAATAGGAGTATTAAAACACTGTTGTTTCCAGTGATTAATTTTTCAATAGCCGTAATCAGCTTCAAAATAACGAAGTGCAAGTGTCAAATGTGTTAATGAATTTAAACTCTAGGTTGACCTGTCTACCAAAGTGATAAGTTACTATTCGAATCTCACTGTAGCATAGTGTATTAAGATAGGTTTATCTCTTGTGGCGATAACCTTCAGTGTTTAGTTATTATTATTAATTGTAGCATCTCAGAAAAACTAAACGCATGGAACACGCGATAATAAATTAATTGTAAATATGGACACGAAATTGCAATTGGCTTATTTGTACTTATGAAATTGTCTTTTAAATTCAATACTTTCTGTGTTCTTCCAAACATTTTCATCCAAGCGCTTCTTTGACTATTTTGACAATAGGACAAAGTGTTAGATAAGTAATAAATTGTAAATATTATGCATAAGTTATTTAATAAACATTTGAAACGTAGTGACGTGTTTGAATCTGTTAGTAGACTATCAAGGTGCGAATTAGGTCAATTCTGGTGAGAGCCCAATTCAAGAGTAGGTCTATCTGGGGCAGACTCAATCGGATAAAGTAACAATGCCACGGCCACCAAGTGGTGATTTGACACATCATGTTTTTTTTTTACTCTCTAGTGATTATATATGTGTGTTAATTACAGAGATAACAATCGGATAAGCCTTATTAGAATTAATTGGTACAACCAGAGTATGTACTTTTAATTTTTAAATTAAGAATTCAAACATTATTGCGTGCAACATCGCATGATTAAACACGCATTGTATGGCCTATTTTAGGAATCGAACACCTAAAGGGCTAAGTCTTGTTGTAGGAAAGTAATAGAAGAGTTCCAACGACGCCTCCTGCTCCACGCCGGGATCCCGCGGTCCTAGAAATTTTATGGTATCTCTGGGTGGTGAACCTAAATCAGCAACGGTGTCATCCTGTAAGTGCTGGTTCTTACTTGCAAGATACCTTCAGCGTATGATTTGAGCTAGTTAGACCTTATCGTCTATTCCAGGCACAGTGCAACGATGCAGAATTTTTCGTCAAATCGTTTCGTTTAACAGTTTAAATTTCAACAGAGAATATACCAGTGCATATTATCTTCTAATTGTCACAAAAGTTTCAATCATGTCTTAAGAAACCCGTGGGAAGTGATGCCATCTATTGTTCACCGCTAAGACCAATTAATCCGTTCATTCACGAGATTAATCATTTATGAGAATCGTAACGACTCCTAATTTCGTGGCATTTGATCGTATTTAAAGTTATGTCATGTACATTACCTATACTTCCTGTTGTGTAAACTCGATTTCACTAGTGACTATTATTAAGAGAACGAACTAAGGAAGTATTGTTGAAATTTTGATATACCTAGGTACCTAATTTACGAGTCACAATTTACCGATAACAATAAAATAAGGGGATTTCCGTACAACCTTGGCGACAGGGATGTGGAGACATGGAGTTAAAAAAGGTAATGGGTACGACTGCTATGGCTGCGATACAGGAGGTTTGGAATAAAGTGTTAGTAGATTTTTTTTAGGACATAAATAGCTGAAAATAAAAATTAGAAGTACCTACCTATACAGCTACCGTTTACATACATGTAGAGTGTACATACATCTCTCAGCAAGCACGAAGTTTATTTATAGCTCCTGTTAAAGTTTTATTATTAAAGTATTAGGATTATCTTTAATGTCATAACTGCGCTGCCGTCGGAAAAAAAACGGCAAAGAAATAAAGGCTATAAAAGTTGCTAATGCTGTTAATAAAGATATTAACGTACTGCAATCTGGTTTCACCTAAACGTGACATCCGCTTACCTGTCGATCATGAACGTCTAGCATAATCGAAATAATAACGTAATTATAACGTGCAGTGCACCATTGACTCTCGCGCATCTGATTCCTCACTTGTCTTATTATAAAGAGTGACGGCTGGTAGTCAATGATGTGCTATCTCTCTTGTATTAGAAACCTTCACACAAACACTGAATACAGTTTTGCCGCCAGTTGCTGCTTCTAACCCGAAAGAACCATTAATTGATTGAGAAGAAAATCTAGGTATTCGCGTGCTGTCAAGACTGGCTGTAAAGGTGGGTCTACGCTAGGCGAGCTGAGCACTAGCAAAGCACAAGCGGAGAGAAATTATATGGAATTTAATTGAAAAATAAATTAAATTAAATTTTTGAAATATTACATAGAATTTAATTTTTTAATTGAAATTAAACCTCGTTCGAGGCTTGTAAGTCGGTCCCACACTAGACGAACCTCATTGTGTTCGGCTCGTCCTCGGCTCGCCTAGCGTAAACCCACCTTTGTAGATAATACATGTTATTGCAATCTCTATATTTTGTATTATTGAGTACCTATGTGGTCCAAATATAATCATACAACAATTTTATTAATATCTACGAGAGAAAATACCACAATAAAGGGAGTAGGCACATGCTGAATAATTTAGTTGTCCTCGAAAATCCTCGCGCTGTAAATTTTATTACAATCATTACCTACATATATTATTATCTGTATTTGAGTCGACGGTACTGTATAAGTAGGTACCTATAATACTTAATAGTAGTTGTTCGTTTAATAGGATATCAATAACTAAGAGAAAACAAGACCGTAATATAACTCTGCCCCTGGCTGTTAGGACATAGCTTACACCTGCGCTTGCGAACGATCTATCAAAACTAAATGTAATGCAACCGTTTTATTAGACAACTTTATTTTACGACTTGAAAGGGTTAAATTTTTCCGTGTCTATAGGTCCATATATTGTAACGTACATTACATTCTATTTTTTAGAAGTCTGCTGTCATATATATAAAGTTTCGTCATACAAGTCCTTTCAATTGCTTGATACAATCCATAAAACTCAATAAGGTTGGGGTCGACTTTTGCGGTGCTCCTGCATTGATTAAGCGATTCAATATAATATAATACTAAAAGTAGGTTTTGAATTAGTATTGGCATTCAATTACGAGTGTGTGGAGGCCCACCAAGATTTTCAGGACCAAACTAACTTCACCTGCAAGTCGGTACATCTGTGATTGAAAGATAAGACTATGGTACAGGCTCCCTACTCGGGCCGGCCGGCCGGCGGGTCAGATGGAATATGAGTTTCAAAAAAGAAATAGTCATAATATTTTTCCTTTGACTGGGATTTTCCCATTTGACAAAATTCAAACATAGACGACAAGGAGCAGTTATTTAGTATTTTTTTTATATAGTATCTACTTTTTATTTTAATTACAGTGCGATATGGTGTCAATTTCACGTGACACGGTCGCCATGTGATGTGGCTGGCGAGGCGTGCTGTGTGAACTACACGGTTTTATTTCATTTAGTCGTTTAAAGTTGAGTGAATCAACACCTTTGTTGATTCATTCAACTGATGATGAAAATAAATTATGAATTTAAAAACACTATTTTAAAACAAGCTTACTAGTAGGTATGTGCATAACAAGACAAATCAAATGAGTCCAAACATGACGGGATTATCTTGTTTAGAACAGAAGTTCCTATGATCACCTACTATCTCCATCTTCAGAACCTAAATTTCATGTAGCATCAGAGTATTTGACAAGACAAAACAAATGAGCTGTATTAACCTATACCCTATACTAACAAACTCGCGAAGCAAGGTAACTAAAAGCTTGCAAAAACATTGTCCTTTTTAAAATTTACACAGAGCCTATTGGGCCGATTACATTATTAAAAGCTAAAGCGTCGTCAGTCAATACAATAATGCTGTTAGGAGGATTGGCCGGAGATGTAACTGCTCTGTTTTTGGAACAAACCCGCGGCAGGGCCGAATTCAAATGTGTGAATGTCCTTAGCCAATATTTGGGAAAAAACTGGAACAGACGTCAACATATTGTAATACAGTTTTCAATCATTATTGTGTACTTTATCTTGATCAAATTATGACCGCTTTCATGGGAACTTTGATGAACAGAAAACGGACTAACTTCAACTACGTCCTTCTACAGCCACTGCACTGCTATACATATGAAATAATTTAATATAGATGCAACAGATATGGGGCAGTGTAACTGTCATAAAGTATTACATATTAATCTTCATTTGACTGTACTGCAATAACTGACTGACGGTTTAAAAATTAATCCAGAGCACGGATTGCTCCGCTGTTATAATGGTCATATCAAACTAAAATAAATGGAAAGATCACATGGGCGTAATTTATTTCTTGGCAAAATAATAAATGCCGTAGCAGTCCTATACGCATTAGTTTAATATTTATAAGTCTTTTAGTACTTGGGTGTTAGGTATGTTATTATGAACAAAGGATACAATTTGTATGATTTCAAGGACGTAAGTTGTCTGCTTAATAGTAATTTGAATGTGAAGTATGTCATGTCGTTCCACTTATTACATTATGTTATGAAAAATAAGTTAAACTGGTTGATAAATAAAACGCAGTTGAATGTACCTACTTATGTGTGTCATTGTTAATTATTTCCTTATACTCATATATATTCTTATTCATACTGACATAATACCTGTTTAATAAATGTGTGATCAGATGATACAAGATTACCGTACTTGTATTTCTATGTAAATCCTTAAACGGGATGTAATGTTGGTCTGAAACAAAGGGAGGCTGATGTGGCAAGATCATGGCGAGCCGCAGTTCCACATACAATTTCGGAATACTGTAAATATTCTACTCAAGCGAGCTTTAACATTGACTTAATTATTACTTACCAACTGGTAAGCTAATGGTGGAATGCGTGCCTATAGATAATTAAAGAGAATAATACTACAGTAGCGGCATGATATAATGGCCGGTTTGACACATTACAATAGTGATGTGAAATGTCAATTTACTCTCGATAAAAATATAATCAAATCTATAAGTTTTTATTGCAAGCAGTACTTACCTGATTCAAAAACTTTAGTAAAAAAATATAAATTTTTACCTACTAAATACATTTGAACGAACTGAATATTGGAATTAGGAATGAAAATGAGTATATATTAATCCAGCATCCTTCAGTGATTGCACTAACTTTTATCTTGTTGGATACTCCTTCCGTAAATAGTAGCTACACACATGTCTTCGACTGGTTTTGCTCGTTTTTTTTCGTTTTAATGTGTGAAGTTTATTTTCTTCTGTGCCAGTCTCGCCAAATTTTTCTTTAGTTATCTATTCGTCTAACAGTTATAGGTGAAATTGACCTTCCATTTTGAAATTCACGATCGAAATGTTACGAAGGCGTATCTATAAACGAACACACATGCCTGACCGTACGTTCGGCCATATCGACGAAATCCACAACAAAAGGCGTAAACAGAGTAAGTTGAGGGCCACCATTATAATTATCACTGTTAGTGTATGTAATGGGTACCCCTTCCTGAGACTTTACCATCAGGCGAGATTTACCATTTAGCTTACCATCAGGCGAGGAGGTCTAAACTATATCGCAATCGCAGGGCACTCTTAGTTTGTACTTTTCGAAGCAACGTCAAGTCGAAAATGCTTTGTTTTGAAGTAAGTTTGCCGGAGGTATTATTGGGCTTGCTATTGGTCCTAGTGTCGATTATATAGATTTTATTTAAAAAAATTGAATTTCGAAAAACAAATACCGAGTTGTGTGAAATAAGTACACCAATAGGTAATTATAATCTTATAAAAATAAAAAATAAATGATCGTGGGACACTAAATATACATTATATAATTCAGAAATCAATGTAATAAATAAATATTGTGTCCTAAAATTATACCTACATTCGATAAAATTTTATGACTTACTGTACGTCACTATTGACAATAAAGAACAGCAATTTGCTCTTTCAAAATGTCACAATAATTAATACGAAACTTCATGAGCGGACAAACGTCAAACCGGCCATTATATCGTGCCGCTACTGTAATCAGTGTTAGATCTTTCATTGCGCAATGCAGGACTAGTAGTTACGATGTAGTTCAGTTTAACTTCCCTAGATGGCGGTGAGTAAACTTACTCTATAGCGCCATCTAGCGAAGTTTTGATAAGACAGGGTATATATATATATATGATGTCGTCGCAAATTATGGTTTCGCGCATTGATATTTATTAAATGTACCAAAATTTCATCATTAATTCTAAACTAGTACGTCCTCTTCATGAATTGTAATAGACCATTGTTGTCAATACAATGAATAGGTAGGCGTAATACCCATTCATCTTTAATTCCCAAAGTTACTCAGATATTTTTTATAGTCCGCACTTATGTATTACTGCTATAGGAAATATACCTACCTAGATATTTTTAGATTATTGGTTAAGTATGGTCATTTGTAGTTTAACTGCTAAACAAAAACACTTACCTATATGTATAATGTACCTTCTGCAGAAAACAAGTGGCAATCTCTGCTGTTGTAAGAGTTCATAGGTATGTGGTAGCCACTTACCATCAGGTGGCATGTGCGCTTTTACACCAAAAAAATACACTAAAACACGTCGAAACGAAGTAAAGTGAGAATTTGAATACCTAACTTCTTGGACTTGATTTTATAAGGTGAACTTGCTGATCAGACTATAAAAAAGGTGGAGCTGGGGCATTTTGATAATATTAATAAGCTCCACGTTTCTTGTAGTCTGGTTATAAGTTCAAATTGGGTTAGCCCTGACAGGAAAGCAGATATCTAGAGAAAACAATATAATAATTATAATTCTTCTATTATTCAATACCTACAGTTACAATGCTGTAAACAATCAAATTGATATTATATTTGTTGTATCCAGTGATGGGTTTATGCCGTGGTATTTGAATGGAATGAATAAATTCCCAATAAATGCCCAAAACCCCATGGCATAAACTCACGGTTGTGTTACTTTCAATACTTTATACTAAATCTAATATCTGTTGTCCGTTGTATATACGAGACGTGTGAGTTTTGAAATCTAGCACGCTGTAAGCAATGAGAGGCATTCCGTGAATTCTCAGTTGGTTCTAGTATTGAATTACTCGACAAATCAACAATATTTCTCAATTGATTGCAGTAAATAATTTTGTGCACTATAATGTATTTATAGAATGACTAGGATTTATAACTGATCTGACCAAAAACTTGTAATTAAGGTTGATACTTTGTACTTTGTTTTCTAACTAAACAAATAGTTTTATTATCAATCAACATTCATTGTAAATATGATAAAAAATATATATTTATTAAATAATAATATATCTAATAAATATTCATTAAATATTAGTCGAATATTACTGACATGCGTCCTCTATGAGCACAGGCCTGGGTGTCACGGGTGGAGCCGCCTGTCCCCCTAGCAGAAGCAGGCCGAAGCAATAGCGCGCGAGACGCGCTCCCCCTTTTTCCGGGATCAAGACGGGGCCACCTTGGTTCCAAAACTCGAGGGGGGCCATCTTGAACTCGGAGATGGTCTTGTCTTGGGTCAGCTGGGGTGTGCGAGCAATGCCTTTTAGTTCATCAAACACGCCGGTGTTTGAAGGCCCGAGACGGTGTGCGGTTTTAGTCGGTTCAAGTTCGATATAACCGTCTCTGGTAGCGGGGGAGGTATCCATGAGGATTTCCACACCGAAAAAATGGTTCAATATACCTACCTATTATCTATCAGTGCGAAAATCATAACATACATAACAAAAATGAATTTTGTCACGTAGTTTCATTTTTACTGTGTCACGACTTTCTATAGTTTGTTTATCTGAGGCTGTTACTGAGTTTGTGAGTTACTGTTACAAGAATTACATAAACAGATAGTTTGCAATATTGTGTTAACACGTAGGCGTTAGCACTAAATTAGTTTCATAAGAAAACCAAGTGCCTACTTTAGCTTGGCAACCGTCGACTTATCATTAATTTAGGTTATGGGGTTATAATAGGTACTAATTTAGATACAGGTACTAATAGGTATAGGTACCTACTAATTTAGACTAAACTCTCTTTATTTTTCAAAGGTATACTATGAGAAAACATTAGTACCAAAGAATTACTGCGAAGTTCTCCATTACATGTAGTTTCCTTATCATCAACAATCATGATTTACTTTAGGTCTACCTTATAAGCATATAAATTAAGGTACTCAGGGTCTGCGTATAGGCCAATTTCACCTATACCTACTGTTAATCTTTTAATTTTTTTCTCTCTTTATTATTCAAAACATAATAAAAACTAAACAATGATTCACTCGCTTAATCCACGTACTTACCTAATTATTTTTATGCAAGCGGGAGTTCCCCTTCTGTTCTGTTCTTTGTCTTATTCGGAACAGACTAGCTTTGTGGTAGATAACGTTGTATAATCGATGGTGTCAAAAGTGACTTTTGAACTAGGTGACCTATTGAGGTCATATTCACACCATAATATAAATGTCTTGTGTTAGGCGTCTTATTACATAATATCAAGTTATGATGTAGGAGTTTACTAAAGGTGAAATCGTTGACTAGGATTTATGGTAGACTACCTATTCTATAAAATAAATCCCGTTAAATTGTGTAATTTATATGAAATATGGTTGGCTTATACCGCACTTACTTAAGCACTGTCACTATTTGTGCTGACATACAGGTGTATCTACGTATATTTTTTTAGTTATAAAGGAAGGTTGGTCCATGCGGAGGCCATCCACCACCACCCACACAAACTATATGCAATGCTGTTCGATATTCGTTCCGTATTTGTTATGGATCTGCCGATCCCCCGCCACCTCTGTTTTCCTAAAATAAATTGTACCTACCAACAAAATAATCAGTATCAAATATCCTTTTTAAACATTCTACAACATTCTATACAGCGCACTCTAGAACAGAAAAATAAAACAGTTTCATGTATTAACCACTCTATATCATTCTACGTTGTTTGAAGTGCGCAAGTATTGCAAACAACAAAGGGGTGAAGATTTACGTCCCAACTACGAATTGAGCTCGTCCATCGACTGTCAAACATGTAGTTATCGTACAATCTGTTCGTTCCAAATATAACACGAACTTCGCTAACTAAGCCATAACACCATATTTATGTACTACTTTGACTTTTCACATACAAAATGGATAGTATTTGTATCGTCCGGAAAAAATTTTGTTGACTGATTAAATGTATAAACAAGGAGACAAATAAGAGGGGATATATACCTAATAGCAATGCAGGACTATGTAATATTATTAAATTTTCAGTTAATTTCAGTGAAATTTTTAACTTTGATAACCCAGAGAATGTCGAATTTGAACCGACCGGATCACGTCATAATCTGAAAGTTTCAGGTCATCAATGTCAGTAGGATGCAAGCCAAACCAGCCAAGTTAGTTAACCAGTGAGATTGGGCTGGCCCTGTAGTACAAAGAAAAAACGCAACTTAAATGGAAAATGTCTCGATTAACAACAAATTGGAAAAGGCAGCACGAGGTATAATAGATAAGAAATAAGAACCTTCGTTACTGCGTCAAAATGTCACTATGTAATTTTTTTTATCACATATTATATTGCTAGATGTGTGATTTTTTTCACACTTTTGCTCATGTTGGAGTAAACTGAATAAATAAAAAAAAAAAATAATAATAATAAATTGTGAAAAAATCTTTTTCAAGTTAAACAGTTTTAAATTGTATTGTCATCAGAACTGAAGACTTCTGCGAAATATCAGACAAATCAGACAACTGGAAGGGGGTCAAATTTCAATTACTAGATTTGACCCAAACAAACAGGTTGAGTTAAATAAAACCGTTTAATAATAAAAATATGTGCAACGTTGGTATGGTTTTTTATTGTATTGTCGATTTTCTTTTCTCATTTAGTATTTTTATTATTATTATATTGTATTGTAGAGTACTGTAGATTTAGTTATTTTCGCCTCAAAAATGGTATTATCATCTCTATACGACATGAGTTTGACTAACAAAGTTACATATCGCATCGATTTGCACGGGAGGGCTTCATCAATCAATCAGCCAGGGCTTTATATCTGAAGGGTACAGTTGTCCCGCTTATCAACTTTGCACTTTGAAAAATAGCATCAGTAGTACTTCGGAATTCATAGATATTTGCGCGTTTTCTTTCTTAACGGTAAATAATGTGAGCTTAATGTCACTAAAAAAATAAGTTTTAGGCCCCAAGTTACGATAAGTTAAAACTTACTATACTGAATAAATAAATTCCAGTGAGCGTTTCGTGAAAAAAATATGAAAAATTAACCATTTAATTATTCTTGATCAAAACATAACATTCTAAATACATTTAATAAATTATCTTATTATTACCATTAAAATGATGTCAAGGACTGTGACAGGAAACTAGTTTACCGATATTACTAAATCAAATAAATACTTACAGTGTACCTTTTGTGAAAAATTAATATTATGATAATTAATTACTTATTTTATGCCTTGACCTAGACAACAGTCTGCTGGCTGTAGGTTTCTTTCTATTCAAATATTTCAGTAACTAAGCATGATAACAAAACAAAAACCAGGGTTTTTTTTCAAGTTTGAGATCAATCTGAAGTTCACTAACGCTATGACCGATTTGTGACCACATTATGATACAAGAATATAATCATCAGCCAGGTCAGTGACGCATTTGAACAAACTACTTGGCCCGTGGTTGTCATTTATAAAAATTAAGGTGCAATGCATTGGTTAAGTAAGTATCCCACCGGCTGGAAGGTTAATCTTAAAGATATTTATTTCCTTTAATATCGCGACATAAATAAGGTTTTATTCAGGCTTTGCAAAGGCCAATGAGGACTTGGAATTCTTTACCAGCGCATGTGTTTCCTTCCTCCTATAGTCCCGGGGCCTTTAAGCGGGGCGTGAAAAAGCATTTGATGAGGCCGTCAAGCTGAAGGCTGCCACTGTAGCACTACCGGTGTATGTGATGGTGACCCCAGTCCTGAGAATTTGGCTTTAGCTTACCATCAGGCGAGGCAAAGTCATTTTGACGTGTCCTATATAAAAAAATAATAATTATAAAAAATTCCTTGGACCACGCTCGCATCTCCAAGGATAGGAGCTGCCGCTGCAAGACATACCCTTATAACGTTAGCTACCGAAGTAACCATACCGCCATCTGTTTTCATTTTTTTAATATCATAGTGGCCTATGCAAATTACTGTCCCAGTTTTGAAACAAAGTAGAAAAGCCGAAGGGTGCGAAACTATCGAGTTTGTAACATGTTGTATCTCGTGCACTGAAGTTTATCAATAAATACTTTTGAATAGTTCCGCGTGTATGGGCCGTATGGGGTCCCACCGAGACTAACGTAGATAAGTCAACCTCACCTCCAAGCTTATATACCTGCGGATGACGGACGAAGCTGGAGGAAACCCTGCTCAATAGAGCAGGGTTTCCTCTCGAGGTTTGGAGGTCATATGGCAGTCGTTCTCATGAATGTCACAAAGACGTAAGGCGTTGCTACCTTTTATTTCTTTTTACCATTTAATTATAGCCCGTGATGATACCATACTCTATGAATCGTATGGTACATTTTTAGAATAATGAGTAACGTTAACGAGAATATAAGTGATGTATTTTCGTCGGTTTTTCCTGAGATGTAAGAAAATATCTGGCTATAAGAAACATTATCATGTTCACGAATAACACGTAGATTTACTTTATTGTCAGGATCTGGTAGATTGTTATAAAACAATCAATTAAATGCCAGGGGCACGCTAATGTTTATATCACAGAAATGATAATAGGCATAGAAATCTGCCCTTACGTAGTGGTACTAGATCCTGTACGTGTACGCTGTACAGGATATTGTGTAATCCGAAATTCGCGTCCGTGAGTGATGTCTTTTTTTTATACTACGTAGGTGGCAGACAAGCACACAGCCCACATGACTGACCCCCTGACCCTGACTGACACCCTTAGTGTTGCATGCCACGTGTGCAACACTAAGGGTGTCACACACGCGCTGCCTACCCTAAAGGGAAAGAGGGTCTATGTATGAATCACTTAAACAGGCATTATAAAAATAATGGAGCTTAAGTTTGGTGTGAGTTTTGTTGCAGTTGCCAGAAAGTGGCGACATTATATTTGGTAAAAAACGCTAGCGATAGCACTTCTATTCTCTTATTAGTTCTGTGGTTTAAACAGTAGGTAACATGACCGCAATCGGATGTAATTATTGTTTAAAGCTCATTAAAATACACATGTATTGAAAAGTAATTACACAAAGGTAATTTTGTTTCACATCAGACTTGCATCGACGAACAAAAGCGCATAATAAAATCTTTAAGTAAAATTATGACAAAATCAGTAATCCCGATTCTACATGGCCTTGGACTTTGGCCTGTACAAGGTAATGCAGCGTGGAGAAAAGAACTTTGATGTCGATATCCAGGGTAGGTCACAAAGGATCTCAGTCGACCGTCTGAAGCCAGCCATCGTCTCCAAAGAAACCCCAACGACGACAACGCAGCCGGAAAATCCTATCCTTCAGGACAAAGTCAAGAAGACGAGAAGTATAAAAAACTTTGGGTATCTTTAGGCGTTAAGCAGACGGAGGCGTGGGGCGGTCAAAATGACCGCGACGCATTCTTATTATTACTATCATAAGATCGCATTTAGCCCGCGTATGTCTGACAAGTGACATGAGCTATTGCGCGGACAACAACAAATGCAAATAAATAAGGCGCTGCGCAAACGTAGACACTTTTGTTTCTTGTGTCAGACACAAGCTACCGATGAATATTTGAATTCTATAGAACAAGCTAGAACAAGTATGAAATCATTCAACTCCCTGCGCATACGTGAGTCCAGTTGCTTCCACTTAACACTATATTCAGGACGATCAAAAAGTGTTCGGTGTCGGTAACTGGAAACTAAAAGTCGTCAGTTTTAGACACAAGCAACATTCACAAAAGTCCATCATCAGACTACGGAAAACAAGCAGATACAGCAACTACAGCTACAGTTTCTTGTGGTGTGCCGTGTCGGTGACAGGGAACCGGCAACTGTGTTCGATTGTCGATACGGGACACAGCAACTACGGTTTCCTGTGGCAGTGTGCCGTGTCGGCAACACGTTTGTGCAGCGCCTAAGAGTGCGTCGCGATCATCTAAGGCGCTGCGCAAACGTAGACACTTTTGTTTCTTGTGTCCGACACAAGCTACCGATGAATATTTGAATTCTATAGAACAAGTATGAAATCATTCAACTGCCTGCGCATACGTGAGTCCAGTTGCTTCCACTTAACACTATATTCAGGATGATCAAAAAGTGTTCGGTGTCGGTAACTGGAAACTAAAAGTCGTCAGTTGAAGATACAAGAAACATTCACAAACGTCCATCATGAGACTACGGAAAACAAGCAGATACAGCAACTACAGCTACAGTTTCTAGTGGTGTGCCGTGTTGGTGACAGGGAACCGGCAACTGTGTCCGATTGTCGATACGGGACACAGCAACTACGGTTTCCTGTGGCGGTGTGCCGTGTCGGCGACACGTTTGCGCAGCGCCACCACCCCGCCATCCACGCCGCCGTCGTCTCGTCGTCGGCTTATCGCCTGGCGTACAATTCTTTATCCGTCGCTTATGCACCGATATACTATTTTTTATTTACAAAAAGTACTTATCTCTCATTAGCACTGTGTACTTCAGTAATCACAATAATAGTCTCATTATGTGAATTGAACTCATAATAATCAACATTGCAGTAGTGTTGGTCGCGTAATTTATCACACATTAGCATAAATATAAAGCGTACAGTGCGTATATTTTCTTTGAAAACTTCGAACCTATTTATTATTCGTTGGCACACAGTGTGATAAACAACCATCCATTGCTGTGGAAGATAACAGGTAATGAATAGCGCACAAACGCAAACGAAATGTCCGTTTTATTGGACAATTAATCGCTTTTCATATGCTTCTCATATACCTACAGGATGGGATACATCGAAAGTTATAAAATGAAATTTGGAATATTATTATTTTCATTTGCATTGTACAGTCATTTTTTCCATATATTTTATCGTAATGATTTTGTTATTATGAAAATGTTATTATTCGTAAAATAATAGGCCTAATTAGAAATTTACTCTGCTAACTAGTTAATATTTATTACTGAAATGAGACTAAAAGTATTTTATTATTTAACACGACGACCTCTGTTGGGTGGTGGTAGAATGTTTGATTACTACGTCGTCGGAGGTCGCGGGTTCGATGCCCGCTTGCAAATATATCTGTCGACAAAAATATCTATCTACTTACATAGGTCTGGGTGTTTCTATGTATTATGTGTATGGTATTTATAAAGAAAACGAAATGTAGGTATCTAAATATGTTTATTCGCATTCTCTAACTCATAATTGTAATACAATCTAATAATTTTATTACGAACAGGGATAGGGTTACCTGAAACGGCTCTACGTATAAGAAACTTTGTTTACATGAATCTTACTATACAAATGTGTTTAGTCTCAATTACCACGAACTTTAATTTAACTTAATCTAGAATCGGGCATTAGTTCCTAGCCTCAAATAACTTTCACTTAAAATATTACAAGTCCTAACAATAAAAGACGAAACTACAACATAATTAACTTCTTAATTACATGTTCTTCTAAACCAGGTTGCTCTTCTAAATAATAAAGTTACTTACAACAGATTTTCTACACTGACAGTGATATCATATTTGCTTAGAGCGTTGTTCTTCCGTATTAAGCATTCCTTGTTCAACCAGAATATAACTTACCCACTTCAGCTGCAAGGCCTGCAACAGTAACCTCGATGACCATCTACATCTTCACGAACTGTCAGATTTATAATATTAAGTAGAATTGGCAAGTTAAACCTTGCCAATTTGTAAGAACTCTTTTTATATCACCAGAAACTACAATTATTGATATTAAATTGTATCTATCGGCAAACAAGATGCTAAACAATCATAAATCAAGCACATTCTGTACCTATGTGTATAAGAAAAAACAGCAAGTTTGATCTGATGTTAGGAAATGTATTATGCATTGAACCACGAATTACACGAAACCAAAGGAACTGAAATTTGATCCTGTACCCTTTTAGGGTATTCCATACTTGGGTTTCTAATCCCACATCATCCTTAGATCTGTCTGTTTTAGGGTTGTTTCTATGCGACCTTAATAGACGGCCAGTTCAAATTTTCAGAGAAAAAGTGCAACTATGTTTTTTATTACAAATGATAATAATTAAAATTAAAGGTTTTTCATATATCGATATTTTTGAGATAAAACTTCTCAATAAAAGTTCTTAGGACATTACTACTATTTAAAAAAAATGAATAGGAATACACATTGCTTGTAATTTGATGGCGATTCGATTATGCAATGTGATAAGTTTTTCAAATCACACATTATTGAAATTAATAAATGGCAGTCTATATTTATTTTATTAGGAAACTTAAAGAGTGGTAACATTTTATCACGAACTCTGACTGGAGGAAACGTGAGCTCGTTTAGAATTCCAACCCTCGTTCTGTTTATAATTTGACAACTTCGAGGTACGAGCAGCAAGGTGGATATACCTTTGTATTGGCTTGTTTTAGTAAAAATATTCAATACTAGGGAAATGTAATGTAGTTATGTGGTAAACATTTCGTTAAAACAATAAATATGTTTCAAGGATAAAGAATTTAAAATAGATATTTTAGTGACATCACATTTATCTAGCACCATCTAGTGAAGTTCAACCAAACTATAACAAAATTACTTATTCTACATCGCGTTATCAAAGTTTTCAAAAGTAACTAAATATCTAAAATTTCAACTAAATGGAAGAAAGACGCCCGAATACAAGAAAGACTTTCTCGCACAGTCGCATATTATACTTATATGCAGACATTGTTAATGCCTATTCAAATTATTTTGTCATAAAATCGAATCTGAGAACTTGAGCACATCAATTACCCTTGCCACCAATTTTTTGCCACGCAATTGAAATAGTTTATCATTGCTTATATAAGCGCATGTTAATGTATTATTTTTATAACACACTTATTACGAAGGATTTCTTCATGTGGAAAGTTGAACACGCTATTTTACCTATAAGGCGATTTACTTTGAAAAATGCGTCATAAAAATAGACTGCAGTGTGTGATTTATCATGATACTGTTATAAAGTGTAGAAGCTGTAGGTTTGTTCGAGATTTTTTTGTCATAAGCGCCTTATATTTATTACACTGTAAGAGTCTTAAATGTTGCAAGCTATTTTATTTGTCAGTTTCTAACAAGGAACTTAACTTCTTGGTTTCCAACAAGAGTGTATTTTGGACTACTGACTTCATTACCTTGACTTATTCTCAAGTTAGTTCCTCGCAGGATGCCGGTCTCTTTTGTGTTAGTTATATAACAAGATTATGTCTTGCTTGTTAGTAAATGCTTGCAAAACTGGAGAGATACTTCACGTGCTAATTGAATTTTCCCGCTTTTGGAAAAAGTTCTGGTAACTGGCAACCGTACTAACCCAATTGAATTCGTGTGACATTATTTAATTGAGACTCTGTATGAAGAAATTTCTATAGTCGACAAGCTCCAAAAATAAATGAAATATCCCTGAACTCTACTCGATGCAATTCATTAAATAAAACGGGATTACGCAGTTTAGTTTTAATTGATCTCGATTTTGGTGAATGGAAAGGATAGTATTTGTTCCAGGTGTACCCAGGATTAGCAGCTAGTACAAAATTTCTAATCTTAAACCGTACTTTAACGATGATATAGCGGCAAGTTGCAGCGAAGACAATTTTCCACTACGTTCATCAAAATACACTCCATATTTCTTTTAGTAGATATGTTATTGAAAAACTGATGAGGAAATATTTTAAAAATATTATTTCAAGAACGTAGTATGTACTAGCGTCTAGTACAAACGATTTATTTGGTAGTCAAATTTGTTTTTCTAGATGTGTCGATTCGCACGTTAATAAAAATAGTAGGTACGCACGAATCGACTACCTACTAAAAATATTATAATTTTAAGCGGGTTGTTTCGCGCGAATAGTAAGTGCGAACAGTTTAGTGCGAATCGACTACTAAATCATAAGGGTTTATAGGATGCTAAATTTGTAAGCCTGTTCCCAGAACTCGCCAATCAAATCAGCAGATGGTAACTGGGTGAGATTTGGTTGGGCCCTACATCTTGTTGGGACCCAGGGACCCCATACAAACAAGTGTTACTATAAATATTTTAAAAAGGGATGCCGATAAAACCTCGATACTGTTCATCAAGCTGTAACCTCCAGTCAATTGTCACATTTTGTATTGATCAAGTATTAAAAAGGGTAGCCAAAGGGAATCGTGTTATACGAGCCCTTCGCTACTGGTACATAATTTATACTAATTTGTAGGCATCCACGCAAGTGGAGCCACGAGAATAGGCTAGTAACATCATCATCATTTTTCTACCCTTGTCCCAATTATTTGGGGTCGGCCTGTCCTTTGCAACAAGTCATTCTCCTCCATACATTCCTGTCAGATGCCAACTCTTCAGTCACTCCTCTCTACTCCATATCCTTTTTCAAGCACCAACCATCTTTTCTAAAGTCTACCTCTGCACCTAAAGCCTTGACATACTAAAACACAATCAAAGATTTCCGCCTAGTATTTACCAAATAGTGGTTGCCCCCAAGAGCTGTCAACTTATGTATGCCGATTGTTGAGCAATGTGTACACATCACTCACAAATAAAAGGGGCGAACGCGAAGACAATTTGCGCCGTTTTTGCCAACATAAAACAAAGTGTTTGTTCGGAGACTGCTTGATAATCCTGACGACCTGTTTCCCTAGTTTGTATTTACATCGTTGCAAGCATGAATAAGTAGCAAATCAGTCGTAAAGTTTCAAGGGAAAGGACAAAAGATCTAATTTTGAATTAATCGATCGAGTTTTGGTAAAAATCTAGAAACTCTATAACTTTTGCATACATTTTTTTAATGAAAATAATATCCAAATTGTAAGTACTTACTGAACTGAAGATTTTATAGATAATGATTAGTTTAGATGGGCACCGTGCCAACTGCCGCTGTGTCGAGTGTTGCGTGTTCGATCCCCATATGAGATAAGTAGAGCACTGTAAAAGTGTTGCTCTCCTGGCTTTAACCAACAGTACTAAAAAAACAGAAAATATGAAATATACTTAATATCAATACTATTATATAATTTGAAATTAGCTGTGAAATATAAAAAAACTTAGCTTTTGAAAATAAAACTATCTCTTTTGGAATTTTCGTCTGTTTGTCGGTTGTCTGTTTGTTCGCGATGGACGCAAGAATTACTAAACAAATTTAATGCGGTTTTTCATATCAGAAAGATCTTGGTAAATTAAAATCTGCTGTATGTTTGATTGCGATTGATTGTATATAGAACCAGAGATAGTATGACATTTAAAATTCTAACATTAGTAACAAAGCTGGAATCTAACACTTCCAGTAGATATGAAGGTACGATATAATAATAACAATAACATGTTCCTTTTTAGCCTAAGGTTCGGGAAAATAGCGCTAGAAATTGTAGGTTTATTAGAGAACTGTAACTTACCCAATTTATTTAGGTTTGCGAATATTTGGTCGCTTTATGTCAAGTTGGAATGTAGTGGGACCAGAGGGTTAAAAACTTTTAACGTAAACGTAAATTAAAATCGCTATTAACAAACATTTAGGCATAAGTAAATGAAATATTCAATGATGAAAAAAAAAATGCAAAAAAAGGTTACAAATTATTTTTTTTTTTCGTTTTAACCTTCTAGTGTGAAAAATCAGTTGTCGTTTTTTATTTTCATATTTTTTCTGTATCCTTTCTTAAAAGTATTTAGGTTTTAACACATTGTACCTAATTTATCACTAACTAACCTAACTTTATAGATACACACCTGTATAAGAATATAGAATGGAACAATAGTATAGCATTTTATTACGCCTTTACTATATAGAGGCGTATTAAAATACCGCCACACCATAGGGCACGCAACCAAAATTACCTACTCCCTCCATTAATTCCAGATTTATTCACATAAACACATACCTACATTCACAATTAATTCCTCATGTTCCATTTTCGAACAAGTTTTGTACAATAGACGGAATTTAAAATTTATCTATTAGCATGACAAAAAGTGCTATCACAAATGCATAGGTTTATTTACGGTGTGGCGTCGAATGGAGAGGCAATTATGTGAAGGGTGTATACGAACGATCGCTGAGTAATTCAGCATTTCATTTGTTATGATTTTTAGGAGTATAGGCCACAAAGATGAAGGCAGTAAAATAATAATAAATACTCTACGACATGTTACATAGCGCTCTCTATGGGTTCTAGAGTGAGGATAATCATAGGTACTTGTATATTATTGTATTGTAAATGCATACATAGTAAATATACATAGAAACACTCTGACCAATCATGCAAATGAGACATAATCATGCATACGAATATTTGCACTGAGCAGGAATCAAACCCACGCCCCTGTCGCAGCAGTCGAATGCAGTACTTCAAGGCCACAGATAAGATTTTACGATATTATGTTGTTTGAGACTATGCAATGCATAAATAAATTGTTTAATAAAATATTTACTATTTATTGATGGATATTTTTATCCGTGTATTTTAGTTATCGGGCCGTCAATATTAGTTACAAACAGAAACAAAATTGCATGTATCCGTTTAAAAAGCAATCAGCCATGTGCAATGACTAGATTCTGAGTGACTGTAATTCGCGGTCGATTGTTTTGTGCGGGTTTCACTGCATACGTTAATTAAAACGGTAAAAAATCTAAATGGAAATTTTTTGGCGCCAAAATGCCTGCTTTCTAGAAGTTCCGCAGTGAGGTTAAAGGTTTTCGTAAATTATCATAACATTATTTTATTTCCTTTTCTTAAAAAACCCGATGTCTGCAAGGTTTTATTCAGCACGTTTTTGAGAACTTTTAATATAGGTAAGTACTTTAGTTTATTATTTTTTCAGATAATTATGTATTTCATATCTTAAAGGATTTCTGAATAAATTCTCCGTTTTTTCTTTCTAATACATTTGAGTTACAAAGAAATTTTGTAAAAGACGTAAAACTTTGACAATGCTTCTAAATTTGAATTTACAGCCAGATTCTCAAGCAATTCATCTTCGAAGAATGTGTTTAAAATGCAGCTATAAACATATTTTATCATGAAAACTTATTTAGCTCGTTAAATCCAATCGTTCGCAACTCTCGAGGGTCAATTTTCCGGCACGTAGCTACGAACCAGCGGACCGGCCGCAGTTCGGGACGATTGCACCATTTGGACCACACGGGACCGATGCGACTGTAAATTGAAAATTGCTTTATATGCATATAGTGGGTGGACGTACGACGCCAAACTGGATTTTATCGCGATTGGACATTTTATGTTCTTTTAGGTCTCTTGATGGAAACAAGCTTTTGATGGTTTTGTTATATAAGGTGATCTATACCGATTTAAAACAAGGAAGATATTTTTCACCGGACCATTGAAGTTCTCCTCTGGATGGAAAGGAGCCCATCGTGGAGTTTCTTGGAATGAATGATACAGATAGCCGTCATCCTCGGAAGTAGCTTTAAGACTAACAAAATTAAGTCGATCTTTACATTGAAATTAATATTTTTACACGGGACACAGGTTTGGGCAGTATTTCAAGACAAACATAAATCATTACGTGATTCATTAAAAAATTAGGTACCTATATTATATTATTATACATATTATTATACTTAACCACAGTTTCGTACAAATGTTGGTATTGATTGCAATAAATTAGTTAAGTACAGAACTTTTTTTTTAAATATATTTTACGACATTCTACACGTCGCTCCCAAAGTCAAAGTCAAAAATCATTTATTCTGTATAGACTATTTTAAGCGGCACTTACAAAACGTCAAATTATAAATATTTAAAACTAGAAGCAAATGGACCACCGGTTCGAAACGCGGCCCAGACCTGAGAAGACTCCGGCAAGAAACTCAGCGGGCTGTTTTTTTTTGGTCTATTTACAACAATTGCCTTAGTCTAGATACAATGTTATTTAGAGTAACATAGTTGAGTGAACAGTTCATTTCCAAGCTTCTTTATCATCTAAATAATCTTGAATTTTATAATAAGCTTTTTGGGAGAGTTTTCTTTTAACAACATTTTTAAATTTACTTACATGTAAATCTCTAATTTCGCTTGGGAGTTTGTTGAAAAAGCGTATACAGTTACCCCGAAAAGAATTACTGATTTTTTGGAGCCTACTATCACAGGCTACAAGATTGTTTTTGTGCCTGGTATTTATATTGTGCCTATCACAAAGTCTTGGAAATTGTGAAATATTTTTCCGCACATACATGAGATTTTCAAATACATATTGTGAGACTACAGTAAGAATGTCTATTTCTTTGAATTTTT
The DNA here is from genome assembly GCA_963576445.1 of Lithosia quadra. Classification (NCBI taxonomy): domain Eukaryota; kingdom Metazoa; phylum Arthropoda; class Insecta; order Lepidoptera; family Erebidae; genus Lithosia; species Lithosia quadra. The sequence goes on along the minus strand of OY754877.1, from coordinate 14,791,360 downwards.
CTCGGAGGGAGACTCTTGGGCCCAAGTTATAAATAGCACGCACAGCCCGCTTTTGCAAAACAAAGATCGTGTTTAAGTCTGCGGAATTACCCCAAAGGAAAGTTCCCTTGACCCAAAGTAAGCATAGTTTAACTAGCTTGTGTTATGGGTTCTAGAATGCTAATAAACATACTTATATACTTTTTTTTTAGAACTAATTAAGTTAATCACCTCACTTCGTAACAAGTTACCTGAATAAGTAATATATTATACACCTAATTTTCTATTTGTAACTGAAACACACTCTATATTTCCACCTAGTTACAGTTCGTGGTAAATAAATCAACTCTTTTCAATAACATATAATAGTAACTGGTTCCAATCAAGTTGCCGTTGAATAAAATTTCCGATGGAAAGCCTATTTGGTGGTGACCGCCTTCTTTTGTTTGTGCTTACTTTCAATCAGCCACGCGTAATGGTCTCGTTGGATAGGTGGTTACGGAAACTACTGTGTGTATTAGTTGTATTTTTCTATCGAATTGATCGATTTTGAAACTACCTCCTAATTTTGAAAGTACCTAAATGTTGGAATATTCGGCATCATAAAGTATGACGTAAAACCGAAACATCGACGCGTTTCTCTCTCCCTACCCGCCTACTTTTATTCATTAGAAAATAGCCACTGTGGCGGTAGAGCGTGAGACTTACGTCGGAGATCGCAAATTCGATTCCCACTCGATGCAATGCAAATGCTTTTGGGGTTGAGATGGGAGAAATAATAAAGAATTAAAATTCATACTTTGAACGCCACATATCTCGTAACGAATTACTATTACGTTAAAAGTCTTACTAAACCTAGATATACTCGTAGCACAGGACATAACTCAAGCCCAGCCTTTGTAGTACAGCTAATGAACTTCCCTTGTGTGAAATAAAACTAAGTAACAGCCATTCAGCCAGATTTAAAGACGTACCGGCGTTTTAGGAGACATATTTTTTAAGAGGATATTCTACCTATCTTGAATGTGTGTACTCGATAGGTAATTATTTGCAAAACAAATATTGCTGTCTTTATTAATCATTTTACAGAAAGTACTGTTACAATGGTGTTGTTATATTTTATAATAATAATACTCGTATAATGTTCCAAGTGTTGCGACCTATATCATTACTTCATATCAAGAATATCTGTGAGACAGAGAGAACGGGTTGAATTTAAAGATGTAGAGAAAAAAATAGTGTATAATTATTTACGTACTTTGAGAACGTACAATGTCATGTCATACTTAATTATACTCTCAAATCTTTCATTATAAAACGTGATTTAATAAAATCTAAGTTTAAATCATCCCAAAACCTGCAATGATCTATTGATATTCTATTTAGAAATAAATTCTTTGCTCTACGTTTTGCACTAATAAGATACCCATGCGTTTAGATATCACTTCACGACTTTCTCCATTTGTCAGTTTTCTGTTTTGCTACTTTCGTTTATAAAAAACTGCTTTATTTTCTTTGTATAGGGAAAAAAATAAAGCTGTTAATATTAAACATAAATTGTGACATACATTGCCCTGTATATTACGTTTTATAACAAAATGGATACAATATTACTTGACAAATTGTGAAAACATAAAGAAACACAGAACCATGGCAGCCGAAGAGTTATTCATTCAATTTTACGACCTCTTGGCGAAGATCGATGACGACAGCTTTACTGGATGAGGCATTTTTTGCTCGTGTTTTCATCTGATTAGGATGGTACGTGTGTAGTTTTAGGCTTCAGAGTTGAATAACACTACAGTATATAGTCAAAAGTACTTCGGTGAATGAATCCATTTTGAACGGAATACTCTCTCTAGAAGACTCCACGACATCAACTCAACAATTCAACATAGTTTGAGTACCTACTTTGAGATAACTTTGAACTGCAAATTAAGAGATAACCACCATTTCCCCGTAACAATGACTGTTGAAAAGCAACTGAAACGTCGGCATTAATGCATTTAACAATACTTACCAAATAAATCGCGATACAATAATGTGAAATAATTTTTATTCCAGAAAGCTTCTAGCATTTATCAACTTTATATCTTCGTAAGCAATCTGTTAGAGCAACATGTTGTAAGTTTTGTTTGCTTTGCACTGGCATCGAACCGCGATCAAGTGTGATGAACGTATGGAAATATGGCTCATATATCTGTTGGTCTGGACGTTATTAGTGTTCCTGATTATGTTAGCCTATTTGGATGATTGAGTGGTATTTTGTTGGGGAAGGTTTAGGGTTGGACTTTTGAGATTTGTTCGGAGCGTTTTGTGTAGTTACTGTAGAGTCAGTTTTTTAAACAATATTAGCGTGTGGTACATTGATAAGTGGAACAAAACATGCCCAAGACCATGCTAAGTGGAGCCTGAGGCGGACCTCGGACTCCGAGGGGAAAGGGTCTCCCTTTCCCCAAGATGATGACAGAACTGTATTATCACGTTTTAATCAATTTAATTTTTCGTTTGGCTATCGCCAATAAATTTTGCAATAACCTAAATGAGAAATCTGTAGTAGTCACATTCGTATTACTCACCGCTTGAAACTATTTATTTAGGTGCAAAATCTATTTAGCCGCCGATATCGTAAGAATGCGGTTGCGACGGCACACCAATTTTAAACGGTGACAGGAACTACACGCACACATTACTAAACGGACAACATCCCGAGTCGAAGGGTATGCGGAAGGAAAATTAAAAAAAAAAAATGAAAAAGTTTTGTAGTACCTAACTCAGGATGGTGCAGTATTTTTACTAGTCCGGATACCTAATTTTGAAAGTCAGTGTTAAGTTAGTGTTAAGATATATCGGTATGCACTCGATTCTACATCAGCCCTTAAATTTGAATTAGCATTATAGCTGACACAATTTAGGTTGGTTTAGTTTTACGCTAATTCTTTCTATTACATTAATCAACTGAGTCTCACATTCAATCAGTACTCACATCATGTGAATTTTATGTGTGTGTAGGGTGTAAGGAAGGATGTAAAATGTGGATGGAAAAATTAGAATGTAGAGTTACTCCCTAGACTATGGTCCACCTTTTAACGTGTACTCATGACTTTCAACTCATGAGCGCCTCTGAGAACGCAATCCAGCGCATTAGGAAAATAAAATTTGAGAGTAGAAATGCCATCGATACCTACCATATAAGAAGAATTTTTATGCATTAGATAAGTAACAGTAAAACAACTTAGTAAGTAAATTAACAAAACGTAGGTAAGTGATCCTGTTGATGTTAATACTGCTAGGATCTTATATGGTCTAGATAGAATAGCCTTGCGTTATGCATTTCTCCAATGATAGGCACACTTCGAACTAGGTATATAGATTTACACTAAGCGCATACTGGGCGACACACGTCAGCGACAGCTCGGCGACTAGACGCGATGACTGCGGCTGAGAATTTCATTCACACTTGGCGTCAAAAACGCAGAGTCGCGACGACTAGCTAGAGGAGTCGCCGCGTCTAGTGGCGTGGCCCTATGACATTGTGGGCCGCAGCCTGTCTTCGTGACTATACTTTGTCTAATGTAGGATGATAATAATGACAGCTCTGAAAAGGGTAGCCCATATAGTATAATCGAAAATGAATCTTTCGATTTTCGATTATCGTTCCCGGAAATATGGAATCGATAGTTACAAAAACACAAAACTTTTTATTTTTTATTATTTTAGGTAACTTACTTCAGGATGACAAAAGAGAAGTTATGGTATAGTATTTATGTTTCGTATCATATTTAGCTAATAATATCACAAAAATTTTAGTAGTATAAGTACTTAATAATTACAATAAATTATTTTAAATTCGATTCATTCGATTCATTTGTGTAGAGTCAATTGTGCTATATTCTTGCAAGACGCTTCACTATGACAAGTGGGCGGGGCTTGTCTATGTATTACCATAATTTTAGGGGTATAATTTTGTATAAAAAAATACGATACTTCATAGACATGAACTGTCATTTTTATCATACTAAATTAGACAGAGTATAGACGCCGAGCTGTCGCTGTCACCTGTCGCCAAGTATGCTCCTAGGGATAAGGCGCCGCGCCGGCGGGACGCCACGCCCCGCGCCGCCGCCGCCGCCGGCATTCGCCTTGTGGCGCGAGACTCGGAAACACGCTGTAGACCTGCACTGTCTATCTTTTTTAACCATAATAATATTTGTGCATGGTTATGGCTGACCTCTTGAAAACAAGTTTGTGCAACATTTCCGTTCATGTATTCTACAATGCCAAATCAAGAAATAGCTTTTGCTGGAGATATTTTGGTCATTTAATCACCACTGTGAGAAATAAGAGGCAAATCCATAACTCTGACTATGTTTATTGTTCAGCATGCCTGAATAGTGTGAAAGAGGAAAGCGAAGATATCACTTTTGGATCGTGAGTACATATTAGAATTTTTTTTGTGGGAACATAACCTAGAAATAGTATTTTAAATACCGACATAAAATGCGCGTGAAATCTTAGTTGACTTAGTGAAGGAGGTGGTTGGAGCTACCTACCAATCAAGACGCAATTGAAGTTTTTTTCTATACTCAAAATTCAAGGCAACAGTGGAGGCGAGCATTTATTTGAATTTGGTATTATTATTTTCTATACATTACACGTGGTTTATGATATTTTTTCTCAGTTTTTGGGAAATTGGAGAGAGTTGAAGAATCTCTCTTCATTCATGACTCTGCACAATGAAAACCCTGCGTTGAACCAGGCCTAACGCACTGTATGTACTTGCGCGCTATAATCACCTATTCCGCGCGGGTTCTCGGCGGTCTCTGCTATACTTTATTCGGGCGGGTTGTCAACAGCCGTTCGCGCGCTCGTAACGCATGTACTATGGCGTTCATCCGAATTTTGTTAGGTTAATAATGCATGCACGTTAATAAGTAAAGCACGGATGTGAATCCAACAAGTCAAATATAAACCTGTCTTTTTGATACTGTATTAAGATAAAAAAAATTGAATTCATTCAGTACATACTTGTGTTAGGCTATTAAATTAATGAAATAATCTGGCCTTATTATATTATGAATGACCAGCGGCCTGGGTCGTGAGTTCGCACTGGGATACATTCGTAAATGTAATATACCTACCTACTTCTTTTTACCCGACTGCCAAGAAGGCTTATTAATATAAGATGAATAATGTCCTACTCGTACATACCTTCGTGTGAGGCAAGGCTATCTTTGTTTGTCTTTTTACTTTGTTAGACTTGAATACACACGTGATTAGGTACCTAGGTACCTTCCTATAATGCTACTTGGATTTTTATTTTGAGAAAAGCAACCCTAGCATCACAAGGTCGGCCAAGCGGCTGCAAAGTAAAAGTATCCCTACGGTCGAGTATTAAGATACATATTTGCACGCAGCCGTCGGTCACGTGGATGTTTAGGTATCAATCTCGGTAGGTATCGTTGATTTTCCAGGCAGTGCGTTATCTGTACGAACTATTAGGTAATCTGTGGTTGAACATTCATAATAGGAATAATACATCGAGTTCGCACACGATTTAATGAAATATCTTTCTGTATTATGTGGCCATATATTCGTATATTTCTCAGCTTATCTTTCACTTATTTTTAGTGTTGTGTGTGGAACATATTTCTCAGTACACCTGGCATTTTTGCTTTTTTCAGCATAAAAATAAAGAGATATAATAAAACTGTGAGTACTGGTAATTTAACACGCCACTTGCGTGAAGATCACTCAATTCTAGACGATCCTGAAATACGAGACGAACACCAGAGTCGAGGTAGACATATGTCTATTGCCAAAGCCAAATATTTTAAAGACATTTTGGCTGAATCACGGCCTACGAAAAACAGTTTGATAAGCCCAATAGCAGTAACATCGACAAAAGATAAATTGCTTTTAGCTAGAGATTTGGTGTTATGGTATTGCAAGTCTTTACTACCGTTTGATTCTGTTGCTGATGAGGGTATGATAGATTTTTTAAAGGTAATGTTATTTTTATTCCTATGTCTCAACTATTTCTTTATTTGTAGGTACCGACTTTCAGTATATTTATTTACAACGTGTGTGTAAATTACTATTTCAGAAATATAGTATCGTCCTAAGTAATGAGAATGCTCCTGCCCACCACACTGTAAGTGGTTCGGCTTTAACAGATGTATACGCATCTATGTTGCTGAAAGTAAAAGAAACAATTACTACTGATGCCGCTCAGCACACAGCCATGACTTTTGACTTATGGACTGATCAACACCGACGACTGAATTATATTACGTTTACTTTTCACTATTTGACTCCAGGTAAGTAAACTATGAGTTGGCTCACATCCGCTTCATTTGCAGTTCTGTTTTTTTCAATTAGGTACCAGTGACAATGGTTTATTTAGGTGAGGTTTTTCTGGGTGCGGGCCGGAACCTCCACGTGGTGCACCTGGGCAACGGAGGCGAGCAGCGCCTCCCACTTGCCACGGGAGACGCTGCTGCCTGCGGCCAATCCGGCCGGGGTGGGAGTGGCCCTCTAGAGGGCTGCTCCGAGGCTCTCCACGTGTCCCTCTGACTAGCAGATGGCACAGTGGGGAGCGAGCGGGGGGCGAGCTGATTGTCTGCGCGCCGACGGTTGGGTGACAGGACGGCCTCCTGTCACCCTACACCCCACCGTCAGCGAAGTGGCGCGATGCTCGCCCCACCCCCCCTTTCGGGGAGTCGAGGGGGCCATCTTAAAACCGTAGATGGCCCGGGGTCAGCTGGGGTGCGAGGGATATGCCCATTGGGTAACCTTACACCCCGGTTACTAAGGCCCGAGACGGCGTGCGGTTTTAGTCGGTTCGATCCCGACATAACCACCCCCGATGGCCGACGGGGGTGGTATCCATGGGGATTTCCGCACGATGAAAAAAAAAAAGGTGAGGTTTTTCTACCAAATAAACTATGTCTATTATTCCAATACAAACTGACTGAGGCTCGGCTCAGTCAGTTTTATAAGGCAATACACCTATACCTTAAGCTTCCAGCACAGCTATCCTATGTTTAATCTTTGAGACATCAATTAAATACGTGAATGATTTTTTTTGCAGATTTTATTTTAAAAACTTGGACTTTGAACACGAAAATAATTACCGGCAAAATAACTGGAGAAAAAATATACGATGCTATCGAAGGCACAAGGAAAAATTTTGCATTGGACGGTAAAAAGATTGTAGCAATTACGGACGTTGGAAGTAATGTGCAACAGGCATTTGCCACTCACCATTTATGTATTGGTTATGGTCTCCACAGACTCATTACAGCTGATGGCATTGATTCAATACCAGAAATTACAGCAGTGGTTCAGAAATGCAAAATTATTTTAAAAACTGTAAGAAATCATCTCCCAGAATTGCAGGACGAAGTCGTAAAGGTACAGGAGCAATTCGATTTTTTGGACAAAATAGATGAAATGGTTGAAATGCTAGAGATTGATGAAATTGAACCTATTCCTGAAAACGATATACCTTACTATGAATATGAGCAGAACGAAATACAACCAACAATCAGGACTGCAACTCCAACCCGCTGGCACATTCTTCTTGAGATGCTAGAAACTATAGTCCATAGATGTAATCGTCTAACTATAAATTTAATTTTGGAAAAGATTCAACAAGAAGAACTCAGAATAACTAAGAATGAGTGGAGCCTTTTACAGGATTTAGTAAAATTCTTAAAATGCTTTCGCGAAGCTGTTGAAATCTTGACCGCACAGAGGACATGTACGTTGAATATAGTTCTAGTGTTTCGTTCTGAGATTATTGACGTGTTAAATTCATATAAAGATGATGAATCGTTTAATATAGGCAGTTTAAAACGTAACATGTTGGAGAACATAAATAAACGATTGCCAGTATCAAAACCGATTATAGCAGCAGCACTATTAGACAACCGTTTCTTAAGCTTGAAAGAAATAGACATATTTTTAGAAAGTCGCAATATAACAAGAACCTCGTTTCTTTCCACATATATTAAAGAAAATAAAATAACAATAGACAATGATATACCAGAATCTTCAGTAGGAAATTCAGATTCTAAAATCATTAACAAAACTGACACATTACTACAAAAACTTTCAAAGAAACACAGTATTAGTCCAAATCAAGGTTTTCAAGAGGATCCAATAGAACAAGAATGTTGGCGTTACATAGCTGCAGCTGACCCGTCAGAACCTAAGGATGGGAATCTTTTATCTTTCTGGAACAGTAAGAAGGAAGTCTTCCCTTATCTTGCCGCTCTCGCGAGAGCCTTACTCTGTGTGCCTGCTACAAGCATTCCGAGTGAGAGGGTGTTCTCAACAGCCGGGTTATTCAGGATAGCAAAAAGATCTCGCTTGAGTCCAATAAAGGTGGACAAAGTTTTGTTTATTCATGAAAACTATAAAATGTGCAGCACTGATGAATAACAATAATTTGTATCAGTTAATAAAGCAAAACTGTGGAATACAAAAGTGGAAATGCTTTTTTTACATTTGACCTTACACTCCGGTGAAACCACTGTAGGAGATAATATCGTGTAACAATCTTAGTCTCAGGAATTAAATAGCCGATGCAAGATCATCATTGATATGTTATTCATAAAAAAGTTTATATAATGATAGTTTTTGCTACAATGTGTACCTAATAAAAAACAACGTAACTTTCCTTAAATTCATAAATTCACGTAAGTAGTTACAAAACTTTATAACCAACCATTAGACAGCAAATTTTCTGTAGTAAAACAAGAAAGTATTTTTTTTAGAATTGAAAATGGAACACCTCAATAAACTCTTGATTAGCACAGCTAAAGTTAACATTGGACTCGTTGAAGAAATAACTCGAACGAGCTGAAATATAACTGTTTTAAGTGTTTAACAAGAACACCACTTGATAATAATAACGATATTTCAAAGGTTTCTGAAGTATCGTTAATTGAGGTTGAATTAGCTCAATTAGTTCAGATAATTTCTACCTATATTATATTGTGGAGTAACTGGTGTATTGGGGCTACGTCCATGCCAAGGTAACCTCACCCATAAGCCGGTACACGTGCTGATTAACGTACGAGGCTTTAACATAGGTTTTCTTAAGTGTTATGAGGTTAGGCGTCAGTCGCTCTCGCAAAAACCAAAGTCAGCTAAATCAAGATAAAGACTAGGAGTGCTGCAGTTGCATCCTAAGTGCAAACTTTGGATGTAACGGGGTGTATTATTTGGTCAATACAAAGTGAGAATGCTCCAACCAGGTAAGGTGTAGGTATACTGCACCGGCAGGCTGCAGTTGACGGTCAGAATGTCAGAAATTTGTGATAACTAGTACGAGCACTTTTATTTCATGAAACAAAATCAAGAATTATGTAGAAATTATTCCATAGTCAACAGTGGATTCATATGAATAATCCCCACCCCCGTGACCCCAGTCCTGAGAGTCCTTTAGCTTACCATCAGGTGAGGTGAAGTCATTTTGACCTGCCTTATAAAAACAAAAAATACTTGAACCTACTAAATTTAAATAGGACCACACGGGAAGCATCAATTCTAGGCAAGTGTACTCCATCGTCGACCACATCGTCACTTACCATCAGGTGAGATAGTGGTCAAAAGCAAGCCTATCGACTATAAAAAAAAATCAGCTTTCAAATAAAAAAGGATCATCAAAATCGGTTCACACACTCGAAATTTCTGAGGCATAAAACGGAAAAAATAAATACAGTGGAATTGAAAACCACCTCCTTTTTTAATTCGGTTAAACGAGAGAAGAGTTGCTCAAAACGCTCCTCATAAACGTGTGTGAAAATGGTAGTTAGCTTATAGTAGTAGAATAATCTAGATTACCCTACTTTGATTCACCTATTGTGTTTAGGTCCTCTAGCACTAATGGGATGAGTACCTATAAAATAATATGGACTTTGTCGCGTACAAGCACAGAAGAGAGGACTATTATGTTTATCTGATTACACTGCGCCGGACGCCACGTTTGTAATGTTTAGGGAGCATAAAACTGCTGATATCAGTCGCCTAAGTGTTGTTTTGAATGTACTTTAATATGGCTACGTACAATGTAACGAAATGGTAGGTAGTTGCATATTTCTAAATACTTTGTATGTCGAAGTTTCCACGAGAATGGGAAATATTATTACTTATTCAGAAAAGTGCTTCATGGCACAATGATGCTTTGCCATCTAAACTAAACGTAAGTGCGAAACTGCTTCAAAAATCAGCAAGATACGACGTTAATTAACGTACCTATATATATACATAAATTCATACATTCATTCATACATAACATACATCCATACAAAGCAAGTTTAAACAAAAGCTTGTAAAAAATACATTTTTAAGTATTTCATGCGTTGTCATTCATCCGATTGCGCTAAAACGTTTTCAGACAATTTTCATTCAATTTTCATTTAGAAAAACTTGAATTTTGCAAACTTTCCTTTGAGCTACAAAGTATTCATTTGGCTTTGAACAACTGAATTGTTTCCTTTTAATTTTTAGACACGTTGCGCTCAATGTCCAAAGTACCTGTTTATTTAGCATTGAAGCATTAGGTAAATAGCAAACAAATATCTATAAAATGATCGCAATTAATTATTTCTAGAATATATATAAAATTAAATTAATATCCCACATCTTTGATTCAATTGATAAGCATAATCGCAATCAATCATAATAATATATTTTATGGCAAATTACATGCTATTAAATGTTATTTTATTTGCTCTTATAGCGCCGATCGTAAACAATATTGATTCTCTACAACACGCTATAAATGTTTAACCAAACATTTAGCAGCTTTACACAAAACCAAATAATTATAACTTTTTAATTCCCTCTTAGTTCAAAGGGGAAAATATAAAGAAAAGTTTAGATTAAAAGATCGGATACTTTCGGAGGTAAAAGTTTTGTAGGGCGGAGTTTGGCCGCGCATGCGCTGTAGCACCGCTGAAGAAATGCTTGGACGTCGTCGACAACGGCTTTCGGCCGGCCAAGCAGTTGCCGCGGTACCTCTGTGCTATGCGGACGCGACCGAATGCATCTTTGCACAACTTGTAGTATATCGCAGTGACAATATAAAAAAAGTACTTTAAGTCATATAGAGACTATATAAATACTTTTCAACAAGATTATTAAAACTTTTAAAGTTCGTAAAAGTTTCGCGAAGTATAAAAAGTTGTTTGTCGAATGAGAATTCATCTGAATAAGTGTAGGTAATTGTATAGAATTAGTTTTATCAACTTTATTACAGTAATAAATAAAGTAAACATAAATAAACAATTGCTTAGTTTTATAGAAATTTAATTGATAGTTAAATAATTTATGATACTTACATAAATTGTATAAGAAATCTACATCTACATAATAAATATATATTATTTCAACAATAATACAACACACCTGTACTGTAAGTACTACATAATCTTTAAACTTTAAAGGGAATTATTATTATTATTTTGTAACAAATATTATCTAATGTGAAGTAATTATGAAATAAAAAATAAAATAACAAATAATAATTAACATATAATAATTATTCTCAATTGAGAACTTATCTATACAATAGGTAATATCAATTAATCCATTAAACTATCGCTGTCCACGGCTGGACATAGGACTCTTCTTATGAGCGCCATAGCACCCGATCTATCACCTTTCCATCCAATCTATTGCAACTAATTTATACGATGGTAATACACATACAATTTCCCCCACATTACATACAACATAATTATTTTGTTAAACGTAGACTCTATACAAAATTAACATATTCACTCCTACGATTATCATTGTACAGGTAATTAAAACGCTTAGGGTACAAAACAACCCAGTACAAGCAGTGATTCAAAACACATTAACCCTAAAAACAGCTTAGTAAGTCAACCTCTCAAATGCTGTTTTGCAACGAATGCCGTCGGAACCCCAATATTGTCGCCTAAACGGTTCCCTACGCCGAAAATAGGCCATAATTAAGTATAGTCAAAGCCCCAATGACGTCAGCTATCTAAAAACAAATTAACTTTCATGATGGTTTCTGTTTCATTACGTTTTATTTTTGAAAAATAATAATTTTGTAACGGTTATTTATAGAACAAAATAATTTTAAGTTATAGAAGATGTTCCCGTATGCAATGTTTAAATCAATTAATTACATGAATAATCATAATTATAATTATTTAGTTAAATGATATACCTATTAACTTTATTTTTAGTTATAAATAAAATAATAATGTACTTATTTTGTAATAGTACTTAGGTACTGTATGTATATTCCTGATAGAGTATTATGTTATAAAGATGCATTAACACATTATAGCTACTTTCGCACTGAAGAAGTTAAGGCAGTATTTTTTCCTTTCTTTTATTACCGCCTATTAGTTACTTTTTCGTAAGTCCAAACTGCTACTGAAAACCACCCAACAGAGAAAAACCCAATGTTTTTTACCTGTCTGGGAAACTGAACTGGGGACTTAAGTAATCGCACTTATCTACTACCGTGTCACCGATGTTACCGGATAAAGGTTAATGTGCAAAACCAGTTTATCCGCAAAAACTCGATGAATTAAAAAATCTATAACGAATATGTGATGGTTAAGACAATTAAGTGTTTGGAGGCCCACCAATACAACGGGGTTAAGCCAACTAGGATTGTGTGATGGTTAAGACAACCAGGTGTTTGGGGTCCCACCAATACCCTCAGGGTCAAGCCAATCTTAGCTGCAAGCCAGTACAGCAGCTGATTGACGGACGAGGCTCTGGTGCAGGATTTCCTTCCCAAACCCGAGGGGGCAATCTCTAATCCAGAGATGGTCCAGGTCAAGCCGGGGTGCGAGGGAAATGCTCTATGGGCCACCTTACACCTTGGCGTCAGAAGACCCTAGACGGCGTGCGGTTTTAGTCGGTAAGAGTCCGACATAAGCTGGTATCCATGAGGATTTCCGCACGAAAAAAATGGTTAGGAGGTCGGAACGCAATTTATTCGATAAAAGCCATATAAGCCAAATAAAATAGAAGTAAAGGAGAATAACGAAAAGATGATAGTTAAGACAATCGTCTGTAGATATTGTAATCGCAAGTAACTACTTTATAATACTTAACTCATGTTAACTGCTCAACTTACTAACTTAACTAATAAAAGATGCTACGTTCTTTCACACTTTCCGTCAAAGTTGGTTAAGTTATTGAAGCGAAGCATAGAAAGAAATATTAATTTACCTCTTTCGTTAGCTTTGATACCATAACTAATAGTTAAGTCATAGGTAAATGTATGTTTAAAAATGGTAATCTATACTACAATAAAATTGTAATTGAACTGTATCTGTATACTGAAGGTATTAAAAAAAATACTTTGGCGTGTATATGAACGATTCTGAAAAATTTTTTTTTTGTATTCTCGTTTGTTTATTTGCAATGGACGCAAAAACTACTGAACAGATTTTGATGTAGTTTTGAACTATTATATTCATAAGAATGGAAACTCTACTCGAGTGACTGCACCGTTGCTTCCGTGAAATAATCTTGTGCTTAATATTTTGTACACGATCGTGAAGGGTTCAATTTCTGGATAAGGTAAATCGCTACTGGATTTTTCTATTAAGAGTTACGAGCACGAATATTCGCCTTAGTCACTCTTTTATGACGAATAGTTTTGGAGGGTTTAGTCATCTATAAGAATTTCCCCAAAAACAAAATAGGCGAATAGCGAAGTGTGGTTCCACCATAACATAAAGTTGACAGTATAGAAAGTAAGGATGTGCGGCGACAGCACAGGTCATTAAATCGTAATCTTCCGCAGGCGGAGGCTCCCCGTCTGCTGGTGTCAGATCCTAGTTTGAGCCGGATGCCGCAGCACCCTACCCTCTCAATAAAATAGCTCTGCAGCTGTAAAACTTTAGTTCCCATCATCGAACAACCTGTCTAGTTTTATATCTACAACATCCTGTGCTTTGACTAGTAAAAAGCGCTTTCAAATTTTATGAAAACACATTAAACTTTCACACAGGCTCACGTAAATAGTTTTGTCATAAAATGCTAAGTACAGTCGTATAAAATATATATATATGTCAGTGGGATTGATGGAGATTTTATTTACATGTGTGGCGTTTCGGGTATTACGAGTAGATCAATTTCAATAAAATAAAATAATAAAATAAAATAATATTTTTTCATATATCTATGAAAAAATATTATTAAAATTTGGTAAAAAATGTAGTAAAATTTTACATATTATAATACTTATATAAATGGTTAAATATATGTTGAATTTGTGAAGAGAGCCCCAATCTACTTTAAGTTATAAAAGTAACTTCTGTACTGACGGCAATGAAAATTGAGTGGATACTATTTTTACCCGACTGCCGAAGAAAGGAGGGTAATGTTTTTCAACAAAATAATTATGCCCATGTGAGGCTTGCCTTTTAGTACATAGGATAAAAAACATAGTTGGTGAATCTGTATGTTTCATAAATCTCTAGCGAAATAACGGTAAAAAAATATTTAAAAAATGTTGCTAATAAAAAGTTCCATATTTCCAATGCACACATTACTCTACATTAAAAAAAATAGAAACACTAAAACGACCCTAAACCTTACGACCCTATATATTGTACCCCAGTTGACCATGGCCTTCTTAGCATAAGTGGGCACAATTCACCTGACTCGTTTTGCGCAGATTGGCGGACGTCACAAATCCTTGAGAACCTCTTGTCAAACTCTCAGGTATGCAGATTTTCTCACAAAGTTTCAAATCACCGTTAAAGCTTGTGATAATCAATTTCAATACATTTTCGAAGCATTCTATGTTAACAGCTGCTTAAAAAACATTTAGATAACATAAATTCACGCCTATATCCCTGAAGGGGTAGGCAGAGGTGCTAGCACCCACATTTCACCAGTTTATGTTTAGGTCCCAATGTAATAGGTGGCAAGCCTATTGCTATTAACCGGGTACTTATAAACCTGCGATAAATACACACATAACTTCGAAAAGCATCGAATTGTCATTGGTGTGTGCCATGGTGAACCTGTAATCGAACCCGAGACCTCGTCTCAGCAGTCCATTATCCAGACCACTAGGCTACCGCGGTAAAACATTTACCTAATTAATAAAGTCACAATAAGCATTGGATGAAATATTCTAATCTAATGCTACATTATACCCAGAGTCTGAAGACGAAGACGGTAAGTCGTCATAGGATCTTCTGAACTAAACAAAACAAACCCTTCATGTTTGGGCTCATTATTTTGAAGTCTGTTTATG
Source organism: Lithosia quadra (assembly GCA_963576445.1). Taxonomy (NCBI): domain Eukaryota; kingdom Metazoa; phylum Arthropoda; class Insecta; order Lepidoptera; family Erebidae; genus Lithosia; species Lithosia quadra. Next base: position 14,776,101 of record OY754877.1, on the reverse strand, counting down.
TACTTACGAGTAGGTACTATCAATCAATTAGCCTATCGAAGTTCACTGCTGGACATATGCCTCTCCCAATGTGCGCTATACCACCCGACTCTCCGCCTACCGCATCCAGTTCACATTCACTTACTAGGAAGCTTGTTTTTAAAAAAAGTATTTTTTAAATAATCAATTGTTTGTTCAATTCCACACGTCTATTTCCCGCTCTGCTTGTTTGCGCTTCTGTGTAAACGCTTTGTTACCTACTTTTTCCTTTTTTGTGCAGAGTTGCACTGAGCGTATTGCTTCCTTACGCTAGAGGGCAAAGATTTTCTTAGCTTCGTTGCTTAAAATAAAAAGGGTCAAATGCTAATGAACCGTGACGGTTCCCTTCATTCTCCTTTCGCAATAATCCCAAAATTTACACAAAATTGATCATTAGGAACAACGTGATATGTTGTTTGATTCTCATTATAAATGTAAAATCTCAGCAAGATTTGTTTACATAATATTTTTCATCGTTCATTGAAATACTTGGGTTGTAAGCGATTTTCAATGAGCAATATTGGTTAGAAAAACTGTGTAGTAAGCTGATAATTTCTAATACACACTTAATCAAAGCTCTGTATATTCTGTTCATTGGTAGGAAAGTGTTTACATAGCACTCGCAAGCATCCTAGCTGTTATCCCTGTTGCGTTATCATCAGTTTTGTGACCCTCCCCTCTTTATATCGTGCGTTTGCACTAATCGGGCATCAAATCCACGACCTCTGTCGTAGCAGTCGAATGCTCCAGAGCCACGCTATGTGTTAGAACTTTGTGAATCCAGAGACAGGGTTTAATACTTGTGACACCATTTCAAATCTAGCCTTAATTCGTGTACCCATTTATGAATCCTTTTTTTGCCAATGAAGGCTTGTTTATTTATTGGAACACAAATAAAATACTTTGAAATCATACCTATCCTACCTGCAGTTGTTTTGTCCCTTGCCGGGAATCAGCCACCGCAAATGCTGAAATATGGGCATCGTGCATGTGCTGTAAAAAAGGGTCTCTTTTTTGTATCTTGACTTGCGTCACGTATTTTTTTATACTTACAGTTGTATTTTTTAAAATTTCTAGTGATGCACGTTATAGATATACGAGTATTACTAGTAGGTATTCAAGTTAACCTACGTGCAGCAAAATTTTGTGATAGGTATTGAGTTTTATAAATCAGAAAATACAACATCTACGACAAGACTTGAATCTGTGACAATTCCTTTCTAAACGGTAATCCAGGATAATGTGAAATTATCACTAAACCTATGAGAAAAAGTTACTAAATAAAATTGAAAAACGCAATTATTAACGCATCAAGAAGAATACTAGCAATACTCTTGTTGATGCAACCTGACCAGGCTAACAGCTTACCACCATAAGCCCATTGCTAATTTACTACCTTTACGGCATTAAATCAATAACTGTTCTTTGCGAACCACACTCATCATTCTCATCATTCTCTTACCCTTTTTCCCAACTCAGTTGGGGTCGGCTTTCCAGTCTAACTGTGATGCGGCTGAACTTCGATATTTTCCGTGGAGCGACTGCCATCTGACCTCCACAACCAATGGTCATTATGACCAATGGCGATATCGAAGTTCCAAGTTGGAATTTTGTGGGCTCTAACTACCCGTAACAACTGCCATAGATGTTTGTATGGCAACCGGGACCGACGGCTTAACGTGCTCTCCGAGGCACTAATAAACCTGCGATAAATACACACATAACTTCGAAAAGCATCGAAAAGGTGTGTGCCATGGTGAACTTGGGATCGAACCCGAGACCACACTGTCATATACAATATTCTTTATAACAGACAGTCGTTGAAGTCACTCAAAAGCCACCATTAAAATAGCGGCGTCGTTCGAGGAGTCTATTGACAAACCAATCTCAATAAATGCCTATCAGCATATAATATTCATTGCGTCTCGGTTCGGAATACTAGCCCACTTTTCCCCGGATAGTCGTACGAGGCGTCGACTAGGGGTGAACCAAAGAACGTGCATACCATTTCTCCGCATCTATATTTTATGAATTCTCTTACCAAGTGTTGCTTGCGTATAGCCATTATATTTTTTGTTCAGACTCCGGCTGGAAAGAACTATCAAAAATATTTTGTTCGTTTTAATTAATCTGCTTTTTAATTTTTTTATGTCTGGAATAGAGAATATACTATATTGTACACCAGTAAAACATAATAATGTATTTTAATATAGTACAATGGACGGTCTTACCGCAGACTGCGATTTCTTTCAGACAACTAACGAGGTAAATCCTGATGGAATAGAGTAGACAATCTCAGTAAAAGTCACTGAGTTATTCGTAACATATAAAATTATAAACTGTTTATTTGTTGGTGTCTCAATCACGCAATTAATATTTGACTGTAATTTTATGCACAGACAATTTGTACAATTGAGGGTTGCAGTTCCCTATTATCTACTCTTCTATAAATACACTTAAGTAAAGTTGAGTGTATTTACAGAAATATATTTTCGTATCATAAAAAGTTTTTACATATAAAGTTGGTGCCGTGAAGTAAGTTTAGGTACACTTGAGGTTACGTGCAATTGTGAGTACCTAGGATCGATATTCAAATCGACGAAGGATTGGGTACTTATTTCTTTTCAGAATTTCTTTTTTATTTAATTTATTAACGTTTGTATTTTATTAACTGTGATTGCGGTTAGGTTATATCATTCGAAACATAGGACAAGAAATTACCTAAGTATAATACAGAAGTTCAGCCAGTTTAATACATCAGTCACATCAGTTAGTTAAATATGAATTTGCAACATCTATAGCTAATATTAGAACAATGAGTCGAGGATCAAATCTCAGCGCCACTAGTTCCTAATTAATATTTAAATTGTCTACAGAAAACATACTTGAACTATATATTATTATCAAGGGATGGAAGTTCTACCTTGTTGTAATATTTACCGTAACTTTGTTAGCGCGATGCACACTTGATTAGTTCACGCGATGGCCGCAGGGCCGAGATACGTTCCAATCACATTGCAGGAACTATAACTAGTTAGATGTTAGTATAAGAGTGAAAAATGAAACTATTTTTGTACTTATACCAAAAATGTTCTCTATGAGTGCCTATGGGTAGGAAGATATGAGAACTACAAACTATTAAAATTATAATTAAACAATTACTTGCCTACTTATTGCTTAGTGTTTTTGTAGGCGACTTTTTTCTAAATACCTACACGTCAACATGACTTTACCTCGCCTGATGGTAAACTAAAGGTAAAGTCTCAGGATCGGGGGTCACCATTACATATACCTTGCGAAGGGACAGGAGGTTGTATAGCATGTCAGTGATACATTTTAGGTAGCGGTAGTCACTTAACATGAGAAGGGCGAATTCTTGTTTGCGCACTTTGCATTATACAAAGATGATATAACATAGATGTAACGATCTTTAACAATGATTTTGTATAATGTTATGTTTCGTATGGTTATAAAAAGTTTTATCTTCAGTCCGCTGCTGACGCCAAAATTCACCTGACTAAGGCTATATTCTTTTTAAGATGGTGTACAATGTAATATTTTATGTTCAGACGAGATTAAATGTCATGCAATATGTTTACGTGACGTGATTAGATATAACTACTTAAGTATATTACTTTGTACAATTTGTAAAGGCCTCTATTATTATTTAGCTTACTTTAATATGCCTAGATTGCGATCTTTGATATATTAAAATATGTATAAATATATAGTCATGCCCTAAATTAACAACATGTTGTTAATTTTATGAAGGACATAGGCGTCTTAGCTTTGGGCTAGAAAATTTAATATATAAGAAATCATATAATTTTCATTGTAGAAATCTTTATTAGCATGAAACACAATGAATGAATCACAACCGGATGCACGGTACGTATGGCAGCGCATTAAATACAACCAACTTTTTTACGAATTTATTAGATATTTTTACAAACAAAAAAAAATATTCATAACACCCACCACAATATATTCAAGTAAAGGTTTCGCACTCAAGGCTTTTCTTTTTCTCAAAGGCGGATGTACGCATAAGTCTACAACACGTTTCAATCCCAATGATCCTGCGGTCGTTTATTATCCTCTCCATGAGATCCGGGTTAACACCGCACCGGCACACGTGTGTCTAAAATATGCCCTTATATTTGTTTATTTTGATGACGTCGTTATACTCGACGCCAACGTTCAAGAGCATTGCAAACTATTATTTTTATTTATGACAGTGGGAAACTTGTGACGGTTCATACGAAAATGAACCATCAATATAAGTTTTATATTAAGCTCCAAACGTAACTGTGGTAATTATTTTATCCATACATCATCTTTGACAGGTTATTTAGAAGTTTGCAAAATGTGTCCAAGTCAACATGACTTGGACACAATTTGCCACCTTCTATGAAAGAAATGGATTAGCCAAGACTACTTAATTGATGTTTTTATGTTATATTTATGAATATATCTTGAATTGAGATTTACAGTAACTTGATATCACAAAATATCAGTTATTAAATGTTCAACTTATTATGATGTAAAATTTTCGAGTGAACCTTGAGAACCTTCACCTATCTATCATCTGTCTAGGTGCCAATAATTATCTAAATCATTTAGGGTGATCGAGTGACAAACTTTCAAACAAACATTAAAGTCTTTGCTGTTAGTGCAAACTGCATAACTAGTTGAAATTTACTTTACTTCTATCTGAACGCTTACAATTGTCTACTAGGCACAAGGACTATAAATAGGTCACTTGTTAGAGCAGCTTACATGCATTCTGAAGTAGGTCACTGTTTCAAGTTTCAAACATTATTTTCCTAAATTTAAACGCATTTTCATACCTATGTTCAACTTAGTTCAATAAATGATTTAGAACACAATGAAGGACTTCTTTGAGAATATTCGCTACATATCCATTGCACTTACCGCATTATGTAGTTATTTTAGTCCATTAGTGAGTCTCGGATCTAATCTGACGAGATAAGCCCATGAGATCGTCTCTACACCAAAGGTGGAATTTTACGGCATTTTTTGTGAAAGCAAACCACGTTTCTATGTGATAAGATATTCATGTGTCTTGCATTTTATAACGCAACTACATACTAAATATTCATGTTAGTACTTTGGTTATTGTAACTGTGGGTAATATTTGCTTGAAGATCGCATATAAGTAGACAGTAAAACTGACAAAGTCTACGAATCTTGCTTTACGAGGGTTTTAAGAGATATTAGGTACTTTAATAATTTGAGGTTTTTTTGCATTGCTCATAACTTTTGTTATTTGAATTCACGTTTCTTTTTTTAAAATTTGGGATGTTATTATTTATAGTCATCATTAAATGCCTAAGAATATATATAAAATGTATAGATAATACCTAGGATCGGCGCTACAGGGTGCTTAAATTATTAGGTAAATTTATTCATAACCCGGTATTTGGCAGCTTATTTTTTTTTCTACTTCAGTGTGGGTGCAATTCTTAATAGATAACTATATTAATCTTTATAAATAATAGGTATGGGTAAAATGGTTATTTTTTATACCAATACATAAAAAAAAAATTCCACCGAAATTCTCTCATAGGCTTACCTACTCAGCCTTAACTAATTTATTTATCTTTTGTGAGATCGCTGACGCGAAACTTTTGGCTGCGGGTCACTGAAACTATAATTTTTTTATAGCCAAAAAGTCAAAGGATTCCATTAATATAATAAATGCTTTGTGTAAACGCACAATAACGAAAACACTAAATTCCAATCAATACAGAAAGTAGATAAGTGTGATTTGATGAAAGTTGTTCGAGATAAAGGCAACTTTACCAGCAGCGTGGCCTGCTCCCTTTGAGACAACTTTTTGAAGACGGCCTATTATGACGAGCCTCTTTGTTTTGCGCGAAACACTTCCTTTCAAAAATATTGCTACAATATTTTTTTTCACAATTTCCTTTTGTAAAGGTTTAAAGAGTAGTGGAGGAAATGTGTTCATTTCGTTCCGCACTGATTTTGAAATAACATAATATTGTTTCGATTTTTGTGTTCAATTCCGAGTTTAATATTTCCATTTTCCAGAACGAAAATAGAAAATTTTATACCTATTCAATTTTGTTAAAATTCCATTTTCAATTTAGTACAAGCTTTGAGAACAAAGATTCGCTGTTGAAATGGAATACTAACTAAATAACGTTGCAGAATGCTACTAAATGAAGCAAGTGTTAAGTGCAAGTTTGTGCGATGGGAGCCGACGGGGCTGGCTGACTTGTTGATTCACAAGTTCTGCAACCCAACCCAGTAACGAAGTTTAACATTAAAATATCGTAACACTCCGTTACATCGCTTTACGATGCTCCCACGTTTCTTGAAACTTTGTTTAATTTAGTACGGTTTGTTTCAGTATACGAGTTCATATAAAATAAGAACATTATAGCTTCACACTTTAGTGAAATTTATGTTTGAAGTGCTTGTACTGGTTTTGTATCGATTAATGTCGCGAACGATTGTTTATTGTTCAAATGTTTGATTTCAATGAAATCTATAATTCCTTTGAATTTTAATAAATCTTGAATGAATAGTTCGTTTGAAAACATTCTGTGCTTCAAAGAATTCAACCTTCCAAACAATAAATAATAAAGTAAAACAGTGCCGCGTGTAAGTTGCCTTGGGCGAACTCGCGCCGGATCTTCGTGACAGTATCTCCTTGCTGGTACGGCATGACGTCATTGTTTAGCACGTCGCGTCGGCCCGGTTTGAATGCCTCAGCGTACAACAGCTTATTTAGGAACGTTACCAGTAAATATATGAAATTTACGATAGCTTGTAATTATAGGTACAATAGGATTGTCATATGCAGTTGTGGCTGTATAACTGTATTTGTGTGTTAATCTAAAGATGGATTCTCATTCGCAACAATTCTTGAAACAGCAATGTGACACCTAATCCGTGATAGAAATGGACTATCAAATTTACGGATACGGTTAACTATTAAATAAAACGAAAGAAAAGACAACATATAGCTTGTAAAATGATGTCCCAACACCTCTCGAGTATGTTTGAGCAACTCGGGAACTTTACCAAGAATAACTTAACACATAATAGTAAACTAGTGAAAGAAAAAGAAAATAAGACAAATTCAAATCATGTGGGGGTAGGAGGGGCGGGGGGAGGTGGGAATCAACAGGCATCGCCGAAACATCAGCATGGTCAACCGCCAGCACCGTTGAAGAAACCCTGCAAGCTGAGAAACGTCGCTTCAAAAGCTGAATCTTACGATTTGCTGTATGGGAACAGTATCTTGGTAAGTCTTAGTCATGTAATTAAATGTAATTTCGTCCAGATTTGCGACAAAAGGAATTGTTTGACGGCGGTTTCTTTAATCTTTTCTTGCGATCAAAGAAAGTATAATATAATCTGGCATTATTACACCGCTTTTTTCGGCGTTTTTAAATTTATGCTCCTGACGGTGACTTTAATTTAAACTGTATATTTAAGTTAGTGAGATGCAGCGATGGAGAGAGAGCAGCAGTGCAACTAAATGGGTTAAATAAAAAAAAATGTTTCGAAGTTCTTTAGACATTTTGTATAAAAAAAAATTATAAAAATAAAAATAAATTCTAGCTATGTATCAGTTTATAAGTTAATATTGTTTTACTAAGAGTATAGTACATCATCCTGTAGGCATGGCATAGGTACACCTATAAAATTTTTATAAGTTAAGTTTGTGTAGTTAAAAAATATGGATCTCACTTTCAATGAAGTAATCAACATTGAAACTTTTACTTTAAGAACTTTTAAGCCATTTACTTTTATTGTCCATTTTTAATTCTTTAACCATTTTCTCAAATGCTCAAAATTTTGTTTTACAGGCATTGTTACGTATTTATTTTTATAGCCTTCTAAGATTTATTTAATTTTACGCCATTAAATACGAGATTATTATTTGTAAAGTTCAAATTTTACTGATTTATCAAAGACCGTACCATGAAAATTACTTAAAGGGAAAATAATACTTTCTAGTTAACGCGTTTCATTCATTATAGTATAAGTTAGACTTTTCCACATTATTTCTAGGAAAATAACACCTACTCATTCAAGTTCACCCATTATAATTTATTATCTATCACGATCGTATCGTTTGTGTATTTTTCTACTAATCGACAACTGACCTTGTATACTTTGACGATTTCGTTTAGCATAGTTTGTTTTAGATAACCCACTACACTGTTATGATTTATAACACTCATGGTAATCATATCAGTTTCATAAAGTTCTGTCAATTATGTGGTTCAATGCAGCATTTTCCTGTACGCGCATGACTGTGCAAATACCGCCGATATTGTTATTTATTGAGATGCGATTAACATACAATCATTGAAATATTATAATACTGGATACAGACTAACCAAACGGGGATCACCTAAAAAAAACAAGTGAGATTCGTGTAGGTACTCTCATCTCAGTCATCGTTTATCATGCCTTCGTCGTCAGATTATTTTCAATTTGCATTTGGCCAGCCATCGTTTGCCCGGTTAGCTTGCCTTACTTGGCGTAAAAAAATATTTTATAATTCGCTCTATTTTGGTGGCTACAATTTTTTCCAGACAATGAAAAGATATAAAGCAACCTTTTTATAAAAGTTTTTTAGACCAGAAATAGAGAGGAAAGAAAACTTCCATGATACCCATTCCAGTGTCTTTATTTTGGAATGTTTCTCATTGTCTTAATCAAATTATAATAAAAGATACGAAGTTGCTCAGAACTTGGGAAATTAATTAAGCTTACAGACTTTATTAAAACTTATACGTTTACATATTAATGTCTCATTTCATTAATAATTCCATTTGCGCAGAGAAATAATATTTAAGACGACAATTTTTGGGATTCGTTTATCTATATACAGTTATAGAGTTGCTGTATCTGTACATTGATGATATTAAAAAAAAAAATGGGTTGGTTGGTGGTAAATGTTAAATGGTTGAAATTCTGGTCTTTTTGTTCGTGATGGATGCAAAAACTACTGAACGAATTATGATGCGGATTTTTCTATTACAAAGGTTTTGATCAGACTTAAAATTTGCGCAGGTGAAGAAGCAGTTCATTAGCTAGTGGATAATATATGCAGTCAAAGTATAAACTCGTTGATTCAGTTTCGACCATAAATATACTAATTCAACTACAAAACGTCAAAATTTTTATGTATACTTTTATGTAGACTGCATTAAACTTAGCAAGCTTATTTGTGGTATATTTACAAATGTGTTTACTTTGTGGGGCAAAGCTCGTTTGTAATCTAACTATTTTTTAATTTATTAATTTTTTTTTGCAACGCTAAGACACAGGCCAGCCTAATATCTTTATGGGCCAGCCTTGGTTTGTTCTGTGTGCCTAAACGCGTCTCTAAGCGTCTCTAAATATAGCGCGTAAAAATAATATAATAATGTGCTTTTTATCGAGATTGACATCTTCGATAAACCTATTTCTTGTTCTTTGTTCATAACACGACATATTACAGATCAATCCGCACACAAACTGGAAAATAAGGTTTATATTGTTCGGAGAAAATAACGCTATAGTTGTCCCACTATTCGGAGTCCCGTGACGTCATGAAATAGGCTTGTACGGTTCGAACGCGGTTGTAAAACACACTAGATTGGAAGGCACTTCTACAGTTTCGTTTCTTGAATACTACTATAGCACGTATTTTGAATATTGAAGTGTCTGCGAGGGTAAATGTGTGGATTAGAGAGTTATTGGAGTTGTTGAGAAAGGTAGAAAAGGAAATAATGAAGGTTTTTTTCGTATACGCAGAAAACATAGATACTACGAGTATTGTTAAGTTGGGGGGCATATAAATATAAGATATACAGCCGGTGTGCTTGCTACCTTACTAACGCAAAACTTAATAATTGCATGCATTAAGATAACGATGAAAGAAAAAAATAACCGTTTTGGGTCATTATTATTGTATTGTACCTAATAACACTTTTGAAGTAAGACAACACATAACTGTAAGTTGTTTGAAGTGAAACAAATAGTATTCTTTGTAGTTATAAAGTACCTATGTGCTAATTTTTTCTAAGATCGATTAGCCGTTCTGTGTGCTTGAAAACAAACATCTTTATCTCACATTTATAATGGTTTGATACATTATGGCTTCAATTCCTTTCATTAACTTTCTGAGCTTTGAATAACACTCCAATGTTTCTACCGCCTATTCTTTTCAATGACATGAAACAACTCCAAGTTCTTTTGTTGTAGACTTTCTTGTAAACAGGGACACCACAGTTTGTCCGGGTAATAAAGCCAGTGTTCCACGGTCGGATGACACAATAAGCTTAGTAAAACGTTCGCCAATTAAGTCTATTACACACGATACAAGACCTTCACATTGTATAAAAGCAATATGATGGTGGTCCAGTATATTCTTATTTTGAAGCAGTGTATTGTCTTGTGGATTAAATGTCGTTTGTAACGTTTTGCATTGCATTAAAATAAAAAGTGAGGCTCTTGGCCAAGTGGTAGGAGAAGGTTAAGCAATCTTAGGTCAACCAATCTTAGGGGGGTGACCATTCCTAGCACATCAAGACCCTCCGTGTTTCCGAAAGCACGATCATTGATCGGTTTTGGTTACCATACGAACATCTGTGGGACATTTTGTACGGGTAGTTGGAGCTCTAAAGTCCGGTATTTGGTTTAACTATAAAATTTCGATATTGCCAGTGGGTTATGGAGTTTAGACGGTAGTCGCTTAACGTAAAGTATCGAAGTTCGGCCGTTTCGTAGTTAGACTAAAAGTCGATTACAATTGAGTTGAGAAAAGTTTCGAAGGAGAAATTTTGCGTTAAAATAATGATTTTTTTTGGTACCCACAATTTTTTTTCACCTAATCTCTACTGAAAGAAATCTGACGTAACTTCATGTTATGAGAATGGTAGTAAGTAGGAAAAGCATGATTCGACTACCGAGCACCACGTCAGTTCCTTTAGCAATATCTGTGGATGGGTCAGTAAACTTAAAGAGGCCATATAGTACTACGAGAGTCTTGACGGGATAGTTTAACCTTTACTATCGTACTCTCGGGTTTTATAGACACCGGTGATAAGTACCTATTGGCAATATTTCAGTCAGTGAATCTTGGTTACGGGAACACTGTTGCCGTTGTGTTGTACTGTACTGAATATAATCATAGAGTACAATATATGTACAATAAACTCAGAAATATTCCAATATCACGTGAACTGGATGTTTTTTTAAGAAGTTACTTAGTTCTTTGAATAGAGGCTAGGATTTCACATAATTCGAGATATGCAATGAATAGAATAAAATGGCAATGCATGAGAAAATGTATCGATGTAAAGGAAGTAAGAGATATACTTATATTAGGCTCGCATATCTCTGCTTACCCTTTGGGATTTTGGCGAACAACACCTTAATATGAAACAAAATACATCCTGTACATATTTTATCGACCGTACCTGCATATTTACACTCCACTGTGTTACCATGCCGTGTCAGCGTTTCTTACAACCTCTACCGTGACTTTGTATGACTATTCTATTGTTTCTTTGTATAGCAACAAAGAAACAATAGAAAATCGACATTGATATAAAAATGAAACCGTAATTTAATTAATTTAAAACAATGTATATCAAATTCTTCAAATTATGTCATAAAATATTAGCACTAGGTTTGAAAGAATATTAGATAAAATATATTTAAAATCGTTCCAAAACCTTAACCAATATGTATTGCACATTTTATTATTCGTAGACGGCGGTTTCTATACGAAATAATATTAGTTATTCTTTGCCTCCAGTCAGCCAGGGCCTTTTCTATTCTTTGTATTTTCTAGTTTCTCAATATCTTGAAGAATGCTCTCTCATGTGCATAACTGATTGAAGTCTTGTTCCTTTATTTGTTTATTGCTTGCACAGCCCGCGGCTCCTGTATAACAATTTTTGATAAAATTCCTATTTCATGAAATACAAGCTACCTTTGGTTCCTTTTATTATTTTATCAAATCCCTATGCCAAATTTTAAGAAAATCCATTCAGGTGTCTAGAGTATAGGCAAGAAAGATAGAATTACATTCGTAATTATACTGTTACCATATATTTACAAACTTATGTATTAAATAGGTGTTTGGAATACGCGCTAAAATGATTTTCTTCCACACTAAATGTACCATTTATAGGAGCAAATGTCATGTAAGCTGACAAGCACAGTGCAATGTGAGTGACTGTTACGTATATTAAAGCGAACTTTATCGCGTCTTCTCTTCAACGTAAGTACCTACATGTGTATACGGTCCGTCATATCATTATATTACATCTGCTTTACAAGTTCAAATCTTGCTAACATCATGAGTTTAAAGGCCTTGTTCACTATGTTTTTAGGCAAATAAGAAAATTAACGTTGATCGGGTCGGCAGCGCGAGTGTGATGATGACGTCCCTGATGTTGCACACGTCCATAGGCCACGGTGATCACTTCCCATCAGGAGGGCCGTGTGCTTGTCTGCCACCTAAGTAGTATAAAAAAATATCGTGGAAAAAAGATACCTTAACAGGTTTCAATAAGTGAGAATCTGTATTTTCAATTTAAAGAAAATCTATAAATATATTCTTAGAGTGCCGGGACGTGGGGCTTTAAGATATTAGGATTGATTTTGAGATTGGGATCGCTCAGAATTTAACTTAACCCTTCGCTGCGAATCTGGGATAGGCCACTAGTTACTTATAAACTTAATCAACTTTATACTAAAACCACTGAGTTAGTAATATTGAAATATCCTCTAGAACAATGATATTATACCGAGATAGCTTTAAAACTATATCGCAACTATGTTTCGATACTGCATTACTATCTGAAGTGTGTTATTCGATGTCTGGAATGTTGATTGCTTATAAAGTTTGCACACATTATCATTAGTTATTAGATAGAAGTTGGAAGAGCGGACATACACCATACACCACAACCTCTAGGGTTTAAGTCTTTCGAATAGTAAGCGTATCGTATTCGTAATGAGAGCCTGTCTTGACTGCACTAATAAAATAACACTAAACTAACGCGATAGAATCTTTTGAAACAGCTTTCAATTAGTTGAACCTATCGAAAGTAACCAACAAGAAAAAATCTAATTGAAGAATGAACTCTCTAGAATTCTTGCAAGCACTAGAAGCTTTTGTGGAACCCTCATTCATCTCATTGAGTTATTGCGATTGCTTGCAAACTTATCACAATATCATGAACTTGCTTTTATGTTGTTGAGACAAAAAGATTTATCTTGTGAACTCGGAGTATCCACCCTGCTTCAAGCTTAAACAATATTTAGCTACTTTGTGATACAGCTCGAACAATAGCTGGAGAAAAAACTGATTAAAGAAATTGGTGAGTTGTTCTTTGAAATAAGTCCTCAATAAGTTATTTCTTGCAAAGTTTTGCAGTTTCCGTCTTTGCTTGATGTTTGCTTTTTAAGTCTTGTATAGGTAGATACTATTGGTATTTTTTACGTTACATATGAATACTTTTTTATAAAAAAAATAAAATGACTTCAAAAGCACGTCGGTGCGTAAATGATGGACATAAAACTGAATTAGTACACTTGTCAACGTTTGCTAGCTCATTTAGCGCGTACAGGGCCTGATTTTATGTTTTCAAATTGCATAAACAATGCCTAAATTTAGATATTTACGAAATGTAAAAGGGATCATTTTGCAAATCCGTATGACAGGGTCCTCAATTCGAACGTTTATGTTTTTTATGTATGTTCGGGCCATAGGTACCTACATAAAAAACATAAACGCTCAAATTGTGAACCTACTCCTTTTTCGATTTAAAAATGGAAAATTAAATATTATAATACCATTTTTTTAATTTGTCGTATGATGGTTACCTAAAATCTGGTATCGTTACCCCATAGCTATGTAATGCTGCATTTTTCAAAGAAGTGCATCATTTTGGAATCTTAACGACTCAAAGGAAAAAAATACCTATATTAGAATAAAACAAAACACTCAGAATAATACGAAAAACAAAACATTTTGTACATTTACGTTGCTTTAATAGAGTCCAAATTATTTACGGGAACTGACAATCAAAGGAGTCCTTAAAGTACTCAAATGACTAACGCATTGTATAAATTACAAGTTGTCATTGAACTGATCCATTTGCGCCTCCTTGACTATTCATTAGGCTTCACATTTCGATATAAAACAATCCTCGTTACAGCTTCGATATTCAACTCATTTTAATAAAGAGCTCTCAGAGTTCATGTACAGTAACCGGCTTTTTCTTTGGCACGCTGCTGTCGGGCAGAAGAGTGAAAGTGAAGCGTGACATAACGCAATAGGTAAAACTGTTTCTGTTTATAAAAAGGCGCTACGCGGTTTCAACCACAAAGTCCTGATACCGTTGGACTATCGAGACAAAAAGTAGCCTATGTTACTCAGGGATAATGTAGCTTCTAATGCTCAAAGAACAGTAGTTTCAAAGTGTGATTACAGTCAAACAAATCATATCTCTTATAATATTAGTATAGATTAAAACTAACATTTATAAAACGTGTATTTATAATCAGCATGTTCTATGTGATACATAGAATGCTCCATAAAACCGAAGCATGCCCAGTCCATCTTAGTCGAATTCAAAAGCTGAGCACTGTACTTTATATTCTTTGAGAAACAAATATAGAAGATAAACTTTAAGCAATAAAGAGAACGCTTTGTTTATCTGTGTTACTTTACTTCACATAATGAAATATTGAAGTAAGTAAAACTGATATCAACGGGTTCAATCGCGACGTATAATGGTTTATTATTATTCAAATCGTTCTTTTACCTTTTGAAAATTTTATTAGTAATTAATTTTGACAGTTGAATAAAATAAATTGCAAATAAATAAAATTAAATAAAATTCAAAACTTAAATGGCGACGTACCCGTAGGACCTCCAAGTTTGGACCCTTTTTCAAAAGTGCCCTTACGACCTCTTTTTTGGTACCCGTACGACCTCCAAAATAAAAATTAATAGAAGGTGCCCGTACGACCTCTTTCTTAGAACCCGTAGGACCTCCAAAATCATAAGTACTAAAATGACTTATTTTAGTACGTCAAAGGTATAGTCATGTCGAAAATCGTTAACATTACTTAATAAAAAGTTGAATAAACAAATAAAGCACGACACTAACATAAGTAGTAAGCGCGCGGAGGGCGAATTTCTTCGATTTTTGTCATATAATGACAAAAATCGAAGAAATTCGTGGAATCTTATTTTTTTTCGGGGAAGTTTAGTTTAAACGAAGAAGATTCAGTCTGATCAGAATGAAAAGGAAAAATTATGTTGGGCATAATATAATTCTTCTTAATTCGGAGTAACATAGTTTCCACTTACATTATCTCGCGAAAGGTCGCCAGTATAAAAGCCTTGTCCTTAAAATTACTGTAGGTACTTATCACTAAGAGGATCAATCACTAAGAGGATCAATCACTTTTAAGGCGAGTATGCAGATTTATAGAAATAATAAAACAATAAATACTGTAAAAAAATTATTGGAATTGGATCAAAAATGACAAAGATATAGCCAATTTAGTGCTCTAATCTCAAAAACGCTCGCCACCGTGCCGAAATATTCTGTGACGTCTTATGTCACAACGTCGTTGCTGCCGCTATGAAGAATATAGGGCTATTTTGGTAAAACACAGCATAAAACTGTTATTTCTGTAGGTAAAATTTTGAAATTTTGTACAGATCTAAAGTCATTTATAAAACTTCGAATGAGATAGTTTTTGTGCAAATTCATTAATTATTTTAACAAAGGGAATTAAAAAATGAAAATATGAAATATCTATTCCTTCATGTGTAGTGGTTCGAGAGCAGTTTCAGGCATGTTGGAAATCAAAATAATCCCCATAATAAAGATATCACGATGAAAACCACATACGCTTTCTAGGGTGTCAATTACCGGTAAGGTTACCCAATAAAGCATTTCCCTTGCACATCGGGTGACCTTGGGCCATGTACGATTTTATCATAATTTACCCCCCCCCCTCTCCTGGGGTTGACCGGGGGCATGACGGGAACACCGTGGTTCCCAAGCCCGAGGGGGCCATCTCGAATAAGGAGATGGCCTGGGCCAAGCCGGGGTGCGAGGGAAATACTCTATGGGCCTCCTTACACCCTGGTGTCGGAAGACCCTAGACGGCGTGCGGTTATAGTCGGTAAGAGTCCGACATAACCTGCGCTGCTAGCCACGGGGTGGTTATCCCTGAGGATTTCCGCACGGAAAAAAAGGAAGCAGTTAAATCTAATTTTGTGTTTCTTACTTTGAAAATAACGGAATTTCCATGCAACCAGACATCGCCTATTCTAAAAATCTAAAAAATAAACTTAAAAATAAATCTAAAATTCTAAAAATCCATTCTTAGTGGATTCCTACAACATAAAAAGGATCTGCTGTCAAAATTTCATGTTTTAGGTCCAGCGGGTTAGGCTCATCGTTGATGTCGGCTATCTCGGTCTATCTGTTTTATCGGTCTATCGGATGTAGGAGGTAGGACACGACGGTATCTCCCGTACGAAATAAACTGTCCGACTGGGGTAGTACCTCCACCCTACAGAATTTCGCGGCCATAATATCCATCGTGTTGTGTTTCCGCCGGTAAGTAGGGTAGCCAGAGCTGCCGCGGGGCACAGCTGGCTTACCATAAACAAGATGGGTCGATGGGATGTAGATATCTTAGTTTACGAAACAATGAAACCTTGACCTGGGTGGTTTATCATCATCTGCTAAACGAGGGACATTAAATTGATTTCGACTATGTGCGTGCATGATACCATGTGAGATATCTTAACACGAAACACAAAATTTAAGGCAATTAATAATTATTTGATGGACTGGTCATTGGGACGAAATTTGGTTCAAATCTAATCATTGAGCCCATACTTAAGTCATTTGAGACTGATAGAGGTAATTAAATTTAACCTCGAAATTAACTATATCTTCGAGCGATATCTCATTGAGTCATTCTGTGTCCAAGGACATTATAATTTTATCTTAAAATAAGACAATAAGCCAAACATAGCCTGCATGTTTGGCTTATTGTCTTATTTTGATTTTTAAGGTACGGAAACCCCCTCTGGAAAAGTACCTACGTGGCATTGCACAGATAGAGGGCAAAATAACAATTATGGTTGTATCCTACTGTACACTAGGCGATGTCATGGACTACTTTCCTTCTTAAAGACTTCCTTTTTAAATTCGGCTAAATATACTAAAACCTTCTCTAGAAATGTAACAGAAACTTTTCTCAAAACTGCATTAAAATCGGTTCAACTAAACGTGAGATAATCGTGTACAAACATACATGCAAACATACAGCTCAAACAGTGAACCTCCTTTTGAAGTCGGTTTATAAAAATATTTATTTTCATTGTTGTGATATATTTCACTTTTGTGCACGATTGTATTTTAGAAGATTCATAAAATGAGGTCGTACGGGCACCGTTTTTTGAAATAGGGTCGTACGGGCACAATTTTCAGATGGGGTCCAAACTTGCAGGTCCTACGGGTACGTCGCCACTTAAATCGTTGTTACGAACACTCTTGACTAATTCATTCATATTTTGCTATAGGTCTATAACCAACTGTACAGCAAGGATAGGAGAGTTACTCATGACAATCGTAATGAATAGAAGCTAAGAAAATTTTAATTTCCGGCACTCAGAAGTTGAAAAGTAAGACTCATCTCATTATTGTTACCAAGTTTAGTTTTATTAATTCTGTTTATTCCTTGCCTTTCGTCTGCCTTTGTGTAGAGAAGAAAATCTCATAAAAGTTTACAAAATGTAATTAATGTCATAATCAGATAATTAAGTATTTATAATTAAAAACATGTCACTACAAGCTACGTTTTCTGAATAAATATAAGATTAGTAAATATCTTTCAGAAAATTAATCTCAGATAAAGTCACTCGGAATTGCCGTAACTGTATCTACGAGTATAATATACACGACCAATAGTTTAAGCGTAGGTATATCTCGAACAGCAATTTTTTTACCAGCGTGATGTTTCCAATACAGAAAGGTAGATGGAACAGAAAAATATGGAAAAAAGAAAGGAAGAACTTTGTTAGGTATTCTAATTTTGAACCGTGCACTCTCTGACTTTACCAGAGGGCGAGAATCTGAAGAATCTGAAGTCCACTGAGAATCTGAAGTGATCTGTTTATGTTGTGTAATTAGTAAATGGGTGCAGAGGTGACTTTAGATCCTCAGTACACCCACTGTGATGGACTGGAAATAAAATGACAGAAATATATCGATCAATAGAAATATATCGATACTTCTTACATCAATTGAACTGATGGTACTTTCTCAGTCGAGTCCCATACATACGTGGAAGGAAAAGTATAATTTTACTACTTTCTCATGCCTGTATTTGCTTGAAGGAGTAAACTGACACTATCAAAAACAAGGTCAAGAAGTTTCTAATTTAAATGATGTGGATGTACTATCGAAACGTTGTTGTAGACTGTAGCCCCAAAAATTAAACTTTTGTTCTTTGTCTGTCATGTGTCATGAGCCTGAAGAAGAAATAGTAGGTAATACCAAAAATACAAAATATAGTATTTTGATGCTTTTATAGAGCTGCAATTACGAATAAAGTGAAATTACAGACAGGAGGTTTTTGTTGAATTGATGAGAATCATGACTTCGTGGAAAATATTTTTACGTGAATTAATAATGTGTTTTATGCAAGTCATGGAGGATATGGGGCTTGTAATATCCTTCTTTAGTGATTTGGTTGGACGCGGATTGGCTTTATTAAGTTCAACTTGATTCTTTATACTAGTAGTTGCTCTGGTTTCACCTGCATTTATTTGCAAAATTTGTTGTGGTACCTATATGCGTTATCATTTCGAGATTCGAGAGATTCGAGAAAATTATGTGATTTTGTAAGTCTACTCATTTTTTTATACTTGTAGGAGTCTAAATGATTATAATTGTTACAGTTAAATATTCTGTAATGAATCCGTAAAAAGAGTAAAATCATACATAACGTTGATTACCGTTGACAATAGAGATACACACCATTTTACGTCTAAAAATTATAAGATTAACTAAAGGTAGGATTGTGTCCAAATGTGTGAAATATATTTTCATCATCATCAGATATTATACTTTAAAGTAATGTCCGATGGTAATGATGAGTTTTTCAAACAAGTAGTGATGAGAATCAATTCAGGAGCCAACTCTAAATAAACTTCTTTCAAGTATATAGTAAGTATATTATTATGTAGCGTGCAGCTTGTACAAACCCTTAAGTTAAATATGGTAAACACTGGTGAATTATAGTCTACCCCTCTTTTATAAGAAGTGGTTACAACTTTTGACTTAGAACAAAATTAACTTTCCTTTTATCATTGAATTATTCAAATGATTACGCATTTGAATAATTAATGACGTTGATAAACTTCGTTGATGTGTTGTTTTAATGGAAGGATATACAACTTTGGATGTGTGAATCAGATATTAATAATTTTGGGGTTAAGAGGCTTTACAAGTTTGGTTTGGTTTGCTGAATGGTTCATGCTATTGAAACGGTAGTGGGGTGAAAACTTATGCATTTCAATTTTTCAAAATCAAATTGAAAACTGTTGAAAACGAATCAAGTGAGTTCAAGGTTTGATAACTTCACGAAAGCATACGTAAATATAATACTTAACTATTTCTTTTTGTCCATTTTTCATTGTAATCGAAACAAAATAACGCGTTCTGAAAACGGATCGTGACCGAATCGGTTGCCAGCAGCGTACTGCGTTGTAGATCATTTGGTCAGTAGCTGCTGCTTTGCGAGTAACTACACAGTTGCAGTAGCTGTCCGTTGTAACGTCAGCAGTTCGCACTGTGTAACCCATGTGTAACTTCACCGGAGTGACGATTATGACGTTTTCCATCACGTCATGCGAGCCGAGCGAGACAGTATTGTAGATTAGACAAGGCTAAGTAAGTAACTATCGAACACACCGCTGCTGCGCGGCGGGTGTTTGTCCCAATAGGTAGTATGTAGCCATCAATGAAGTGATAGACAATGAGCTAAGAACGAAGCTAGTACACAAACAATATTGTAGGTTACCAATGTAATATTCTTCATTTTATAATGTTAACTTGCTACTCTCTTCTCTTCACTTTTAACTAATCATGAGTGTACAAAGTACAATCTTATTGACGTTAAGTAAGTATAGGTACTGTGTACGTTAAAAGAAAGAGTCCATTTACGTAGGTATATTCTTTTTATTATTTAAATATTTACTATTATATATTTTTGGATAGGTATAATAAATGATAACAAAATTCATAAAGTATAAGAGAAGGCATGAAGGCATGAGTCGGCTTTACTGCTAAGGTATGACATTCATTACACATAAATTAGACACATTCGTTTCGTTCCGTCCATGTATACCTAAGACGTAGGTAGATAAAGCTAGAAAATTTTATAAAAGGTAGACTTTATCACACTGGCTGTTTGCATTCCTTACTAAAACTGAATATTTTAAAAGATTCGCAAAGCAAGCCCGTACGCGATGAAAGTGCATTCAAATGTATCCGACTACTACTAACTGTACAAACGTTTAATCCCGTGGAGAATCACGATATTTGTAAAAGCTGCCTCCATTGGTTTCAAACGGAGCAGTTTGCTTATGGCACTCTTTGAAAAGTATTGATTGAAAACCAATAGACGTACAGTCAGCGATAAAAGTATACCTAACTAAATAGTCACAAAATGAAAGAAATTAGGAATATTATATATTATGTAATATGCATATGACGTCGTTGAGTGTACATGGCAGTCTATCCCGTAAAAGCTAAGAAAGAAAATATTATGTTAACGGAAATTAACGCGATCATTTAGTTATAGAATAGTTAGTACGAAGGAGTTGGAAACGATAACTTTGGATTCAATGAGGATTGGTGCTCGGATGATAATAACAGTTAAGTATTTTAACACTTACTTTAGAATACATTTATCTGCATTTTAGAACCCATATTACTTTGCTTAGCTTACCTGTAGATAGCGTTGTGGAATTATGTGATAAAACATTATATTTCTTGTCATTACTATAGGCCAATGTATACGGTACTTATTGCAGCTATTTATGTTCCATTGAACCTTGCCTCTCATGCCGTACAGGTCGCATTTCTTCTAA
The DNA here is from genome assembly GCA_963576445.1 of Lithosia quadra. NCBI lineage: Eukaryota > Metazoa > Arthropoda > Insecta > Lepidoptera > Erebidae > Lithosia > Lithosia quadra. The sequence goes on along the minus strand of OY754877.1, from coordinate 14,754,881 downwards.
AGGAATCAATGATCAGCAAAATCAAATGGACTCAACATATCAAAGGAAAACGCTGATCGCGTCGGTGATGCGTGACCAGGCCCTTAACGAAAGGAATCGTGTGATTTCATTTATTTAACGTACCGGTTATTCTTTCGTTTCTAAAGGTAATAGTGCTTTGTTTTAAAAAGCATTTCTTGAAACTAGAGCTCTTCATATATACATAATACCCACGCATTTTCCCCCTCTAGAAAAAGCAGAGACGATAGCCACCCATCTGCTTCAGTTATTTCATACAGCACGAGCTTCCTATATTGTCATAAAGCTTTCATGCAACCCGTCATTAAAGTTCTTCGACGAATGAAAAATAATTAGCGCTATGTTTGTTGAATATTCAGAAAATCTGAAAACTTGATTTATTGTATAATAAGTCTATAGAAAGACGCACCGCAGCAGGAACGTAAGTTGAAGTTGCATTCCTTGAAGGATCCTTTTTCACTGGAGCATAGCGAAAAGGAAATATGCTGAAATGTATTGATACAGGATTTCAATTGCATTCATTTTTCAACTCTGTGATTGCTTTTTTACAACTGAAAATTAGGAAATTTGAGGCTGGATTTAAACGACCGTAGGGAGACGTTACAGAAAAGTTGTTCTCAATTTGATTTGTAAAAATCACATTACAGTGCAACAAAAGTAATCTCAAAGTTTTGCAATATCCACAATTTGTGAATGAATAATTACAGAAATTTTTGTGTGCTTAGTATCCCCTGCGGGCTTATAAAAACGATGTTATGGGTAGGTGAGTGTAAATAATTCTTCTGCTTTTATGGTTGCCTATATTTTAAAAATAAAAGGTTTTCCCATAGCAAATAAGCACACGTAGAAAAAAATTGCTCTTTTAAGGTTATCGACTTTAATAAATAATATAGGGGGGAATATAGGGGGGGGGATATATTGAACCTATATAAATATAGGAGTGGTCCAACTTAAGCGTCGTTAAGCATTATGCACCTATGAAAGATAATATTTTTGAACAACATAAAAACAATATTTGCTTACTTTACTATCATAATAATGAACGGAATGTTTACCGATATTTCGTAAATATACCTACGTACCTACCTGTAAATCAATATAATGTTTACTAATATTATAACGTTACTAGCTGTTGCCCGCGGCTCCGCCCGCGTGGATGTCGAAATCCGTTTCGAAAACTATCCTATCTCTCAAGTTGGATCGAACTGCACATGGTGTGCGAATTTTATTATAATCGGTTAAGTGGTTTAGGAGTCCATTGAGGACAAACATTGTGACACGAGATTTATATATAACGTTATATGAGTCAGTTGAGTATAAGTTAGTTATCTATTAGTATAGTTTAAAAGTTTAGGTTTAAATGCATTACTAGAGCTAACTTAATTTATTAAATTAAAATCTCATTTCATCGTTTACGTAGGTACCTACTGATATTAGGGGTGCCAATTACCAACTCGTCTAAATCCGAAATCATTTAAATTAGACATTACATATAAAACAAAATAAACGCTACGGTAGAAAGATTGTTTGTGTACAATCATTTACTTTTTTTTTACCTCTAATGCTTGAATTTGAACAGATAATAGAGGCAAGTTTTTACGAAAGTGTTTCATAAAACTTCATGAAAGTGTTTATGTTGGTTTTCAAACCCTCATCATATTACATGTTTATAGATGAACCCATAACACAAGCTAGTTAAACTATGCTTCCTTTGGGTCTATAGAGAGCGCTGTGTAGAATTTCGTAGAATATATTCGAAGTATATAGTATCGTCGAATATGTATTTGTGGAATACTATATCTTACCGAAATTGCTAGTATTGTCGTTTATCTTATCAGTTAAATGAAGTCGATTGTATTAGGAGTGGGTTCATGTAAGTAGTGAATTTTAAAAGCCGTGACCTTTCAATGACCCTGACCTTATGGCTTAACACTAGGCCATCGTCGCTAATAAAGTTATCTGGTTATTCACATCCATGTAAAACTACATAATGCGTATAAAGTTTCAAATTATTATCAATAAATGAAATATTTTGTATTAAAATTGAATGTGTGAAAAGGTATGAAAATAAAACAACCCACAAAACTAAAGACAGCAATGAACTTCATACTTTTTAAAATTTATCTGTATAGTCGTTGAATAGAAAAGTCTTCAAATAGAAATGAACTGCTTTTCTATTGAGCTCGGATGGGTGGGACTCAAGCGACTATAAAATATATATTTTCTACTAAGTCGGTGATGTCAATCGGATGGCTGGCGATCGGGGCCTCGCTGCAATTTTACGCGGTTTATATCTTGCAGCGTTTATAAAGTTACATCATCATATGTTTTGGTGGAAACGTGCGATGTTTTATAATGCATGATGTATGTCTTCAAAGGCTTGCATTTGAATAAATGGTTTTGTATTTTTTTATGCTAAAGTGTGTTTTAATTTTCTCACTTTAGGGTGCACCAAACTGGGTTGTTGGTATTGCTACATAATTAATTCCATTGATGTAACATTAAGATTTCAGAAGATATACCCAAAATCAGATATTATAACGATATAATCAATGTTTCAAAAGTTATATATCTATACTTATGTTAAAAAGCTGAAGAGTTTATTTTTTTCATGTCGGTCACGTCAACATGACGCCTCGCCTGATGGTTTGGTTGAACGCGCTAGTCTCAGTAAACACAGTAGGTTCGAATTGAATAATTCTATTTGATTGGAGAGTCTGTTTATTGAGGAAGGTTACAGGTTATTATATGTCATCACGTTACTACCCAGGGGAGCGGAGCAGTAATCATATCAACAGATCGGGAAAATTACCAAACATTATTGCAAACTTTAAAATTACGGGCATGGGTTAAATAGGTGCCACGGGGACGAAGTTATCACGGGCGAAGCCGCAGGGAACAGCTAGTAAATAATAATAGCAAAACTGATAGAAATGAGAACAATGCGAACTGCATGGTCAATAGATTCGCAGCCCATTGTTACACTAGTATTCGTAAATATTATAAAGGCTAGCTAGTCTTAACTCAATGTACAGCTAGCAACAAAAGTAGCTTAACACATTCCAATTGACAGGTAACATTAAAACCTGTTATAAGATGATAAACAAACGTATATTTTTGTTCTCTAAGAATCACAAAAATGCTTACACATGATTTTTTTGGATACATAGAGTAGGTATAATTTATATAGATTTTACACAAAAAAATCCGATTTTACAATAAAGTTGTTTTGTAAAGTTAGTGTACAGCAACTTTTGCGTCTGACGGTACTACTTGTTATACGGATTACTGATTTAATAAGGCACTTGACTGTGTACTCAAAAATGTAAAGGGTACGTATCAAGTATGACACGATCAAAGGGATTAAGAAATTATGAAATACCTATTAGGGAGGTTATAGGTTCACAGGGCACTTAACCTTACCTTATCCTTAACAACCCCAACCTTAAAAAACGGTCATCCCAACTACCGTAGTATTCTGGGCTACGGTAATTGGAACTTTGCAGGTGATATAAGCATGTTTTCCATGTATGAACGACTTGCTTTAATTAATATAAAATCTTTATTGTACACCATAATAAGTAGGTAAGTATAGATTAGGAATATACTGTCGAAATTGATAACATGTCGTATTTTGTACGATTTGTGAGCTTGATTTTTTCAAAATCATATTTGACCAACCCCTATTGAAAAACTCCACCTGTATAATCTAAAATACCTACCAGCTATGTTTTAAATTTGAAAAATATTAATTCTTGTTCTCCTCTTTGCAATAATTATTTTTGGATTACTATCTAGACTTAATAAGTAACTATTTACAAATGTTTTCTGTCATGCAATGTCAGTAATCTGTAAACATGCCTAGGCATACCGTTCAGAAATAAACAATTCTTTTTTAAAATCTATAGTCAAGTGTTAGCACTGCAAATTGTTAGTAGGTACACTAACAATAACGAGCTTCCGGGCGCGTCTCTGAACCGAAGGAAACTACTCGAACTGCAACTTGTTGACACTATAATAATAAAGTGTTTTCCCATTTTCTTTAAAATATAAAATCTATTTCAACGTAAAATCTACAGCTTCTGTTTTCAAAACTATAAATACCACTTCAGGCTGTCTTCCAAATTCAAAATTCTAAATGAAAAAAAAGTTGTTGGCCCTTTCTTATCATTATCTTAGCGAATATTGTGATTGGTGGTAGACAGATTGGTGGTTGGTGGTGATTGAAATTGGTTGAGTAGAACCGGAGATATGACCAAAAGTCGCGATAACGACATTCAAACGGGCAGAATTGCGGGCATCAGCTAGTTTAAAACATACATTTGTGTTGACTAAGAGAGTTATCATGAGCTGATGAGTTAAATAATAATAATAAATGTTCATTTTCAGATAACATTGATCCAATTTGTTAGTTAATGCTCGGATCTCTCTTGACGTGAATAAGCACAGATGTGTACTAAAATGTGTAGCAGCGTTTAGCTAAAATATTAGAGGAGTATATTTGCTTACTGCAGATGGTGCAGCAGGTAATGTAGTTTATACGTGAATTAATTATAACATCGCCGGTGACACGTTAGCTAACTTCCGATCACGTATGTACTTAGGAGAGGGAAAGATATCGGGCCGGAGTGCGAGGGAAAAATGCCTTTTGGATCACGGTACACCCTGTTGCCAACGGGGATGGTATCCGTGGGGATTTCTGCACGAAAAAAGGGTAAGATATTGGGAAGTGATAATTGATTCGTCTTTTTCACTACGTCCAAGATTCAAGTAACCTAATGATTTTTTTTTAAAATTAATTAATTTATTTATTTAAACCACTATCATTGCTTTGTTTGTTTCCATAAGAAGACAGACGGTAGACCGACGGGGTACTAGCAACTGATGGACCAAATATAAAAAAAATAAATGATTTATTATTATTATTATAAAAAAATTTCATTGCATTACTTCACCATAATTTACAGTGAGGCTTTTAGGACGAAGTACTAAAAACCTTTTCTTGTTCTCACAAATTCGAACAACAAGAATAATATTTATGGCAGTGTTACCTACTGCAGATATCTGCAACAGTTACTAATATAGATAGAATAGGCAACGCATTAAATTCTTAACGTTAATTTTATCCATCGAGGAGATAACTACTCTAATCATACTTAATTATATTAGCAAAGAAAGAAAACAAAGAAATAAAACAAAAGAAACCGTACGCCACGATAGTTACGGTACTACGAGTATATCCAGTCAGTCAATTTTACTGGATTGTTCCGCATTCGCTCTACAAAAAAAAACTCCTTTTTCGCACCATGTTTTATTACTTTTCACCTCGAAAACATTACTTAACTGAAACGTAGGTACATTTATTTTATGTTTTTCAATTCTCCTCCTCTCTTCTATCTTGCACAAAGAATTAGCATTGCCATTCAACGTGGCAATGACGCAAGCCTTCTGAGAACATTATCAGTCGGCGATGATGCGGAGGAATTCTATGACGCACGCATGTAAATATTTATATTAGTTAGTTATTTAAAAAAAATCCATGAATATACTTCTCCTCCTTATCCTTTCTTGCCCCCTCTGCAGATGTCAACGCGAAAGTGACACCTCTGGTCAAAGCCCTTTCCTATCAGCAGCAGATCACATTATTCTGAATGCGTTATACGAAATCTAAAACGTATTTACTCAATGATAGCTATGATACCTTGTGAATCCTTACTCAAATATTTGAGTACTGTAAATTTAATGTATGTACAGGTAGTAACAAAAATAGGTGAACATAAATGCATCAATGGAACGTCCCATGGAACTATGGAAAAAAAGCGGAATAAACCGTTCATGGCATACTTCAAATATAACATGTCATATACCTTGTCTTGCGTGGATAACAAGTATCGAAACAGTTTATAACTTTCGATTAAGCAGAAAAACTTAGAATATTTTAATTTAGTGTTAAGTTCCTGTAAAAAAAATATTTATGTTTCAGTAATTTTGTCTATTTAAGAACACTAGTAATCGTAATTACTAGGAAATTTGTCTGGGTTAGTAGAAGAAGGAGAGTCCCGGAGTTTAAACCTGAGACAACACCATTAGGCTACTGCCGGAGTGATGTTGTCCTAGTGGAACCATTTTCTTAAAAGCTCTACTACCTTGCAAATTACGCATATTTGATAGTCTACAGCAATTTTGGCTGCTGATTGTACGTCAATGCGTCAAAAGTGAGATAAACTAATTAAATACCTACATTGTAATGTACCTATTCTAAAAGATATCTTGTGTTCCAGACGTATAACTGTTATACATAATTAGATACGTCAGCAGTATCTAATCAGGTGACTGCCCGTGTATCTTAAGATTGTTATGAGCTTCTATGGAAACAAAGTTTTTAAAAAAAATTATCTGTGTTATACACTTTTATACATGCTGACGTTTACGCGAATAGTACGCATTACAATGACGTAACTTACCACTTATCTTTTAAAACATCTCGGTTATTTCACTATGTCTTCATAATTATTATTCATTAGCTGTTGCCCTCGACTTCTTCGCCCGCGTGGAATTGCCTATAATTATGTTATTCCAGACTAAAATAATCTATCCCAGTAGTAAATTTTAGGCTGATTCGTTCAACCGTTACCGCGTGTTTGAGTTGAAAACATCCAAACATCTTCAAAAACTTTCACAATTAAGTAGGAAAGTAGGATTATTGCTTGCATTAATGTATTATTACTCCCTCATAGGATTACACAGTATCCTAGCTTATTTTAGTTTTAATATATGAACCAATCAATTATAATAGATTCTATTTGACTCTCCTTACCATTTTAGGTGAGCCTATGAAATAGCCAATTCAACTGGAATACCCCAGGGTATTAGGGTAGGTATAATGGTATAGATATAAACCCGTTCATAATAAATAAACAAAATATTCGAGGTCATTTTATATAGTACCTACTTTTTTGTAGACTTTTGTATCACCTAAGAGTATTTCGATAAACGGGACTCGTAGAAACTATTTACCGCGCGAAGCTGACGATTAATTTATTCTGTACATTACTTTCAGTATAACTACTAGCTCGTTCAAATTGCAACTTTGTGTTGTTGGTCGCCAACTGCGTCCTAACTCCATATTTCGTTTACACATCTAGTGGGTTATACAAATAGTTGGACGAAGCTCAGTAGGTAACTAATATCCGATTCGTTTGGGGAATGAAATGAGTTACCTACATTCGAAAGACGTCTGCTCTTTACACCTGAATACGTTAAGTTTTTAAAAAAACTATTTTGACGAATTCATTATCTATATCTATACTTATAATAAATCTGTAGAAGTGAAAATTCTGTACATTGAAAATAAAAAAATAAAAATAGCAGGGGGTGTTGCTAGACTGACACCGAACCCAAATATGTGATTAAAAAAATTTTTGTCTGTCTGTCTGTCTGTCTGTTTGTTCAGGCATCACGCAAAAACTACCGGTTCGATTACGATGAAACTTGGTATAATTATTCTTCAATATCCTGGGCAGCACACTGGATACTTTTTATCCCGGAGAAACACATACAATACAAGACAAATTTAATTTTGCGGTTCAATTCCTAGACCCGATTACTGTACTAACCGCAAATAATAAGTTTGTCGTAGGTTACGTCACTCACAGTTCAAAAATCAAAATTCATTTAAAGTCACTGATCTGTATTATCTACAAATCAGTGTTTAAAGGTCACAGGTAGATAGAAGACGTTGTCAATTAGCATGTCTGATAAGACGTACAATAGTATAATCATACCCACATCACACTAGGTACAAATTAAATTGCGAAATATTTAATAATTCGAAATACTATTCTTTCCACCTTCAATTTTCTTTACTAATTAACATTGTGTGTGCAAATACTTAAATAATTTTTTGTGTTTTTTTGTATTTATTAACAAAAATATTACATTGTTTAAGTTTAGATTAGTTATCATCAGAAATAGGTTTATGGGAGTGGGAGTGTGCGTGGGATTGGGAGTGGGAGTGGGAGCGGGAGCGGGAGCGGGGGTGGGAGTGGGAGTAGGAGTGTGCGTGGGAGTGGGAGTATGCGTGGGAGTGGGAGTGGGAGTGGGAGTGGGAGTGGGGGTGGGAGTGTGAGTGTGAGTGTGAGTGGGAGCGGGAGCGGGAGCGGGGGTGGGAGTGGGAGTGGGAGTAGGAGCTGGAGCAGGAGTGGGAGCAGGAGTGGGAGTGGATGCAATATGCGGCTTCCACGCGAGCGAAGCCGCGGGCAACAGCTAGTACTTAATAATTTATTTGACAGACAAACAGAAAAACAGAAAGATAAATGGGCAGAAAAAAAATCCTTTTTAGTTGCATGTATCATACATACAGTACATACACTCATATGCATTGATTTAAAACCTGTTATTTTATATTACAAACCGACAACTCAACTTTATTTATTCGGAGTATGTATAGAGTATAGTTGATTAAGTATATAGATCATCTAAAATCTTAGTTTGAAATAAAGTAAATATTTATACAATCCTAATATACTCGCTTACTTGTAAAAGTTACAAAACTAATTAATAGAATGACTTAACAACTCAAATTTAACGGATTAAACAATTTTGATGATCATTTCTAAAACTAGTAGCAGACTGTTGACTACAAAATATTAATTTCAGACAGCAATATTGGCTTAACTGTTTTAGGGTTGTCATCACAAATCATGCTAAATTGTACATTTGCATAAACGAGATGTATATGATTTAAATTTCACTCAATTTACCTCGGTTATTAATGGCAACTACTAATTTGTTAGCAACAATTTGTTTTATATCTACTGTTAGTAATAAAAACTAATAAATGATATTATATGGATATTTCTACGTATACCTAATAATGCGTATTATACGTAGAAATGCCCAGACCATGGACACCATGTAATTATGATTGTCTTTTCTATTGCCAATGAATTTTAATCTTATCTTATCTTAGAATTCAAATAGATGCCTAAATTATAAATTTTTAAACTAAAATTTATAGATTTAAGAAGTATGAAATATGCTATAAGATAGATTATGAGATTATAATAGATGCTATAGTGCAAATTAAAAAAAGCTCGTAATAATAATAAAAAGTCAGTTGCAACCCGTTATTCATTTGTATAGAGACAATTAATTGCACATCTTTGACGAAGGTCCGTGTACATCCGACATTCACGAGTTGTTACAAATTAAATTTCGCTAACCCTACGCCAAGTTTTGCATGTTGGGTCGGGAACTGGTCAATCAATTTATTTTACAAGGATTAGCTATACGGGAGAGGAAGCGATTATTTGAATTGTTTATTAATTACGGCGAGGGTATTCGACGAATTTAGGTATTTTTAGCATAGCAAAGTAGCCATTTTATGCTACAGAGAGCGATGGCCGTGCAAATCCAGTATTCTTTATCAATATACAGAACAACAACGAAACTGAACTATAAACCTAGATCGTATCGTACTATTATTATTTTATTTGGATATTTTTGGAATTCTTGTTTGTCTGTTTATCCGCGATGGAAGAAAAAACTGAACGGATTTTGATGCAGTTTTTTCGTTTCAAAGGTCTTGGTAGACTAAAAATCCTAGGCATGTTCGACCGCAATCGGTTGAGTAGAACACGGGTTGATAGCCGCAGGTATAGACTAGTACTTACTATAACATTCTATATTCGCCATATTATGCATAAGTTATACCTAACTTCCAGAATACAATTGAATCTCTTTATCTGAAGTTGTTAAGTTGAAAGAAAAAGTTGTCGTAAGAAGTTTCATTTAAAATTAAGATTCTCTTTTTAAAACTAGTTCTCATTTTAATAATTTACTTTTAATAAGTTCTGTGGCTGGCTGGAAATAATTCTTGGAAAATGAAATGACCTGATTAATTTTGTCAGTCGTAGTTGGATGGAGTGGGTGTGAGACATTACCCTCATTCCTGCTACTGTAGAGCTACCCTCATATTTTGGTAATGAGTTTGGCAAACAGTGTGTGTATATTGATTACGTTAGGTGTTTTAGTATGTCAATGTGGGTGAAGAAATAATTAATAATCTATTGTGAAAGTAATCTTCTATTATTATCAAATAAAGAACAAGCTCATATTCAAATTCCAAGAAGTATCTGAACGATGTGGTTACAGGACAACTAAGCATTATAAATATAGACAAAACAGCAGTTATAAGTACTGTGAGTAGGTACGTTAAAATTGATCGGAATGTATTTTTAGCGAGGGACCAAAGTTACGTGGGCTGGTGAAAAATACAATCGAGTTACGGTTTAAATTTAGAACCCCCTTGTTCCAAAATAAAACTGCGAAAACTTCGAACCACAGGAAAAATATGATTAATATGTTATCATAATCTTATGAAATATTTTATTATTATTTGATATTGTTGGAAGTGTCAGAAACCGTGACCATGGCTGCTGAGGGATTCACTTATAACATGTTGTTATTAATATGCAATTGATTATTCTCTACTGCATAGAAGTTATTTAGATGTATGAAGGATGTAAATGTAATATATAAAGGGTCATCACGTCACACCGCTCACCACAGGGAGGGAATTTTTACTCTGTACCTATTATATTAAGACAATGTTGTATATGGAGACTGTTGGTGTGTCTGAATAAATAAATAAATAAATAAATAAATAAATAAATAAATAAATAAATAAATTCGTTCTCAGACGTTGCATCCTTCAACGGTGCGCACTGTGAAGTATGAGAGGAACTTTATTCCGTGCACGCTTATGCTGTGGAATGATCTCCCTGCTGTGGTTTTCCCTAGCGTCTACAATATGGGGTTCTTCAAAAATTACAGGTTCTTCAGGCATTACAGGTTTTTACAGGGTTGTCAGCACGAGTGTGACGCCCTTGTTCTTGCATACGATGACCGCTGGCCGCCGTTCTTCTTCTGTTGTTGTATAAACCCCTCTAGAAAGACATTTTATATTCAATATTCGTTGAGAACTTTGTTTCCAAACTTTTGTATAATATTTACAATTCAAAATATTTCTAAAGATACTTCAAATAATTTGAACATTTCTCTCCACGTATAATTAGTTTAGCATATTACATTACTTTGAAATATTTTTGTTCAAACTTAAAATATGTAAGTAGTTCACAAAACTTTTAAAGTATGTTATGTATAATAATAATCTAAATTTTGTTCGTAGTTTTGTATAGGCACCCTGAATGAATATAAAGTAAGTCAATTTATAAGAAATTTGGTCTGGAAACTAGATAAGTAAGTGGTAATAAGTTTGCTCCCTCTTCGGAGGAATTAAAAATGGCACAAGTGTTTTCCCTAGCGTCTGTCATACTGCGGGGGTTCTTCAATAAGGACATTGGAAGGTTTTTACAGGGTCGGTAGCGTGAGAGTGACGCCCACCAGGGGCGTCACTCTACTCCGTTGCACACGACCATAGGCCACGGTGACCGCTTTCTATTAAATGAGCTGTGTGCTTGTCTGCCACCTAAGTGGTATAAAAAATTTAGTTTGTGTTGCAGAAATTACACGCCTGTCTATATCTACGGGCATATATAAATTAAATGGAAACGGAAGTGTTTTGTAATGCAGATTTAATTAGATTTACTTACCCAATTTTATCGTATCCTTTCGACCCGATGTATTTCTCATCAATTTCTCTTTTCTCATTGATGCATTCCGTATCAATTAGAAAAAGGACAAAGCACTCCTAAATAGAATTTGCCTAAATTTAATTAATGTTACACAAGTGCCCATGTCAAGTGAGAAAGTCCTTTACAACCGACAAACGAAGTTTGTACCAACTTCATTTTTGTTTATTATGTATGTGTGTATGGGACTCGGATTCGGATGGACCAAAAAATTTTTGCGTGAAGTGATTGAAATAGCCAAGGATTTTGTTTTAGACTTAGAACCAAAGTTATTTACGAGCAGTTTATTTCTAGTTAGTACGTGTAGTTTATAATTTTAATGTGTTACGCCTTGTCCCTATCTGGCAGTGAAAGTCTCGTTGAAAGCGGACCTGTCATTCAAACAGAAAAACTGACAGACAAAAGTTTTAAAAATTAGTTTTTTTTTTGTAAGTAACGTGTACACATTCATGTGCATGCATTCATTATAAAGCTGTTATTGTTACGTTACAAACATACTACTTCAATTTTATGGCGTTGTATAGAAGATAGATTAATATTTTAAGAGTAAATCCCTACTATTAAAAGAATCATGATAACTCTTATAATAGAGCCTCTTTAACAAGATCGTTTATAACGCATTACTGTTTCTTTGTTTGTAAATATATCTCCTTTTATTGTGAATTGGAAAGGGTTGGTAGTAAACTTCAGACGTGACGTATGGCCGCTACTTCTTCGTGTGTGAAAGTTTGTACCGTAGTTCACGTTTCGTGTTATTACGCGATCGTGGGCTTTTTGCAGTGTTTTCCTGGTTACCCCATTACAAGCTGTGCACGTAGAGGAAAATGTGTTAAAAATATATGAGTAATAGTTTAGCTAGTAAATATCTTTAGACGTGGAACTCAGACTAGGTAGAACTTGAAGTAAGTAAATAAATAAATATTCTACGACATTTTGTACAGCGGTATTTTGCTTGTATTTTGGAGCCTAAGGTCCAATCTCCAACGCATTTTCCTCCTGATGTGGCTTGGATCCCGAAGATCTACAACACCACATTTTTCGTCCTCTTCCCAGTAGCCTAAGTTTAAATAGGGTTAAGCAACTACTCTCCTAAAATCTAAATACTTTTTAGTATCCAACTAGATACTACTTTTATTTGATATAATTAACTCATCTACAAACTAAGCTTAAATTGTACGAGGATCATTAAAAATAAAACGGAGATAAGCAAATTGCACTGTGCATAACTATATAACTTTTTAAACGTTCTCATTCAGTTACAAAGAAGTACAAGTTAAAATGAATTCCGTTACATAGATGTAATAGCTTTGTTGCGTTCTAGCACATTTTTTTTTATATTAAGGCTGAAATAGTTTTAATGATAATTATGTTTTTCTTTTATGCTATTATTTCTGATGTCTTTTAAACTTATGTTTGCATAAGTTACAATCGGTTTTATCGCTTGATTTCGTGATGATAACGGTATTTTATAAAAGTTTCATTATTTTTATGATAGTTGAGTAATTTCTTTGACAGTTTGTATTTGCAGTGTGTTTCTAGCACTTTGTTGTTCAAGACGAAAATATGTACATAACTAAATAAATAAAAATTCTACAAAATAAAAATTAAATAACAAAAATTAAATTATTTATTAGATTAGGTACATTAACGTGTTCAACTTGTGATTTTCTCACTTTCGTTATTCTGCATTGTTGATTTGCAACTCAAGGCAGTGTGAAGTTTCGTCATGAAGCTTCAACGTACTCGTAATACAATCCAGAGTATTGAGAATAAATTTCAACTTGATTTTCCTGTAACCTCTCCACGCGTTCCTCTGAAAAAGGTCTTGACAGACAGACAGACAGACGGTTAACGAAGTGATCTTATAAGGTTTTGGTTTTTCCTTTTGAGGTACGGAATCTTATAACATACTCATTTTGTGGAGTTCCGCGAGTTCAACTTGTATTTATCTGGTTTCTTCAGTAAATGATGTTTAGCTCAGAACCAGTTATCAGTTAATTGATTACGATGTTCAAATAGTAAATCTCACTCGATTGGTCCGAGTGAGACCTAATTTAGTTGTAAAACTTATTCTACATACTACAAATACGTACTAATCTTATTCAAGGAACTGTGGCTATGTTATAACCTCGTGGTATGCAAACATGACCTTAATACGTCTCACAAAGGGGTGCAAAGGCGATGATACAATTACGCTATATTAACGCAGTCAATTAGAAAGCTTACGTGACGGGCTATACGTGAGTGACACCTCTAGCTATGCAAGCGAAGCGGCGATTATCATCACTGATGACTGCTTACCATTTAGCAGGTTATGTGCTTGTTGGCTACCGTCTTAGTGTGAGAATAAACATTAGGTTATGTAAAAAATCTAAAGCACCAAATAGACACAACAGATTATACCTGCACGCTACAGCTTGTGTAAAGCGGACTGGAATAGTTGGTGAAACATAAATATACTAAAAATACACCTCTTTCTAAAGTGTTCAAAGTTATACGATTGATGAAATTTAGTATACAAACAATTGGATAAAGTTAATAGCACACTGCGAGCTTTTTAAATCGTTGTTTATCTGGGCTTTTGGACCTCGGTCCACACTAAGTCTTCGACAGAAACTAGATAAAAGGCCGAATCTCTCTGCACCATTCAAAACATGACCACTTTGACCAATACGAAATAGTTATGGCATTAAGTTCAATTTTATAAAATCAATACTATTTATGCGGAAAGTTTCAATAAATACAGCATACCTACATATAAAGTAGTTCGATTAATGTTCTCATAATTACCTTATAAATTACCTCAAGCATTCAAGATTAATGGGTTTCTCAAGTAGGTACGGTACAGCCTACTACCTACCTAATTACGTTCGATTTTCCATATGAACCTTCGTCATTTAGAAATAACCCTTTTTATGTCACCTAACGATTCGGCAAACGCCCAATACCAATCTTAAAGGTTAAGATGTCAATCGTTACCGAATTATTTGTCGATCAAAATGTTTTTCTCTGTAGGTATTTATTAATTGCGTTTACGATATTTTTTCCTGTTAACGGATTCGATTTGTTTTTATCAGTGTTTCTCAAAGTGGGATACGCGTACTATTTGGGGTACGCTAGTAGATCATAAGAGTAGTCGATAAAATTTATGTAATATTGGTGGGTGGTATTTAATTAATTATTTTGATAATCACACAAAAAGAATATCGACGCTTTTATGTAGAGGTACCTATTTAGGTATAAGTTAGACATAATCGATTAGTAGTTTGAGAAACCCTGTTGTATACCGTAAAGTGAGAATAAAACAAACTATTATGAACTAGATTTTGCAAAGTTACAGTTCTTTCGATCACACCGTTAAGGCTCGACGAATTTAAAAATAAAAGGCTTCAGTACTCGTTCTATCTAATGGTCCTTTACAAGTGCTCTTATCTGTGAAGCTGATTAATGATTTACCAGGTGAAAAATCCCATTTGTAAGATATAGGAGATCACTTCCATTTTGAGAGTACCTAACTACTTCCATAATATTAAAATCCTGATCCTTTTTCCACTATCTTATCAGCAGACGTACTAACGTTTCTTATAATAAACTGTGTTACATAATGATACTAAGATATACTATATCGCATTAGGGTATAGTCATTGCTTTCCATAATAGTACCTGCGGTCGTTTATAGTGGGGATATCAGCTAAAAGATGTATATACCTGCACCACAAGTGCGTAAAGGTCTCTAGCATAAATTCTTGATCTTCTAGTGTTAAGTAGGAAAGTTGCGTAAAATGGATGGTTTTACAAAATTTGTAGATGACTAAAATCTCAGACTCGATCTCATCATCATCCTCCGAGCCATTTTCCAAATCTGTAGAGTTCGACTTTTTCAACTACGAACCTGCCGAATTTCGATATTTTCCGTGTAACGACTGCCGCTGGCCAACTCACCCCCATAATACATTGGTGATATCGAACTTGTGTAGAGTTGTGTTAGTTATTGGCATTTTAAGGGCTCCAACTATCAGTAAAACTGCCTCAAATATCAACCGGAATCGACGGCTTAACGTGTTCTCCAAGGTCGGTACCAGACTGTCATAATCATACAGATGATTCTAAAAATACTTAAGCATTCAGTTAGTGGCACTGTAAGCTCACAAAAAATATTTTAAGCTAAAAGGAAATCAATTCTTCTTTTATTTATATTTTCAGCTGATTTGATTTGTTTCCGTAATATTTTTGTATGTAGCCCTTCCTTGGTTATAATAAACGAATTTTTGCGATTCCTTGACGATTGACGGCCGTGAGAAATAACAAGGTTATTCATCTGTCCTCGCGATTCCTCGGTTGCAGATATATATTTACTGAAACATTCCTGTTTTATTGGTAGTATCACTCCGAGGAAAATGTTCATCAGAGCCTGGGATGGCTTCAATAAATAAAATATTGGAGGCGTCTAACTTACGCCAACTGTATTATAATATTTCGATCTATCATACAATTATAGACACCGTCTGTAGTCAGCATGTCAACACGGTTATATATCTGGTTTGAAATTACTCCGTCTACATTTCTTCAATATCAGTTTATGTCCTAAGTACGTTACATGCATGAGCGAGATGTGAAGTTACACTGTAGTAAATTGTGTGCTTTTAATCCTTACTTGTTATTAAGTTTAAGATTGGTGAAATTTTATGAATTCAAGTGAGTAAAATAGAAAACTGACAACTTTCTGGTTGATAAGCCCGGCTAGTACTATGCGAACGGAAAAAAAGCGAAATGTACGTGTTAATTCATCTCTGCCTATAAAAAATATATATGCCTTTATAAAAATGTAGAGGAGTAATTTTTTATAGTCACTAAACTTGTATCATGCTGAAACTTAATTGTAATGTATCTTGATTATCAAAATGGCGAAAAAACAAACTAAATCTTTTTTTCATGAAATTATATAAGACAACTAAATTACTTTACAAATACCAGATCCTGATAATACAAAAATAAATTTAACCAGCAAGACACGTAATCGGAATCAATTCAAAAATCCCAATAAAAAGAACTATAATACGATTCCTTTTTTTTCATCTCGCAGAAGAAACCACAGCAACAATTCACTTTTTAATTGTTAATTCCGCTGATCTACGACGGGAGATACCTTCTTACCTTGTTTAAACCTAATTCATATTCATTGCTGATAATGAGGTAGCCGCGCTAATAAATCCGGACAATAGCCGTGCTTGAGAGCAGCCACTTGGTTTACGCTAGGGTTGCCACGCAAACCACAACTTGGAATAATTGATCTGCGTGAAATTTCGGTCCCATCCCCGTAACCTACAGGAGTTTAATCCTGAGATAATATGGTTAATTTGTAGTTTTGCATGGATGGAAATAAAGTCTAACATTCTGTCTATTACAAATAAAATTGTAATATTGTAAAAAATAATATGTATACTTACTATATTTTTGTATAATTTTACTATATTATAATTAATTATTATAATATTATAATTAATTATAATAAAAAAATAATTAATAATGAATGAATGACTTAAAACAATCACCTCACAATCAACTGCATTATTATTGCAAAAAATCCTTTTTTAAATTTAAAACCTTCTGAAAAATGTATGTCTTTATGTGACAACCCTGTTCTCGCATTCTTGGAGAAAAAATAATTCAATTTAAAAGGTTTTAGCAAGGCTTACGATATTTATGGAAACTTCGTGTACAAGAATAACGTAAGGAGGTTATAGTGTACAGAATTATAAATATGTGGCCATGTGGGACATATTATTTTTTATTAGTATATTTGTGTTTTATATATTTTCTTCAAGTAACTTATTCATTCAAAGGTTCCTGCGAGACAAAATATAATTTAAAAATAGAGAGTACTTCTCGTCGAGTCTTTTATAATTCTGAAAACTGTACGGGGCTTCTTTGTTCTTCGTTTGAGTTTGTATCTAAGTTTGTGTGTGTGTGTGTCTAAATATAAGCATAATAATGTGTACATTATCGAAAAAAATGTTTAGGTAAGTCCAGAGTCCACTTGAGGGATAAATTTATTAATGTGACTCCAAATCTGAGTGTTGTGTGTCTTTGTGTACACTCATATCCAGCTCCTGTGAATGTTTGTAAAATTGTCAATAATTGGCACGTGCGCCTTGTTGGCAAACTTATTTAAAGGTAATTATTTGTGCCAATCCGAATCTGAGCAAAGTGTATCAAGCTCCAGTAATTAGAAGTTTACGTACTTACAATTTGAACGTGCGCATTGTTGAGAAACATAATATAAATTCATAGGTTTCCCATTTGAGACAATTATTTGTACGTTCCTGAGTCTAAATATTTTGCGTCGTTGCATCCATTTATATTTCATAGTCGTAAATATGTTTGCTAACAAAGCGCACGTGCTTCTTGTTGGCAAACATATTACGAGACGTTTGAAATGTGACGATAAGGTGTGTTATTTCCTAGAACCAGAACTTATTTATTAGCGGTACAGGACTGGTAATTGGGTCACTAATTATAAACGTGTAGCGGGTGTAGCAACAAAAATTAAAACCAATGTGAATAAAAATTGTTTTTGTAACATACACCTGTAACTTCCTAAAGGGTTTAGCAAGGGCAAGGGTTTACATTAGCAAGTCTTGTACATTTAGGCAACGATATTTTAATGCCATATACAGGCCTGATAAAGCCTGTGACAAAAAATTCTGTCAAAAAAACTCTCTCTGCAGTGCTCACCCTACAGTGAGTACGAAATTCCTTTCGAATAGTAAGCGTGACGAGCATATTTGTAATGGGAGACAGCCAATGTATATTTCAATCCTATATCGTGATTTGTTGTTTGACCAATCCTGTTCTTTTGAACATCGATAGAATAGCGTTTGGACATGAATATAATAAATATTATAAACCGGACCGCGATATCTATTAACTGTTTGCAGTCTCTTGTTACGAGTACGATACGCTTACTATTAAAAAATCTATAAAATTAAAAAAAATGTTCTCATCCTACAGACAATCTGTTTCAATTGCCAGTAATTATAATGCCAATTTCAGTGATCCTAAATCACAAAATATATAATAGCCTAACGTTAGTATTGGTTAATTAACGCTACACGTTTATATTTGTACACTCATCTTACACGTGTAGAAACACAAAATTATGCAAACAAAAAATACGTGACACTGAAATATGTGACAAGGACAGACAGATACCTGATTAATTCTTTAAATAAAACTATAGCGACGATAAGATAAAATAAGATATACAGTCATATCTATTAAGGAAATGCCTGGCCTGGCTACTGTTTTGGTTCATTTATCTATTTAATTTATTGGACAATGCAACAATGCTTACAATGAGACTACACACTTATAATTTATTGCAGCATGCACAATACTTATTAATCGCATTTCAAATCGGCTCGTAATATTATTTTTTCCTTTCTCATGTTTGCTTTTGTCGTCTATCCACTGAGAGGAAAGCCTGCGCCAGAGTTTTTTCGTTAATCAGTAGGTATATCGGTCGGCATGTGAGGTTGGTAAGATCTACGTATTACTATTTATGATTTTTCGTTACTACTAAAACATGTTATTTTAGCAGGTATTTACTAAAAGATTTTTTTTATTACGTTACCTAATAATTAAACGACAAGTCATATAACAGTGTAGTTGCCTCGTGTAAATAAGTTCCAGTACATATTGTTCGGCAGCTCGCGCATTAGTTCCAGCCACTGTTTAACTTCAATTTGGTTAATTTTCAAACTCAAACACTCAGGCCTTCGTTTTGTTTGCAATTAATGTTGTATTGTTTTCATTTGGACTAAAATATGATGAAACGGAGGGATTTGTTTTCTGTGTAGGTATTAAGTTTTTTTTTTATTGTTCTTTATACTGTGTATATGTCTGTGTATATAGATGTTTGTGTGTGTATGTGTGATTGTGCGTGGTGGGAGGGCAGAATGAGTGTGTATTGAGGGAAGGTTGTGTGTGTGTGTATTTGTGGGGGAAGTGTAGGTACTTAGAAAATTATTCATCAAAGTCTATTCTTCTTTATAATGGTGGCAATCCCAGTTGCCCCTAAAACATGCATTTTGCGAACCCGAGGTCAGCTGTCCTGCTACTTCTTTTCTTGCGAATCGATTTATTTTGGGGCCCTCATGCACTATATTTACGAGTATATCCAAACAGAACCTCTTTATATCTCGCATTTTCTAGCAAAAATCCAAGAAACTGTAAACTCGAGGATATGAGTTTTGAAATGTATGTAAATTCGTATGAACATTGTCATAGCAAAGCCAATAAAAGTTAAATTGTGATATAACGTCTGGACGGTGGCGTCGGTCCGCGAGCCGCCCACAATAACCGACCAACATTACCGATGCTAAAACATGCAGCGAGCCGATGCTCAAGAAACGAAGTTTGCAAAGTCTCTGTTGTATAAAGACGAGCGTACGAGAATAACGTGCATGTGCTTATATATCCCCGAAGGGGTGTGCAGCATTATACATCTACTTTTCTCTAACTTTATTTTTGTGATTCCGTAATATAATATAATGTAAACGTAGTACTGTTAGGCGTTAAGCTGACGGCGGGGTGGGCAGGTCTTTTTAACCGCGAAGTAATAACGACCGTATCTGCCCGTCGATGCCCGCGACTGCCCTTACCGCGAAAACAAAGCGCCGCCAGTGCCCGCCCGAGCACCCGCGACGCGGTCTGTTTGCCCTTCGTGTGCGTTGGTAGTATAGGTTCACGGTGAAATTGACTGGCCCTGCCCGCGCCTTCGTCTTCTCGATGCCTTAATTGCTTTTTGTATGTAAACAAATTGAAAAATACTGATCTTTATCTACTTAACCTTTTGTTTTCATGTTCAAATCCCCGCGGATACCACCCCACGGCCAGTGGAGGCGGTCACGTCCAACTTGGACCGACTAAAACTGTGTCTAAAGTGACTCAAAAGGCAATTCCCTCGCATCCCGGCTGAACCACGGCCATCTCCGGCTTCGAGATGACCCTCTTGCGTTTGGGAACCACGGTGTTTTCATCGTACCCCCTTAAAGAGGGGAGGGGGGGGGGGGAATCCCGACCTGGTTATGCTGACGTGCCAGGCGACTATCTAATTGACGTCTTATTCATTTCAAGAATCTTATTGTTTTGTAAGAAAATGAGACCAGCTAATTATGTTTCATAAGTTACGTTCCCTTTTTTAAATAGTTTGAATTAATAATTCATTAAACCTCTAAAAGAGATGTTAACCAAACACTTTAAAAATAAACTAAAGCCATATCCGTTGTAGCAGCTCGTATGATTATACAAATGGGCTCTACGCTCACTACGCCGTAGCATCTGCCGGTGTCGTAGCGGTGTGCTACGAGGTGAATATCTGTGTCTGCAAAATTTTTTTACCTGCATATGGTTTAAATAATTTTATTTCTGTTATTCAAATTCAATATAGACTCATATACAACCATCTTCTGTATCTTATATAGTAAAATATTAAGATAGAGTGGTCACTTGTGTAGTTCATTGATGTTTTTTTAATATCACTTAGGCGGCAGACAAGCACACGGTTCACGATAATATAATAATTATGATAAGTGCAAAAACAATATAAAGTATTTAAGATCGAAATAATTTTTAGGTGACTAATTGAATACAAAAGAGCATAAAAAGGAATTCTAAAATAAATAATAATGAAGATATACAAAACATTTTAGCATTCCCTGAATTAATTGTAACACTCAAAACTGTAACCCTTCTACTACCGATGTGTACTCAAAATAAATGCACGAGACCAATAAAACAAATAATAAACCAAGAACAAGCAAACAAAGCAGTAAACTTGTATTTAATGTACGCAAGAGACCCGGGTTAAGCCATTGACAGGGTTAATTTAGCGTGTAGTACGAATATCAAAGGTTTAACAGCGCGATTTGGGGCCAAAAGTGAAATTTTATTTGTGAAGTGATAACTTTCTAAGCGAATATCCGGATGAGTTTAGAGTTTGAAGTTGATGCAGTTATTGGCACTCAAAGCCACGTGAATATTCAAAATTTTAATTCAAAATAATTAAACTACATTAAATGAAATAATTTTAATGAAAATAGAATAAAATAGGCTTAGGTTAATTCAAAATTGTCGAATGTATTTTGCATGGACGGAATCAGGGCAGGCGGGTTTGGGGGTTCAACCCACATGAAAAATAGTACAAAATTTTATGCCAATATTTGTTATTTTTTTATATTTTTTCCACCCTCTTGGTGGTGTTTTGATACTGATTCTACGAACCAAAAATAAAACTAGACTTTTTGAAGTAACCCAGAAATTTGCCTATAACCTCAATCCTAATAGTTACTTATTATCAGTCACTTGGTCATGATTAACAAATACCCAACGATGTATATGTATTTTCATTAATTCTAACGTTATGAAACAATACGGTACACATAAACCAATGTAACTCCATAAAATTGTTAATTATATACATAATTACTTTTGGAATGAATTCTTGAAGTACTTGACGACATAATCAAACATTGAATTACCAAGTACAAGTAAATACGACGAACACAAATAGAGATTTCACATTAAAACACGTACATTTCACGATACACAAGTAGAACATTCACGTAATTGCTCACAAATTCAGTTAAGAACAACATCGTATAAAAACATTTACAATGAGCGCCATTGTACTCAAAAATCACCAATGTTTGTACAAACACTGGGCCACACAGGTGCACAAATATAGACCAGACTTATAAATACAGGGTGTGTATTTACGCGACGGATTCAACTTGGGAAGTTTATTTAGGACTGGTGCAAGTCGGTGCGATTATTGTCAAGCGGTTAATTAATTATAACGGAACTAAGCAGTGTATGCAGCTGCAGGGTTAAGGAGGTTTAATCTGTAAAGTGCGGGGTGTAGTCATTTAGATGTAGAAAATTATAATTTCTAGTTCCGTTTTGCGACAGTAAATAAGTGTTTTTCCTGTGTAAAAGGTTTGTAATATTATATTACTCGATGTTGAAAGTTTTATGAATTTAACGTTAGTTTAAATTTAATTAGCATTTACCATGGCCTTGCTTTACTTGCTTGGGTAGCTTTTACATAAAGTTTATCTTGTGAATATTTAAGATTGGACGTGTAGTCAGCGTTGCAAGTAGATAATTCATTTCAGAATATAAAAATTACTTTTTGGTCGATTATAAAAATTAGATTTATGATTTTTTATGAAAATACTATTCAACGAATTATTTTCTGTATTGTAAAATATGTAAGTTTGTAATCTATCTATACACATGTCACAAAATTGTTCCTCCTATCAGAGAAAGTTTGATTCGGCTTCGACTTTTACGGGAACGACTGCTACGAAAGAGCCTCGTCTAAATCAGTACATACTCGCAGTTGGGTTGAATTGAGTCCCGATAACCTGTTCGGTTCCGTACACCCACATTTCAGTAACAAAGTAACGCTCATGAGTGGTGCTTAAAAAAACAAAAGCTCGCTTTCAGAGCTAACGACAGTAACATAGCACGTACACCTCAATTGTAATATCTAACCTCTTACCAGCAACAATTAAATCGTATCATGACAAACAGACAAAAATATGCACAGTAATTCACAAGTTCATCCAAGCAGGCGGAAGGGACTAATGTTAGCTATAACGTGCTCTCACCTGCCATCCGCAAAAAAGAGAATACAAACACAAAATGTATTTTTAAACAAGTTTGAATACCATTGTAATTCTTTCGGACACGAATTTTATTTAAATTTGTGAATGAGTTGAATTATAATGAAAGTGCGTAGCATTGTTTCGCTACTGTCATTTTGTTTTTAGGGTTCAGTAGGGCGAGCACGAAATTTATTTCGAATAGAAAGTGAATCGAATTCGTAACGAGAGACTAAAAACAGGCAATAAATAATTTATAATTCTATATCGTGATTATTAGAATGTTATTTCGTGCTCGCCCTATATTGCGCTGAATACTTAAGTGATGCGTAAGTCTACGATACATGAGTATATTACACTCTCAAAACTAGTAACGACTATTGGCTGTTATTTTTGTATGATAGGATCCAAAGCAGTGACCCATGAAAATATCGTCTTTGAAAAATAAATAAAAATAAATATATTAGGCCTGAGTATTTTAATAGCTTTTGGGTTCTTACACCTTGGCGCTTGAAGGCCTGAGACGGTGTGCAGTTTTAGTCGGCTCAAGTCCGACATGTAGGGCAGTGGGGGTTGTATCTGCACGACAAGTGCTAACCTTGTTTTTTTATTTGAACTTTTTTCATTTGTGGGACGATAATGTTACCTGTGTAATCTTGTTTGAGACACATTGTGAGGATTAAGATGGCTGTCACCCTGAGGCCGAGTTGCGGTTGTGTCTGTGTCCGGTGCGCTACGTAACGAAACCTCTACATGTTCACACACAAAGATAAAATAAAAAAGTAATTTCTCAAGACTGTTTAGAGTTACCTACTTGTGTATGTAATGACATTTTTTAAATTATATTTCAGGTTTTCATATCATTCGTTAAATTGAAAATTTGCACACTTATAAAGCGACCGTACAATGACACAGAAAAAAATCTTTATGAGCTGTAGGTATGTTTACTTTTGTATGGAGTTAGCCTTTTACTATACCTACTTTATTGTTCTGAGTTGTAATTTTTTGCATATTTACAACACAGCTTAACCACGGAATAAAGAATACCTACTTTTCTGTGAGCTTAACGCATACCCATAATAGCCAAAATATCCAAAGAAATAAATTAAATATAAAAAATTATAAAACTCTAGTTCTTTAATTAATTTCATATTCTCATAGGTAGACTTATGCTTTTCACATTACGAATAGACCGTCAAAACCGAAGAAATGCCACCCTCTTACGTAACATTGACACCGTACATTACGTTAAGTACACATTTCAAAATTTCCTTAATGCACGTGTTAAATTTATTTCCTGTTTCAACTCAAATTGCTAATTTTACAGTTAATTCTTATGTATCAGTGATGATTACCTAACACTTGTAGACGCTCAGACTTACATACGTTTATAAATATAATACTAGCGGTGGCCCGTTTCTTCGCCCGTGCCCGCTACCCATGGAAACCTATCCAGGCTTAAAAGCCCCATCAAGATCTTCGAGGCCGACAGCAACCTCACCAGCATGTCAGTACACCTGCAGATTGATGGACGAGGGTCTGGCCCGATCTTTCCTTTCGGGGTTGGTGGATCAGATGGCAGTTGTTTGCATAATAACTAAAATAAACAAAAGAATTGAGTAGAAGGAGAAGCTTCGGTTCCAAAAAAAAGAAGATTATTGTAGGTGTCTTAAATAATATAATGTTAAAGCGGTTATCACGTAAAGTCAAATTAAAATTTCCCGTGTCTATCTCTACAAGATTAGTTGAGAACTCTAAACCTATCACAAGATGCGATTAAAGCGGCTTACCAAAGTTAACAATCTATGGATTAATTTCAATGAATTTCATTATTCACACCAATTAATTTCGACGTCTCAGATTATGTTTTGATTAACTAATTAAATTCGTCAAGTTTTAACTATTTGGAGTGTGACGAAATTTGATTTTATAGGTCGTTTCGTGATTATAGGCTGTTAATTTGATTTTGTTGTCTTAAAACAGAAATTGGTTTGATATTCGCAATAAAATGAATTTGATTTGATTTGATTTGATTTATTTTGATTTGATTAAGTAATAAATGTATTGTTTATTAGTTTTGTTTTGAGACTTTCCTCATTTTGATGATAAAATACCTTATTGGACTGATATAATTATTAAATTTAAAAATCAACTTTTCTACATTTTCATGAGCAGCTACTTATAGAATATATTTTTGTATTGCTGCTTAAATGTTGTATTAATTATACCGTGGTTAGATATTTTTGAATAAGTAACAAAGATTTCGTCGAGGCTTAGGTCAACATATTCTTGAGAATAAACCCCTAGACCCTCACTGTGTGGTTTTAGTCAGTCCAAGTTTAACAAAAACACTTCAGCATTCTCTCGATGTGTTGTTACTTGAGTTTCCATTAAGTTACAAAAAAGTATTCGTAGATAATTAATGGGCATTTACCTAAATTAAAGGTTAACACTTTTGTATGTCTGGTTCAACAAAAATGATTAAAAAATTACCTAAAGTATAGAAAAGTAGAGATCAGACGATTAAAATTCATACTAAGTTTTTTTTGAATTAAATAGAATTTTCACCTTTCGCTATTTGGTAACTACTACGTTGTCACAGATATACCAACACCTATATTAATTAAATTTATAATATGTTTCTTTTTGCGTCGGTTTCTAAAAATGTTTATTATGCTAATGAAAGCGCCTCAAAATTAATTTATTGCGTTTATTTAAAGCATCGACATTTTTGTCAACAAATAACCAGAAAGAGTTTCCTTCAATTTCCTTAATGGAGCAGACGCATTATTCTTTTATTATGTTCATGAAAATATGTATTGTTCCGACTCCCCACAGTGACAAGTTATTTGATAAAATTATCTTATAAGTAACAGGCACACCTGGTAGGCGAAGGGTAACAAAATGGCCAGAGGTTCAAGATTTATTTGTGTAGTTATTTTCTAGATAAGTACTGCCCAAGATTTATGGAGACCACAAGACAACAACACGACTGTTGAAAATGTTAGTGTAACGTTTTAGTGTGTTACTTCCCTTAAGGGTAGGCAGCGCGTGTGTGACACCCTTAGTGTTGCACACGTTCATAGGCCACGGTGACCGCTTCCCATCATGTGGGCCGTGTGCTTGTCTGCCACCTAAGTAGTATAAAAAAAAAATCCCGATTTCTGAGAATACTATTGTATAAATTCGTCTGTATTCGTGCCTCAGAGAGCACATTAAGCCGTCGTCGTTCCCGGTTACCATACTTACATTTATTATGGCAGTCGTTACAGGTAGTCGGAGCCCTAAAAAGTCCGATAAGTAGTGGCATCTGCCATTCGCTTCTCGGAAAATATCAAAGTTCGATTGAAAAGTTGACATGACCATAGTCCACGGTGACCACTTCCCAGCAGGTGGGCCGTGTGCTTGTCTGCCACCTAGGTAGTATATATATAAAAAATACTATACTTTATCGAGATTACAACTGTAATATTTCAAAATTAACCTTCTAGTAAACTCATGACGAGTCTATTATTAGCCAGGGGTCCCTCAATTATGTAACTAATTTTAGAACAATCAATCAATCTGGATACAAGATTGCGCCCTTCAATTTGTTGGATAAACTATTTTAATAATGAACCCTGGGTATAGTTTGTGTCCAGCTGATAGTTTTGACAGATGACTTAGATCAGAGCCAGCCTAACAGACCCCTGAGATATTGGACTTGTAAACTGATAAGCGTTAAGCTACTTGATTAAATTTCTGTAGAAACATTTGTACCGGCTTTATTATTTTGGCAACGGATCTAGGACTTTGTATAAGTCTTATCGACTTTAGTAGCGAGACATTAATTTATTGAGACACTAATTTGTGTGAGAATTACACGCTTCACGCTTTAAGGACGTTTTGTGAGTACTAGCTGTGCCTCACGGCTTGGTTCAGTTATCCCACTTAATTTATCAGTTTCATAGTAAGGTACGGAAAATTTCTAAATTTTTTACACACATTTTTGTATTAGTGTGATGATATTATACATATTATAACCTTCTTCGATAAATGGGCTATCCATCATAATAATAATTTTACAATTCGAACCAGTATTTCCTATTAGATTAAGATAAGCGCGATCAATGAAACAAATAAACGAACTTTTCAGCTCTATAATATTAGTGTAGATAAAAAATTATAAACTGTTAAATTAGTGACCAATGTAAAAAGGTTGCTAGTTAAAAATGGTCCGAACTTCAATTTTGGTAAGAGTTACAATTAACTGGTACTTGGAATAAGGCACTTCTAATTCTTTAAAGAGGTTTATAACAAAGTCAATTCACTAATATAAAAGTTTTCAGCTCTCAATACTCGTGAGAGTCTGTTTATTCATTCATTATTTTGAGACCAGTTAACTTTTATTGCTCGAAGTAGAATATTTCACAACCACTTTATGCGGTTGTTAGCTAAGTTTAAGTTGTTTAAGGATATTTGTTCGGAGTTCTCAATTTCTCTTGAATTATGGATGCCGGTGTTATGGCACAGTAAAAAAAATGGAACTTTTTTTTTAAGTTATATTCATTATGGAATATTTGATGACTTTTGATCTAACCAGCCACTGTTACTTAACAATATTTGTTAAGATGCCCGGAATCTCTATAATTGTGGACGACGTCCAACGTTGCGGCAAGGCAAGGTTGAACCTTTGATTATCTTATATAATCAAAGGGTTGAACATGTGAATTTTATTTATTTATAAATATAAAGAAATCCAATCAATTTTTTTTATGATTTATGTGAACCGATAGTGCGGTACCGCAATAATACAAATTATGGAACAATTTAAAAAAAAATTCGATTTACGATCGAAACGTTGCTTGGATGGACTACTTTTCACCTGTTATCTAATAGAGATTAATGCAGAAAAACTAATAGAATATTCAATACCTAATATTGTATCTAAACAGTTTCAGTTGCTGTACTTGACAGTTCGATTTCTTGGAGCCATCTCCACGTGACTATGACTACTGAAAAACAACCTATAGGTACAGACTAATATTGGGTATAAAGATAGGCCGATTGGAAGAAATTGCTTTAAGGACGATACTGATAATATATGATTGTTTAATCAAACTGACTTCAATATTACGAGCCACTACTACACATAACAAAATATACCTAGCTTCTGGTGCACTGTATCTAATGTTGTTTCCTTGTTCGTTAAAGGAAGCTAAAATTAAAGGGTAGTATTGACAGTTGGGGTGAAGTGACGTCACATGTCGCGTGGAAGAGACAGGTGACATAATTGTCGTGTGGTGTAGGTGTATTGATTGCTTTACATACACTAGATAGCTCCTTTTGAAATTGTGTACTAATTCTGCGACCAAATTTGATACTTGTACTGAGTGTGATTTTTTATTTTGTTTTGTTGTATTCTATAATTTCAAAGTAAAAATCATAATTGAATTCTCAAAGAATTCAATTGTGTTTTTTTTATTTATTTACACAAAATATAGTGTGGTGTGAGTCAGAATTTATAGCTGAAGGTAATAAAATCTATGTTTGCAAGATATATTTACATTAAAACTTCGTACATAACGGTGCAGACTACATTTTACACCTCTCATAATATATTATCATGAATATATATTCGTTGTCTCAGGACGTATGAGCATCATACTTAAATTATCATTTATTCATTGTATTTCTTACATGTTTTTCGTAAATGTAGACACAAAATATGAGAGATACTTTCTGGAATATTTTTTCTTAGGTTGCATTATCATATTTTTGTTCTTTTGAACGTTTTTACATCAAACTTCTTTCAAACCGCAGTGAAACCCAGAAGTAGCTCAAATTTTAAGGTCTGGTAAGTACTAACTATCTGGTTAACTGTTCTGGTACTCTGACCTGTCTTTGATACAACTCTTACTAAATTAATTTAGGCAAGATTTATTTTCTTAAAGACATTAACATATTATATGACTTACCTTGACTTTTACGAGAGCTACCGTGTAACTCCCAACCCTTATTAAGGTTTGAGGTCATAAAGTAGCTGCACCAAAGCCTACTGGCTTGCAGTTGGGGTTAACTTGGCCCGAAGATCTTGGTGGAGCCCTCAGATGTACAACCCTTATAAATCAATTGCCGTAATTAGTAGATTCCGTATTACTTTTATACAGTAAAGTTACCTTTAGCATTTGACGCCACTAGTTCAAATTGGATTTCGTGTCACATGCCACTGATACTGCGAAGTTTATGTGTGTATTAGAAATTAATTACCGCTTGCTTTAACGTTGAAAGTAAATACCCCTACGAAAGCTACATAACTAAGAGTAATCTGCACTTATCATGGTAGTTTGTAAAGAGTCTGAACCAACCTATTTCAAATAGAAATTTGAGTTCAGAAATGGGATTATTCAGGAATAGAGTTATAAAATAAAATACAAATAAAGTTTAGGTACTGTACACGAATCAAAATTATGCATAAATATATAGAAAACACAATTAAGTAATGAACAAATGACGGCTTGATCGCCAAAAGCAATTACCTTATAGGCAATACCATAAGGACTGGCTGTGAAAACAACAGTGAATGACTGTACATACACTACAGTGGGGCAAGCACGAATTTTCTTTCGTATCGAGTTCGTAACGTGTGCGACAAAAATTGTATACCCCTATCGTGCGTAAAAGGAACTATACAAATCTCATATAATTTCTATCGCATACGTTACGAACACGATTCGAAAGAAAATTCGTGCTCGCCCCACTGTAGTGTATATACAGTCATTCACTGTTGTTTTCACAGCCAGTCCTTGGCCCTTATTCTGTTTGACAAATCGTACCGTAACCATCCACGTTCGTATTAGCCGACACATTTAGGTTGGTTTAGTTTTACACCGGTTCTTTCCTCTATGTTAACCTATTGAAATCGACTGACTTCTCACGTTTCGACTGTGATTAGAAATCAATGTCAAACAGAATAATGCCCCAGCCTTATTCTGTTTGACAAATCGTACCGTAACCATCCACGTTCGTATTAGCCGACACATTTAGGTTGGTTTAGTTTTACACCGGTTCTTTCCTCTATGTTAACCTATTGAAATCGACTGACTTCTCACGTTTCGACTGTGATTAGAAATCAATGTCAAACAGAATAATGCCCCTTATGGTATTGCCTATAAGGTAATTTGCTTTTGGCGATTAAGCCGTCATTTGTTCATTACTTTAATTGTGTTTTCTATATTATGATTGACTGATTGACAAACATATTTTAAGGCCACACTGATATTCGAATAGCATTTTTTTTTAAATTTCAGTGATACATAAATTATTATTTTTCTAGGTGTAAAAATAAAAATAGGTACAGGATGATTCTCAATACAATTATTTGAATAGTAATTCATTATTCATAAAATAGGTCTTACTATTTTACTCTTGACAATTCTATATTTTACTTTTGTCGTGCCAATTCACTAGTCAGCGTTCCTTACTGTACATAGTATGTGACTGTAATGTTACGACATTGCATTTGCTACTACTTTGAAACGTGCTTATCACACAATCCTGAAGCTTTTGTTCAAGCTTTTGTATTCATGGACTACAAATACAACAAGAAGAAAAATGAATACATTCATAAAGTAACTGAAATTCGTAATTTTCATACGACTTTCCAATTATACTGGACTTAAAGTTGGAATATTCCAGCGTACTGCGAGTAGGACTAATTTTTATTATTCATGACAGTGAATTTCTACGGGGATTCCAAAGTCTGTACCGTAATCCTGAATACCGCAAGGAATCCTTGACGAACAAATTTGAATCGTTGTTGAAAGAATTACTTATTTATAAATATTTCTTACCTTTTGAAGAAAATTATATTCTTTCTCTCATCTTTGGTTTAAACTTCGTAACATTAACACATGTTTACCTATTAAACTCTGTTCCCAAACAGTCCCATTTTCATAGAAGTTTCCGTGTGCGAAAGCGAGCACAACGACTGTCTTCTGACTACTCAATGTCGAAAAAAAACTTGAGCCACAACCTTGTCAGTTTGTTCAGCAGGTCTCAGGGCAGGTCAGGTTTGGTCAGGAATAACTATATCTTAGTCGGGCCCCATAGACCCTCAGACACTCTTTCTCAATTCATAACAGATTTCAAAACTAAATCATTACAGCTTAGAATCAACATTTTATATGTTATTTTATTTACTCGATCTAGAGGCCTACCAGTAAGTAACGACACATGTTCTACTGCAAATCGGTTCGCGTCAACACTTCAAGAGCTTAAATCCTGAGTAATGCTCGGATTTGTCCCGGATGTGTCTCTCCGCTGTACTTAGGCGTAGACGGCTATTACGTATTTTGTGCAAGAAATAGGTACCGTAAATGTTAAGCCCTACCACTATCTGATGTTACTAAATGGCATGAATTATGTCGCTACTTGATATATAGGTGGGTTAAAAACTGCTTCTAACCCTATAATAATTTATTATTGTTGTGTACATACTATCTACCTCTTAACAAGATTCTTTAAAGAAGTATTCTATAGGGTCTTTCAAATTGAGCGGGTCGATGTTAAAATTGAATAAAACAAGATGTGAGATATTAACGAAATTTTTATTTTATTTGAAAGGCCCATATATGTAATTTTGAATGGAATTATAGAACCCATAACACAAGCTAGTTAAACTAAGCTTACTTTGGGTTTAGGGAGCGATGTGTAGAATGTTCTAAAAAATACCTATTTATTATTTATTTATATATTATTTTCAGAAATATTGTGGCGAAGTATAACTAATTTAATTCAATATATGTAGCAAATAAACAGTATAAATAGTTTTGATTACGTTCCTTCAGGTGAAATCTATAGGTACACTTTAGTGTGCTAGTATGCTTGTGTTTATATAGGAACGCCTCGACACCGTTATGGGTGTTTGGAGTTAACTCGATAAGCAAGTTCAATTAGGGGCGATGGCATCCATGTGGTAGACTGATTTCTTCGGCCAATTATGTAATTCATCATAACTTATAATTATTTCCCTTTTTTATCTCGATAAAGTTAGTTTTCAGGTAGATGTTCTAATTAGATGGTATGTATGAAATTATAGAATATGTTTTCATAAAATAAATAAATGGTACGTGTATGTAATGGTGACCCTCTTTCCTGAGACTTTACCTTCAGCTTACCATCAGGCGAGGTGAAGACAAATTGACGTGTCCCATATATAAAAAAAAAATCTAGACTCGCATGAGGCATAGTCCGTATTTCAGGTCCTGAATATGAATAAATACATAGATTTAT
The DNA here is from genome assembly GCA_963576445.1 of Lithosia quadra. Classification (NCBI taxonomy): domain Eukaryota; kingdom Metazoa; phylum Arthropoda; class Insecta; order Lepidoptera; family Erebidae; genus Lithosia; species Lithosia quadra. The sequence continues at coordinate 14,722,267 of OY754877.1, read as the reverse complement.
ATTATATATAGATAGCTATATACAGAAACCAAGTCTATTCGAATTCTACTAAATATTATAAACGCGAAAGTTGTATAGATATAATAATGGACGTTTGTAACTCTTTCACGCAAGAACGGCCGAATGAATCTAGCTGAAATTTTGTACAGGGATGTGGGCTGGAACTACTCAGGCTACTTTTTATCACTGGAATAGGTTTCTATGAAAAGTAGGAACAGAATTCTATACTGGAGAAGCTGCGAGCAAAAGCCAGTTAAAATATACATATTTAGACATATCAATATTTGTAGTGAGTGAGTATTATGCGACACAAATTGAGCAATCGAATGCTCAACCAACATGCCAAATAAGTCACCAGATTCAATTAATTTTAATTACTCTGAAACAATACCTTAAAGTGAAAGATATAGGTACCATACCTTATTACGGTCCCCTTAATAATTATGTTTGCGAAGTAGCTGCACCATAGCCAGGGGGGACCGGGTCGGTCCGAATGATGGCTATTGAAGAGGTTGTCGCGACCGGCACAATTTCGAATCTCGTTCTAACGATAACGTCTCTTTAAATATATTTGAAATTTATATTATTTAATGTGACTAAGAGCCCAGCAACATTAAACGGTTCGTTACCGTTTAATTTGCTGGGCTCTCTCGTAAATCTGGTTTGGTATATCAGAAATAGGTACGTACAGTTTTTGGTATATAATTTTTGGTAAATGTTACGTTATAGGTAATAAACCTATGAATCAGATAAGAATTAGAGTTATTCAATAAATCAATACAACACCATAAAAAATAACAATTTTATTCCATCATGTAAGAGAAAAACAAAAGCATGTAGTTAGATTACTTTAACTGGACTCATAACTTTAAATTTTTATAGGACTTACATAATTTTATCAATATACAGATATCTGCAATATTTTAACGATTTAAGCACAGTAGGTAGCGTTCTAAATTTGATATTACTAGCTTAAATATACATTTGGTTTTCTTAGATGGTATTTTAGGCCTTGATATCAAACCTAAAATGTGAGCAGTGCTCGTTGTGAATAAATTTTAATAAACCCCTCGCTCGTTTAAGTTTTACGGTATGCGGGAAATTACGAGAGTTTTACTACTTGTCTCTGACTGAATACATTGGAGCGTTACTTTCGCTGAAAATAATTTTATAGAATCCGCAGCATTCTATTAAAAGGAGCTGGAAGCCATAAAAATGATTGGTGGTGTAAAATTTTGGTTGATTTTATTACAGCACATTGATTTTTCATCTAACTTCACGGAAAATAACAGAGTACGCCACTACGTAGTTAGACGGAAAAGCCAAATTAAGCAGGGAAAAGGCTCGGAGGATGATGATGATGATTTTTCATCTACATGATAGACAGCATCGCTCTTCACAAATATTCAAATTGTACTAATATTATAATTATGATCGTTTGTTTGTTTGTTACTTATGCAAAAACAGCTGGTTAGATGATTTCTTTTAGAGGGTTGTTTGATTAATTAAATGACATTATGAAGCAATTAGTATGTAAATTTTTCCTATAATTTCAAATCAGAATAGTCAATACCAATGGAGAAATACTCTAACTGAACTACCTGGACGTGCCCTGCAAAGCCGAAATTTTCTTATACTCGTACTACATTTTGTGGCGACGTAGAAACCAGCTATCGAAATGTCTATGAACTAATGGGAACAATTACAATACGATTCAGTAACAATGAATGATTTACAGTAATTTTTCTATTATAGTTGGCCTATAGTATATAGGCTTAATCACCTTAAAACATCTACCAATAGCTTATCATCCTAATTAAAAAAGCAGTGTACCTACATTTTTTACGCAGTTGTTTTGCAATTTTAATGAAAGTTATCCAGAAAACAAATCAAATTTCGTAACAGATGTTATTAATTCGACGTCACGTGTTCACTTCATCACAAACAAATAATAAAATTTTGATTACTTGCCAATCTGTATCATAAAGGCAAAGTTAATGAAGAAAATGTAATTTCCCCTTCACAAAATTGAAAATATTGACACAAAGATAGACATTTATAAATGAAACCCTATTATGAAATGCCTTTGGCAGTTAATTGTTTTGTAAATACTTGCAGTATTAGTAGGAAAGGTTTAACGCCAATAATGACGCTTTATTTGTAGACTAGCTGTGGCCCGCGACTTCGCCCGCATGGTATTTTGAACCAGTTTGCGTGGGAATTATTTCAGAAATAGAAAAGTAGCCATTTATTATTCCTGAGTGTAATCTATCAGAATAGTCATTTTATTTTATAAAATGTTAGCTCACTTTCCAGAGACTGTTCACAGTACTTACTTATATGCATATTAGGTATTATTCACGATCAATAAATAGTAAATAAGTTTAGAATCAGTCAGTGATTAGTATTACTGTCATTTTTAATCATTTTCGAGGGTTTAAGTTTATTTTCGTTTTCGACTTTGAATATTAGAATGAACCCTTCTTGCCATTTAGGTGAGCGGAGTGTTTGCTTTGTAGGTAATTTTTAGATTTAAATTTATATTATTGTGATTTACAGAAGCGCGTTTAACATTTTGTTTTATTTTAGCCCCTTTTCCAAAAATGGAAATCCCTTGTTGTTCATTACAAGCTTTTTGTCGTCTTAAATTAATGTGGTGTTAAAGAGAAAATACACTTTGCTGTAATAATTCCCATTTTCGTTCCAAAAGTTCAATTTGCAAAGTGCAGATATAGGAGAAACTTGTCAAGAGCTTTTAAACAAACTTCTTAACATGAGTGAGTGACCTGAAGATACAGCAATATAGTTGACGTTTAACTTGTAGACGCTGGTTTCGGAAAACTTGCTAACAAATTTCATTGTCACGATTTTATTTTGTCGTTATACAGTCCAGCGCCCTCAACATGGCCTCAGTAGACCATTATGTCTTCTTTTCTCTCGACCAATAAAATCGCAGAGAGGTCCTTGACCTCGGTCACGTGACAACTTCTCACCTCTCTACCTGATGACCTTCGCACAACTATTTGAAATTAGAATACATGCAATGATTTTGATGAATATATTGCTTGATTTTACTTTTTAAAGACAATCTAGAAGATGGTGTTTTGTTGTCCTTAACTATTTTTAAGACAGATGGAACTCGACTGGGGCAAAGCCACTGTTTTATGCAAGGGTCTTGCGTAGATTGTAGCTTAGGTTATAATGCGAACCTCTTGGCCCTCTTTATTATTCATGAATATTAAGCCTGAGCATAACGGCTCTCGACTTCCTTAAACGGTGCTTTAAACTTTTTACTGATTCTAAAAAGTTACCAAAAGGTTGAACGGTTTCAAAAAAGGTTTGTATGAAAATGCATACGGAAGTTAAGGACCTTCTTATCTTCAAAGAATATAGAAAAGTTTTTAGATTTCCAGGATAAATCTGACCGAATTATGTAAATTGGTGTACAGGATATTTCTTTTCTCATAGGTGGCTATGAAATTATGGGCAACTTGAGATATTATATAATACTAGCTTTTTAACTCACAAAATTATGCTCATAATTTATCAGTTTTCCTAAAATGTATGGGAATCTACCGGAATTGTTCACATTTATGATTATTGCTCCGCTCCCTTAGGCAGAAGCGTGATGATATTCAGCCTATGACATTCACGCGGCTTTGGAAAGTGGCTTTCTATTGGTGAAATAATTTTTAAAATCGGTACAGTAGATCCCGAGATTTCCTTACAATTTAACAAACATACAAAGACACAAACTTTACTCTTTATAATATTAGTATAGATATAATTATTGATATAACTAGTTTCTTTCAACTCAGTTTTAAGCATTTATTTATATAACTAGTTTCTTTCAACTTTCACTAACCCTGTTAGTCCGTAATCACTGGTAGGATGTAAATATAATCTTATAATTTCTAACAAGTTAATACCTATCTGTTTACTGCTATAGTTATTACGAAAACTAACCTAAAATTCAAAAAAAAAACAAGCACAACTTTTCTATTCTTTGTATTAAAAATACGCCAACGCGTAAAATTACCCACAGTTACGTAGCAATATTATTTATGTCCAAACAATGTGATAATTAATTAACTTTAAATAAGTATTAATTACTTTGCCCGATTTGGCTTGTCATTATTTATACTATCCGGGCATAATAAATAGTGCCCAGATTAATCATTTGGTCTGGAAAATAGTATATTAACGTATATTCCAATAAGACAGGATCTTTGAAAATTTCCGGGGGCAAAACAGGAACACCGAGGCCTCCAAACCCGACGGGGGCTTTTCGAAACCTGATGTCCTAAGGCCATTACATCCAATAAGAATGGATTTTTGAAAATTTCGAGGGTAAGGCAAAACAGGAACACCGAGGTCTCCAAACCCGACGACGGGGGCTTTTCGAAACCTGAGATGACCCTCGGTCAGCCGGCGTGCAAGGGCAAAGCTTTATGGGTCCTTTACACCCCGGTATCTGTAGACCCGGGACGCCGTGCTTTTAGTCGGTTCGAGTCCATCATAGGTAGGTAACCGACCCGCAGGCGTATGCCGGTGGTATCCGTGAAAATTTCCGCGCGATAAAAAAATGGAGTTACGTACTAAATTTTCTGGGTGATACCGGGACTTGTCGCTGATAGTAAACTATCTCAAAAGTACAGAAAACTGTTCTAATTGTACACCTCCCTATGCACATTATGTACGCGCAGAAACACATACATAAGAAACATGATGATATGAAATTTCAAAATGCGTCCATAATAATACTGAGAAACGAAGGTGAATACAATATTAACTATCATAATATAATATTAACCCCAATATTATTGTATACTTACCTACATGTCAAGTTATTCTTGTACCGATTCAAGTTATGGGAATTTACAGCATTAGTTGGCGCCCTTTGTTAAGGTGAACAATAACAATATACTGAGGTACCATTCGCACGGTTAATACGAGTATTTCTGTTTAATGGATTGGGACTTTTAATCAAAGAATAGGTACTATTTGGGTTACGTATATGTACTTTTAATGATGTAGTACTTTTGTGTTTTTGTTTTTTATGAAATAATAAATAAATGTGGAGTCATTCTAGTACCATTGCGGACGTTCTAGTATTGCAAGTAAGTAACCCACAAAACCACAGTTTAACGGAATTTTTGGAACATTCTTGGACATATTATAAACAACGCCATATATATAAACTAAGTATAGGCTTAAGATGTGTGTAAACATAATAATATAGGTTTTGTTAACTCAATTAACGTTCAATTTGTTAGCATTTGATATATTATGTTACCTTCCTTCCATACCTACTACCTAAAGTATAAAATACTACGTAAATATTAAAAGTTTGATCTTATTTCTATAAAGCCAGATGTATAAAATCCAGTAGTATTAAATGCAATACAATAGAATTTATAAAGAAAGAAAAGACGTTTAAATTTTAAAATAATATAGCCTAAGTAGTATAAAAAAAAACTGTAGGTTATTCAATGCATATACATAGCAATTTTGGCACTTGTAATTTAATGCACAAAAAATTATCTTATCTATTCACCATCTCACCCTATCAATTTCCATAAATTTGAATTTGCGAGTTTTTTTTTGTATTGATTTATAATCGAAAGCATAAATCACCTTTACCTTATTTCATATCACGACGCCTGGACATTATCAAAACCTCAAAGTGTAAAAATAAAATAAATTTGTATCTGTAATATTTCAAGGGAATCATTTTGTACAAAATTTCGTCCTCGGATAATAGAAGGGGATTTACACAGGGCTCGCTTTGTGTTACGATGTGCCATGTTTTCGCTTTAGTCACCGTAATTATCTTTACATTTTGCATTGTATATTTCGGTTATTTAGCCATTCTCTTAGGTTTGAAGTTACAGTGGAATTATATCACCTTATCTTTTGAACATTTGTTTATCTAACTGTAGTACTACTTTATGCGTTAAAAAAGGATTACGTACGTTAAGAAGGAACATAAATCAGTTAGGTACTTTAGCAATATCTTATAAGCTTAATCTAAGTATCTACACAAACTTTCACATTTAGAAACTATCCAGTGCTGCAGTTACTAACTAACTATTGCTGTCAATAGAAGTAATAAAATAGAAAATATGAAAGCAGTAAAGTTAGCAGTCAGACAATGGCAGATAAGTGAACTGATGTTTGCCATTTCTTAATGAAAAACAGTTGATAATGTTAGCAGTATAAAACCATGATAAGACCTGCCGTCTTGTATGGATCGTCATGTCTGGCCTTGAAAGCGACGGATGAAAAACAAATGCATGTAGCGGAGATGCGAATGTTAAGATGGATGTGTGGTGTGACAAGAATGGACAGAATAAGGAATGAGTATATTAGAGGCAGTTTGAAAGTTGCACCAGTAAATGAAAAATTGAGAAGCGAGCGACTGTCGTGGTATGGACATGTTATGAGAAGAGATGAAAGTAATGTTGTTAAAAAGGTTCAAAGTATGAATGTGGAGGGCTTCAGGGGCAGAGGTAGGCCTAAGAAAAGATGGATGGAATGCGTGAAAGACGATATGGAAAGGAAGGGAGTGACTGAGGAAATGACATCGGACAGGAATGTATGGCGGAGAATGACATGTTGCGCCGACCCCAAATAATTGGGACAAGGGCAGGAAGATGATGATGATGATGATTAAGGCTTTAGTGGCGCTTTTGCTAATGGTCCGCATTCACGCCTTATCTTAACATATACGAGCATTTTTATATATATATAGAGAGTATGATTTAAAAAATACAAAGAAGCAGTACGCAAGTGCATTATTAGTGACATCAAAAAATAACCAATAAAATTTTAATAAGAAGTCAGTCAATCAAATAATTAGTCCACTATTGTACTGCCAACCCCACTGTGTATAAAGCACTCAATGCTTCGCCTAAATAAGTTGGTAGGTAGTTCAAGCAAATGTTTTCTTGAAAAAAAAATTACAATTTTCTCATACAAGTGATAATTTCATAGGCAATACTCGTACGCATCATTAACAGGTTGCACTTAAGACAATTAACAATATTCTAGTAACCACTGAAAGACAAAACAAGAAGTAAAAACAGATTTTTAAGAATTGTTAATTATCACATTGTTAGTTATTGGAATCTGTGAATACTTTATTGTTTCTTCATGAGTAGAGTAGATACACCAGGTTACGGCAATAATATATATGTACCTACTTATATAACACTAGCTGTTGCCCGCGGCTCCGCCCGCGTGGATGTCGAAATCCGTTTCAAAAACTATCCTATCTCTCAAGTTGGATCGAACTGCACATGGTGTGCGAATTTTATTATAATCGGTTAAGTGGTTTAGGAGTCCATTGAGGACAAACATTGTGACACGAGATTTATATATATTAAGATGACTATGGAACTTATAAGATTTAAAAAGGTAACGTCCCATCAGGGAAATGGGCAATTTAAAGTGTTAAGGAATCTTCATCTTTTTATCTTCTACCTCATGATGTGCTGTTTTGTTGGACAGGTACCTACTTTAAAAATATTGCGAGTTTGCGAATAAAATAAGAGTATTATGAGATCCGGTATAATATCCTGGAATTTTTTTTTGAGACAAGGACCTATCTCATTTCCTGCGAATCTGTGATAATTCTTTCATTTCATTTACTTGTTAACTCATCTAAATCAATTTCAATTGAAGAATCATTAGGTGCATGAATACACTTAGTAATGAGAAAATCTGACGCATGTGGCACTCTTCTGAACATTTTTTTTTGATAGTTGAAATATAGAGATTACAACTCGTTACTCTGTGGTGGAAGTCAAGTGTTTCTCGTTTCTGTTTTTCACTTGTAAATGCGACTAACGAAAGCCAAACATTCATTTGAGGTCTTTCCTCGGAAATGGAGTAAATTAACTTTTTTGTACGTTTGTACCACTTTACAGCGTTCTTACGGTGGTGCGCAGTCTTTTCGTAGTTTTTGAATGTAGTGTATGCATGTACATTTTTGTTTTTAAATATTACTGGCAAACTTACCTTAAATTTGAATTTGAATTCGTGGCCAGATCACTGGTATGATTCAAAATCACCTTGATACTCGTTGTTACCCAAATAATGATTGCTTCTGAGTACATAAGTTACATACTAAGTGAGTCATTTACTCATTATATTATGCGCATGAATATAAATAGCATGGTAGTAGGCAAGTAGTCATGGATCAACATTCGAATATCCTGAAGCTTTTGAAGTTTTGAAGGGTCAAAAATACACAAGCAATATTTCTATTAAGGTCCACTTAATTATCGGCCACCCTTACCACCTATAAAAGTGGATACTTGCTTGCCACTCCATTTCTTTTCATTTTCTTCGTTTAATTCATTTTATAAACGGTCTATTGATCTATCGAAAGTGTCCGTTAATTTGGATACTGTAAAACTAGTGGTAACCCAAACAAAGTTGGTTTTCCAAGCTGTAGGACAATGCAATCAAAGTTTGTATACCTCCAATTAGTCAATGTTCTAGTCCGGGATTAGTACTAATTGAGGCGAGCCGTATAAATAATGAATTCGGATACTACAACGTATTTTTAACCTTAAAAACAGATACAAAAAGTTCAATATCGTGTGCACTGTTCACTGTTAATTTTACTTTTTTCAAGAAATACATACACGTTCCATTGGGTTGTGTATTATTTACAAAAAGCTGTGATGTCTTGTGATACCAATCTTTTTCCTAATAACGCTTGACGGTACATTGAAGGAAAGAAAAAAATCAGTGAATTCCGTGACAGATATTGAAAGCGAAAGGATCAACTTCAAATAAAGAATGTTGCTTTAACTTTTGCTCATTGAATACGAGTACAACACGATCACGGCCGTCTTTCATCTATTGATAGCCCTGGGCGTTTAAAAATAATGGGGACCTATGAGGATGATTTATTATGAAGGGCTAGCACATTGTTATACAAGTGTAAATGTAAGGGATAAAGTACCTAGGTACCTTTGGAACTTTATCCCACAGGTCCATTTTATTTCTAAGAAAATTAGCAACGTCTGGCCATCCTGGGATCTTGAATTCTACGAAATTGTACACAGCGCTTCCTAGACCCAAAGTAAAGCTTAACTAGCTTTTGGTATGTGATCAGAATGCGGGTTAAAATATATAATTCATAGAAACACCCTGACCAACGCAAGTAGACATTCGATATATTCCTGCATAAAATATTTTTACTTACATTAATTTATTTATTGATGCACCTAAAACAAGAAGTTTTCATGATTAAATTTAAATCGTGATCAAATCTCTTAGCAGTAATTTTATTTCAATTTCGTAGTGTAACCAAAACCGCCAATAAATTTCTGGGTTCGTATTTCTGTCGGTGCTAGTACGGAAATCGTCAGAAATTGGGTACGCTCGGAACATCGCCGCTGACCGTAATACATATGAGTCGCTTCATCCAATCGCTGTAGTCCCATATCCGGATTGATGCAATTTCAATCAGTAATATTTTAGAACGTAAAAGGGTTTTCTAGAAAGTTGTGCTTAGAGTTAGATTCATTTTTTGGAATATTTATCGAGAAGTGAAAACTGGAACCCCGGTTTACTTACATGTAGATACACACGCCTTTTCTCTTCCGGGGTAGGCAGAAGTAACAGCCCTCCATCTGGTTATGTCCCTTAGTTACTTATACTAGCATATTCCTCTAGCCACGTTTCTATGAAATTCTGAACCCGTCTTTTCTAAATTTTGCGTATGCCAAGGGTTTTGCTCTCGAAACCAAAGGGAACTAATTTCAGGTTAAAAATTAAAAAAGTAGCCTAGGTTATTCTAATCTATATTCTACTATGGTTTAAAAATTTAAACAGTTCGTTTAATCGTTTGCTATTAATTCCAAACATTTTCACTAATTTTCAAATTTTTTGTAATATCAGTAGGATTTAAGGATTTTAAAATAAAACAAGCAAAGCAGATGACTACATGATCTATTTTATGAATAGAATTTAGTAGAGAATATAAGTATTCGGTACTGATCCAATATCAAAAGCTTTGTTAGATTTTATTACCCTTTGAGTCCAACGATATCATTTTGTTATTTTTATAATAAGGCCACAAAACGTACCTACAGATTTTACGACAGCTGGCTTTGATATCAGTTTTTTTTTAAAGTTTACTAAACTCACTTAATCTATTGTTTATATTGACTTTTTTATTCTTGCTGTACAATAAACAGTTATACTACCTGAGATTCAAAATTAAGTGTGAATAAGTTGCCTTCTTTGCACACTTGATGAGATGGAAGCCTGCGCCAGCTTTTCTGTTAATCAGCAAAGTTTAATTTGCAGATGACGTTGGTTTGGCCTCGTCACTAACAACTATATTTATCAATTATTTATTTAAACTAGCTTAATATAAATCAAAGCCAAATCTTACAGAAAGCTACGTACCTTAAATTTTATTTTAAAGGCAGGGAGATCACATATCCAGATAGCTTATGAATTTTATATAGACCACTATCGTTTGGAAACCAATATCAGGTAAGTGAAACTCCGAGTTCCCTCACGTATTACAATGTTGAGGTTGAACGTATCAAAGAATTTCAATGTACCTAAGTATTTTTTTACAAATAAACGACTACCACTTTTCTCACGTTCATACAAATAGGTAGCTGAAAATTGACAGAGCTTTTCATTTCGTGAGTGAAGACTAAATCAAAATATGTATTTTATGGTGGAACTACACTTCGCTATTCGCCTTTATTCACGTGTATAAATCGAAGTGGGTAAGGCTTATTCGTGTATATTTGTTTTATTTGCGCGAATATTCGCCTTTTTCACTCTTCTATGATGAATTGTGGAGGGTTTAGTTATCTATAAGAATTTCCTTGAATACTATATAGGTGAATAGCGAAATGTGGTTCCACCATTAAGCGAACAGACGTACGTGCCAGAGCTGTTGCCTTTCTGAGTAATCCAGAATCGAAATGTATTTTTAATTAATAATTTATGTATTTGTGAATATAGGTATGCAAAGTAAGATCTACAGATTATAATTTTTAGCAGTCATATTATAATTCTAAGTTTTCTATTTATTTTATATTCTACTTAAACTATTTAAAAATTTTAATTTGAGTAAAAGTACAAATACGTTTTTTTTTGTGCGGAAATCTCCATGGGCGTCACCCTCGTTAGCCATCGGGGGTGGTTATTTCAGACTTTCGAAAAAATAACATCTCAAATAATATAAGTTATTGTTTGTGTTGGCGTTCATCCAAACTATTTGAAACTGAACAAGCTCATAAAACTCCATGTTTATGTCACCAGAGAACGCTACTGCCTACCGGTAATATTGGCAGTTTTATTTGTTAGGAAGGAAACATTTTCTGTTCTGTGAATGACGTGAAGATTTATCTTATAAGTGGAGTCTCCGTGAGTTGGCGCAGGTGAAGTGTACCGACCCTACCTTGCTTTATATAATTAGGTATAGAGATGTTATCTCTACTGTAGACTCGCAAAGGGGTAAGCAGAGATGTATTAACACCTATCTACTGCCTACACTTCTGAGGTGTTTAGGTTTCAAATGTCCCTTTCACAAAACGTCCTCTGGAACCAGAATGTCCATTTTCTAGAAAAGGATACCATTTACCAAAATGTTCCTTTCTTAGAGGGTTACACAGACATGACTCGGCTGTGACTCTACATATACAGTAAAGCTTTTCGATTTACCCGATTCTTGCAAAACCTCAGTACTATTCTACCTCATTTATAGTAGTAGGTACCCAAGACCACAAATTACCCCCATCTCCCCAGACAGACATTTCATCACATTAATCAAGTCTCTTCATTACATCGATCACTAGCAACTTAAATAAAAGACGCAACACCTAATTACTACACATTTTCAAACTCGACACGTAGCTAAAGTCATACGCTGACTGGATCCACATCAGCTTTAACGAGCACGAAATAATTACGTCACTCGACATTAGTCAGCGTTACTCCGCGAGCTCAGAATTACCCCACGGTGGGGCCATTGAGTTTGTTATTACTGGAGTAGACACCTATAATGAAATATTTTACCTATTGTTGAAGCTGACTGTACCGCATTTATATTATAATATGTTTTTTTTTCTCTTTCTTTTCTTTGTATAACCAATATGCAAACTCTTGCTCGCAGAAAAACCATCGTGGTTTAGGTGGGTGGTCTTTAATATACTAACCTATATAGTGTAACCGTTTTTAAACAATGAATAAAGAAATAAATAAAATAAATAAATGAGATCTCTGCTACCGTACTATTCTAACTAATATTATAATGTGAAAGTTAGTATGTTTATTAGGTATCTAATTTAATACGTAGCAAAGACTTGATGTAATTTGAGTCCTAAAGTGGAGACCGCGAATCGGCAAATGAAAAGTAGGGCGCCCCCAGCTGCCCCAGCACGATGGATGGACGGACGACCTGTAAAAGGGATAGACAGGATGCACAAGGCGGAGGATCGGGTGCTATGGCATACATTTGGAAAGGCCTATTATGTCTAGCAATGTACTGCAATAGGCTAATCGATTAATTGATTCCGTGTTTTTAATTATTTACAATGATCTCAACGATTTGGTTGCTTTTCAGAAGCCAAGGACACGGGATTGTAAATAATAAAATGATACCAAATAAATCAGTCTTTTCTAGTTAATTAACGGTTTTGTTTCCATTGTATTGTAATTAATTTTACAGTTAAGCACTTACGTACGAATGTCTCCACTGATACATAATTACTGTGCTGTTATCTGAGGATTAAATGTTTGACAGTACGATTTATTAGGTTGTGTTTTTTTCAGCAGGAATGGATCAATTCGTTCGTGGAAGTAGTATACTAATAATAAGAATATGGTCGGTTACAGGTGTTGAGGTGATTTATTAGGTAGGTACAACATATTCTGCCGCTTGTGACGTGCAAATCTTAAATACTTATGAACTAAATGATACCGGACTTAAATATCCCTTTTTACATGCAATTTCATCCACCTGGTTTGAATTTATTTAATTTATAAATCATAGGGCTAATAATCTAATTCGTTAATATAATTTGATTAATTAATATTCTATTAGAATTGTTTTTTTATGTTTAGATTGATTGAAGACAATTAAAGGCAATATTTTAGTATTACATTACTGATATTCGATAAGCAATCAATGTCGCCAAGTTTTGGGCTGGGCACATCTAATGCTTTAAAAAAAATGTCATCGATACACCTACGAAGAAGAAGACTGATATTATTGCATGGGCATATCAAAATGATTCCGTTCGTAAACAAAAAAATATAAAACATCAAAAAATATTTCCCTTTTTGTTTGTTAGTTGACATTGTTACATTGAACGAGTCTTTAAGTTTACTAAAATTATTTACATTACCTAATGTAATATATATTTATTATCAAATATTATCGCATATCATGATTAACATACAATAACATTTAATATTATTATATGACATAATGTAAATAGTTATCTTGTCTGAGAAGTCTCATTTCGCGTTACAATCTTCTAATAGAATAACAATATAAACACTCATATTAGTAAACAAAACAAATATGTATTAATAAATACGTATTATTTTGTTTATGCACAATCAACGGTATTTAGGGCGAATAAAGTTGCTACCAGTGATATAGCGTCTTTTCACAAGCCGCTTTCTTCGCGGACGTGTAGGTAAACATAGTGAGAGGAATGGAAAGTTATTAAGAGGTGCTTCCCTGAAACGATGTATGCATACTTCTGGTCAGCATACCTCTCAATTATCATCAAAATTATCATCAGAATATTTGTCACGACAAACAAATAGTCCCAATCTGTTTTATCTTGTTTAGTTCAGAAGTTCCTATGGACACCTGCCGTCAAGATCAGCACAGATTAATAGTACCTACCATAATCATCGTATTATCACCGAAGATACACAAGCACACCAAATTTGAGTAGGTACCTACAATCTAACGCCAAGAGGTGGTTCTAATTGGATTTCCAAGATTTGTTCCATAATAACAAACTAATAAAAAACAGAGCAAATTAAATAAAGCTTGTGAATAAACTCATATAAAAATATCATATGTAACATGAGTATTTGTTTTGAAAGGAATCGAAGGATAACTGAACATTAACTTGAGATCGCTAATTATTTTTTCTATTCGCATTGAGTACACCAATTATCTTTTGGAAATATTTGCAATGGCCGGGACTGCTATGTACACAAGAAGATTGTCATAGCCATCTTACTTTCATATTTCTATATAACTATTAGAGTTTTATTTTAGGATGAGGTATTTTGATGATGTGTGACAATTTATGTTCTTATCTGATTTATTTTTCGCACCAATTTATAAAAAAGTAACGTTTTTGAATTTGAATTTCCCAATTTATATTTTATGACTGACTGAAGAAAGAAAAAAGAAAAATGTTTTATTACAAATACAGCGTACCTACATAAAATGATGATGATACTTTTTACTTGTTTTAAATATTGTAACAAAAGAAAAATAAATTATAATTACATAACAAACAAAAATTACCACAATGAAATAAACCATTCAAACAATTGAAATCTCTATGGTGATGTACCTGCGATCTGGACGCAAATGACGATTTTTAAAATATTATTTTACAATTTTATAATAGTACCTATAGATCTAACGTAGATACGGGTAGGTATATCAAAATGGGATCGTATGAAAATGAATACTTATTCTGGTGTAAAGGTCTTTCATCATATAAAAAGGGTGTGATAAACGACCGGCCCTACAGTCACAAACTTCTTTATGTCTTACAACTTGGTCTTTTATAGACAAGCACAGATGTTCTAACAATAAGTGGCCCTCACTTATAAGTGTATCATAAGTAAATGTGCAATAAATCGTTTGATAAGGACAAAATAACTTCTTCATTTAATTTATTTATAAAAAAATAAGGCATACACACAATAAAAACATTAAATAAAATGGATGGTAAAAACCATAAGGCGTTAAGCAGACGGCGCGGCGGGGCGGGCAGGTCTTTTTGACCACGACGCACTCTTATTTTGTATGATGATGTTATGGTTGCATTTATCCGCGCAAAAGCTCCTGTCACTTGTCAGACATACGCGGGTTAAATACGATCTTATGTTAGTACTAATAAGAGTGCGTCGCGGTCATTTTGACCGCCCCGCGCCTCCACTTAACGCCTAAAACCTACCTCCCCTACTACTTATTTCAAAAAGAAAATTCTTCCCGCAGAGTTTCTTTGCAATGATGTGAGCTTGTGGCTTGAAATCATTTATTTTCCTGTTCCTATTCAAAAAGTTAGTTAAGTAAGTTTAAGCAGTCCATACAGAATCACACAGAGATTCGGTAGAACAGAAAAACTAATTCATGCACAATAATAGAGAAACAATATTTATCATTACACCGTTATGCTCTAAACAATGGCCTCATACATTTTATCTATATGAGTATCTGGTCGAGGGTTGAGAGGTTTGTAATACCTCTTTAATCTCTCTATGTGATCTATATTCTGTGATTTTTGTGTTAAGACGCCGCACGTGACTTATCTTTGATCTGATGTTACCCCGAATTACTTATTAATAGCAAGATGTAGATTACTTTGCAAATGGGTACCAGAATTATTAATGTTAGATTAGTTTTGATATCTTACTTGTAGTTGAGCATTGAGATGTTAGTGGAAGCATGTAAGTTTTTAGGAATACCTCATTTCAACTTTAGGCAGGTAGGTAACGTAATGGTAGATCTATCAAGCGATATTGGTAGACTGGTCTTTAAAAAAATATAGGTGTATCATATTTATTAATGACTAGCTGATGCCCGCAGCTTCGTTCGCTGAATTTCGGTTATTGTGACTTTTGGCCATATCTTTTGTTGTGTCTAAACCAATTGCGATCAAACATACCTACGGCAGATTTTGAGTTTTTTTTTTGAGTCTTACCAAAACTTTTCTAATAAACCACATTGAAACCTGGTCCGTATTCATTCAGTAGTTTTGAGTCCAATACGAACAAACAGACAAGAATTCCAAAAAATATTTTTTGTCTAGGAAAATCTAGTCGTATACCTACATGTAGCCTGGACGAAAAAAGAAGGATACGAAAAAAAACGTTGTTAAGTATAAGAACAATACTTTCAACTTAGATACATCGAGTTTTATTGTACCTTTATAGAATACAAGGAGAAATAAAATGTATAAGATCAAGAAGCCTTCATTTAAAAGCACCACTTTATAGCTCTTTTAAAGTGAACTATTAATGGAAAGTCAGTAAATAAAATCCAGTACGTAACAGCTCTTTGCGTTGTTCTTAAGTGTATATTCTCTATTGCGTACATTTAGGTTTACTTCGTCTGGTTAGGATCGTGAACGTATAAAACCTGACGTAAGTATAAAACGCGTAGAAGCATACAACTGACGACACTAGAACCCGCTCACTTTATACGTACTAGTCAGCATACCAAGATTTGCCATCAAGTCTACCACTCCATCATTACTGCATGGGCGTGCCAATAGATGCTTCACATGAGAAATAAGTACATAGAGAATTATGAGTACCTACTTATGTGTACAAATACGATTATGTCACTGATAGGTTTTACATTTCTTACACATTGTGATTCAGGATTGCGTAACAAACTGTTTGTACACAAAGTACGCATGTGACTGAATACCTAAATAAAAAATACACATACGTGTTTGTACACGAGCACTTGTTGTGGTTCTAGATTGCGGAACCGTTGCTGTACACAAACGCATGTGACTTGATAGATAAGATAAATAAGAAATACACATGGCATACACCTGCTTGCCACGTTCCAAAATCCGTCTGCCAAACCTTCGGTAGACAGATCTAATTTTGATGGTCGACAGTAACTGTACTGTCCCGAAAGTGGTCACGTTAAAATAACTTTTTTGTATCACTTAAGTGGTAGACAAGCACACGGCCCACCTGATGCGAAGCGGTCACCGCGTCCAATGGACGTGTGCAAAACCAGGGGCGCCACATTCGCGCTGATAACCCTGCAAAAACCTTCTGATGCTTGAGAACCCCGTATTGTAGACGCTAGGGAAAATGATAGCAGGTAGAAAAATGCATGTTATTTTGTATGCCTATCAGCGGAACATACTATGTACCTACCATAAGCACCCTGTAAACAGCTATAGCAACCTGTGTCCACCAAATAAATGAATTGAATTGAATTGAATTGAATTGAATTGAATTGAATTGAATTGAATTGAATTGAATTGAATTGAATTGAATTGAATTGAATTGAATTGAATTGGATTGAATAGATCATTCCACAGCCTAAGAGTGCGCGGCATTAAATTTCTCTCATAGCTCAAAGTTCGCATCGAACGTGTGAGCGTGAATTCCCTGCTTGTGGAAAAAAGATTACTTCACCTGTAATGGTGACCCTCTTTCTCGAGATTTTACCTAGCTTACCATGAGGATAAGCTAAAGTTAAGTCTCAGGAAAAGTGGTAATTAACGCTATAATGATGGTTCACAGTTGGACGACCTCATCAGATGGTTTCTCACATCCCACTTAAAAGACCCGGGGCTGTAGAATTCAATTGAGTTGAAATTTCACATGAACAATTTTGATGACAATTGAATAACAGCTTCTTTTTATAGAAAGATTTTTATTAATTATTTTTAATACGTCATTAATTTCGATAATGTGTATAAAGTAAATGTAAATGCATAATGTACCTATGCGCCAAACGGCACGACGGCACCCATAATAATATTATGAATACATAAATAGTCTAAAAATAGTTAATAGAATCCATACCTCTAACTCGATGGATGATAGAGAGAAGTGGAACAGCACAGCTCATTGTCAACCCTGTAAGAATTTTTAAATTTTCGCTTTCCACGATATTCTAAAATGTTAACGGGAATTAAGGAACGTCATATACCTATATCTATTCCATACCATGTACTTAGAGGTATATACCTATACTATGTTCGCATTAATTTCCGTTAACATTTTAGTAAACCCTAAAAGAAATTTAATTCTGACATTTTGTATTTGTACTTATAATGTTTTCTAACCCTAAATAGGCTAGTAAATCTACTCAAAGTGCCTTCTGACACACATTAATGACTGCCTTAGTTTATAAGACAAAATATTATGAAGGAGTACATTTTATTATCGAAGAAGTCTTTAAAATTCAGATTCATTTTTCTATTCACTTCTCTTGATGATGAAGCAGTTACCTAATGATTTGGGTTCGTACTATGTTAATAGACAGGTTGAACATTGTTTGTATTTGTATAGAAATTGATAACAAAATCAACAAGAGTGCAATGAACAAGGTAACCTACAAATGAGACAATAACAGGTTAAGTCTAAACAATGAACAATTATATTATTTAGAGACGGATCACA
The DNA here is from genome assembly GCA_963576445.1 of Lithosia quadra. Classification (NCBI taxonomy): domain Eukaryota; kingdom Metazoa; phylum Arthropoda; class Insecta; order Lepidoptera; family Erebidae; genus Lithosia; species Lithosia quadra. The sequence continues at coordinate 14,703,859 of OY754877.1, read as the reverse complement.
TTTATTAAAATTTCAAGAGGTGGCATTCAATTATAACTTATGTCTACTTAACATAAGGAAATGCATAGGTACCTACGTCTGCTGATATTTAAAGAAATATTTTTTGATAACTGACCCCTCAATTTTCTGAATCTGAGTTTGATTTTAATATTCATAATTATCTCAAAATTGACATATTTAATTAGTTCCGATTTCTTTATTTTTGCGTCGCATGAGTTACAGGAATCTATCTGTAGGTACCCTTGCAATACCAAGGAACCAAATAAGCTACCTTTAAAACCATAATTTTAACGAAGTATTCAATATTCTGTAAATGTACGGTCTATACTTGAATCTAAAATCATAAAAACTCTTCTATAACCTAAAATACTTTGGGTGGATCTATTAATGGAGCTTTCAAGATGATCTAAATGGAAGTGAGACAGAATTAATCACGTCTGGGGCATTATTCTGTTTGACATTGATTTCTAATCACCTAATCACAGTCGAAACGTGAGAAGTCAATCGATTTCAATAGGTTAACATAGAGGAAAGCACCGGTTGTAAAACTAAACGAACCTAAATGTGTCGGTGACGGTTACGGTACGATTTGTCAAACAGAATAAGGGCCCTGGTTAGTGGTAGGCAGTGCAATAGTTCTTACCAATTTAACCATCTCACCAGGCATTAAGTCCGACGTTGATATTCGTTCGTTTCAGCTATTTATTTCGTCATTCCTTCGTCATTTGAGCCTGCTTGTGTACAAAAATGAAAAGCTTTCATGATCTGCTAAATGAAAATAGTTTTACCGTTGTGGCTTCGATTTGAGTGGCAAGGTCATCATTTCATTGTATGTTCCAGAGATAATTTTTGTGGCTTTTTTATACCACTTAGGTGGCAGACCAGCGCGCGGCCGACCTGATGGGAAGCGGTCACCGTGGTCTATGGACGCGTTTGTTGCAATAATTCTGAAAAATACATAAAAATTGAATACGTTTACATATTTTGTTATAAAGTACATCGATGTATTCCAACCATTACCTTGTAACTACGAGACACGATAACGCACGTTAAGTGTAATACAAATATGAGTGTTAAAAACAAACAAGTAAACAATTCCAAACAAGGAGCACATCCAAACATGGGCCGTGTGAAATTATCAAAATAAACATTAAGATTATATTTATGTTATCAGGTGTTATCACCTGATACGACTTGTTTCTTTGTCATTTGTACACAAAGTATGAGTCTTATTTACTATATAATTACTGTATTTAAAAGGTACACAAATGTTTGTAAAAAGATTTCTATGATTTATATTGAGTTATGCCTTGTTTGGAAGTTGATGATAAAGGTAGTTAGGATTCCGAGCTTATGAAAAACCCTTCGGGTAATCAAAAACTTTTCATATTGTATGAGACAAGAACGACCCTTATACTTTTCGAATTTTCCACCAAATGCAGATAAACAGCTGCATTAAACCGAAGTGGTTACGAAAACCATCATCCAGTCGCATCGCATTGATAAGAACTAATTTCCTTTGAACACTGACCCCGATGTTACGGGGATTTTTCACCGTATTTTCACGTCGGGATCTGCATAATTAATAAATGACACCAAATAAAGTGCGATAAAATCAGTCAAAGATAGTTTCAATTCAATGATAGGTATTCGCGTACAGTACTGCCGATATTAGCAAGTAGTTTTCTAATTCGAGAAAGCTTAGTTATCTAATATTTCAAGGTTTAAAATCGGGGGGCTAAAAAGGCCACATTGGATGTTTCATAATGTGATCATCTTATCTGTCAACTGACATAATTTACATAATAAAATATTATGTCAAAATATGTCAACTGACGGATATGATGAACACAATATGAAACATCAAATGTGGCCTTTTAGCCCCCCAGAACACTACAATAGGCTACGTTAACACGATTTAAATTTGTAAGGAAATCAGATTCCTATACCCATCTCTTTCTGGATCATCACTATCATCGTCAGTTCAAGGTCCGCTCTTCTACGCTTCATCTTGATTTCGCTTATCTTTCAATCGTTGTGAGATAACGCGTAGAACAGTTTAAGTATCTACTGATTTATGCTACACCTTTTCTATTTTCCCATTCATTTCTTTTCTTAAAGTAACAACACTTCACTCATAAGCCACTATGCGACTATTTCTTTACGAATATTCATTTTTAGCTTTCAGTAGCTATTGATGAAAAAATTGAAAAAAAAAGAAATTGTTTCTCTGGACTTATCATTCTCTAAATTTAATTAATTATTCTGGTCGAATTTTGACCTATAAGTTAAATATTAATATTTACGGATCCTCTGTCAGACAATCTACCTGTAGTCGCTATTTTATTTGCTGTTTTATTTTTACTTCGTGTTTGTGTTGGCTCTGAGCACGGTAGGTAAACGTTATCACTTTTGTATTTATTATATTTAAGTGCTTTAGCAAACATCATAATCCAAGTTGATTACTAAATGTCCCCTACCCGACAGTAGGTACTATGACACAATCTTCGACGGGCAGTTTCACACCGTTAAAATAGTTTAGTAAAGTAATTAATAAAAAACTTTTCAAAAAAACAAGCTCCTATTATAAAAATCTGTTGTACTGAAACGAAATAATAATTTTATGCAAAGGTAGTGCTGATTTCAAAAATATATCGTAATACGCAAGTTGTTACCTCGTGTTCTCTCTCATTACCAACTTAAAAAATCAGCACAAACTTTGCATAAAATTATTGTTTTCATTTCAGTATGACCGATTTTAACAGCTAGGAATATAATTATATAATGGTATACCAAGGGAAATTATATTCATTTCAATTATTATCATCCTTGAGATGTAAGCCCCAAACTAGGCATTCAACCAAATAAATGCCTTAATCCCTTGACTTCCAAACAGATAAAGTGATTAACTTTATTAACTTAAAAAGAGCGTTAGTAAACACGGTGACTTAATTTTACTTCCAATTTCAGAATAAACAGGACTTCGAAATCCAAACTTCAACGGTCCTCTATTGAAACACAGCAAATATCCCTTAAAAACCTTTTGAGCATCACCTTGACACTTAAAACAACGAATTATATAGGTTGTAGGTACAATTTGACGTGTTATGCAGGCTAGCGAGTCTGACCACACGGCGCGTTGGCTTTGCACGCACGATTAACTTTTTATTAATACCCATCGGCTATGGAGCTAAAGCTTTGACGTGATATCTCGTACAGGGAGATGAACGTGGTTAATCCACTTTTGTAACTCGATATTATTACTATATTAGGTTAATATTTTTCCTCTTCTTACTTTGCAGTAAGTAGCTTGATATTGGTCATTACCATAACGGCGTGAAAGCTTGTAATTTAGAGCTGTCTGCTTTCCTACTGTTCCTCTTGATTTGACTTTTAAGGAAGCGACTTCTGTCTGACCTTCTAAGCGTATCACCTCTTGTAAACAACTGCGCCAGAGTCTCGTCCGGCAATGCACCTATTAAAATTCCAAGTCATGCCATTGACTACTTTCTAGTTTGTGACCACAAACATATAAATGATTTATTTATTGAAGATTATTAATGACAAACTAGTACAAAACATTGTAAACAAGACATTCACAAATTCTACAAGGCAACTTTCATCTCCAGTAAGTGGCTTTACAGATAAGTTGATACAAATTGTTGCAAATCCCTGCAATATTATTTAAGACAATATTAACATAATTCTGGATCGTAAAACTTTGCCTTGGAGCTTAGCAATTTGGTTGTGGTTGTAAAGACATGGATAATCCAATAATAAAACGTATAATAATCTTGTTAGTTGAGGTAGGGCATAATCAGATCTGGTAAACTTGGAAAAGTATCGGATCTTGTTTTGAATATCAATTGGTTACAGTTATTCGGATCTTGGCGATATTTATGACGTATGTATTTGATTTTAGTAATTAATATATTCAGGTATAGTTACTCGTAATATCAATTAAAATTATGGCGATTAATGCGGTCATGATATATGTGTGTAAATTAGAGTACCTCTGATTTTAAAAACTTAAAACAAACCAATTATTTTTGTAGATTTAATTGTAATTTGCACAACTCAATGTATATCAGCCGTTTTACTCTCAGCACGATCTGAGTATAAAAGATAAAATTAAACATTTTTATCAACGGAGCAAAATGAATTCTGTATGTCATTGTTGAACAATTTAGAGGCAATGCGCTTAGCTCTAACGAGAATACTAGTGATAGCGAGTCATGTTCTTAGTTTAAACAGAAGTGAATTTACGCCTTTCAAGATCAATTTGAATTTTATAAAATCCAGATTGGTCGATCCGTTGTACTTAAGCCACAACGCATGTAACATGGAACATAGTTAGTTAAACTATAATCACTTTGGATAAAGAGCGCTGTGTTGAATGTCGTAAAATATTAAAAAAAAACTCCCCAAGCGGACGGACGACAGAGATTGCGATATTATTGCAGCAAAACAATTCGTTAATAATAAACCAACTGTTATATTCAAATATCAGGCGAGCTATAAAAACAATACATTATAATGCTCATCCTTACTTTATGAACAATTTGTATCGTTGAGTCTTAATTTAGCCTTTTTTGCTGTCGTTCCGTAAAACAGCGGGCGGCGAAGTGGTAAATGAGTTCATTGTTTGTCCTGACACTATTTTTTGCTAACTGTACGCCGAAAACAAGGGCTACCGTAGTTTGTACACATAAATAGTGAGTAACGAAACATTAATTTTTGTAGTTTCTTGCGACAATATTTTCTCAGTTATTTATCTGTTTCTTGGTTAATTTTAGTGTTGGAGAGAATTAAAAAACTTTTACACGAGTGTTTTAAAAGGATTGCAATGTTTTCAGAGCTGATTTATATTATCTGACTTTCTTTATTATTCCACCATATCTTTTAAATGCCTTAACAGTTTTGGATTTAATTATGGGGGTAATCGTTAGAAACCTTATAAATATCCTGCTACTAAGTAGTATTATTTTGGGAAGTAAATACTCGTAGCTTATGTGCGAATAAATATAGGTACGAGTACAACCTTGTTAAGAGGCATGAACGTAAAAGGTTTTGAATTTTATCAATAAACACACTGATCCGTTGATCAGATTTTGTTACCACCATCAAACAATAGGGCTTGTGTGTTGATTACACACAAGCCCTATTGTTTGATGGTGGTAACTGTATTCGTTTGTCAACTTATGAGAACAACTCAAATCTTTACACAAATACGAGTATCTTCATTATAATGATATAACTTTCTTGAGGTTGTTAAACTCAATTTGTAGAGACTATTTTTGGCCGAATCACTACTCTGACAATGAATAGGCATAGTTAGATTTATACGTGTCAGGTTTGTAAATATACAAATACTTTGTAAGAAGATGGATAAAAAACTTCGTGTTTGGGACTATGATCCAGATTTATAATCCATACAAAGGGACAATATTTATGCACTTTAGGTTATGAATGTAGAGTTACGTAACCTGAAATTAATATCTAATTCATACACGTCAAATTAATGAATGGTCTGAACTGCTAGCTATTAAAAGTGAAAAACCTTCACAAATTCATTGACTAATAAAATCATCAGAGGTATGCTATGTCATTATTTATTTACCACAATAAATAAAAAAAGGAATCATAATAACTATTTATCCTATGACGCAAAAATTTGGCAAGTAGCTAACAAAATGAAGATATTTTGAGACCAATAAAGACTTATATTAGCGGTAGTTAGAAGCTCTGTTGGATGGATGGAATACGGAATATAGGTACCTTAATCGTGATTGTTTTAAATAGTTGCTTCAACCGTTATAACCACATTGTTCAACTTGGTGCAAGCTGTACCGACAGTTCGAGTGTGATCACATCTCACTTTCCAAAGTTTATATACATGTTATAAACCAGCTAAACGCAGCCGTGCTTCGCTGTGGCTTTGTCTGAAATTATGATATTAATTAAATATTGCACGTTGTCGTGGAAACTTTAGGATATGAAGTATGTACAACTCTCCGTGTGCATTTTTAAAACCTATAAAATATCAAGTATACTGCTGATTTCATAGCAGTATATTTCGAAATTTACTTTTGAAAGAAGAAAAAAAAGGAAACATTTATTCAAGAACGCGCAATGTACAGATGATCAAAAAAATAAATATATATATCACATAATAATGTAGGTAGATACATTCAATGCACATCTTGCGGACTCAAATTTTTATTGACCATTCATTAAACATTGAACAATCCTCTTGGGAGTTTAAGAGGATCATGTAAAAAGTTCGAGATAAATCCGAGAGTCCCTTTACAATCATACCCAAATCTGCTAAAACATCTTTTAAATTTAAATTTGAAAAATAAACTATGAATGAAGAATTCATTATTTTGTTTATGAAGGTTTAAGAAAACGTGATAAAAAAATTAGTTATCTCATCTATACAAGTCAAATATTTAGAACTATAACCAATGTGCATTTTTCTTCTGTGATCTGAAACCTCATGAATAGCGATGTAGTAAGTGAGGATTGAACCTACAAAAACAGTCACTGGTATATATTACGAGAACCGGGTCCCGGTTTCTCTTAAGAATGAAGTTCCCAGGAACCACGGCCAGATCTAAATGCTCTAATTATGGTACTTCTGCCATTTATGGCAGAAGTAGAACCTCATATAACTACTAAAAGCTTCAAAAATTTGCCAGCAGATAACACTAAACCTTACAAATCAAAATCAATTTTAACAAGATTGAATGGGTGGACAACTTACACTAGAAACTCAGTTAGAGGATAAGACGTCAACATTAAACTTAAAAAAGTAAAAAATAACCAGTACAAAAAATCGCAGAGTTTATTAAAAAAAATTACTCATAAGAAGTGTATTCAAAGCGATTGAGCTTAGAATAAAGTAGGACTATTGTTGGTGTGCGGCACGAATATTGGACAAGGGTGAAATTGGTCGTAACTTCTTGTATCCCACCCAACCCATCTAAATCTAAATAAAATTGTCTACAAAACGGAATAAATCGAGTTACAATAGTTATACCAGGAGAATAATTTATTAAAGGTATTTATAAGATTTCAAACTTTAAGCAAAAGATAATTAACTCACTGTTTTGCAGAAATATCAGTTCATAATTATGACTATGGAGTATTAATCCAGGAAATTTTGTGGTGCTCAGCCGGGAGTTGAAGGAAATCAATCGCATTGTGATTATAGCACCTTAGTTAGCAACAATAATTGTGATGTGAATACACTCATCTAGATTGAGTACTGAGGTAACCACTTCGTCATAGCCTCAGTGGAGTAATACAAGGCCCCCAGCAGGCTGTATACTTAGCACAATCACAAATATTCTTATCTCATATATTTTGTTAGCAACAAGAAGAGTATTATAATAAGCGATAACAGGAATAACTTCCTACATCAGACTCTCTATAAAATAGAATGCACTCTATGGGGATAATTTTCATCAATGAGGTAGCTAAAGGTTCCACACTCTTCTGTGGAAATAAAAAAACATGGAGTTGACAGCTTTAAAGAAGGCCAACTAACTTTGGCTTCATATCTCCGGCTACCCGATTTGCACCACACTGATCGATCACTCCAGCATAATTCATGGAGTAAATATTTTTGCACATGGACTATTATGGTTAAAGTTTACCTGGATAAGGAAGTTGCTTAAATATCTTCCTTTAATTTCCTTGGTCTAAATCGAAGATTTTCAAAATTTTGCACAATTAAAAAATATAGTAAAGATAATAAGATCTGCAAATCCACAGAATTTGCCAATCTTCAACCAACACGATTAGGGAAACCAACTCCCTCATAAAACTACAACGAAAATCACTACAACAATACGTCTTCAAAACGTAACTCACAATGCTCAAAACTTTAACATCATTACGCGGTTATCAAATATACAACGAAAAAGCAGAGCAGCATAATGATTTATGATAGCATCGATCATTTGGCCACAAAATTATTCGTTTTAGACAATAACAGTTATTACATGACGCTGTTCAAATATTTGCTGACACATGACTTGCTGCAGCACATGATTTGTGTTTGAGTATCCGATGTGATTGTTTAGTTTGTAATTAGGTTTTATTTGTTTATATTTTTTGCCAAGGTTACGTTTTTATAATAATTATAATTAAACCAATATGTAAATATGCAAGTGGTGATGATGATCTCTATCTATCTAGGTACAGATTTTCTGTAAAAAATGTGATCTTTGTTTATTTTTGCGTGTCGTAAATTAGATATATTTTTCTTTCCAGCTTTCTTTTCTTTCTATTCCTAAATATTTATGTACAAGTGTCGGAGTTAAAGATCGGTATGAGAATGTACCTACTTTTAACAGTTGTAAATTGGGAATGCCGTGTGTCTAGTAAACCGGTAAGCATATCAACGGTCCAGTTAAATCTTTATTTCCCATGTGGCCCGGTAACGGGCCAAGTCTCCGGGGCAGATGGGATACACCCATAATTGGGATGAGACTGTCACTGATATCGATAGTAATAGACTAATTAAGAGGTTTATTTGGACTTCTTGCTTACCAGAATAATAATGAATTAAAATATAAGAAAAAATAAAAGTAGAAAACTTTGAAGACTAATATAAGACGCGAAAGAATGTACAAAATGAAATAGAGTGACAGACTGACGCACTTACTCCTTAAATTGAGTGACAGTTTAGCTTGCTTTTAGATGTTTAAATAAAAGGAACTTATCATTCGTGACATATCACTCACAAATCTTAAAATATTGTAGTTTTTATCACATAGTTTCTACGTCAGGTGTAGCCTGCAGGCTTCACGTGACTAATGAGATAGTTACGTTGACAGTAAGCTACAGCCTACACCAATGAATCAAATTTCTTTTTAATGTAAATAGATTAAAGCGCGTGATAAAAGGTATTATGAGTCATTTTGTACGTCATTGTCATATCAGCAGTGTTTACAGAAGTGCTTACTATTGCCGGATTGGGACTTTCTTTGTAGATATAATATATGCATGACTTAGGTTTCGTGGAAATAGTAAAAATATTTTAAAACTAAAAGAAAACGTACATGTTTTTTTCTTACGTAGGGGAGAGGTGGCATGAAAGGGACACGTATTGAAAGGGACAATTCAAATAACTTGTAAAATAAAAACAATTTCCAGTCAGCAATATTTTTGTTGTATGGCAACCTTGACGCAAGTTTATTCGCAGCAAACTTCAAACTTCTGTCATTTCCAACATGGCGGATTCATGAGAGTGTTGTTATTGGGATTGAATAGTATTTTTTCTGCTATAGTTTCGAAACGTCTTATGCAGTGCTGTGAGTTAATTATTTATGTGTGAATCACTTTTTAAGATAGGTTGGGCATCCAAAAATATAAGAACACAAGGTTTGTGAACTTTCATTTAATATTGTTGATTTTGTGGTTATGTTTTTAATTTTTGTATGATATTTATGAAAGGGACACAACAATCAGTTTTGAATGGGACATCCCCATCATAACGGTTTCTTTTAAGATTGCTATTTTGCACTAGGTTTCTTATATTTTTTTTACTTCTTTTTTAGATTAGAAATGTCACATAAGAAGAGGACGGGTGTCGATGCAAAAAAAATTAAGAGGCAGTTAATAAAAAATAATTTATGGAGGCTGTTGATATGGTATAATTCTATTAAAAAGTAAGAATATTTTTTATAGTGTAGTCTAAGTCTAAAAAGAGATATAATTACATTGTTGATTTTTCTTTAATTTTATATAATGTGTTTAATTTCTTGTGAATTAAAAGGAGACTAATTATAAGTGTCTTAAGAAAATCTATCAATATTTTTTAAATTCATTAAATCTGAGAAAAATGTTTATATTGTTGATTTCTGGTTAGAGTTACATAAAAGTGATTTTCTGATCGGAAAAATGATCATCCAGGACGGGACTTGAACCCGCGACCAGTCCCTTACCAGTCATTCAATTAATCGGGCGGAGAATCTAAAAATAATGTTTAAAAACAATTGCAATATTGTTCATTGTTACCGTAGTTCGAACGAATTACGGTAGATGGCTCCACCGGCGCCCTAAGCCGTAGAATATATCGGAAAATTTCGAGCATCTAGAACGGGTCCAGGTAGCTCAGTTGGTCAGAGTATTCCCCCTGTAAGGGACTGGTCGCGGGTTCAAGTCCCGTCCTGGATGATCATTTTTCCGATCAGAAAATCATTGTAAATAGTTAGCATGCAATTGCTTAAAATTTCATTCAAATACATAAAAGTGTTTAAATTATGTTAATTTATTAGATCAAAACAGTAATAATCAATAATGTCAATACATATTTCCTCAAAATACGGTACTGTCCCTTTCATAAATGACTAGGTCCCTTTCAATACAGTCCATTTATGAAAGGGACAAAAAATACATTTTTTTAAGATGCGAAAATAAATGACTAAGAATTGATTAATGACAATTATTGCATTTTATTTCAGTAGTCTAATAATAAACGTTTCCTATGCGACTCCAACCTTTTCCAAATATTTTCTCAATAACTTACTAGGACCTCAAAATCAAAAATGTCCCTTTCATGCCACCTCTCCCCTATACCCTTCCGGCTAACTGTATACCTAATATACCTATATAATATAGTAACTATAAAATGAAACTCTCTTCCTTTACTCTTAACTTTATCATTAACTAGCACCTATGCCTCATTGTTTTAGCCTTCGTACTCCTATTTTTTTCCCGCGTTTTTTATGTTATTATAGTTTTATTATAAGGCGTTATGTTATATAATATATAATCTTTCCAAAGAACTAGTTTACCACATAAAAATATTTTTTTAATCGCGCATTTAGTTCTAGAGATAAGCGTATTCAAACAAACAAATGATTCAGCATGTGAATTAAATTTACATTTACATTAGTTAACTTTTTGAAGTAAATTAAAATTCGAAAATGTCAACACTTGAACTCGCGACAATCACACACCGTATGATTACTCTGTCCAAATGAATTGAGTCGAGCGGCGCTGATTTGTTGAATTTTTCGATGTTTCTTTGCTCTCTGATCTTGATTGAATTGCTTAGATTAGATAAATAAACTTTGATTTTTTTTCGAAATCGGTTTAATTAACACGTTTATTTTTTTCACTAGCTGTTCACCGCAGTTCTTATTGCATGTCATACTGATCCTGTATGTGATGGAAACACATTCCTGAGATAAAAAATAAGATTTGCGGTTGTATGTTGCATTCTTGTGTAAAGTTATAGCTCAATCATTCAGCCACTTTTATGCTTGAGTTACAAACAAAAATATCGGTACCTCAACGTTAGGATATTTAGTATTCGAACATCGGATTTGGGAGAAGTTTGTACCTGTAATAGTGACTTCAAATTCTAGAATTTCAATTTACTTTTAAGAAAATAAAAATCAAGGGAGTTGAAATCATATTGACTTGTCTAATATGACAACAACAAAAAATGCAATGTCTATTTTACTTAGTAATTAAAGTTTAGATGAATAAATATTTCAACAGAATCACAATCATTGTTCAGGAGAACTTAGGCACAACCAAAAAGTCGGGTTTAAAAGGTTTTAAGCGCTCGCTTATTGTTTAAAGAGTTCAAAGCGAATAATCTGTGTTTCCCGCGGGAACTAGCTTTTTCCGAACATAGATAATTTGCATTGCCATTCAACGTGAGCTAGCCAACGTCTCTGCATGTTACCAATCGACTGTGATAAAGAAGAATTTCCTAACATCTAAAACTGATTCAGTCTTTCATCTTAGAATTTTTTTTTCATGATTATTGTAGCTGCTTCTATATGCTACCCAAAGTATAAATACTAGCTTGTCTTATGAGTTCTGAAAAGCGGATAAGTATACATACATAAATACATTTTCTTTGGTAAATACATAATTATACTACATAGAACTACCGAGACCATTGCCAATTGTAAATAGATAAATATAATATAAACGCTTTTATTACTCATAGTTATGTGTTATATCCCTGTGTATATGGTCGGTCTAGGTTTTGTTTTGTTTATGATTTAATAGAATGAGGAATTACTGTATTCTATGAAATTCAGACACACTAGGGATGTGCCATATTATCCTTATGACAATTGCCTAGTTGCTACATAAAGTTTGCCCTTTAGACGGATCCACTTATTCTTTTTTTCTAGGGGTTGGGGGGAATCGCTTCCATAAAAATCGTAAGTAGGTAGGTACTAAACTAAGAGTAATATCAGGATAGGAAGGAGTAAGCGGACCCCAGGTTCCGAAGTAAAGGCTTGGAAGTAACCGAAAACCACGCTAAGATGATGACAATGACTGCAGCTAAACAACATTAACGCTGAGAAGTGATGATGGCCTTTTTTTTATCGTGTGGAAATCCCCATGGATAACACCCTCGTCGGCCATCGGGGGTGGTTATGTCGGGATCGAACCAACTAAAACCGCACGCCATCTCGGGCCTTAGTAACCGGGGTGTAAGGTTACCCAATGGGCATATCCCTCGCACCCCAGATGACCCCGAAAAGGGGGGTGGGGCGAGCATCGCGCCACTTCGCCGACGGTGGGGTGTAGGGTGACAGGAGGCACCTACACCCGGTCGACGCGCAGACAATCAGCACGCCCACCGCTCGCTCAAAACTGTGCCATCTGTTAGTCACAGGGACACGTGGAGAGCCTCGGAGCAGCCCTCTAGAGGGCCACTCCCACCCCGGCCGGATTGGCCGCAGGCAGCAGCGTCTCCCGTGGCGAGTGGGAGGCGCTGCTCGCCTCCGTTGCCCAGGTGCACCACGTGGAGGTTCCGGCCCGCACCCAGTGATGATGGCCTTCAGAAATCTACAGACATGACTATGTGTACATACATATACCATGACGTTATAGTTTGTAATGCGTTTACTGTAACGTCATCACTGGAAGTTAAATATAATTTCGGTAACAACTGATAAATGATGAATGATGTCAGAGTATCTATTTATAGTGGAACAACTTTAGCTGTGGTATATTTTTTTATGCCACGGTGGAAGACAAGCACATGGCCCAACTGATGCGAAGCGGTCACCGTGGCCTATTCTATAATATTTAAATTAATATGAGCTTTTTTAACTTACCTTGGAAGTTAAGGGTTGACCTTACGGTCACGGGTTCGAATCCCAGTTATAAACTATCGACGTGTACCTACCCACTCTTAGCACAAGCAGTTAAGCTTCACTGGAAGGGTTCAGAGGAATGCTAGAAATTTCTTAATTTAATTTACTAATATTCTTAAAAATATAAAGGAGGTAGGACACGACGGTATCTCCCGTCCGAAATGAGCAGTCCGACTGGGGTAGTACCTCCGCTCTACAGAACACCACGGCCATAATAATCATCGTGTTGTGTTCCCGCCGGTAAGTAGAGTAGCCAGAGCTCACTGTACCCTTCCTCCTCCCACCCCTTCCTAGACTCCCCACCCCATTCTAGCCCTCCCCTTTTCCTTTCAAGGTAGGCAGCGCATGTGTGACACCTTTTCTGTTGTACACGTCCATAGGCCACGGTGACCGCTTCCCATCAGGTGGGCCGTGTGCTTGTTTGCCACCTACGTGGTATAAAAAAAAAAATAACTATATCTTTATTTTCAGAGAAAATTCAGAGAAATAACCTGTACCTACCTACGGTCACATTTTAATGATCATAGGCAAAGAAAGCGGAATGTACCACCATTGATTACCACGCCACAAGTTGCAGTTAGCCGTAAAAATGTTGCTTATATAGGTATTTAATACTAATTTGAGTTATTATTTGAGGATGTTTTTAAGGAAAAATCGTGAATAATAAAATGAATTAAATACTATATACGTAATATTAGTAAACATTTGTGGTAGTAGGTACAATAGGTTTATATAGGTATTACCTGATCTCTCCCCACCTTTTCCCACATCCTTCATTTTTGGTCCAGGGTCATTCGGGGTACAAGGGGATTCTCTTATGGGGTCACCTTACATTAAAGATGCGACACGGCGTGCAGCTTTGGTCCGGTCGGTTCGATTTCGAAATAAGTCTATAGACAGTAAGACAGTTTGCAGATAGTCTATAGTCAGTCTATAGACAGACTAATTGTTCTACAGAAACATGAAAGTGCGTAGTACTCAAATTACGTAGACATTTAATTTCAGCGCATGTTTCTCATAGTAATATCTATAAAGTCTAATTTCAAATAGCATTAATTACTTTTTTAGTAACATTTCAACTTTCGCGCTGAACTAATTCGCATTTGTCACAATATTCGCAATATCTTAGATACCTCTCCTAATTTAGTTCTGATTTAGTTTAAGAATTAAAAATGTAGTTGAGGATAGCAAATCTTTATATATTTGTTGAAAGGTTAAATGAATTTCAATCTTAAAGTACCTATATTTTAATTATTTTATGATGCAGCACACTGTTTTTACAAAAAAGCTATTATTTTTTCATTTGGCTCTAACAACTAAGTTATTTCGGCGAAAATAAGAAAAAAATACTCTTCTCATACTGAATTATTATTGAACTTTAAATGCCCTCATTTTAAATATATAATAATACAGGTGACACTAAAAATATATTTCGATCTAATTAATAGTTTTTCGAGATACTAATATTGTCTTTGTTTAAGTTACTCGTAGATACTTCAAGTCAATGTACAGTGCAACGCAAACACACTAAGCCGGTAGACGACACGGTAAATACTTAAACGTCGGTCGCAAAGATAAAACTGTTATAAATACGTTGGGCACTCTTACGATCAATTAGTGCTGTCGCGGTTTCGCGAGCGCCTCTTTTCTTTCCAACTTACCTAGAACAAAGTTCTCCAATATGGCACCTGGTGTTGTGCAGAACACAGAAGCTGTACTTAACGATACTCTTGCGATCGCAAATGGCAATTCAAGTCTAGTTGATGAAGTTGATACTAAAACGTGTCCGATTACCTTCAGTGTGATATCGAGTAAATTTGAAAAGCTTGATAAAAAACCTGTTCGTAAAGTCATTAGACCGAAGGTTTTGAAGAACTTAGAGAGTCATGATTATTTGTACGATCGGCTTTATGATGAGCCCTGTCCTAGAGTGGTAAGTACCTGCAATTTCTTTTTAACAAAGTGAACCACATATTAAATATTGCAATAAAAGTTCAGTTCTGAACGTAGAGTACGATTACAATAAGATATTTCAACAGTAATTTTTTTTCAATTTTATAAAATTGAGTTAAAATATTTATCATTTTCATCCAGCTTGAATATCCAAAATATTTTTTTTCCATAAAAACGCAAGAATAAATTAAGCAAAAAATTGTGCATCTGCAGAGAAAATAGAAACTGTCATCATCATTAATGGAAACTAATAAAAAATTGAGATACGTGTTCTAGAACGATGTTCATTATTACTATTTTAAAATATTTTGTCATTTTAAGTCAAGTAAGATGCTAATTATAAAACCCTACAATGTTAAAGTATTTTATGTGTTCGAAGTAAGTTAAGAGAATGGCGTAGGTATTATTTTTTGCATATTCTCACGTTTTTTTCATTACGTCATGTTATAAAATCCTACTACAGGTAGATACTGTATATTGGAAGCACCATCAATGACGAGCCATTAATGTTAATATTACAATCACAGTAATTACTCATAGTTATATTTACTGAACAGCTTAGCACGTGCCCGCCTAAGTCAATTTATCTTTCATAGTACTGAGATAATTTGGTACTGGATAGGAATTTGAGTATCAATCTAAAATTGTATTAGTCTGAAAGTTATTTTTGTTATTAAACAAAGTGCCTTGTAGATTGGAATATTTATGAAGTGTCATCGAGTTCGCAGTAGCATCACGGTATTTATATTGAAGCGTATCGGGTCAACGGGCATAGGTTTATCCCCTATTATATGAGATCAAAAATAACGTAACCGGTAAAATGTGGGTACTTATTTATTTAATTTAATACAGAATTATGTTGTAAACATCACATATTAGAAAGATTACAATGTAAAATATTAATAAATAAATTACTATTCCTTACAATTATATCTATGACATAGGTACATAGTAACAATAACTAGGTACAATGCAAAATGAAAGAGATTCATAATTTAACTATGACGCATCAGAGGTGTGACGTTTCCTATCCAGTTACTTATATAATCTTTGTCAAATATGTGCCATACTGATATTAGTTGGCGTGACGGGGTTTTTGATTTTACTGCCCAGCGATTTGGTGCGTTCCGAACATAAAGTGATGTGTGTTCTGACACTACGAAACTGAACACAATTGTTGGTGCACACAAAACCTATAATCAAAACAAACAATATTAAAGTAACTTTCCATGGTGTTTTATAATACTATTGTTTATTTTAAAGTAATAAAATTGTCGTTTAAGTTTTATGTCCCTTGACGCCTGTAGTAGGTATTACTTTCTGAGGTTCAAAAAGGAGAAAGTGCTCAATTCGGACTATTTTTTTTTCTATCGGGTCATAATATATCTTATAGAGCTTTTTTGATAGAGATTCATAAGCTCGACCCTAAACGTGCGAACAAGAAAATATAATAGGTGAAATATGGGTATAAAATATAGCAGTGCTTACCCCTTCTCAGTGAATATACTCTTGGATGTTAAACAATAAAAAGTTCATATATTTCAATATTTAATTCTGCAAAAAATAAAACGCAGACAATTAAGCAACCGTCTCAGCGAGTGAGCTTTTTGTGAGGATTTAAAACTTTGTTTCAACAAACTCCCAACAACACCGCATCCATATTTTTAAGGCAAAAAGCTTGGCACTGAAGCGTACTTAACAATGAAAAACTCAGTACGTTTCAGCATTGCAAGTTTAAAATTTTAACCAACTCATACATTCGGAAAAATGATATAATATTTATTTCTTGTTTCCTTGGAGTGCACTGAAAGTTGGCGCGGTAAAACCGCCGGGGGGCGCCGTTTCGAAGTTACAGAGCCGGAACTTTGTTTCACATGTAGGGTGCTGGCCCAAGATAACGTGTAATGTATGTTGTTTTAAAATAGAATGCTTCACCCGGCAAAAATAGACATTCAAAATGTTCTACACAGATTATACAAAATTGTAAGCTTTATGCCAATTTGATAACTTTTTAAATTATCAGTTCTAATCTGAGTGTAAGATAATAAAAAATCAAACGACTATCAACGGTTTTTTAACTGAGATGTGTAGTTTCTTTTTCAAAAAACATTAATTAAAATAAAAAATGAAATATACCTAATGTTTCTAATGTATGTAGATATAATTGAACTGATTCAAGGTTCATGGTAGCCAAAAAAACTTCTTATCTACTGAAGTGTATTTACACCTAATGTTCAGCTAACGAAGATTTACTGTTCACGAGCTTTTTTATAAGATTTGTAGACTACAGCCATAAGCAATTTAAATATAAAATTCGCTGGCCAGAGCGAATAAATTTCGAAATTCAAAAAGTTTGCGCGGACAATGGATAACTGCGTAACTTTTTAAACGTTACTTGACACAGAGTATCTAATCTTTATCGGTCTAATGAAGTGTGTGCATGATTGCATGCATTAAAAAACTTCAGTCATTTCGCATTATCTCCTCGGTTTGGTCCATTATGTTACGTCACGTGTATGCTCGGCGAACGTCTGAAGGCATAATGAGCAAATAAATTAGAATATCCAGACAATATAAAAAAGGAAAATATATTTTTTTGGAATTTTATCTTGACCTGTTCAGCCGTTCCGTCGTGATTGAGTGATAAATATCCATCTAACCGCCCATCTATTTAAACTTTAGTATTTTTTATTATTATGCTAAGTAAGAATAGTGAAAAAGTTAAGAGTATGTAGGTGTAATTTAACTTGTCAAGTACTTAAACTTATTTCAACGTTTGTACTACGAGAGAGTTCATGTTGGTAAGTATTTAACTCAGGTTTATGGGATACCTTCCAATATGTTAACCAAAATACTACCGCTACTTGTTTGGTTAATAAAAACTATAGTATATTGAATCCCATAAAAGTGAATGATGATAGACAAGTTACTACATCATATTTCCAAGATTTAACGCCTCAATATCAAGTGATAAGTATCCCATAGAGCAGCATAGGAATTTGTATCGCAAAATGATTGAATCACTATAAAAGTAACATCATGTTTTATAGACTTTATTCTTTATGGTTTCGCAGTGCGAAAATATTACTGTTAGATATAAAATATGTGAGTTAAAAAGATTTGATATTCAGTTAGGAACTCCATAAAATAAAAAAGATATAGCTGTGAAGTTGTTTCAAGTTAAGTGTGTTATCGGTTAACTTTTTTATCTGTTAGGTACCTTAGTGGAATGTTATTTGATTTATGCATACATCTATTTAATATAGAAATATATTACTAACTGATCCGGTAAACATTGTTGTGCTACGTAAATAAAAAAGAATCGAATGTAAGTATAAAAATACAGAGTGACTAACTGTAAATAAGACTTCTGTCAATTAACAACGCGTGATGGTTAGGTATTATTGAAAATATAAAAATATTATTTATGTAAGTAGTACAGGGGCCTCACCACAAACACTTAAAGCAGTATTACTTCAATATTACTTAACTTTCATAGTGTGAAGTCAACATAAGAGACTTTGCCAAGTAACGATTTTAATAATAAATCGGTCCATGATAATAATAATACTTGGCAAGGATTACTTGGCACCATTGCATACGTACTCATATTTTGCACCTCTAACTTAATGCTTAATTTTATTACAACTCTTTTAAAACCATGGACCTAGGAATAACTATGGACGGAGCCATGGGAACAAAAAAGTGACGCTACATAGTCAGCCAACTTTCGTATACGTATACAGTCGCCACGCACACTCTCACATCATAGTCAGCCACTTCGCGGCAAATGTCGGCCGAATCGGTCGATCTGTCAGTTTAAGCGGGAAGAAAAAAAAATTAAATACAACATGTCTTGTGCAGTGAAATGGTGTAAAAACCGAAGTAACAGGAAGAAAATAAATCCAGGGATCACATTTCACAGGTTAATCAATATTTCAATCACTTAATGTTCATCTAATAATTATACATAAATGTTCATTCAATATTTCAAAACAAAATTCAATTGTTCGGTACAAAACCAGTGATCCCAACATAAAAGTGTGCAAATTTTCCCATATTTTGGGGAAATCTGTAAATTGTGTGACTTTATGATGGAATAGCATAAACTATTTATTAGTAGTGATAACCGTAGTGATTTAACTTCTTTTTAATAAATACATGGGATTAGGAATCGCAAAAATACAAATTGTGACTAATATGAATTTTTTAACTTTTTTTGTTAATAAGGTAGTTCAATCGTGTGAATATTCCCCACGGTTACCATCCATGTAAGTTTTTTTATATAGGTACTAGCTGTTGCCCGCGGCTCCGCCCGCGTGGATGTCGAAATCCGTTTCAAAAACTATCCTATCTCTCAAGTTGGATCGAACTGCACATGGTGTGCGAATTTTATTATAATCGGTTAAGTGGTTTAGGAGTCCATTGAGGACAAACATTGTGACACGAGATTTATATATATTAAGAAGATAATGAAAAAAATAATGTAAAAATAACTAAAATATTATTTTCATTAATTTATGATGAAAATAATATTTTTAATAATAATGCACGAATCACCCTTAATGATTGTTCATTTATATATTTTAAAATTTACCAAATAATTCTCCCTATTCCTCAACTAAAATAATAAAAAATGGGGAAATTTAGGTAAAACCTCGCATCCCTACAATTTACTCACACAATGATTGATGCCCGCCATTTTGTGACACAGACTAGTTACTCTAGGCACTCCGTCCATACTTTTCCTAAGTCTATGTTTAAAACATACACACAAACAATTAGGCTCTTAGTGGTTTATTCTATAATCCTATTTCCTACTATCCAATTACTACTATTTCCTATTCTACTTCGTAATAAATATAAATGTGAAAGATTGTGAAGATGTTTGGATATTTGTCACTCAATCACGCTATAACGGCTGAACGGATCTGGCTGTAATTTGGTAGAAGCATAGGCAGGAGTAGGCTACTTTTTAACCTTTGATTAGGTTCCCAACGTTAGCGGAACGGGGTCAAAATTTCCCTTGGGCGAAGCCGCGGGCAACAGCTAGTACCTATAAATTATAATAAAATTGAAGTACAGTATCTCATTATTTTGTACTAGGTACTGCGCAGTTTTACACCGATGACGAAGTTACCATACCTCTGTATTCGAGTCACGAAGAAATATTATTTACAATACCAGAATATTTTGTGGTCCTTGCTCTTTACGTAATTGAGGCCAAAGTTACTAACTGTGTATTTTTCTTATGAAAAAATGCGCTTCGGTACAGATTTGTAAAATGTTTAAATACGGACATGGCTGGGCATTTTAATTGAGTAACTTTTCTCACAGACTCAATTCTCGTGACAACATAACATAACATAAACTCACGCCTATATCCCCGAAGGGGTAGGCAGAGATGCTAGCACCCACATTTCGCCAGTTTATGTTTAGGTCCCAATGTAATAGGTGGCGAGCCTATTGCCATTAACTGGGCACTTATAAACCTGCGATAAATACACACATAACTTCGAAAAGCATCGAAAAGTCATTGGTGTGTGCCATGGTGAACCTGAGATCTCGTGACAAACCACACGGAAAGGCTATTTATCATATTTTTGTTTCTTAAAGATTAAAGACATGAAGTACAAGTGATTTCATTCAAATAAATACCTACACGGAAATCAGAATAAGAATAAGAATAAGAATAATTTATTTTTAAATCCAAAGATTACAAAAGATACATAGATCCGTTGATGTTCTTACTAGGCGTAGCCTGTATCAAGAACATCTTTACAATTAGGCTTACTATATATAAATAGATTTAAGGACCGGGCAGGATATACAATTATATCTTAATCTAGAAAGTATGTTATCCTTTTTTGCTTTGTTCAATAGTTATAATTCTAATCATCACTTTGCATAGTAAAATAAATAAGAAACTTCGAACAATTCAAATACTTCCAGCGTCAGATCTGTGAATCACATAAATATTTTTTTCTTACACTGGAGCGACTATCAAAACCAACATAAGGGTGAACTAAGTGGTAGTCAGAAAGGTGACAAGTTAAACTGATACTTTAGCATGTTGAAGACGCCACTTGCCAAACACACATGTTTTCCTTTGCTGAAATACGTGAACGATCGGTTCTTGTCCGTATATAAAAACCACTTCACCGCAATCGACTACTGTATTACGTTCGCGTCTGTAATAATATCCTTTTTTTTAATCCTAGTTATACTAGTAAATGCAGTTTAAACAATGCTCTTATACTAAGAACCTAAGAATATTGAAACAAAAGTCAATTTTGAAACCAAAAATCTACTTCGAATTAAAACTGTTTTTATCGCATTAATTTTGGTCTATGAGGATTTATTTGGTTTCTTTTATCATTTACGATTAACTCGATACCTCCCTGTGACTTCTTCCGACATTCTATGGCTGCCAACAATATCACAAAAATCTGATAAAAAATTTCACAATAAGACTTTTACTTTATTTGTATCTACAGTTGCATAACAAATAATTAAACTATATGTTGGTGCCATATTTCATTTTTAGAACATAAATTGAATAAGCCGCAAGAGATAGGAAATCTATTTACCCCGATAATGAGATTCGATCCTATCTGATCGGATATAATATAATCTTATAGTTGCAATGGAATACTAATGCACTTGCTTATTCCAGTCTCTTTTCCCTAACATCATTTCGTTTTCAAAAACAAAAACAAACAAAATTGTATTAATTATTTTTCTAGTTTTTATAATGGAAACTGTAATGTAAAAGCGATAGTTTCTTTTTTGTTTTTAAATATTACCGACTTTATTTAATTAGATTTATTTTGTCAACAGCCATCACTATGCAACGAGAAAGCATGCCTGGGAAGCGTTATGGCCATCCCTGGCCGTGGCGACGTGCCCCGAGAATCCGAAGAAGTGCTAAAAGACGCCAAAGATTTTTTGGGACAATACTTTGCTTCGATACGTAGGTGAGTAAATACCGGCACACACGAGAGGAACACCTTTTACTGTGGCTGTTTTTTATAATTCAAAATGTGGTCCACCTAATTGGTAGTAAGCTTCTATACCTACTGACCTATTTAACGCTGAACTATGATCATGAATTGTATAAGTAGTACTTCTTAGTCTCGATAAAACGGGTAAGAGGGTGATACTTTCTCAGGCAAGCTTATCGATTTGTGCTAGAAAAAGCTAAATTTCCAATATTACATGAATCCCCTGTTTTTAAATAGTAGCTGTTTGTGGATATAAGTATGTTAAACGAATCGAATAATCAATCAGCCTATTGCTGGACATATACGCGCCTAGTGAGTGCCTTTAGCACGTATCATAATATGTTATAGTTATACACATAGATTAATTCTTGCTGAAGCTCACATTCCCGACAAAAACATCGTCATATAACCATAAAAAATACTTTTGTTCAATGACACTATTATGCTTTTGAAAGAGGCAAGCTATTCATAGAAGCCCCTCTCCTGACACCTACAGATCCATTATAATTTCCAGGATATCAAAGAAAATACCACCATTTTTCAAACACCGAATTGTCTCATTAAAATACGATTTTTTACGATTTGGCAAAGATAATAGTACGAAATTATTGATATTATGTACTTACTAAGAAGGGGATTGGTTACTTCAGGTTTTAAAATCGCGGTTAAATTAATTTGATTTTGTACGAATATTGACTAATGATTAAAAGAAAGTTTTAACTTACCTTTTTTATTTAGAAACAAATCAAATAATATTGGCTAATTTGTCAGAGGGCAGAGGTTGTTAAATTATTTAAACATCAGCTAGTTATCTCTCTTAACAGTAGTGTACCTACCACCTATTTAAAAAAATCCGTGTGTAAATACCAACGGACAACTCCCACTGGCCCACTGGCCAGCGGGGGCGATTATGTCGGATTCAAACCGACTACCACCGTCTCCACGGCTTCTAGCTGGAGTAGTGTACCTACTACTTGTTAGTTTTACTTGACGTAATAAAAAGTAAACTTTCAAATATAAAGTCAACTTGTCCTTTACATTGCTATTGGGTTGGTATTCTCGTAAAAAGCTTGAAGGGATCTGTGAGCATTACTTCAGACTTTATTCGCCTCATAAAATTAGGCAAGGGTTAGAAGAGATTACACAAGATATTAGGCCTACAAAGTAATATCCTGTCTTGAAAACAGTTTGAATTTAATGTTTCTATACCTCGTTCGTTCCATATTTTAAGAGGCTAAATTATAAATCCTTTCATATAAGCATTCTAGTTACCAAATTCAAGCTTTATTGTTAGAAAATTCCGAATTTAAAAATTTAAAAATTCTAGTGTCTAGTGATAATAATGATGAACAGCGATATGCTTGTTCTAAAAGACAAAAAATATCAGATAAGCAAAATGGTTGCACTGAGCAACTTATCAGTATCAATAGTGTAGATCTAAATTATCACTTTTAAACTACATAATACAGAGGCCTTACTATGAGCTCTTTTAGCAATTCAAATGCGATGCAACTCAACTCAGGGAAAGAGATGGCGCTATACACGGTGCATAGCTCTATCTCTCTCTTGAATTGCTATAAGAGCTCCTAGTATGGGGGCAGGAGTAAGAGAATACGTAAGAGAAATCAAATTAAGTACCTACCTATGTTTTATTTTTGTACAGAGCCAACACTCCAGCTCACGAGGCTCGTTGGATGGCCGTTCAAGAAGAAGTATCGAGGACTGGAACATACCAGCTGACTACCACTGAGTTGGTGTTTGGAGCAAAGCTAGCCTGGAGAAACGCTAGCCGATGCATTGGCAGGATACAGTGGTCTAAATTGCAGGTATGCCAACTTTTTTATAAGTACATTATGAACACTATGAATATAGCTACATATACTGGGTGTTAGGGAAACGCCTCCGAAAACAAAAGACAGGCGATAATCCTAAAGATAAAAATTGAGCGATTTTTTTCGATCGGTTTAACACCTGGTAGATAAAGTATTAATGATGGGGGTATCCTCTTTCACAACTGGTTGCAAAACTTAGTTGTCATAGTAGCCAAAGGATAGAGGGTACGCTTTACTTAAAGTTATCTTTAAACTTCTCTTTATTTTTATACTCCATCATTATTTTATCGAGGTATCAGACACTCAAAACAACACAGGGTAATTATACCGTTAACGTATAATGTTAATCACTATAACAGTATAGGTTACTATGAAACTATTCCTATTGGAATATTCGTTAAACAAATAAGAAGGTTCTAAAAATCATTTTCATGTTTCATAAGAGGGTGCATAAAATGAAACCCACCTTTTATTTTGTGCAATGCAGTTTTTATTTTCGCCATAATTCTCCCTCGCTTTGACACGTTGCAGTATAAAATGCTCACGTGAAAGTAAAACTCTTAAAGTCGGGAGTTTTAGTTAGTTCCCGTTCATCATACTTGTTGCTTTAGATACAGCTTTAAATCTTCTTGTATACCTAATTATGTTACAATATCATCATCTTTGTAGCGTGTTTGCATTCAAGGATTTCTTCAAATATTGAAGGTGGACTTCAGCCAACTTTGATTTTAATAGTGGATGCACTTCTAGAAAGAGCTAAACGATAAATCTCACAAAATTTAGTAGATAATATCTACCGAGGAGAAAAACTCTAATAAACATTTGCGGAAAAGACGTTTCTGTGGGAAATAATTTTTTTTACACGAGTAAAATCATACTAAGTAAGTATGAAAATAATTATGTAAAGAAATACAGTTGTGATTTGTAAAATCTTGCCATTTTTAGGGTGAATGGTAAACAAAAGAAACCTAAGAGCGAATGATTGAAAGTCTAAATTTCACCAATGATAGGAACAGAAGTCAATTAAAACTAAACAACAGTATTACGTTTAACCACTAAATTACGTACAACATTTTCACAAATCAAATTTAGTCTAGAACACTACTGTGGTCATATATCAGCTAATTGTATCTCATAAACTAATCTATTTAACATATATTGACATATTTGTACTGTAACAAACGTAATTGTAAAGTAAATTAGAATTGTGAAAATTATACTAAAGAGGACCAAGATAATTCTGAAGAGTGGAAAATCAATTAAAGTAGTTCTTGGCACGAAGAATCTTTAATAGACTACGAGCAAAATGACGAAGTAAATGAATTTGCCGTCTTTAATGAGAAAACTCCCATTTCGCAATGCAAGCGAAAAAATCTTAGGCAATTAATCGTTAGTTTCCACGGTGGTTCTGCCAACTTTACCTGAGTCTTTCTAGGATTCAATTGAAATTGTTCTTTTAATGTTCTTTCTAGTCTGGAATAGGTAGTTTAGTCAACTCCGACTTCACACGGATGAAGAAGAAACAAGACCGGGTACATCTATTGGGAGGAATTTTTCGATGCTTAAATTTACTGACAGTCTACCTCCCTTCTCCTTATTTTTATTTTGATTAATTTAGTTTATTATTTAATTTATAATAAGTTGTACATTATTGTTAAAAATTAAAGGTATTATGAAAGTATCGAGCAGTAACATAACCTGTAAAATTCAAATTAATTAAATTGTTGTACTATAGTAAACTTCAAATATCCGGCAGTGTAGGATCATTTCATAGGCGCTAACAAACATTACACTAGAAAATAGTTCATAATATCTACAAATAGTATCCCCAAGAAAATTCCTACCTCGAATCGGTCATTATAAAATGTCATATTAGCGGCATTATTTCATAGTAAAGGCTAGTGTTAACTAAAGCGTTGTTCTATATTAAAGAGAGTTTATAATCTATCTGGAAGAATTTATTTTATTAATAATTTGAAAATATTACGAATTCTATATTTTCCAAAGTAAACCTGGTAGTTACTAAACTGCTATGATTTTAATTCTTTTTCTTTATTTAATATTATTTTAAGTCCCGAAAAAGTGAACATCTTCTAAATTTTACAATCGCAATAGGTACTCTTGTAATTAGAACGTTTGCAGGCAATTTCGTAACGAGTTTAATTCATTCGTTCATTTCCATTCACTTGGGCTCGGTTAGCGAAGGATGAGGGTGACTTAAATCGGTATTACCGGACCTGACTGCTAAATCCTTGTGATGTTAGCGAGTACGTTTTGTAATTACGCAGCTTAAACAGATTGCTTCGGTTAATCGGGACGAACGATTTGATTACAGACTCGCGGTTCGAGTTGCTCAATCTAGAAAGCGCTCTATTTTCGAAGTCGGGTAAAGCAAATTTGTGTTAGTACTTCAAGTTTTCCGCTTACAAACGTATCGTAATTATATTAAGATCGATGTCGTCCTTTTGAATCACTTTTAAAGTAAAGTTTGAATTTATTGTATCGCATACTGATCTCGATGGTGCAATTTGTTACCGAGTTCTGTACTGCTATGCATGAGGAGTCAACTTTTAACCTGAAATAAATACCTATACTATTTCTTCTAGCCATTTGTGCGTAATTAATAACAAACAAACTTACAAACATTGAATTTCGTTATAGTTAGGTAGCATAAAGACGATTGTATAGAAAGGGCTGAGTAGGTAATATCTTATCCTCGTAATTGTGTATTAGTTGATAACGCAAACGAATATAAATAGAATGATTATTTAAAGAGAAATGTTTGTAAACTTACGCATCCAGTGATGCGCGAAATCTATTTTTAATCTCTGAAACATTTCGCTGAATCATAATTGATTCTTAATCTGTATTTTTTGTGCGGATATATTCAAATATGGTGTTGTTATGACGTAGTAGAGAATGTAAAGTAATGAAGATAAGTAACAGTAGTAAAAAAAATAGCTGCTTTGTTTTGTCCCTCGTCTCCTGTCCGAATTGAGCAGTCTAAGTGGGGTAGTACCTACCTCCGCCCTACTGAAAACCGCAGCTATAGTAACCATAGTGTTGTGTTCCGGCGGTAAGTAGGGTAGCCAGAGCTCACTGGAGGGATTCTGTGATTATAATAATATGTAAACGGGAATTAACGCAATCATGGTATAGGTATATACATACCTTTGGATTGCCTGATGTTTCGACCAGGTTACACCGGCCGTGGTCACAGGCTGGCTGTCTCAGCTGCGCACGCCCTCCGTCGTCGAGTCGTTTGCCGGTTGTTCATCTACCCGCACATTTTTGTCATTTTTTTTAAAGTTAAAAAAGTAAAGGGATTCTGTGATGTCAGCGGGGAGACCAAAGTCTCGAAGCACAGAAACTCCTTGTCTTGCTTTTCTTGTCTGCCACATATATGGTATAAAAATAAGAAGATGTTACAATACTATATGACAGAAACCAATTAAAATTTCCAACAATTTTTTCCTTTGTTTTCACAATTGTTTTTTTTTGTGTGCAACAGGTTTTTGATTGCCGACAAGTGACAACTACCAGCGGCATGTTCGAAGCTCTTTGCAACCATATCAAGTACAGCACCAATAAAGGAAATATTAGGTGAGTCTGCTTTTATATCAAACAGTTTTATGTTAATTTGTAAAAAGAAATATTCACGCTTAGTTTTTCCTTCGAGACTATCTTAGTAAGTTCTTCTTTCTACGTGTATATAGTTGCGTCAAAAGTAGATAATAATTTTCAGATTAAAAGTAACTTATATTTTTTTATAAAATTCTATGTAGTGTGCTCCACTGATTTGTTTTTTTTTTAACTTAGATTACAATATAATCAAAAAAAATCATTCAAATGTTTAAGTTCGAAATCTGTGCAATCATCAGAATTTTGTCGCTGACTGTACACCCGGTACAGTCAGCGACAAAATTCTGATGATTGATTAATTTTCTGAACTGCTAATCTCAATTAGGTTATTTGCAATCATTACATTTTTCTAACTCCTCCAATTTTGATTAATTCCATATCAGTTTCCTAAACAGTTCAAATTTTCTAGGGACTTTTTTAGTGTCATTACTCGGTGTTTTGTTGGTCACTACTGTTGATCATAGTGTACAAAAATTACAGTAATGGGAATGTGGCACTAGTCGCGTATAATTAAAAAGATCGTGCTAGAATAAATTCTGACATAATATTTCAAACCAACAGGTCAGCGATAACAGTATTCCCTCAACGCACAGACGGCAAACATGACTACAGAATATGGAACAGCCAGCTCATCAGCTACGCTGGCTACCGACAGCCGGATGGCACCGTGCTCGGCGACCCTATGCACTGCGAATTTACTGAGGTAACTAACTACATAACAACAATAGTTAATTAAACAAAGGAAAGCTTTGTTTAACTAACTATTATGTTAATTATATTAGAACCTAATATTCTCTTGTCAGTTTTTTTTTTCATATAAGTATTATAGGTAGTTAAGTTATTTTGTTATTATGTACATCGGAAAATATTGTCAAAAATATTCACTCGTATGCAGGGTATCTCCTATTATAATAGGTCTCGTATAATAAATCTAGTTATGACTTATTAATGGGGTTGTAACACCAAGCTCTTAAAATTTCAAAATTACATTTGCATTTTGGCTAAATTATTACAAAATAACTGTATTTAATGGAAATTGTAAAAAAAATCGTCACTTTAGGTAACTAGATTGAAATATTTTTTCCTTATAAAAGGATTATGCAAATAGGTACATAACAATAATGAATTACACTTTGAAAGCTTTTAACTGTCACAGCCACAGCATAATATTATTCTTTAGATAAACGACTGCATAAAGATTAAAAGAGTGATTCAGCCCAGGATTCCCAGGAATTAATATTTTTATTCATTTTAAAAGCAAACATTCCTATGAGAGTCGCAATGGACAGTAAAATATACAAACCGACATTATATTTCAAGAGCATTTTTACCTAATCACAAAAAAATATAATGTGGTTCAGGTTGCTTTTTCTCCTACTTTCGACACTCATACCGAATACTTTCCATCCAGAAAAAGTCTACTTTAAGATGAAATACATTTTGCAAGCTTTGTGTTTTAAGGTTAATTAACCTAACCTATACTGTTTTTGCATAGGTACAAAGTTAATAGTGATTCATGTTTGCTTTTACTATGAAAATAATCCTGCGCAGAGTATCAACATTTTTTCCATTCATTGCAATACTCCATTGTTTCAAGCGAGAAATTTCCATTGAAAAATATTACCAATAAAACTTTACAGAAAGAGGATTGATGGCCCTTGAAAAACATTTAGTTATTGCGTTCGCTACAAATAAATCATTCTACTATTGACATATTTCGTTGTCCATGCACCTGTTTAATACAAACAGTAATAAAACTATTTTGTGACACAAATTGTTTGCCTGTTGTTTCCGGATAAGATAACCAAGGAGTGCAGAGTAAACAGGTGACTTCTAGGCAAGAGTGCTTCACTATCGACCACAATATTAATTACCAATACGGTAGATTGTAGTCTTATTTTTATTGTAAAAAAAGTAAAGTTCTCGCTAAAATCTTTTTCGAAAGTAGCGTAGAAACGAAATGTACGAAAAAAACGATATCTCCTAAACTTTTTGTTTTCTATCTCACTAACTTAGTACGAAACTTATCGTAATATATTGTTTCAGCTCTGCCTGAAGCTAGGCTGGAAGCCCCCGCGGACCAGCTGGGACATCCTGCCCCTTGTGCTGTCGGCTAATGGAAAAGATCCGGACTACTTCGAAATCCCACGGGAACTCGTCATGGAAATAAACATGACTCATCCCACGTAAGTTGAAAATTAGTACTATTTAATTTATTATTGTTAGGTACTGTTTATTTTTAGTGTATATTTTTTTATTTACATTCATAGAGAACTCAATTATGTAGTAAGTAACTTAGCTCCATCCATTTCAAAATGTATTGAACTATTTTTATCACACCATTTGTGTTGAAGCAAAGATTTCAAGAAAATTTGCGTTGGTAATTCAGAGACAGATTGTATAAAGAGAAATTTAGACCTCTCTGGTTTGTGGTTTAGATTTGTACGTTGGGTTGTTACGTTGAGTGAACACTATGTAAACACATTAACAAATCCATGCATAAAATATTCATTTCAAGTAGGTACCTACATTACAGAATTTGACAAAACCCAAGGTTCTCCCTATGTTCAAGTAAATACTTTTGGGTAACAATAGATGTGTGATGTGTTTCTACTGAAATGTACACACGTAGCATTTAGCCCAAGGAGTTGTTTGTCAAACTTAAATGAGATCAGGAAAATACGTTGTAAGTACCTTCTTATTTCTCACTTTTCCGTATGGTGTACTTTTAGCGGTTTTGTGATACAGTATTTCGGTTAATGATTACTTACCTAGAGTTACAAAAATCCAAACCAACATTTGCTGTACTTTGATGCCATAGTTCCTAACGCTAACAAGTAACATGATCATTGTAATATACGTTTCGATGTGATATGTAAAATTTTAGGAATAGGCACCCTGAAATAGATTCTCCGGTTAGAAAAATATTTAGACATCGAGAAAAATAATTATCTTAAATCTAACATAAGTAGGTAATTATAACTTTTTGAAATACAGGATAAACCAACTCCTTTCTGAATTTCATACATAACAAATTTCAGTTAGCAGGAGTAAAATATATACAGATGTGCGTTTATAATATTGATGGAAAATAGGTCATAATTGAAATAATAGTACATATAGCCTTCAATAACTTTTGATTAATAACTTAACCGTAAGTATTTGCATTTTATACGAAAAGCGAATTATGAAAATAAATATCACATAAACCTGTTTTAATATAATATCATGTAGGCACGGTGATTGTATTATCATTTCCAAATCAAGTTACTTTCACGGCAAATAAACCGAACAGACCATGTGTAACACAATTGCATCTGAGCAATCTATTTCCTACAAAAAACTTGTGAAAGAAGCTAAGAAACTACTGAACTATAAATCTGAAGATTGTTCTTAACTCACAAAAACTTACGCGGGTGTGCTGTATACAGAAAGGTTCAGATTTACGGCATAGAACTATGTAATATATAGCAACACACGTCATTCCTAAGGCAGCTTTCCATGGTGCGTGATTCTGTGGATAGATGTGGCTTAGCCCGCACCAACGATGACGACGCACCGTAGAAATGTAGTCCAAATAAGTCCATAGCAGTATATTAGATCCGTGGCTACACCAGTTACAAAACAGACCGGCACGCATCATAGATAACAATTGATGCGCGGCGCGTCTGTCCGTGGTAGTTGGTGGTAGTCTACCATGTGTCATATGTGACGAAATTTGCTGAACGAAGTACAGCCAGTGCCAAAAGTAGATAATATCAAATTTCAGATTTTACAAATTGGCTTAAATGAAAATGCTATTCATTTACTAAACTGTTGTACAATAATACAATTAAAAAAAAAACATATTTTTCATTTTGAAGTCTGTGCAATTTCACCTAATTTTGACGCAGGCTGTGGCAAGTTGCCTTAATTTTCCATCACAGATTTATGCCAACATAAAAGGCTCTGAGAATGCATATAATGTCAATTGGAGACGTGCAAATATAAGAAGACTTCGTCCCTTCAACAGATTGCTTATCATAAAAGTGTGGTCCAGTGATCTCCAATCTACGTTTATTGGTCATAAATCCAGATCTATTCAATAATGTATCGTTATTGATAATACGAACAGGCGTTAATACGTAATAAACAAGCGAGATATATTGTGATTAGGTAATCCTCACCTAATGACAGCTGACATCATTGTCCTTTTATTCGGTGATAACCTGTTACACTTTATTAAGGTGGGTCTACGCTAGGCGAGCCGAGCACAAGCCGAACACAAAATCGTCTAGTGTGCACCGACTTACAAGCCTCGAACGAGGTTAAATTTCAATTAAAAATTCGCTCTGCTTGTGCTTCGCTCGTGCTCGGCTCGCCTAGCGTAGACCCACCTTAATAAAGTGTAACAGGTTATCACCGAATAAAAGGACAATGATGTCAGCTGTCATTAGGTGACCTTTTTATTTCTGAAAAAAATAATCTGCTTTATAGTTAATTGTGTTAGATTTGGGAGTAATTTTATGTAGTTTAGGGTTTATATTTGCAATATCATTTATATAGAAGTGATATTGAATTAAAAACAATTTCAAAACAAAAAAAATTGCGATGTTTCCCAATTTTCATTCCAAAATTAAAAAAAAAGATTAAGTATCTAATCACAATACAGTATCATCCGTATCATTAGTCTATTTTAACAAATCCTGGTTTAGCGTTGGTTCACTAATGATTCAATTGTTTTCCAGTTTATACCATGGATATATAGTCAAAGAATTTACATATTATGTTACCACAAGTACCTAAACATACAATTTGATTTTGTATGAAGAATATTATTATTATAAAGTAGGGACTACTACTCTCTGGGATGCGAGGAAAATTCGTTATGGGCCCACCTTACCACCTCACACTCCGGCGTCTGTAGACGCAAGACGGCATACGGTTTTAGTCGGTTCAAGTCCGACACTCACACTGACGGTATCCGTGGAGAAATCTGTAAAAAAATAAACCTATCACTCTGGATGTACAGTTAGCGCCAAAAGTCGATTAACACTAAAATATTTACAAATCCTTTTTACATTGAAATACATAGGTCAATCATTAATTTATATGTAGTTTTATAATCTCCAAAGGACAAAGCTTATGTTTTATAT
This sequence comes from Lithosia quadra, assembly GCA_963576445.1. Classification (NCBI taxonomy): domain Eukaryota; kingdom Metazoa; phylum Arthropoda; class Insecta; order Lepidoptera; family Erebidae; genus Lithosia; species Lithosia quadra. The sequence continues at coordinate 14,671,148 of OY754877.1, read as the reverse complement.
GTCTTGTTTATTGTTATATTAAAGGTCTTAGAGCTAAGGTGATCAATAAATTAGAATTTGTTAACCAACCTTTGGCGCTGACTGAACTTTAAGATTAAGTGCTTAGTTTAAAAAAAAGGTCTATATAACTCTATTTTTCTTTTTTTTCCTAGGCATGATTGGTTTGAAGAGCTAAACCTTCGCTGGTACGCGCTGCCAGCGGTTTCAGGCATGCGTTTTGACTGTGGTGGTATTGAATTCACCGCTAACGCTTTTAACGGCTGGTACATGAGCACAGAGATTGGCTGCCGGAATTTGTGTGACGCAAACAGACTTAATATGTTAGAGGTAAGGATGTTTATTCAATTGTTTATTATATTGGAGTTAGTAATTTTAAACAAAGAATGTCTAATTCAATGATGAAAGTTTTTTAAACGTGGGATGCAACGACTTTTTTAACCGTTTTCAAAAAGGGAGGAGGTTCCCAATTCAACTGGATTTTTTTATGTTTGTTACCTCAGAAATTTCGACTAAGTGGATTTTGATGATTGTTATATTTGATAGCTGTCGCTTCCCGTGTGGTCTCATTTCTATTTGGTTCGTTAAAGTCGGCTTTTTTCGTTTTTGAAATGTTTTTGTAAGCGAGAGTTGAAAAAATTTGAGTATTCCTAAAAGGAAACGCATAATTTATACACAATACATAAGACCTATATTTTACCGTCAAATTTCACTATATTATTATATTTTTGGTCCTACATAATAGAGTCCTACCGAAGAATGTACACACTATTAGTGAGCTTTTTCGAAACGTCGTTCAAATAAATAAAGTTGCACAGAAATAGGTAGATTTTAACACGATTTTGATATGTTCGTTGTAACGGAAAAATATAATTTTGATGGTTAAAAACATTAATTATAACTAATTTTGAATTTAGATCCAAATGGGATTATATCGCACTTGATTTTCCCTATAGCAACACTGTTTAATAATGCTCCTTATCACATTACGTGTTATTTCATTAACTCTAATTACAATATAAATCATTATTTTCCTTGTTTTGATTAAATCGAATGTAACAATTGCTTCATTTATGATAAATTATGCGTCTCTAAATGACGTATCATTTGCAAATGCCCATGTTCACGCATATCCGTGTTTACGTTTGAATTTTCAATCGAGTAATACGCGACTAATAATTTGACCGAATGATTGAGAACTAATTACAACCGTTATAGATTTCATAATTGGTTGATTCGGCATGTGGTTTCAGAATTTAACAAATTACACTGGAACAGTTTATCACGGATTATTTAATATTCCTTTGTAACTTTATGAACCGTTTCAATAACATTAAATAAGAATTGTGCAAGATGGCCTATAGAAAATCGCAATTAGTAGTCTTACTGAACATAAGCTATATCTTTGTTTAGCTAGTGCAGTAACTTTATTTGTACTTATTGTGTGGCTCCACAGCCTACATTTAGCTAAAGGCAATGACTACCACCTTATACTTACACTGTTTCATCTTCTGAACATTCCAACCATTTGAAAAAAAAATTCTATTTGGTGCAAATATCCACTCAAAGGTTGTTTATCTTTAAATTTCATATTTCTCTTTTCTGACTAAAAAGATTGTGTATCTATTTGAACAGAAAATAGCGCAGAAAATGGGTCTAGACACTAGAACTCCAATAACCCTTTGGAAGGATAAGGCTCTGGTAGAATGCAACGTTGCCGTTCTGCATAGTTTTCAACAGCACAATGCTACTATAGTGGACCATCACACCGCTTCTGAGAGCTTCATCAAGCATCTCGACAATGAGAATAGACTGAGGTAAGTGACTTTGAACAGTTTATAATAAAGATGATTTTTATGTAAGAACGCGCTCTGTTCTAAGCCTTTATCGAACAAATAGAATCAGAGTAATAAGTATTGCAGTTCTACAACGGGAGAGAGATGGAGCTATATACCCTTGTATAGCCCCATCTCTCTCCCTCTGAACCGCTGCCCAAAACTGGATCGCTTAGTACGCATCAGGATAGACTCGCCGTACAGAATCTTCAGTAAGTACGATAGCACGATGCTATGATAATATAATCAGGAGCTTAAGACATAAAACATATTTTTAGTATTTAAAATCATAATAATCATGTAACACATATGTTTGAAAATATATTACTTTGAATTAATATTCCATACGTTTTTGGACTGTTATAATCATAATATGGAAATTATTTACATAATTCCTTAATCGAATTTCTATTATTTGTTAGAAAGGATGACCTGCGGTCTATTAGGTATTACGTAATACATTTTGTTATGTATATTACTCAATTTATTACACTCACAAAGCGGACTTTTAAACGTTATGTGCCCCTATTGGTTTCCTTAACCGGTTTTTGTGGTCGGCTCTGTCTTTTTAAGCTAATAAACGACAGTAGAATAAACACAGATTATCAGATTAATGTCCCTGTGCCAACGCATCCGGAGCGGGCACATTAAAAACATCAAATGAGCAATAATTTAAGGCAAACATTAGTAAAAGGAAAATAGTCGGTTTAGGTAAACAATTGCGAATTAGGACACAAATTTATTAAAATTTAGTAATTTTGAATGTCTGTCCCGATTTGCATTCGAGGTAGTACCTCGAATCCTAAGGGTGCACTTAAAGATTCTGATATCTTGGAAATTAAATTAAAAGACTATACTTACTTATTACTTAACTTATGAAAAAAAATTTAATGGGTGTCTTCATCATATCTTCATTCATTCGGCTTAAGTATGGAAATACTTTCTCACATCAAACACCACAATTCTAAAATCGCAGCAAAAGAAAATTAATTAGTACTTATCAATAAATTATACTGCTATGCTATCATCTGTGGAGTTTATTATAATGGTTGATTAGAGGAACATGCTTAAGGCTTTATTAGGTCAGTATTGTTTATATGATAACGTTGTTCTTGTCTTTTAATGAACGCAACCAAGATCGTTCATGACTACATACATACACAGAAGAATGTGTGAGTTATGCCAAAAATTCATAAGTAGATACACTCACCACCAGTATGACCTAATTAAATTTATAAAAGATGCTTCCGTTATTATGTCAGTAGATCAAAAAACCTTAAAACCAAAACTAAATAATTAGTAAACAGGTTGCAAATGAGAAGTCTACCAGATTCATCATTAAACTGTCAGCACCAAAGCCTTGCCATACAAAACAACTTAGCACATGTGGTCAAAAGAAGGACACAATAATAAACAACTCATTAGATTATTTTTAACAATCGTGTGATTGTTTTGGTTTCCCACTTTACCACGCGACTGTGCACGTACACCGATTGCGTCATTATCATACTTTTGGACAATCATCCTGTATGTTACTGTTACGCTTTTTGTACAAGACGTCCAAGATATTGACGAACGGATTAGGTTTTTACGTTTGTCAATAAGGTCCGGATGTGGTTTATTTTAAGGGTGATATCAGATTGGTAAGGTGAAGCCCGAGGGGAATTCCGTTAGTAAAAAGAAAGAAGAAAAAGGTTAATCACAATTTTAGTACCAATTAAGTACGATTTGAATTTCGAAATCGTCATTTTCAAGTCTTGGCAGTAGGTATAATTATGTGAGTTCCCGCTGTAACCGCACTAAGTCATACAGAAAATGACAGCGGACCTTCGTCTCTGAGATGAGGGCCTCGGATGGACCTAAGATTATCATTAAGATGACGATGGAATATTTTCAAGTCTTGATTTGTTTATTTTTACCAAACTATAAAGCAAACTATGAATCATTTCTTTGTTTACACTCGGTTTACGTTTAGTGTACGTCACTTTTTATGACTTGTACTGCGTAACTTGGATTTAGTTTCATAACAATAGGATGCGGTGAAAATGACCCGGATAATTTCGTGCGCTAATTGGGCCAAATTTGTTTCAATTATGCGCCCTCCGTGGGTTCATGATTACATTTTGTTACGCCCTCTATAATTTCGCGAGAATTACAAGGATTTCTGTGGTACAACCATATTACTCGTATTTAAGCTTAACATTGAATTTTTTATGTGAACATGATGTATTTATAAGGCCAGCACGGTTTATACACATTTCTATGATAATAACAGAAAAAATTGGCTTCTAAATGGATCCATTAACCTTTGTTACTTTAAAATCTTAAACTTATAAACAAATATCTTTAAAATGAAATAGATTTTGAAGTTCACAAGCCGGGTAAGATTGAATGAGTACCTACTTTATAGTATTTAGTGCTAAACCATATAAACTGGGTAGTGGGTGCAAATATTATAAGTTAAACATATATGGCTGATAACGAGTTACCATTGACGTACATTCAAAATGACGAGTTATTTAAAAAATTCAACACTGATACTTGTCTGACTAGAAACATTTGAGCGATGCTCTTGCTATAAGAATAATATTCATTCGATTATTACTATCTATTGATCGTAAAAGTTTAGATAAAAAAAAATAGAATAATAAAATTATACGCCATTATTCGTACCTATATTATGTAACTTACATCAGTTCACAAAAAATAATAATATTAAGTCGCCCAAGGAAATCACGTCTTACTTGTCACGCTTGACCAGTGATGTTTGGAACTCTTCGTCTGTCATTGTTATAACATTTCCGTGAATTGTTGGTTTTGTTATAATATAACTCTACGAATGCCACCTATTTTCAAAATTGTGATTTCTATTAAACTAATTTTCCATGGTATTCCATTCATCATTCATAAAAATATGAATAGACTAGACAGATAAAAGGAAACGTGGAAAGGTAGACTTAGTTACTGACGAAATAACACCAGACAGAAATTTCAAAAAAGGACATATTCCATCGACTTCAATTAATTAGCGACAAGGGTAGATAGATGATGATTCTGATTGAATTCATCATTCAATATTTGTATCAACAGGTCGGGATGCCCAGCTGACTGGATTTGGATTGTCCCTCCAATGTCATCATCGATTACCCCAGTTTTCCATCAAGAAATGGCACTATATTACCTACGACCTTCTTATGAATATCAGGTCTGTATAATATAGATATATATTTTATATTCGTCACACAAAAGTTTTAATTTTGTTTTATGTTAATTAAAAACAGACATAACTGTGTGATTAATCTTCATTTGATGTAATCAGGAACCCGCTTGGAAGACTCATCAGTGGCAGAAACTAAAACCGATAACTGGCAAGAGGCCTATCAATAGAAAGTTCCATTTCAAGCAAATAGCACGAGCTGTTAAATTTACCTCTAAGTTGTTCGGACGCGCCCTTTCCAAGAGGATAAAAGCAACCGTCTTGTATGCAACCGAGACTGGCAAATCTGAACAATACGCCAAGGAGTTAGGAGTTATATTTGGACACGCATTTAATGCTCAAGTATGTGTACAGAATTTTAATAGTTTCTTATTATATTTAAACATTTTAACTTTGATGTCATAATTTTGAATGTGCATTTCAACAACGCAAATATTCTATTTTAGGTACATTGTATGGCTGATTATGATATAACATCTATTGAACACGAAGCCCTACTTCTGGTAGTAACTTCAACATTTGGAAATGGTGATCCACCAGAAAATGGGGTCGTAAGTATTAATACCAATTTTATTGATTTATTGACTTAAGCTTACTATTTTATATTAAACTAGCTGTTGCCCGCGGCTCCGCCCGCGTGGATGTTGAAATCCGTTTCAAAAACTATCCTATCTCTCAAGTTGGATCGAACTGCACATGGTGTGCGAATTTTATTATAATCGGTTAAGTGGTTTAGGAGTCCATTGAGGACAAACATTGTGACACGAGATTTATATATATTAAGAATTTATACTCACTGTCACATATTTTCAGGAATTTGGAGAACATTTGTGCGAATTGCTATATGCCGATCAAGTTGAAGAAAATGCTGGGTAAGATATTGAATAGTCATTCATGGTCTTAGTTTGAAGAAAAATATCAGAGTAATAAAAAACATATTTTTTTACCAGGAATCAAATGCTGACACCAAAGTCTTTCATCAAAGCTAACCAAATGGAATTGCAAAGATATGCTTCTAATAATACAAGAAAACTGAACAGATTAGAATCACTTAAAGGTAATAAAAAATTTAAAGAAACGTAAAGAAGCACCTCATCGCATCATATTCTATTCTAATTTATAAAATTATAATATTTTAGGTAGTACAACAGATGCCACATCCATAGACAGTTTTGGTCCTTTGAGCAATGTACGTTTTGCGGTGTTTGCCCTCGGTTCAAGCGCGTATCCAAATTTCTGTAACTTCGGAAAGTACGTGGATAAGCTGCTTGTTGACCTCGGAGGGGAACGAATTCATGACCTTGCGACCGGTGACGAGATGTGCGGACAAGATCAGGCCTTCCGGAAGTGGGCCTCTAGCGTGTTTAACGTAAGTACTTAGAAATGACGCGTCTAATTGGTAAATTTTCTTAATGCTTGCTTGTTCTAAGCTATTTTAGAAACCTTAAAAAGTGTTAAATACCTAATACGAATGTTGATAAAGAATATTAAATTTCATTGTACCTCATCAATAAGTAGAAGTGTTAAATTACAAAGTGTTATCCTATTTTAAAGCCAATTTTTTAAATTTCGTTCAAATTATCTTACAATAGAATTATATATACATTATTTTTGCTTGATACCGTTTCTAATATTATATTTCTGCTTAATATTATAATAACAAGCCGTAATGATCGTAATGAACTACGCACATAGATTAAGTTCTATTAATTTACTTTAAATATTTAAATCAAAGTCAACACAACTTTTCAATTTACAGGTTTCATGCGAAACTTTCTGCTTGGATGACGATGAAACCTTACAAGAGGCTAAAAGAGCTTTAGGTACAGTAGCGCTAAGCGAGGAAACAGTACGTTTCGGAAGCCCAGATTGTCGCCCTCCAACATTACATAGCGCCTTACAGTCAGCTCTAAACAAGAAACTTGTACATTGTATTGTAAAGGCTAATAAAGATTTAGGAGACGATTCAGCTGAGAGATCTACCATATTTATTGATTTAGAACCAAAGGTAAAATAAATAACTTTCTTCGGATAAAAATAATTTCTCCTGTAAAAATATTTAGTAATACAAAATAATCATTTCACAGGAGGAGATCAAATATGACCCTGGAGATCATGTGGGAATGATTGCGTGCAATCGTAAAGAATTAGTTGACAGCATATTATCCCGCGTAAAGGATGTTGAAGATTATGATGAATCTGTACAAATACAACTAATGAAAGAAACACATACATCAAGCGGTGAGACACAGTTTTTTGGTTTTGTGAATAATTTTATCAAGAGTGTTTTTTTAATTACTTTCTTCGTTATTCAGGTCCAGTAAAATCTTGGGAGCCTCACGAAAGACTTCCAGTTGTAAGCGTCCGGGATTTATTCACAAGATTCTTGGACATTACAACTCCACCATCCACTATTTTGCTGCAGTATTTAGCTAAGACTTGCGAAAATGATGAAGAGGCTAAACAACTAAATATACTTGCAACCGTTAGTATATATTTAATAATTGTAACTTAACCGTTTCAAGATCTCTGTCATCAAAATACTCATTAAGTTTATTCTTACCACAGGATCCTGGAGCGTACGAAGATTGGCGTCACTATAATTTCCCAACTTTAGCTGAAGTTTTAGAAAAATTCCCCTCCGCACGTCCAAGTGCATCGTTGCTTGCTGCATTACTCTCACCGCTACAACCTAGATTTTATTCAATCTCATCATCGCCGGTAGCTCATCCAAAACGACTTCACTTAACTGTCGCTGTAGTCACCTACAGAACGCAAGGTTAGTAATCATATTTAGCAATAACTATAAAAAGAAATTCAGTGGAAGACAATGTTTCATAGTCTATTATTGCCGATTCCCACACATATTTTAATATTAAAACCACTGATTTCATTTACATCCATTTTACAGTCTGTTCTAATTTTGACGACGTCCGTTCTAAACAATCTGATAGATGAGTCGACTAACATTAGCGACATTATTATATGGAAGGTTAATCACTTTACTAATTTATGATGTGGTCCGATGAAGTAAATCAATGATGTCATGTTCACACAGATGGCGAAGGACCTGTCCACTATGGAGTATGTTCAAACTATCTCATGGACCGCAAGCCTGGTGATGAGGTTTATCTTTTCATTAGAAGGTTATTTTTACTTTACACCAATATGGTACAAATAATTATTTTTATTTGAGTTTAAAATATAATCTAAATTGTATTTTTTAGTGCTCCAAATTTCCATCTACCTCAGGACTTGTCAGTTCCTCTCATACTAATAGGACCTGGAACTGGTATTGCTCCTTTCCGTGGATTCTGGCATCACCGTCGATCTCAACTTAATTCTCGAACACGTTCTAATGCTGGTCCAGTTTGGCTCTTCTTTGGGTGTCGGACAAAGAACATGGATTTGTATCACGAAGAAAAAGAACAGGCGCTTAAAGAAGGAGTTCTCTCTAAAGTTTTTCTTGCTTTGTCTCGAGAGAAAAACATACCCAAGGTAAGCGAACTATTGGTATTGATGCGAAGTAGAAAATAATAGTGATACGCCGAACCTTTGTTAAGTTATTTGTTTGATTTCAGATGTACGTCCAAGAATTAGCCGAGAAAGTAGGATCTGAAATTCATGACTTATTAGTGAACCGAGGAGCTCATTTCTACGTGTGTGGTGACTGTAAAATGGCTGAAGATGTTCATCAAAAGCTGAAGGGTATTATGAAGAAACACGGTAACCTGAATGACGAACAAGTACAGAACTTTATGTACATGCTAAAGGTTTGTTTCTTTTATGTTATATTACTAAAGTGTTTCTGTATGAATTTCACAATAAAGTATTTACCTATAGACCGTGAAATTGATGCCTATGTATTTTCCTATCTCTTCATAATATTGATTTGAATTAAAACATAAGTAAATTTTATAATACATTTGTTTAGGAGGAAAATCGATACCACGAGGATATCTTTGGCATCACATTGCGTACTGCCGAGGTCCACTCTGCATCCCGGGAATCAGCTCGCAGAAACCGCGTAGCTGCGCAGCCATGACGCCGGTCTTCACGCTTCCAGACAAACGCGCTCATCTAGCCCGACTAGTAATTTTCCATGTAATTTACTTATTACATCAATTGACTTGACTCTATTTAACAATACAGGTATATCGTCTTTTTACATCCTATAATCGACAATTTCTAAATCGCTAGCTTATTACAGAGATTTTAATTATTTAGTGTTATAAATTTATATTACCGCTTAAAAAGGGTCAATTAGATAAATTTTTGACTTGGTCAAGTATTATTTGGGCATGGTAAGTCGCTACACAGGTTGTGCTTTATAACCGATCTTGAATTGATTGTACATAGTCATCAAATTAGATACAACAGAGTTACATTCCATTTCAGTATTATTATTTTTGGATGTTCATTGCTCATAGCCAGAGGCTGCTGAAATGCTTAGTTTATAAAATTGTTTTAAAAGAATTCCATGCAGGGTGATTTTACATTTAATAACGCACAAAAAGCATTACCACCTTATAAGTTCTTTTTAAAAGCTTAACAGTTAGTTGCTTATGGATATCGAGTTACGAGTATATCAGAAACATTTAAACATTTAAGAACATTTACATTTATGTAGTATTTAGATGTAATTTTATTCCATTTAATAATAATATTAAAATATAACGACTTTCATTGACATCATAAAATAAAATATTGTCCACTTATTACTAACAATATTTTGAAATATATTTTGTTAGTAGATTAATCATATAAATTTAAACTAGTCTAGATAGTCGCTAATATTTTCCAAATTATTAGAATTCGTTGTAATGTCGCTGATCAACAACGATTATTTCTTGTAATGCTTACATTGCCAAATGTTGTACAGAATGTGGTATTATAGTTATTTTATGCTATCGATGTAAATAAAAATATGTTAAGTTTATTGTAATCATTGTACTGTATTATTTTAGAAATAAAACCTAATTTTAATTTGAAATTATCCAGAAATTTATCTATATCATTTGATTAAGATTTTCTATCAATATTATCTACAAAACGACCATGTATTACGCCTATAGGATATACATATACAATATTATGATCATGTGCAGCTATATTATAATGTTTATTCAAACGTATTTTTATTCATAATGTCCTTTATATTTGAGTATAGGTGTGAGTGTTGAATTTATGAACCTTTAACTAGTCATAAGAAATGTATTCATATTTTCTATTATTCATATTATGAGAATTTAATATACAAATAAAAAATCTTTTCTGATGTTACTTAATAATTCTATATTAAAATATCATAATAATAACTGTCTTTGCCGGATATTTACAAATTACGAATTTCATATCGTCTAAATTTAATCGAGTGCACATTTGAAACTAATAACATTGTTGTTATTATGTTCATATCACACAATATTATCGTAACGCACTATTTCTTATAATAAAGAAAAAAAAACTGTTCGAAATAAAAAAAAAGATATTTATGATTGAATTGGGAAAATATTTATCTGTTATTGGTCAAATAAAGTTCCTTCGTATGCGAAAATGTACTTTGGATTTTATTTATTGTTACCCTTATAAACTAATATTACTAGACCACTAGTAACATCATAGTGGTCACCATAATGAGGTAACATTCCTTCCTAGTACCTCATTATATTGACCATTATGGTGATACTAATATGAAATTCTGGAAAGGAGGAGTAGAAGAGTGGAGTTCCGAAACGCAAGCCATCTCACCGCAACGCTAGATAAACGTATAGAAAGCAAATCTCATGTAGCTCTACATGATATACTTAAGATTTAAAAAGGTGCAAATATACGAGTTTGAGTACAAATACCACTACATAGGTACTTTACATTATATTATTCGATTCCGCTAAGAGTCAAATATCAAAAGGTCGTTTTTTCTTTTGTGAATCGGAGCGGTATTATAGACGTATGAACCTCTTTGTAAAGTATACCTGCCTAGTATTCTTTAGCCTTCATTATATTCTACACCTGCTTTATTGTTATTCTAGGTTATATATAGTTTACTAGCTGTTCCGCTCGTGTGGATGTTAGTTATCGAATTAAATCATTGTACTTTTCCCACAATATTTATTGAATTAAACCTGACCGGTGTCGCCTCAAGGCATTTCCAAAAGATTTCAACGACAGTTACCTACTATGATGAAAATTCGATGTATTAGAATATTTAGAATTCTCGAAGCAATATTTATAGACAATATTTAGATTACACATGTAGATCAAAAAAGTGTGCAATATCAGCTCAAAATTTTCCCCTAGTTTTTTAAAAGTACAAGCGATTTCCACCAAGCGCCATCAATCAACAGTATACAAAGTCTGTTATCGTAGTTAACGTAACAGACATACAGATTACTTTCACATTTATAATAAGTCTTTAACTAAAACCATTAACCTTCATAATTTATACCTAATGAGAAGAACAGGGAATGTAAAACAATGTATGATAAACTACAGAAAAGACGACGACTGTATATTGAGGCGTCTGGTTTCAAAACCCGCTAAAATGCTTATAGATAAAAACTGAGTTAATAGTTTAAAATGATGCCAGTATGTATTCTTCAGAACATGTCATTATCAGTTTTCATCAAAACCCAATAAAACCCTGAAAAATAGCACTGGAAAATTGATCTCCGTTGCAAAACCCGCTAAAATACGTCTAGTTTGCCTCAAAATCCGCTTAAAGGAAATCAACTTGTTTTCATTGTTATCTTTGCTTAGTCAATGGATTTCCAATGTTGAGCACTTTGTGCTTTCAAACTAACGTCACTATTATAGTTTGAATGCCATTTATTGGAAATCTTTGCTTTAGTGACGTCAGTTTTATTTCCGTGCACTGAAATGTTTATAGGTACCATAACTTGATACAGTGCAGCCTGTAGGTAATAAGACAAAACCCGGCTTCTAAGAAGTTTATAACGACGAGATGTCAATTTACACACGCTGGCGTCCTTTTGATCGTTTTGTATCAGCTACTGGAATTTTACCGGCTTTGCAAAACTGGTAGGTATTCTATTAACATTATTTCGAACTTCATCAGTTTTTATAAAACTTTAACCTTTCAGCTTACTGGGTATTATTATTAATTTATTGTTAAAACATTTTTTTTTTAATATTTTAGTATTTATATATTTTTGTCGAGTAACATTAACTGTTATTTATTGGAAAATATTGGTCCTTGCTTATTTTTTGAGATTGATTCTGCATAGCGAAATTTTTATTTTTATTTAATCTTATACTATACAGATACCGGCACGTAAATTGGCCAGACGCGTCATATGCGCAAAGGTCTATTTTTAGGTCCCCTTTGAGGTATGAGTGAGTCGCGGGAGACGCAGTGGCGCCGTCGCGGACATTATGATTGGTCCGTCGTTTGACGGACCAATCAGATATCTCCGAGAGACGTCTTGTAGCGAATCAACGTTCCGTTCGTTCGTACTTTGAATCATTTGATTGGCTAAAGTGCACGATGCGCGAACTTACCTACCCCAAACCTGGCCAAGTTACGTGCCTGTATCTGTACCTAGTATCATGACTGACCTGTGATTTAAAAAAAACTATCCAAAAATTAACATTTAAGAAATTGTTTTCTTTGAACGCGCTAATCTCTAGAACTACCTCTGCTATTTAAAAAAAATATTTTTGCATAAGATAACCCAATTCGTAGGGAAGGTTGGTATTTAACTTATTTAACTTTATACTGGGTCCCTTAGGAGCGAAGCAGTTGGTGCGTGAAACCGTGCGGCACACCTAGTATGTAGCTATATACAGGTATGAGTAAGGTCGTAATCTTTGTGATAGTAGGTTGTGACGTAGACTTACCTATGACTAAAGTCGTAGACTAAAGTGATATTTACAGGTGTTCTTAGAATTTAAAAAGGAAATTATTGGCACGTCTCAAGATAGTTAAACACTCCTAAAACGATACAAGATGTCTGGCGCTTATATAGGTATTTTTTTTAGTTTTACGGAATTTAATACAGCATTTTTATGTAAAAATTATATCGAGCTTAATCAACCAATTTAGTGGATACGATACATAATTGTAAACACTGTAGGTGCACATTAATATACAAGACTCGTGTCATAGGTACGTTACAGCCTTTAATGATATTAGATAATTAAAAGTAGAGCTGGTAAGTTATAAGGTTTTTGAGCTATGAAGTAGGTATCAGGAGGAGGAATTTTAATAAAAAAAGAAATAAATCTCTGAGTTAATAATCATGATTATTATAAACGTAGAAGTTTTCTACTAAACTCCATTAAAGGTTAAATTGCATTTCTATGTGATAATCTCTTAATCATTACTTGATAACAATAACATGAGAACCATTAAGATAAGGCTTCGAGATAATAACTAGGTATATGAATACGCATTTAAATATATTTTTTATAACTAGATAAGTTAATAGTATTCTAGATATTAAAACTTGATTTTATTAAGGACTGCATATAGATTGGCTAGTTTACTGCAGCTTTAAGTGATGCATTCTTATGTATCAAGTTTAAATTATAAATTGAACGTAGCTGTTTCGTATTCTACCGGAAACTACGGACGTAAATCTAACCTAAACCCCATATCACTTAATATAGAGCTAAGGTCAATGTTAGAAGGTCAGTTAATACGATGAGGTTACTCTTAGTGATGGCAAAAAAGAAGATCTTTAAAAATTTCCTTTATACAACTGGTTAAACACTTATAGAACACTCATTTTAACCACCAAACATAATGTAGAGGTGGTTTTATTTCTAAAGCAGTATCTACAAATGATTCACGAGCGTGGCAAGGAGGGGCTGTTAGTATGCTATGTAATAAGCATAGATTAAATAATCTAGGAAGAAATAAATCAACTAAAACTTTATCTAATCTTGAACAGTAACAACACACCTTCCATTTTTTTATCAATACTTTCACGATGTAAATATTTTCATTATTATCATAAGCGATAACTTTTATCAGAGAAGAAGAAAAGAAAAAATTAAATGAATCGAAAGAATATTTCAGTCAACAAAAAATGATTTATATATACAGTAAGTACCTATGTTCCTTAATACCTGGTCCTTCATCTTTTGCATCCCAGCTGCCTTTTCTAAATAATTTATTCATCCCGACCGGCTTTGGCCGTCAAAACTTCCTTAATATGTGCAATGTTTTTTATTGGAGAGGTCTTGGCCAGACTAAAAATCTGCTATATTTTTGATTACAATTGGTTAAGTAGAACCAGAGATACGACCAAAAAATCATAACCGGCCAGGTCCAGCCACGGGCATCAGCTAGTGTTGAATAAAACTAGATTTAAAGTACAATACGGTTAGGATATCACTAATAGGTACCGAGAAAATACCAGGGCACCATAGTCAGAGAGGCGTAATAGGAAAATGCTGCTAAGTAATTATTTTCTTAGTACAATTTTTGCACGACAAATTCACTGTGTTAATCCCTTCTCATTTAAAGTTTGGATATAGAACTACGAGTATATGAGAGCATCTATGTTGTCTAACCTCTTAATTCTGATTGATACCAATCCTTCGATTACTTGGAGAAGCGGCAATATTTTTCCCACATCTCCGGTTGCTCTTAGTCTTTAGGAGAAGCGCAATAATTTTTTCCACATCTCCGAAGTCTGGAATAATCAGAACTGTACCTGTAATCCAGCGTACATGTTTCAGTGGCTCGCGGTCGCGGGATCGTGAGCACCACCTGTGAAAATGAAAACCAATAAAGGTTTATTATTAGGGATGTGTTCATCATTTGAAGGTTCGAGCGTACATTCCACTTTCTTAACAAGGGTCCCAGACAGTAAACCCATTGAAATTATGTTCATGATGGTGATTGATAATAATGAGGTTAATATGAATTGACCTTTAAACGAAGTGACATATCATTTCATTATGAAGGTGAAGCAAAATCTGAAGCGTTAATGTTGATTATTTTCTTAATGTGTCTTGAAAATTTCGAAGTTATGTGTGTATTTATCGCAGGTTTATAAGTGCCCGGTTAATGGCTCGCCACCTATTACATTGGGACCTAAACATAAACTGGGGAAATGTGGGTGCTAGCACCTCTGCCTACCCCTTCGGGGATATAGGGGTGAGTTTATGTTATGTTATACACATAAACTCAAAAGGCATTTCTATTGCATATACCGTTAAAACAACGCATTAAAATAATGAAAAATAATTATGAACTTGACTAACTACTAAGAAAAAATAACTGATATGGTACTATATCACACAACCGTGTTTACATTATTGTTTATCTTTGTAGATAAGTTTTAAAACATAATCAGATTCTTTGTTTTCCTAAGCTACTAACATAATAGGCATACCTATTAGAGGAAGATGAATACCATGGCGTATGGTGCTAACAAAATTTCCTAGGAAAAATCTCCGTTAGGTATGTTTACATTTCTTTGAAGCAATCTTTTTATTTTATGTAAGATGATTAATATTGTAGGAGACAATACACCGTGGGTGCTAAATAGTTAAAGACCCACGCGAGAAAGACAAGAATGTACAGTAAGCGTCAAAGATCTCTGATCATTTTCGGATTTTAAACAGTAGTTTTATGGTTCTTAATGAAAATGATGTTTAATTACTTAGTTGGCTCTATCAACCTTTAAACTTTTTGAATTTATAATTTTGAAATCTGTGCAATGCCGCTAACTGTGTCTAATACGATACACTAGCTTCCGCCCGCGGCTCCGCCCGCGTGGAAATCGGTATCGCCACCAAGTCTATTTAATAAAACGACTCGTCACTCGACTTACCACTCCACTCCATACCACTTTCCTCTCCACTCGCCACTCCACTGGTCTCCACTCGTCTAACCAAAACCTTTCTAATAAAACAAACCGCATCAAAATCCGTCCAGTACTTTTACGTCCATCGCGATTAGCGATGGACGTAAAAAGTACCAGTATCAGCTTGTATAAAAAGTAGCCTATATGTTGCCCAGAAGTATGAACTATAATCCTACCAAGTTTCATCAAAATCCCTCCAGTAGTTTTTGATCCATGCGTGCACATACAGACAGACAGACAGACAGAAAGACAAAAAATTTACTGATTGCATTTTTTGCATTAGTATCGATCACCAATCATCCCCCAATAGTTATTTTGTAAATATATTCAATGTACAGAATTGACCTCTCTACAGTTTTATTATAAGTATAGATTAAAATGAAATAGTTTGTCCAGCTCACAGAACATTAATTTTTCTTTGTTCTGTGGTCCAGCTGGAAGAACCCAAAATAATGCGGTCGTGGATATTTTCATGATTTCTTCAGATAAAATGCCATCAATCAATATTGTCATTACGACCACCAGTTTCATATCAGCATATTCTAGAGTGTTCCACGGCTACATCATGCTTACGATGCTCGCTTGGTGCATAATTTTTGCATTTTATCTTAGTTCGTTGCAATTGAAAAAAATCTTCGTGTTTTTATAGAACCCAAAGTGCAGTATCCTCTTTGTTCTGTGCTTAGGCCTCATTCACACGAGCGTGTGGGATTATAATAAACTTATAAGTGGTAGATATAAAAAAAAAGATTATTATTGATAGTTTGACCAAATGGGATGCCATTTGGTCAGTTGGGTGTTACTCATTTCTGCAGAATACGGTCTAGTTGAAGACATTAAATGAGATGATTGCGCCGTGCAATTTCAACTAGCATACCTTATAATCATATATGATATTCTGGGAACAGCGCATCTAGTAGACTAAGGGATCATTCGCACGAGCGCTTTTTTACCGCCCGTTAAAAAAGCGTTCAAATAGAACAAATGCATTTCTCCCATGCGAATGAGACCTTAACGCTCAAAATGCAACACTGCGCGATAAAAAAGCGTCGCGTTTTAAAAGCGCGGTCGTATGAACATGTACTTGGAAATGCATAGGTATATTTTGTGCTATTTGAATGCTTTTTTAACGGACGGTAAAAAAGCGCTCGTGCGAATGATCCCTTAGTCTACTAGATGCGCTGTTCCCAGAATATCATATATGATTATAAGGTATGCTAGTTGAAATTGCACGGCGCAATCATCTCATTTAATGTCTTCAACTAGACCGTATTCTGCAGAAATGAGTAACACCCAACTGACCAAATGGCATCCCATTTGGTCAAACTATCAATAATAATCTTTTTTTTTATATCTACCACTTATAAGTTTATTATAATCCCTACTATTATGTCACAAAGACTTATTTTATTTTGATAACTAGAAATAAATTTTTGTCACAGGTACTTACATATCGTACTTATCGGACCTAAAACTGTTTGAATTTAAAAAACTGTTTAAAACTAATTTGAATTATAAGAGCATACTATAAACATCGTTTCCACCTTAAAAGGTTGAAGCAATTAAGTTATGATTAATTTATTATATTATATGCAGTTTGTACCTATTTAGGTAGGTGCATACAATTAGGTAGCGTAGGTCCAAATGATACCTTAACGTTAGCAAAAAAGTGGTAACGTAAGAAAATTAAGTTTTGTTAGTTTGTTCCTACTCAACATCATTAAAAACGCAAATTGAAATAGTAAAATAAGCAAAGAATATTTTAACTCGGGCCATAAATAAGCAATATGAAACTGTTTTCTTAATGACAAATCAATCATACATCCGTGCTCTCCGGACTTCACCAAGACCAACCACAAACAATGATGCAAGCCAATTACCAGTCAGAAATTATAATTCCATCACTGGCTTGCATTATCATTGATCAGATTCAAATCACTTTGATCAATTACAATCGCGCTATCCGGATTAAAGTACCGGCTATGGTGTGTATACCTGATAATACCTCTTACGACATAACTATAACCTTGATCTAAGCTGATAACATCCGTCATTCCGTCAGTAAGGCGATATAGAGACTGTACTACAGCCACTGCCTACAACGAAGGCGGCGCGGGCGCGCGATCCCACTCATAATTATTGTTGTTTTTTGACAGACTAGAATGCCCACTGCTCAGTTGCCGAAGCATCAAGCAACCAATTTCAGTTCTCCTCCGGACCTGCTCCGGTATGCATATATATTATGCTGGAGATTACGTCGCAGCCAGTTTGACCGTTACACACGCGAGCAGTGATCGAGTTCGCGGCTAATGTCAAATTTTGTTTTCAAATAGTTAACGTTAATTAGTAAACGGGCCGGTTATAGTTCGGAAAAAATGGAGCACGTAAGTAATGGAGCGAAATGTCCATTTAATGAAAGTGAACAATTAAATGGAGATAAAAATGATAACAGTTTTGTGAAGCCTAAATTACGCATCAAAGTTCCTCAGGCGCTTTCGCTGAAGAATCACATTGTTGATTACGAAGCTGTGGATAGCTTACACTCGAAGCTTGAAGAGGAATCTACTTTTATCGTAAGTAAATTTAATAATATTCACGTTTTATGGTCAAGTGAAACACATAATTAATTAAATAAAATTATTAAAATTTATACCTATACTTACGCACATACCTATATATTTTTAAAACAGCATACAGTATAAGATCGCATTAAAAAGGAAATACGTATTTAATAGTTGTCTATAACAATGATAGTCTTTAAAAGGTTGAACAACAAACATAGTTTTATCTCCCAATCAATCAATGAATTGATTGGCCTATAAATTTGTATTTTAGTTCACAGTCGTAGTGTATTTCGAACAACAAACACGTTTTGAGTTATTGTACCTACCTCAAATACTTAAAATAATGAATTAACACTAAAGGAATCGAAGTAAACTATAATCAGTCCGTAGGTAGGTAGGTACGTAAATTACTACAAAATTTTCTAATCAGCAAAGCGGGCAAATTATCGTAAAGAATAGGCAAGCTATCTACAAAAGCTAGAGATAATTATTTACTTCAGACTTAAGGTGTTATCCGTTTTATTTATGCAATAATATCTTATTCCAATGATATATACATATTACTATGAGGCAGATTTGCCAAAATGTGTTTATGAAATTCGTTTTAGGAAGTAATCTTCAAGAAATAAACGAAATTCGTACGTTACGAGAATTTTATGCGAATGACTATTTGAAATTGTATCTACTCTTTGACCTTGGATACAGGTTAAGAGGGCCCTTCGAGGTCTATCATTAAGAATTTTCATACAAGATGTTCTAGGGTTTTTACGTGTTTTTAAATAAACCTAACAATTTTGTGAGATAATATTTGTTATTTGAATGTCCATTACATGCGCAAGGTTTATTCTTGTTTTTCACTCATAGGTATAATTTGATGAGTACACTATGAACTGTCAAAGTTCGGGTAAAATCTGTACAAATATTCGGATTTTTGGAGGCTTATACTGTTTTTTCTCCATTTTTTTTGCTTTTACAGATACCTATTAAATACTTTAAAAATTATCAAAAATGGAAGTGTTACAATGCTATCACGTACCAGCGTTATTGTGAAAATTATAACGGGTTTTCCGCTCTTAAGTATAGAAATCAAGATAAGAATGTAAAAAACACCACCATTAGGGTTCACTATCGCCAAACGGTCAAAATAAACTTGATTGTCGGTAAAAAACGTCTCCTTGACTTTTTAGCTGGTTTTTAATACTACGTTGCATTTTAATCTGTTTACCGAAATAAAGTGACGGCTTTATCACGATCGTCTTATAATCTTATCTTGTAACAACTGTCCTTTGTTGTAACAGTGAATTGATCATCATTCCACTCATATTTTTAAACCACTTTTTATAGTCGATAGGCCCGTTTAACCACTATCTCACCTGCCCCCGTAGAAAAGTGTCAAAAGTCTAAATCGCTAAGGAAACGATTAGATTAGGTCGACCAATCGGCGCGCGCATCGTACGCTTTTGACAAGCTTGAATGTGATTGGTCAACCTAATCTATTCGTTTCCTTAGCGATCGTTAGCGATTTAGACTTTTGACATTTGTCTACGGGCCTTGATAGTAATGACGTGGTCGACAATGGAGTATACTTGCCTGGAAGCAACCTACCCTACTTTAGACTTAAAGACTCCCAGGTTATATAGCTTTTCGGAAAAAACTAAGTCCTCAGAGTAAGACAGAAAATCCAGTTTTTTGACAACTTTTTATTCTTATATTTATAGTTCTAAGAGCTAATTATATAATGGTTATGAGCTTGGAGGTTATCTGTATATAAATAAGCAAATACAAACCATTCTATTGAGAACTTGTCGACCCTTTTTTCAATCATTTTTTTGTATTGTTGCTAGCTACTAACTAGTTTGGGTGTTATTAATAACAGTTTCATTTTCCCCATACTTTTTTATGTACTGTGTATCTGCAATAAATACTAGTTTGCATCTTTCTTTCTAAATGAAAATTAGTCAATAATTACAGCGCTTAGAAAGATTATCATAATCGTGCATCGTTTATGATAGGTTTGGGTTACATTTTATGTTATTATGAAAAAAAAGTAAGCACGCTTGGAAATAAAAGCTCTTAATCGTGCATCGTTTATGATAGGTTTGGGTTACATTTTATGTTATTATGAAAAAAAAGTAAGCACGCTTGGAAATAAAAGCTCTCCTTCGTATAACGGATTTTTTAAATAGTATCTACTAATAATGAAATTACTGGCAGTCCCGTTAAGTCCTCCAGCTAAGCTATATTACTTGTGAAAGGAGTGAGTTCACATCGGGAATGTAATGATCAGGATTCGAACCCGGAACCTTTCAATTTGTAAGGCTGACTCCTTAACCACTGAGCTACATGGAGTACTCAAGTCTGTGTTGTCGAATCTGTCTTGCCAGAAACTGTGTATTATCTTTTTAATAACGATTAATGGTGGAATTTTATCAATACCATTAGATGTAATATTTATCATAGACTTCGCTTATAATATTTGAGTATACATTAACCTTTTGTTTATCTTGGTGTGTTGACATTCGGAATAGAAATCGGAACTTGACGTCTTTAACATATAAGTCATTAAAAATTAAAGTTCATTAATTCCATCCTACACGCAACCAATTAAAATAAGTTCCTTAACCAGTTTCTCTATATTTAATTGTACCTACAGTCCACCATCAAAACATCTATTTTTCATCGTAATACGTATAATCATTATTACATTATTTATTTATCAATTATTTACTAATAATAACAATTATAAATTTAAACCTTTATTTAGCGTTAGGAAAAATAACAATACCTTACCAGGTACAGTGGAATTATGGAGTGTTCATTGTAACATTATTTTAAATAAAGATAATAAACTACATAAATATTATTATTGACACTAAACTTGAATAGTGTTATTTTAATACCAATAAAATTAGTGAGTACCAAAATTAACAAAATAAGAATTAATAAGAATACCTAATTAATGCCAAAGATGCAAGCGAGTAGTAAAATGTATATATAAAGCTAGTAAAACCTTGTTTTAATATATTAATATCAAATTTATATGAATAACTTTTATTGGAAACCGGGTTAGGACTGCTTGAGACTTATGAATAAATAAAAACAAGTTTTTTTTTGTAATTTTTGTTATTAAAATGTTAATGTTGAATTGGTTAATAATAACGCTGCAATAACTAACTACGTAGTTATATCTTCTTTTTATTTCTTTAAAACTTTTTTATATTATTAATTTAAATTGTTTGCTGCATTTCATAGTCGTTTCTTATTTTATAGTCACCTATTATACTTTCCCTCTATAAGCGACAATGTTTATTTGTTACCCTAGTAGTTGTATTTTATAGGTATCTCAAAAAAAGAAAAAAGAAAACCGAATCGGGCCCCCTAGTTGGATTAACTAACTGTACCGTAACTTATTCGAGTTGGATTTTACGCCGCATCTTTATTCAATGTTAAGCAATATCGATAAAATACATCGATTTCTCATGTTTTGACTGTATACTCTATACTAGAGTATACATAGAACCCGATGTCAAATAGAATAATTTGAACCATTACAAATCGTTTTGAATAACTACCGTTGGTCTACCCCTCTTCCTTTTTCTCTTTTCTTTCCTGCTTCCCATCTAGGTACCTTCCTTCCTTTTAATAGGGGGTAACCCCTTTACCTACTCTTTCATCCTTTAATATCTCCCCATTTCTGGTGCAGGGGACTTTACCTCCCTTTTCTTTAAATAGTAGCAATGGGCCGGTGGCATAACGGTAGGTATTGTATAAAGGCATAATATATGGCACAAATTAAATAATAACATTCGCACACAATAACAAAATGTATTCTGTGGCTGCAGGAAGAATTTCTGCAGGCTCAGCGTTTGATGGTCGAGACATCACAATTGTTGACGCGATGCGTAATGTTGAGGTCAGCTGCACGCCACATGATAACAATCATTGCATTGCACGTAGGTATCTATGTAAATAAACTAAGGCTCATAATGATGAACAAAGTTTACAATGCATTTAGCGTGATTCTATTGACTGAACAGTGAAATTGTTTATACGGAAAACACTGACAATATGCAATTACATAGAATACAATGTATGTATTATGTACCAACTAAGACGTAATTTAATTCAGAAGTAGAAAAAGCAGGAAAGCGGAACCCGGACGTCGAGGTGAAAGTAGTAGCAGTTAGCAGAACGATTCCCAGCAAAGTACCTACCTGATTGATTGGCAATCTTACTGACCGAAAATATTATGGTTTAATTCTGTCCAAGAATTATTAGAAACGTCTTAAGTTACACTGCAAATATATGATTAAATTTTATGTTCATTTCATTATAAGAGTCTCTGTCGCGTGTAATGAAACTGGACAATTAAGAAGACTGAAACCTGAAAAGTAGATAAAAAATTTAATCCATAAATCGTCTGCGACAACTGATCGAATAAGTCTAAGCCACATGAAAATTTTGCTAACCATAAAATTGCATTCGAATTTACGTTACGGCTGGGATTTATTTTTTAATATGGCTTATGTAATTTCGCTCTCGTCCTTAACTGAAATTATATTGCGGCAGTAGAGATGTAAATTTTTTAAATATCCTCTGCTGCAAAAGTTTTACCAGCGTATCAATAACTTATCCTTTAGTTGTTCCTATTTGTCCGTTACTTATTGAAAAATCACTTTTTATATAACATCGTACATTAATGTGGGCGAAACCACTGGAAAAAGCTAGTATGAAATATAATGGAACGAAAACCACAACAAAAGAGAGTACTTCAAATACCACCATCGCCATTTTATGCAGTTGAAAATAACGGAAATTCAATCTCACACCAATGTGTCGGTAAGAGGCTCAAGTTAACATGAGGTGAATTTATTATTTAATTTATTCCATATTTCACACACGGTAAACCGCATATATTGGGCACTGTTCTGTGGTTAAATATTATCAAATTGTATTATACAATAATTGCTTTTGAACTGGAAATGAATCATTAACTTTTATTCAGAACAGTCAATGTGTTAATTTTATTGGAAAGTACGAATGTATTGTTTGTATTATAATAAATAAGGAAAGGCATAACGGATTTTTATTAATAGTAGTAGTGGTTGTGGACAATGAGGACAGTTCTAGTTGAGGCTTCAAGTTATAGACTTATTTAAATTTATTGAAGGGTTCAAGGATTTACATTTTATGAAACATAATATTATAAATTGTCTTCGCAGGAAATAGAGGCTATGCTGTTAAGTCAATATCCGTACATCTAATAGTCAATATTGATTGTAAAGGGATTGAACGTATTTGATAAATATTTAATGCCAAGAGCAAGCATACTGGTTAAGTGATGAATATTAAATAGTACATAAACTTACATCACATTATTCGAAATTATATCAACACCTAACTAGATAAAATAATCATCATACATACAAAATAGATTCATCGATAGATTTAGCCGGTAGTTACACTTGCTCTTTACAAATCCCTGAAAGAAAGCCTGCCGGTGCTGATCGCAGCGATGGTGCAGAGTGCGGACGCGTGGTCGGCCGCCGCACTATGGAAAATAAAGGTCTGTTTTATTTCAAAAATCGGTAACTTCTTTAATTCCAAAGGTACGAGGTGGAAATTTTGCACAATTATAGTGTAATGTATAAGCTTTGAATAATATATTTTTTTGTAAAAATTGGATTAGTACTTATTTTAATAAAAAATATTAAACATGAAAATGTCAATAAAAAGATAATAAATGGCAGTTAAAAAAGAATCTTGTTACTAATTAGTTCACTATTATATAGAAACACATAGTTAATTTTAAAATACATCAATATAAAAAAGAATATGATTAAAAAAACACGTAATTACACTGTGCTATTCTCTAAATAATTACTTAATTCTTGAACAATCAAATCAATATTTTTTTTTAAATATGATGAATACAATTTTAAAATGTCAAAAATAAGGATAAATTATATAATATTATTACGTAAAATTACATTTACCTTTTAATTAGTTTAGTTAATGTTAAACGTAAATGTATCATTTACGGTTTTTGATATTTTTGCTGTATGGTTTTCTGAGGCTAGTTATTATACAGATCTGAAGTATTAAAGAAGAATATGAAATTTTCGTTAGTTATCAGCTAGTTCTACTGCATTCTCTATGATGAAGACGAAATTTCTTATAATCCTTGTCACGCGATTCCTGTGCATCCTCCGGGAAGTTGACCAATAGGAAGCACTGCAAAGTGCTTCATGATACTTTCCCCGTGAATTAAAATTTTGTGAACTGAAGAACGCATAATATAGTACCATTCATAATCATAAATCCTGGCAGTCTCTATTGCATAGTTACCAAATTCAGCATTTATCATTCATAAAGAGATTTCATCATCATTAATTTAATATATCCACATCTGTGACATTTTAAAAAAATCTTCTTGCAGTATTATTATCATTAGTTTTACCACCTGTTTGACGTGGTTGGTTTATAATAAATAGTCCTAATTCCTCACAAAAGCGTTTTTGGAAAAAGTAGGGTGCAGCATCATTTTGATAAAAAAAATCCTACAAGTAATAGGTGCAAAACTGACAAAACCCTTCATATCAATGAATATTCAATAGTAACTAACATAACATTCTGCAAACCATCGATATAAAAAGACAATTCTGAAAATCTCAATAGATAGTCGATTTTCGCGCTCTGACTATTCGGACATTTCTATTCATAAGTTCTAAAACCGCAAATATCCGCAGCCAATTTTTACATACGTTTTTTTATAGGTAACTGAGCTATAAACTAAAATAAAATTTAAAAGTTGGGGAGACTTGGGTAAAGGTCATAGGTCTCGATGAACTTTAAAAAAGCTTTATTTTTACCTTACTTTACTTTTCAATTATTTGAAGGTTAATATTAATATAATATTTAAAAAACAAGTATTCTACTAAAATCTACAGACCATAGGCTTTTCAAAAATATATAATACTTTATATCTTGTAGTATAAAACAAAACGTTAAAATAACTTTGAAAAACAAGAAGTGAACGCACTCGCTAGAAACTTTTCATGAACGATGTAAGTAGTTTAAGGCCTTCTAAAATATTTAGTTTGTATTATTTATAAAGAAATACTACATTATAAATTAGTTGGACTAATACACTATACAATAAAATTTAAAAACTATTTCAATTCCGACATTGTTGAAAACCATTTTTGAAATGTCGTTGTTCGACGATAATCCATAGTGCGCCGCCTCCTTTTGCGAGCAAGTGATACTCGAGAAGGAGGCGGCGGAAAGGGTTCGGGAGAGGCTGCACAGAGCTCGAAAGCGCGCCCCCCCCCCCCCCCCTATTCCCAAACCCGAGGGGGCCATATCGAATCCGGTGATGGCCCGGGTCAAGCCGGAGTGCGAGGGAAATGCTCTTTGGGCCACCTTACACCCTGGCGTCAGAAGACCCTAGACGGCGTGCGGTTTTAGTCAGTAAGAGTCCGACATAACCTGCCCCGCTGGCCGCGGGGTGGGTATCCATGAGGATTTCCGCACGGAAAAAAAGGTTTAAAAGAGTAGGGAACAAGCAAATAGAAAGACAGAAAAACAGGCAGGCAACATTTTTAAAATTATATATATATTTCTTTCATTCATTTTATTCATCATTCGAATTTTAAAAAAATCTGTTACTTTAATTTTACAAATTAACACTTCAATTTTATTTTTAGTACATAATAGGTATACAGATAATGAAGTTTTCTGATATGCTGTTCCATTATAATATTATCAATTTATTGGTGTTAAACGAGTGGTAAGACAGTAGCTAATTTATACGATTGCATAATAATGTCACAAATTAATTTCAATCTAGACCAATTTAACAGTTATGGAATAATAACACAAGAGCACTATCCCATTGTTATCGAAAACGCTACCTAATAGTCATATTATTACAAGATCCTTTTCTTTGACAGCTATTGGCCCTTATTTGTTGTAGATCTCAAATATTATTGTTTACTTCTCATATTACACTATTATGTTTCTACCTGTCCATGAAAACTTTTCAGTCTATTCTAAAGTTGCCTGAAATAAAAATAATTTGTATGTATCATAACATAGTGTGAAAGTGACAAAAAAACGAAATGTACCTACTAGAGATATTACCTATTGTAAACATTCTCATGAATAAATAATTATTTATTTAAGTAACTAGATGTCAAATTAGTAAAAAGTTGCTCTCGAGTTGACTATACTGAGTATTTTACAAGGTCAATGGACCACACCAAGAGGTTAAAATTGCCGTATCAAATTGGATCTTACCTATGCAGTATCTAGAGATTCTACAGAATGCAGTCATCCTTCTCAGTGTGGTAGTTTATTTTGTTGTAAAGGGCTAACTGCTATTAAAGGCAACGTTGTTATTTTAAAAGGGATGAGAGACTTTTTTTATGTAGAACACGATAAAATCCCTACACACATATCCGAGCTACGAGCATGTAACATAAAAGTACCTTCACCCTATAAAACATAGCACCCAAAACGTGTTGTCATTTTTGTGTCCAGAGCTTTCAAAGAATCGTTGTACTGTGAAATATTTAGATTGATATTTTTTTTATACCACTTAGGTGGCAGACAAGCACACGGCCCACCTGATGGGAAGCGGTAACCGTGGCCTATGGACGTGTGCAACACGATATTTTGATTGTTATTTTGATGTTATTTTCGGTTGTTGGAGCACAAGTTTAGTGTTATTATATAAAACGAGGAACCAATGTTATTCACGTGCGTATCTAAATTATTGACGGAAATCATAACAATGATAAACGGATTTTTTTTGTAATGAGATTTATTTGCGCTTGATTAAGCAGAAATAACCATAAGACAAATTCGCAAGAAAATATTTTACTAATCACATTAGGAATGTGTAGTGACGATAGCTAAAAACGTAAGGTTAGGTTTAGAATACAGGTTTTTTTATATATATATCCTGCAAATATTGCCTGAATTACTGACAGACGACATATTGCACATTTTTCCGTTAAGAAATGAACTGGCAGCTTTTTATCGCAAATATGTTGAAAATCCTGTTTGACAGTTCAAGGCTCATAATATAATAATCATTTTAAATACTTGACTGCGAGTTATATTTTGTCAACTCCTCTTATATAATTGACCTTCAAATAATCTTGAATATTCAAAAGTATATTACGTTGACTTTAATTGGTTTTGATCTGGCAAATTCCAGTCACATTTGATTTCTATCTATCCATGATGTTAGTTTCGGGCATTAGCAAAATAGATCTAGAATTATTTAAAATCTGTATTAGATACATACATCGTATTATGGCCTTAGTACTCAACATCAATTACAAAAAACCGATGTAAAAAAATTGTTTTCATTACCTACTTGTTTATATGTTACTATGCTAGTTCTTGCTTCTCTTACTGTAATTATACTCGCTAAACAATCAAATAAAAAACTCTGATTAGGTTTTGAACTAAGAGCGTTAAGAAACATCTCGTCTCGGTCCATATACGTACCGGTATCACACAATTATATACATAACAGAACTATACAGGGTGAATTTTTCAAAAGGGATTGGATGGCCAAATCCGAAACTATAAGGAATAGCGAAAAATGCTCAAAGGAGTCACGAGCCCGATTTTGATGAAACTTAAAACCTCATCATTAGATTTTTGAAAAATCAATAAACCTAGCTGAGAATCGAACCCGTTGATTTTGAAAAAAAAACACACCCTTTATTATTACACCATACGATAGTGTCGCTGTTAAGGAACAAATTCTGCGAAGTAATGATATACGGCAAATTTAAGGAAAATTTAGAATTTAATAAAATTCATGTTTCATGTACCAATTTGTTTCGTTCGAAATCCCAGAAAAGATCGTAACTATTCCGTGTTTTAAATTATACTCAGAATGATTATAATGATTGATGTTTTATTTGAAACAAGATGGAGCTCCAGCCCATAATAGCCGTAAAACAGATTTTGATTCAGTAGTTTGACGACAATTTTATTGCAAGGCATGGTCCTGTGCCTTGGCCAGCGAGATCCTTGGATTTTACTGCCTTAGATTACTTTCTTTGGGGGTATGTCAAAAACGAAATTTACAAAGACATATGATACAGAGGTACAGTTGATGACTTGAAACGTTCTTTGGAGAATATTCTAAACGGAATCAATAACATTCTAATATTGAATGCAGTACGACCCTTGAGGTCTCAAATCCAGCTATGTATTGAAAACAATGGTCTACATTTTGAACTATTAATCAGTTAATGTAAGAAAAATAAAATGTATTTTGTTAAAGATGAGCTCTTTCCTTTAGTTTGCGGTATGCCATTACTTCCCAGAAAAAGATCCTTAATAGCAACACTATCGTATGGTGTAATAATATAGGGTGTGGTTTTTTTTTCAAAATCAACAGGTTCGATTCCTAGCTAGGATAATTGGTTTTTCAAAAATCTAATGATGAGGTTTTAAGTTTCATCAAAATCGGGCTCGTGACTCCTTTGAGCATTTTTCGCTATTCCTTATAGTTTCGGATTTGGCCATCCAATCCCTTTTGAAAAATTCACCCTGTATAAACCAAGGTATCGATAACTAACTGAACACTTTTTCACAAAATGTCAAACTTTTCCTAAAAACTTAATTGTTTTTATACTAAACTTGATATTAAAAAGGTAATTATAAAACCAGTAGGTACACAACGCAGTTTGTGAATTAAATTCTTTATTGTCATAGACCCCTATGTCAACATAAACACATAAGTGTTAAAAATTTTACCGAATGAATAGAATTAGCTAGTGTTCCTTTACCGTCAGGCGGTATTTCGTCACGCTCACACGTCTACAAAACCGGCACGTACTGGGCTGTCAGTTAAAAGAAAACGTCTTGTTAAATCGTACTCTCATCTCGGTAAAATTTGGGCCTCCCAAGAATAAATCTACAAAATTCTACGATAAGAATAATATCGCTTAAAGTTAGCTGCAAAAATCGAATATAACGATGTCGACTATGGAGGTTGAACCCATGGATCAGATCTAGCACACCAGATTCCACGTACCACATGGCTGTCGAATCTAAATCTTAACGTTCATGATTGTTACTTTGTAACCAAAAAAAAATTTGATTTGTACATAACATTTAGAGGAATTCAGGTGATAACTGATTGAGAAATTATACTAAAGTGGTCACCGATATCTGATGCCATTAACATTCCGAAATTTAATTCTTCTTCTTCGAGTCAATGGCTATCAGTCTTTCCCTCCAGTTCGAAATTTAATTAGCTGAAAAACTGAAACGCATTCTAATTTAAATACCGCATGTGATTGCAGCGAGCGTAAACATTTCATGCAAATATGTTTTAGTAACTGCCAATTGGCTCAATATTGCTAAACAATACAAATACATGCGGCAGGAAGTGTTGAGATGCGAGACATATTTTGATATATGTTTCAGAATTCATATCTATTTATAACATTCAACGCAACATTATCGGATGAATAAGTATGTTTTATGTCGGACCTAAATATTAGATACGTTTTACAATAATTTAATTAATTTAGTTAATTCTTAGATAGCCATACCTAGTTTGACCTTAGTACAGAATTCATTAATTAAAATCCTAAGCTAAAGACAAATTGTAGACTTAAATAAATCTTATATAATCGTCTAAGCTTTAATTTTGTTAAGTAAACCTGAAAAAAATCTGTACGTTCTTATTTTTCACAATTCTTTTCTAGGTCTTAGATTGTGCTTACGAGTAGGTATTCTTAGGTATGCAGGATTACATATCATGATCATGTAGCGAGCTGGATCTGTGCGCAATGAACGAAAATAGGCTCTACCCCTTTTATGTAAAACAAAATAAAAGAAAAGAGCCGTTGGTGCCAGAAAACATGGGTCTAGGACCAAGGAGCTCACTTGATCTAAGAAGTAGCCTACCACCTAGCTAGTATAGCTTAATCAATCCCGCAATCACATGCATAGTATCGACACTCACGCGCTATTGAGGCAGTCTTATTGAGAGCTTTAAAGAAAACTGTAGGTATAAGAAAAACATGGCAAATTTCCAAAAAAAAAACATCACGTTAAGAACGCACCTCATTTCTGCGGTACGATTGTGAATTTATCACGAACGCCCCCAGGGAATGACGTGATGGTCTGTGGACCGTGAAACGAGCCCAAACTCAAACGAACGTGTTTATTACTTACTAGCGACCCGGGACCCGGCTTCGCCCGGGTGTAAATTCCAGTTTTCCAATAAAATATATAGCCTACTAGCGTACCCGCGCGCGGCTCCGCTCGCGTGAATGTTGGCTATCGCCACCAAGTCTTTTTTAAGCTGAGGGACTGCCCTACTAACTTTCAATGTCTATTCCTTCGCAATCAGTGGTTGCAGCTAAACGTATTTATTTTATCTCAAGTTCTATCAAACCCTTCAAAGTACCTACAGTGCCATGCATCGCGGCCAAAGCTCGTTTATTTACCATCATTTTCTTTTTTAATTGTCTTCTAGATTTTATGGGGATTAGATAGCTGCTCTGGCCAAAGTATGTGTGACTCGGAAGAGGCCCTTTGAAAAACCCTTTCATCATAGTTGCATTGCACTTTCACATTCGATGCACTATTTCAAATTAATGAACATTATTTATTTCCAAAAATCTGTTTTTTTATTATTAAAATCTTGCTACAGCCATTGACATTTGACAACCTGATATAACATTCAAGAAGTTCATGTAAGTAAAGAAAGAGGATATACTAATAAATACCGGTCAAGTGCGAATTGGGCTCGTGCACGCAGGTTTACGTACAAAATTAGGTTGAGGGGGATTTACGCAGACACAAAAAGGGGGCGAACTTAACTTTGTTGCAGTGCTTCTTGTCTTGAATGACAGACATATTTTTATTTTGGTGAAGTAGGTAATATATTTACGCTTTCCGGACTTTTCCCTGTACTTATGCTATAAGATTTTACTTTCTGCAAAATATCTTGATTCTAGCCCAAAGGGAAATCCCCTTTTTTTCGTGCTCAAAAACACCGTCGGGTTTCACTTCAACGGAGCCAACGGAGAGGTTGGTATGTCGGAGTCCTTTTGCCTGTGTCTGTGCCTGTGCCTAATGCCTATGTAATCGAGGCATCTGGTGTGTCCTAGATAGGGTATCCCAGAAACCCCAACAGGTTCCGGCCACCTGCACTGGTGACCTCGACGTGTTATTAGGAATCTAAATCCCCCATCTCTATAAAAAAGCGCGCGTGGAAATATAACATCCTGCCACCCTGGGTCTGCTTCTGCTAGGGTGACGGTTAGCCTCGACCGTCACCCTAGGCCCGCACTCATGGAGGACGGAGATGGTTCTGCGAACTACGCCGCCCGGTGCGCCTTCATCGGCAAGGGGCTGTGCTAGATCTCTCCCGTAGCTTTTCCACCACCACTTCTGCGCGCTTTACTGCCTCGCAAAAAAGCGGTGGCGTTCCACATACTCTCTATGGTGACCATGGTCGGCACCAGGGACCTCACCATGAGGCTTACCCCACCGACGTCTGCTTCTAGGACATGGCGCCACTCTATCCACTCTGAATACTCTACCAGTGTATGAAGAGGTGGTGTGCCCACGGATCAGCCCAGGCAATGGTGGCATTCGAACGTCAGCACCCTGCCTACGCAATGCAGGAACTCACCAAAACAGCCATGCCCATCAGTAAGCCTTGGATAGCTCAGGGTCAAGGGTTAACTTAAACTTCGGCGTCTGTAGACCCAAGATGGAGTTCGACTTTAGCCGGTCAAGTCTGATATTACGTCCCTACTGGCCAGAGGAGGGGAGAGATTCGTAGGGATTTCCGCACGAAAAATAAGGTACGGCTTCCTAAAACTCACCGATTGCGGTGTAGGTGACTCACTAACGTCGCCGAAGATAACTTAACGACCTCCGTCCTCCATGGCTGCAGGCCAGGAGGTGGTAGGTCAAGCCACCTATTAGTCGATAGTGAGACCACAGTTTGGATATTACGCTTCGTGTAATGCCAAGCATTATCCGCAACATTCCTTTTATCTAATTCAACTTGATGCCTCTACGTGTTCTTAAGAAAGAGGTCTTGACAGACAGACAGACGGACAACGAAGAGATAAGGGCTTTTTTCCTAATCAGGCACAGAACCTTAAAAATTAATACATTCTATTTACTTTTGAGGAAAAAGAAGTAAAGGATATTACTCTATGCAAATTTAGACAAAGTCAATTTTAGTTCCTGTTGCTATGACAACTATTATAGGTGGCGATAAAAACGTTTGCAACATCTAATTTTCTTTTTATTACTAAATTTCCTGAATGAATCATATATTTTTAATTATGTTATATGCTATTCGAGGCGGAGACGAATCCAAAAAATCATAGATCATGAAAATCTGTTCAGCCGTTCTTGAGTTCTGGCAAAAGCACGTTTTCAGCCCTTTTTAGGGCTTTAGGGTTCGAATTTTAAAAAATCCTTTCTTAGTACACCTCTACGCATCAAAACACACATATTCTGCAAATTTCAAGTCTCTACGACCAGCGGTTTAGGCTGTGCGTTGTCTCTAGGTCAGTCAGGACTTTGAATTATATAGTATAAGATGACACTCACGAATGACGTGGCTTTCTATTGGTGAAAGAATTTTTAAAATCGGTTTAGTAGATCCCGATATTGCCCCTTACAATTTAACAAATATACAAACACACAAACTTTACCTCTTTATAATATTAGTATAGAAGGTATGCGTTTCACCCGCCGATGTCGTAAAACACATTGCAGGTTTAGATTTTCAAATATTGTAGACAGCCTTGGTAACGTCACTATTTTTCCTTTTTTATAAATGATACGCAATGCTACCACGAGGGATTTTACTGAACGTGCAGTAATAAACGCAGAAGTCCACAAGTGACATCTGAAGTGGGAAGCGGTACCTATACGTGGATCTTGTGTCAACTAGGATAGATTTCTAGTGTTAAGGCATTTTTACTGTAGTGACATTTTATTTGCATCAAATAAAGCTCACTTTTGTTTGTGCCGCTGTGTAGCCTGGTTCTTTTTTTTTAAAGTTTTCATAGCGTATTTTGCTTCTTTATCTCACGCCAGCTGTGGGAATATGAACAGCATCGGCGGCGCTAGGGTTGAGTAAGAGGAACGGTCGCTCTTGACGCCAGGCGACAAGGCACGCCAAAAATCTACTACTAACTACTACTAACTAACTATTAAAACTATTTCCATTATAAAGTAACATTTTGATGACGTTTTTAAGAAAAAAAAACAACAAAAAGCAACACCTTATTATAGGTACTCGTTAGTCCAGGAACTGAAATTCTTTTTGTTCTCACTTAAGCCTGACAACTAAACCGATAAAATTGATTGTTTCATTTATAGAAAACTAATAAGTATCTATTTTTAATCTTTTGAGCCAATTCAATTCTCGTTAGCTAATAAGATTGTCTGCAGATAAAACCAGTCTTAGTCTTTAGAACGACTGCAATTGGAGTGACATTAAATAAAATATAACTTGTAATTCTTTTTATATTAACGGTTCAGTCCCGGCTTCGCCTGGGAATTAAATAATAGCGATAATAGCGACACAGACCTTCGCCCGAGAATAAATTCGTAAAATAATCCTAAAACCTGATTGCAGCACCCACTTAAAAAATTAAAACGAAAAATACCAGAGTTGTTAAAAATTAAAAAATTAACCTAAGGTTTTTTGACTGTTTCGTCGTTTGATTACATAATTTTTTCGATAACGATTCTGAAAATTCAATGACAACAGGTATAAGAAATAGTCAAAAAACTTCGGTCAATATTTTTTATTCGTCTTCATCTCAAAGGACTGATTCTTAAAGTCAATATAAATTTGAATACTCTTAGCATACCCACACGATTAAATACACCTGCCTACATATAAATGATGCAGGTATACATATAATAATATGGCTTTTATATAACAGGTATTACTTTAACAAAGAATGCTGTGAAATACTTCTCAAATGACAAACAAACGACCTTATCGTTTCTATTAATATAGCATATCTTATATAAGCACATAAAAGTTGAAATATGAATTAGTAAACATTTGTATACATCGATGTAGTTAAATTATTACTTCGTATAAGGTCTAAATCATCAAAATGTAGGTAAGTAGGTAATTTGGCCGAACCTACCAATATAATGGCAATACAAACGAGAAAGTAATTTTCAAAAGGAAGTGAGAAAAGAGGACTATCTAAAAAATAATTCTCACTCACGAACATTATATGCAGTAGGTATTTTATTATTATCCTGAATTACTCAAATAAAATCAAATAACATTGAACTCGTGCCATGAGTCTCATTGAGTAAAACGTGAAAACCCGTTGAATTAATTTTTAACCATAAAGTCAAGTGAAGGGGTAATAATGACCCGGATGCCTATAACATCCTCGTAGATTTCCCAATTTGGTACAAAGCGTACACTCTAAAGCTCTGACTCCAAAAAAAAATTAAGCGATTGAATCGTATGTCGACTTGTCCGGGAGTGACTGCCACCTGACTCCTAACCCTGAGAGAAATGTTTATTGCTTGGCTTGTACACTGACTTGCAGTTGAGGTATGCTTGGGTATCTAGTAAGTTGGAAGTACCTTTAAACTATTGAGATATTCTCCATACGAACTGAAACATAGATTCCTACTCTATGTTCTACTCTATGTTTTGTTTACTTTATGTACTTATGTGATTTACCTATGATCACGTAAAGCGCTGGCTAGACTATGTTCAACAGGTACCTCTTAATAACCTCTTCGGTCGGTTCTATGTTGATTGTTATCGGTTATTTATTTTGTCCTTGTTATTCTAACTTAGGTACATAGTATCGCTGAACAACGCCGCGCCGCGCCGTCTGCGTATTTTGACTTGGTAGACAATTCTAGTTTTCAATGCTGTGGAAAATTACAAGTGGTTTAATTTAATATGATGTGAAGCAAGTTCCACCAAGTGTCATCAATCAACAGTATTAATAATCTATAGTTATTTTTGGCTGGATGTAATGGGGATGCAAATAATAATAGCTTCTTGTCTTCTAATTGCCTCTTCGGTTGATTGCAGCGATGAAAACGTACGGCCGGCGTGCGGTTTTAGTCGGTAAGAGTCCGACATAACCTGCCCCGCTGGCCGCGGGGTGGGTATCCATGAGGATTTCCGCACGGAAAAAAAAAAAAGGAGGTAGCCTATGGATATTGTATGGTGAACGCTGGTCGTTTATGTTCTTCAGAATGGTGCTTAGTCCTAATCTGATATCTATTTAGATTCGATTTTTAGATTTATTAACCTTTGGCTTTATTGTAAATACAAAAAAATAGTAACATTATGCGAGGCAAACGGCTCTCTGACATTTTGACTTCTTCCGTCTTTATACTCGTAGTTTGCATGTTAAGGTACGATTCTGATATTCAAAAAAGCTCCATACCTGTATAATAAGGAAATAACGATGAAATCTAGAATATCCATTAATAACAATTTATCAATATTTTTGCGAAATTTTGCTAGTTTTGATACGATGAATGACGAATGATTTCGCATTTTACTTCAGTAACTATGAATGAAGATTCATAATGTGAATCACCATCACAAAAAAGTATACAGGTAAATATGTTTATCAGCATTCTAGAACCCATAACACAGGCTAGTTAAACTAAGTTACTTTTGCTCTAGGGGGCACTGTGGAGTGAAAAAAAATGCGATAATTTTTGCTACATGCATGCAAATACAGAGTTGTGAGTTGTGATAGTTTTTTTTTTATAACGGTAACTAATTGATAGGATTGCAAATAGCTACTAATTATTAAAAATAACCATGACAGTTTAGTATAAATATAATGTTGATATTCTCTCGGACTAGAAAAATACTTTCAACATTATATTCTAATACCAACAAGCATTTTGTATAGAACACAATACCGTGTTCCTTATTAAAATAAGTGGCATTAATTAAAGTATTAGGTACCTATGTATTAGAATAATATCAACTAATTATGTAATGAATATTATGTTAGCTTAACAAAGGCTATAGACGAGACGGCATACATAACAGTCTTTGTGCTATCGTCTTGTCTTTGTCTCGCATATCACTGACAGCTATCAATATAAGATTTTAATTAAAACGAGTTCAAAGGAATGCGTATACGTAATATAGGTACAGTCAACGACAGAAGTTAATATAGGTAGGTACACTAAAATATTTACA
Organism: Lithosia quadra; assembly: GCA_963576445.1. Taxonomy (NCBI): domain Eukaryota; kingdom Metazoa; phylum Arthropoda; class Insecta; order Lepidoptera; family Erebidae; genus Lithosia; species Lithosia quadra. Next base: position 14,634,450 of record OY754877.1, on the reverse strand, counting down.
AGCCTTTTGGTATTGGTATAGTATAGATTATACGAGTAATAATAAATATTCTACGACATTCTATACAGCGCTCTTTATATCCAAAGTAACCATAGTTTAACTAGCTTGTGTTATGGGTTCTAGAATGTGGATAAACATTCTTGTATACTTTTCTGTATATAAATAATATTATACATATATACACCCAGATCAATACAAATAGATGTATTCATACATACAAATATTTGCACAGAGTGGGAATCGAACCCGCGCCCCCTGTCGCAGCAGTCGACACACCAATGATTGATATGTGATTAGTTTTGAAACAGGAGACATGATTATGTAATGTATTTCATGTTTAGTTTATTATTTTATTAAAGTTTTAAGAGCTAAGGTGTACCTACAATAAATTGAAATTTTTAAAGCTACTTTCTCATTGACTGTACATATCGTAGATATTCGATCTTTTGATGAATCTAAGAGTATGTTTTCATCATAATGACAACAATGCTGAGAATATAGACTGAATTATTTAAGACTTAATCAATAATGAGTCGATATGAATACCAGTATTGAAAAAATAAAGTGTCGCCGCTTCGGTAGTTTAATAGTTAGTGTGTTGGTCCTGCAATACTTAGTTCTCTTAGCTAGAGTATTTCTATGTTCGTTCGTTCATTAATTTTGCTATGGTTTTTCGACTTCATATTTATAGATTAAGTTGCAATAACACAACTTCTACACGAATACAAACATAGACACACTAATACAAATATACGCCTATACTCACACACATAATATACACACACACCTTCATACATACTCTCATATCCATACACCCACATACTACTTATTATAACTATACGCATACCAATATGGCAAAAAATAAGAATATGAGTTTAACTTATTAAAACCTTGAAAAAAAAATCTTAAGTAATGATTTCAACAGGTGGTTTTTATTTAGTTACATAATAACAATAACAATGTTTTTTACTCACTATAGGCCTTGAATTAGGTCATGTGTACCTGATGTTATATATTGGACTCTAAAAAAAAACTTACAATAAGAGACAGCTATAGACTGACAATAGAAATGGAGCAACGGGTTTTAAGGTCACCGTGGCCTATGGACGTGTGCAACACTAAGGGTGTCATACACGCACTGTCTACCCTGAAGGGAAGGGGTGAGGGCTAGGAAGGGGGAGGAGGGGTACAGTGAGCTCTGGCCACCCTACTTACCAGCGTGAACACAACACGATGGTTATTATGGCCGCGGTCTTCCGTAGGGCGAAGGTACTACCCCAGTCGGATAGCTCATTTCAGACGGGAGATACCTAACGTCGTGTCCTACCTCCTAAAATTTTTCCTCTATTTTTCCTCCTAATTTTTTTCCTTTATTGTCTGATAGAGCCCCCATCGCTGATGCACAATATGGCTGTTACTTGTATGGTTTTATACTGCGTCCGCTTATTACGAATATCATGACAATACTAAATTATGTACATTTTTCATATAATAGATTTTAATATAGTCGGCCCAAGGCTCCATATCAATTAATAAGTTTTAGTACAGTAAAAAGATTTCTAAACAGGAAAGTGTTTCAGCCAAGTGTATTGCTTTCATTGCTTCCTTGAAATGGGAGTACACTGCACTTTGCTATGACGATAAATAAAACAATACCGATACCGCCCACAGACCACTCTCGTATTTTTATTAAATACTGGCCATTACGGAAAAGGTTTCGCTATTCTGTAGGGATTCAGTTTGAAATTACTTTTTTTTTTTACAAAAAATAGTAACTTAAAATTATTAATACTTTTTTTCTCTCCATGCGGAAATTCCCTCAGGTCCTGGTGCCCCCTGTCGGCTAGTGGTGGAGGCTATCGGTCACATCAGTCTGCGTGGCCGGCTGCATACAATTGTTGTACAATGATTAACAAACAAATTTCATGGTACCTATTGATAGTGAGTTGGACAGTGCCGGTTCGATTCTTGCATCAAATCAAGTGTTATTGGGATACATACAATATTTGCTTTGAGTGAAAATCCAACCCGCAACTTGTAAAGTAAAGCGCAATCGCTCAGCAATCTGTGTCAATCTCAAAACAACAACCAAAACAACCTACAATGAACTCTCAGTTAATAAAGTAACTATAGATAATGATCACGAAGTAATTATTATCATTTGAAAGTCAATCAGAAGCAATCGTCTAAGTAATAATACAGTAACTTCACCAAGTATTGTTTCAGAACAATGGTGAAACAGATGAATTTAAATTCAGATTAAGTTATTATTGGTAGGTAATAAGTTTGCAGTCAGCTGTGGCATTGTTCCTTGAATTTAAATTATCAAGGTGAGTGTTTACCATTATGTTTACGGGAATTAACACGATCTTCACATTTTCTACGTCAAAGTCTACTGAAGGGGTGCTAGATCCATTAGGCTCATGTATGAGCTCTATCTCACCGTGGTAAGTGACGATGTGGTCTACGTTGAATCACGTTTGCCTAGAATGAACTTATTCACTCGAAACTTGAAGATTCCCAGGTAATAACAGGAAAGGGTAGGGTTTCTCTAAGCTAGGCTAATGCATATATAATTTCTTATCTTACCTAATTTAGCATATAATTATACCAGCATCAATAACCGTTTTAAAATCATATTATAATAAGTACAATACAAAATTTAGTTCAAATAAAGGACGCGGGCCGTGAGAACTATATGAGACGTGTTAATATAATAACAATACCCCGTTCAAGGCCTCTTTTCAATAATGAACGCGTTTCTCGAACACCTTGTTAGTACAGATTGTTAAATTGCTAACACTTGGAATGCTGTGAATAGATATTTTACAAGTGTAAACAAGGCGTGTCGTATGCATGTCTGCCGTCTGCGTAGTATACTTACTGAAAGTCTCCAGCTTAGTGACGGCTCCGAACTTTTGTTTTTTTTTTATTTTAACATGAAGTGTTTCATATGTGAAAGTTTCTGATTGGTTTAGGAACGTTTACAAAAAAAAATAATGAAATTACCCATTACGTACATAATAATATTGGGCTCGTCGTAAATACTGACTCTTTGAAATCAAGTATATTTTAGCAACAAGACCGGTAGCCTCACAGTGGTGCAGATAAAAAAAAAGAGCCGTATACACAATAAGCAAACACCTGATAACTTAGGAGTACTTTTATACAGAGATTGGAGAAAAAAATGTGGGTTATTCACCTCTATCTCTCTCTTTATTGGCAATAATAGTGTCTGGAAGGTAAACGGTTTATATTTTTCCGGGGGAGGGGGGAGGGAAGGGGAGGCAATATTATTAGTCATCTATAATTATTATAAAGCTGAAGAGTTTTTGTTTATTTGTTTGATTGAACGCGCTCGCGATCTCAGGCACTACCGGTAAAATAGTAATTATGTAGGTATTTTAAATTTGAAACAATACGAAGAAGCGATTTGCATAGTTATTAATATAACTTAATACCATAGTCGTAACTACTTTAGAAGGCTTCAAGTAATGTACCGTCGCACCTGCGTGAACAATTATCTCCAATCCTTTCTCATACCATGACCTCCATCTAATTAAAACATAGAGTCTGATACGATCAAAGTTAGTAGTTCAGTATGCAAATATCCAAACTTTTGTGCTGAAGATATTAATTAATGAATACTCTAGGATAACGCTATAAGGAATGGAAAACCTTCGAGAAATTCAATTTAGGACACGTGATTAGGTATGGTTAGTTAGGTTAAATTTAAACTAGAACGTAGTAGGATAATATTTAGAACTTGATATTGGTCTGTGTATTAATAAATTTATTAGAAATTTTAACCAATTCAATTAATTAAAAAGGCAGTTTCGTGGACAAAAATACAGTAATAGATTTGAGTTCACGAAAAGCCGCTGCCAAAAATATTGATAGGTAGGTACTCTTCGTGGACCAAGCTAGGTGCTATTTACGCAGGTTCTATTCAGACGGGTGCTCCAGGTGGACTACCTCCTATGAAAGGTCAGAAAAGTATCGGCAAGGGTAAACATTCGATTCAAATAAGAACATCATCCTTTTTTGAAATCAGTTAAATGGGGACTTTCCCGTGGACAATAACTAAAGAAAACAACATAGATTATATTTACATACATGAAAAAATTAAGCGTTTTACTGTCCAATGCGATCATCAGATAGATAATGGGATTTGCCCCAAGTAGCGACCTGATAAGGAAAGTACGTTCACCACATAAACCACCGTTACAGAACTTGTGTCTATATTATTTTCTTTCTGTATGAACATAGTCACCAAAGCTTTGTAGGCAGGGGAATTACCTACTTCTGATTAATTCCGACGTGGGTATCAAGACAGTTATAATTTCCCTGGGACTTTCCCAAGTGTCTCGATGTGATCGTAGGTCACTACTGTTGATACTGGTGTACAGGAGCTCCAGTAGTGGGCATGAGGGTGGGATTAGTAAAGGCAGGGGAAAATATCGGTAACATATCATGTGTCAACATATTTTTTGTCGCAAGTGTTAAGTTATAAGACAAATTGAAGTATCCTGTCCTATTTCTAAAGTTACAGATAAAAAGTTTTTTCTTTTTTGTCCTCTTAACAGGAAAGATCAAATATAAAACATAAGCCACGACCAAGAATGTCAATAAATATACGTAATACTATAAAAATTCATAATAACCTGTTCCAAATATTGTTATGTAAAACCAGTTGAACTACGAGACGACGTTTTTTTGAGTATAGGAACTCGTAATAGGTACTAATTTTGTTAAAACTACAATCGTGTTGTCTTTGATACGTTCTTCCATAACATTCAAATTTATAGCGACTTGTAATCTTTTTATATCTTAAGAATCATTTTTTGTTTGATCAAATTTCATGCGCTATCATACTGTTCAATGTTCATCTGATCACGATAAGACTTGTAGTTGGGTTATAGACAGTAAAATCTTTGAAACAGGCAGTTAGCGCGTAGAATTCATTTTTAAAATGTTCATGTCCAAGTTAGGACAATTTAGCTATTTATCGCTAATTATCAAGCAAGTACATGGCCAACTTTTTATTAATTCTTACTGTCTACGAATGCTCGCAGCATGTTGTTACTCACTAGCTGGATAGAGAAATGAAAAAAAAAAAAACAGACCAATCCTTGCCCAATTTCTACGCAATACCATCACCCCACAGAGGCCATGAAAATAGTGAATGACCCTTCCAGTAAATCGATCTAGGCGTTTGTCTCTTATTTTTCTGATTCAGTAGTCAGAAGTAAAACCGATGGAAATTATCATAAATTATGAGACCTACGTTCTTACTCCATTAGTCGAACAAAAATAGATTATAATTTGACTTTATTAAATATGAGGCAGTGACTTTTGACCGTCCTTTAGAGGCAGACAAAATGGTAGTTGCAAAATAACCTGTTTGGTATCTAGTGTTTGATTGTTTATGTAAAAAATCATCATCATCGTAACCATTTAAATTATGCATTTTAAATTAAAATTCTATAGATATGGAAATAGCTTATATCCCTGAGGATAACATATTATTTAACTGAAACTGAAATCAACCTTTCCTGCAAGCCAGTGCATCTACAGATTGATAGACAAAGCTAAGGTGTGCTTTCCTTTTGCGGTCAGACGGCAGTCTCTCAAAACGTGTGGAACGAGCCCATGTTTCAAAGTGTAAGTTTTAAATGCAACCAAAATTGGCACTCAATATAGAAATTTTACCAAACTCAACGTATTACGAATAGTCAACGTTCTGCTAGGATATCGAGCCTCCACATGCCAATAGAAAGATGTGCATAAAATCTCAACCCAAAGAGAATATACTGGCCGTTGAGTATTTGAATATCGACCTTGAACAACAAACATCCACCGCCAACCGAATTATACAAGTAAAAAAAAAGAGTAAATACAATTGACTGAATAGCTTATAGAATTCTTTTTGCACCTTGATATGATCGAACAGGACACGGGGAATACCGGTTTGCTGAAAACCCGTCATGGATATATTGTACCTGACATTGTTAGTGCGAATTCATCCTATAGCAATTGTTTGAATATCGAAGTACCACTGCCCACTTACAGAATAGAATCTGTCATCATGAAGGTTGCTCTTAAGATGGGTCACTCGAAATTTATAATATCGCTAACTCATCCAACCCAATTAAACTAAGTTACGGTGTCCCATACAAAATTTGCCCCCCTTTTTCACGAATCTCAAAAATGTTGAAAAATCCTTTTTTATCGGATACACACGTCATACAAAGAGGACGTCCTCCAAGTTTTGGTTTCTAGGATTTAGGTTTTAGGATCATCAGCTTAGGCTGAGCGTTGATTCGTCAGTCAGTCAGGTCAAAACGTTTTATATGCATAGATAATTTCTTTTTAAGGAAATGTCACTATGTAGGTCTACCTATTGCAATCAAGGTTACATAGCTACTTGCCCAAATATATAGGCAATCACTGTATAGTTAAACCTCGCGCTGAAATAAATGAAGCGATAAAAAAACTGTGTAAAATTCTCAATACAAAGACATAATGATATTCTTAGAACATGTTGGGTGAATGTTATCGCTGCAAAATTAGATTAAATGGTTTCGATACGGTCACGCCTCCTTAGCTGCAGTTAATAGTTTTTAAATTGGCTAGTTCAAAGACCTGAATGACGATGCTGAATAAGGCTGAGCGCTCATAAGAGATTAGATAGTCTTACTCTTAAGGTAGACTCTACAGAAACATAAAGAAGTGCGCACACTTCGTACAAAACTGTTTCATGAACAAAGCTATAAGACATGCAGCACACTGCGCGATGCGCCGGCGGCACCCCGAACGCACACTTAAGACTGTCTTGTCACTAATCTGTGATCAGTCTAATAGTTTTTATAAATACAGATAGTATATTAAGTATGGAAGATTGGATAGGGTAGCCGGGATAGACTGGATGCGCAAGGTAGACTGCACTGAAGGATCGGGTGCTGTGGCGTACATCGGGGGAGGCCTATGTCCAGCAGTGGACATGCGGGTTCCAAGACAATTTAACATTCTCTGGGACTGTTGATTCTGGTATACGGGAATTACGGTAGTGGAGATGTGGGTTGTATTAGTCCCATAACTCATACTGTACAAGCGCAAATTAATGGCAAAATATAAAAATTAAATAATATTATAATCCTTAATTTAAGATACGAACCAAAAACTCCACTGATACGTTACACTTTGAAAGTTATTTAAATCGATTCAAAATTTATGTTTTTAAAGGTTAAACTTACTTTAATTTATATAGTAATAAAAAAATCATATAATATTAATTCAGGCTCATAATGTTTAACTACTAGAACAGTTTATGTTTATTTTGTTTGCTAAATGGCTACTTGAATACTAGATTAAATACATAATTAGTCCAATACCAAGAATAGTATAGTTCATAAAATTTTGTTATTATTTTCAGTCCCAAGGTCGAGACATTGACCCTGTACATAGAATAATAGTACCTAGGTATCCTGTAAAGCAAATAGTATACCTACTAAATACTTTGCTATATTCAGAGGAATTTTGGTGCTCATTTTTTATTTTCAATTTCAAAAGTGACGGTTACGGCATCGCACGAGAAAATTTTGTATTTTACTTCCTTTAGGAGCGAGATTTCTAAAAATATTATCTAGACGTTGTTATATATTCAAACGGAGATGATAATCACAAATATAAATATTGCTTTAATCACAGATAATCACCCCCTGATAGTAATTACATGGATTGTCGTGTAAACATAGCATGCGCTGTAACAAACATCGCCGACGGATGACAGAATGCTTTTACGACGGGTCGATCATACGAGAGATAACACCATATCTATGGAAGTAAATGACGTTACATGCCATGAAACTTGATAAATTGTATGCTTTATTAGTTTCTAATAAGGTTATATTTATGACACAGTGTGACGTAGGGATATATACGAGTACGAATAAGTTCTAAATGGAGGAGTAATATTTTTCACTGCACATAATATTTTATACTCTACAATTTATACACTGAACGGCCCATAGGCCACGGTGCCTGTTAAAGGAAAAAAATATTCAAATTAACTTTCAAATTGTGATCTAAAAAACGCATTGGGGTATTTCTAAAATCATAAGTGTGATTTTCCTTTAGTTTTGCACGCTCAACGAACATGTAAAAACAACTGATTTCGAAAAAAAAACAACAAAAAAATTCAAGTTGTCAGTGTACCAGTAACCTACCTATTCTAAAATTTATGTTGGTGTGAGAAGTCGATGTTTTAGTAGCCATTTATGTAGATCTAATTTATGCAATAGGTACTTTTCAACTCATGTTCGAATAGTTCATCTTTATTTATTTTCTTGTTTGTTAACTAATTATCACAATTAAATCATGAGCAGTACTAAGAAACGCTACCCACTTATGTCTGTATCCATAAAAAGACATGACAAACAGTTGAGACATCCATCGATTTTGTTACAATACATCCGGTAAGAACTACTTGTAACTACAAGTGATAAGTAACTTATTATGCTATCCACGTGGTTAGCTATCCGTCCACAAAACAGTGCAGTGCTAATTGTGACTAGTTTGCATATCCAGACTGCATATCAAACAGAATTGATGCAAATGTATGTAGCTGTAGTACGGTTGCACATGTATTAGTAATCTATTGTACTGCTTCTGCTATGAATCTGGAGAGAACAAAGATATAATCGATTCAATAAATCAATGTAATGTCAATGAGACGCTAATAGGTATTACTTATAACCTGTAAATTATACTGCGGTTATAAGTAATTTATGTTAACAGTCATTGTGATTACTGACGATTAAAATATAATGACCATGAGTTTTGCCAGATTATTCTCTCAAAGGTTTTTCTTTGCTGGGAGGTGTGAGCCGGATCCTCCACGTAGTGCACCCTGGACGAGGGAGACGGTAGCGCCTCTTAGGCCTCATTCGCACGAGAGCTTTTTTACCGCCCGTTTAAACAGCGTTCAAATAGAACAAATGCATTTTTAAGTCATATACGACCGCGCTTTTAAAACGCCACGCTTTTTTATAGAGTAGTGTTGCACTTTGAGCGCTGGGCGTTAAGGTCTCAGAAATGCATTTGTTCTTTTTGACGAGCGTTAAAAAAACTCCCGTGCGAATGAGGCCTTACTCGCAACACTCGTTGCCGCCTGCAATCAATTCTAGCAGAGGCGGGAGTAGTCTTGTAGAGGGCTGCTTGGAGGCTCTCCACGTATCCCTCTGACTAGCAGAGGGTGACTTTGGCGTTCGAGGGGATCGAGGATGGTCTCCGTGGGGATTACAACACGATAAAAAATGCTTTGGTTTGCGATTTGTTACCATACCAAAACATTGTTACCATTGATAATGTGATTTTAGAATACATAGGTAATCTGCTTACGCCTTCAGAGATACGCGTATATAGGTATATTATAATGTGAGTAATAATCCAATTATTTTACACACAATGTTAATGAGCCATGCATTTACATAATGTGTTTAAGTAAAGCTTTATTTATGCTTCAATTAGGATGTCAGTGTATTTGGCGAAATTAGCACTACGGAATATAACTAGAAAAAAAAACTGACTAACTTACTACTCAATGTCATCATGATTAAGTACAAATTGACGCTACCTACATCAGTTCTTTTTTTCCTTGTCACTTTGTAGTTGCATGCTAATTGTACCAGACAAAAGATTCGTAGAGGCACGGAACGGGTTACTTATACAAAAGTTTATGTCTGGCCCTCACTTTTGAATTCCATACCGATACAAATTACTTTATTTCATATGGGTAGTGGGAGACACGATGTTTTTCTATCTGTAGATATTCTTTTGAAAAAAAATTTTCGTAAAAAAAGCAAACTATTTAATTTTTTTTAGCTTAGTTAGTCTGCAAGGCTTAAATTTATTATGAATACGAGTAATTACGTGTGGTCCTACTAATACTACTAAAGGGAGTGATTAGTTGGACCACACGTAAAAATATCTATTTTTAATACCTTTGCATATATATTTTTATAAGCTTAAGGTTACTTGATCGTCATATTTATGTACAAAGGTTAAATACCCAGTAGGTAAAATAAAAGCAAACTAATTAATCTAAAAAATATTTAAAAGAAATTTCATCTAGCATTATTAGTTTTAATTATGGTTTCATCGTGGGTTTCATACATAGGTACCTATGATAAAAGCGAACCTAATTATTTATTCAAGGTTCCAACCAGGATACGCGTTGAGATATAATAAAGCTAGTTGCATACACACATAATTAACAGTCGCGATAGGAAATAAATGCACCAATTAAAAATAAATAGGTCATTCACCGTAAACTATATCGACGTATGATAAAGCTGACCTCACTAAGAGTATAAATGGTATTTAACCATTCGTCCTAATGAATGATTAGATTTATTAAAGTTTATAGAAATGAAACGCCATCAAAATCCAATACTAAGAGAATATCTGATTAAAACCTTCAAGGTGATATATTCCTCATTGAGGTGATCATGGCGTATTTCATACCCACTTTGCACCCTTTTAACCCACATATGCTCATAATTTATTTTCATATAATGCATGGGAATCTGCCGGCTTTGTTGACATTTTATTATTACTGTTCCGCTTCCTTCAGTAGTAGTCTGATAATACTGTAATCATGACACTCACAAATTAATGGGGCTTCTATTGGTAAAAGAATTTCCAAACACAAACACCTCAAAAACTTTATCTCTTTTTAACATTAGTATAGATTATTATTATATTAACCGCCTCTTAAATACTTTTTTCTATTACGCTTCTAATACTTTGTTCCATAAGGGTGCAACACGCCTTATGCGGTAAGTTGCGCAGCTCACTGATTGGAAACCGCCGTGAATGCCGTGATTACTTCCAGTGAACACGAGACACACAATGATCAGTCGGCAACAAATAATTAGCTACTAACTGAATACATTGCAGTCATAATTGTTCCAATAAATCGATTACTCACAGACGTTTTTTTCTATACCAATGTATATCCGGGATAATCGGGAGGATAAAGCCTTACTATTTTCAAATGCTTATAATAGTGCCGTGATCACCATCTACTCGTACTTTGCTTTTCTACCTGTTTCCTTCTCTAACTCTGCCCCCGGTTTTACCAGCCCTCTCCCCTTCCTATTAGCAGGTGGCTACTATCTATTTTATGGCCTTTGTAGAGCAAAAGAAAAATTACTCTGTACTTATACTGGCATTATATAAATATCGTTTATCCAAGAAACAATATTTTGTGTGATCTAACACTGATAAAAATTTATGGACTATAAATATCCGTTTATGTTCTGAGATTAAAGAAACAATTTAGAGAAGAGGTTATAACGGAATTTCCAAAATAGGGAGTAAAATTCCATAACAGTTAACTAAATTGAGTGACACCTACGATTTCCGTTGACACCGGTGACCGCTTGATTTCATTCGGGATTTGACCTTGTTTACAGACAGTAAGATTTAGAAAAAAAATTGCTGGACTTGGTAGGGTTACTGGACCAATAATGTACCTATCCCTGCTTTCTTCGGTCGGATTTCATCAGCGAAAATAATTGCGATAAATTTATCCTAACTGGGTTCTTCACATTTTAATCAATGAAAAATAATTGGGTCAAAATAACATTTAAATGCGTTATGTTTAATTCAACTTGATCGAAGTTATTTTCAATAGTGAAATTTGCCCTTAATGCTCATTCCAGTAAGAAGGATCGGCAACTCTTTAGCCTCTAATAAATCTGACGATGTAAGCATTTATAGATGCCGGTGATTGCTTATCATTAGGCGGGTTAACAACTTGCCTCTGGAACCGGAATACATATCATTAGGTACTTACTGCAATACTTACTGCTGTACTTACTGCAATAAGCATTAACCCTAAAACATGACATTGTCTGGTCCGTTGACACAGGTCAATATTTACTTGCAATGTGTAATAGACGTATAAGTAGTCACGTAGGCTATAATAAGTGTTATAAATTATGCAAACATCTACCTTTATGCCTTACCGTGAACACAGAATTTGTTATAATTTAAGTCCTAATATAAAAGTTAACATTTTCCTCAATCGTTTTCTTCGTATTTTGATAGATAATATCGGATTCACGAAGTTCTCACAGCTGGCTAAGGCCTATTCAATTTAAAACCAATGACAATGCAAATGACATTGTTTGCATGATGCAAATAATGACGTTTTCTTACAAACGCTATTCAAATGTCAATCACGTCACTTCTGTATTGTTATACAAAAACACTCCTGTGAGCGAACTGCCAAAATGTAATGATACGAGATATATACCTACACGACTATTTATTGGACTTCTACGTAACGAATACCTACTAAGGTTTCTTATTGTAAGTACGATCTTTGTAATAGATAAAACTGCATCAAAATACATTCAGTAGTTTATACCTATATCTAACACATATATTAAAAAACAACCGAATTCCAAAAAAAACAAAATTGTTCAGAATCGTTAATTTTTTTTAATAGCTTCAATGTGCAATTTTATAATAGGTAGTACTTATAGATATAGATCCATAGATCATATTTAAGTAGATATTATTGACGAACTATATAAGTACTAATATTTTATAGTGGATACACACTTCGCTATTCGTTATTCACCTTTATTCACGTGTACCTAAAACGAAGTGGGGAAGGCTCATTCGTGTATATTTGCTTTATTCGCACGAATATTACCTTAGTCACTCTTCTAGGACGAATTGTGGAGGGTTTAGTCATATACAAGAATTTCCTTGATACAATATAGGCGAATGGTGAATAGCGAAGTGTGATTCCATCATTAGATAGTGCTGTTAGTGTACTGCTAAGCTTTTCATTATTTTGCATGTTTGCAAAATAGAGCTGTCAGCTTACACGCCGTCATTCACAAACAGCATCCTAAATAAAAACGCATCGGTGGTAGCGGTTTTCTGGCAAATATTTGTCAAATGTATTTCCAGGTTAAAAGTTTTTTCGTGTTAGTGTTGAAAATTTAATAGCTATCACTACCACAATGTCAACCCTAGGTATTCATAAGCCTAAAATAGGCACTTAGCCAATGCTGCTCAGCAGTATAAACTTTTGCAATAGGGCTGAAGAGCTAGTGATTTCTTAACTAGGTATAAGGTTTATTTATCTCAATACGAGGGGGTGTACCTATATTATTAAAGAGGAACTATAGGCAGGTAGAGGTCTGCTTTTATTTTTGATTATACTTAATGATTGACGATTAAAAAAGGTGGCGGTGCGTTTGTGTAGTTGTCGGAGTTTCTTTTGCATGCGCTGTACCTACTAGCCTGAGAATTTGGCTATTTTTAATAAAATATAGATAAACACTTTTCTGAAAACCATATCAAAATCGGTTCAACCAAACGCAACGCGTACAATCTATTCTTATATAAATATTACTTAGTCTTGTTATAAAATCACCTTGAGAAAACAAAACGATATCTTGACAGCATAAATCATTACAAGCAATTCAGCAAAGTATTCCTCATAATTGCTATAGTCCAATGTTCAACACGGATGATTGGACCGCAGTTGCGCAGTCCAGTTTAGTTTACTTTTAAATAATAGTTAAAACAATATTAAGAATACATAGGCTTGACAATAAGCGTGAACTAGTGTCAATAACCTTCGCTTTAATGTTTGTTATGTGCTTCCGTGTTTACATTCTATGATGTATGTAACATTGGATGTGGCCATTGACGCCGCCGTCCCGTGTTTAATAATATGATCACACCAAAATGGTTGGAAAAATCTGGATGAAATTTGCCATAGAAATAGATTTTAGTCTACAATAACATACCTATCTTGAGGGCGCTGGACGCAGATCAGTATTTCACGTGGATGGTGCCAATGGAAACACCTAATGAAGTATAGATGAATCTAAACTTTAGTGTTAATCAATTGCAAAAACGTTATAGGTAGGTACTAAACAATGTAGCCATTTCTCTTAGTACGAATAACACCGGGAATATTGACGTCACTGACTGAGCAGTATACTGTAATCATTATGGTTGATGAGATTTTCAAAGAACATTCTTAACATACAGCACACAAATAATCGTGTGCCTATAATTTAAGAAGTCATTTTGTTTTGCTTGGTCTCTGTTTGTAATAATGGTAATTGTTTGCTTTTAACTATACATACTGTTTGAGTTGAGTTTTTTGTTGATATACACACGTATACAAATGCTTATGTATGAGTATAACCATGTACCTACACATAAACATGAATAAATTAAGATACTTTCAAACAAACTTTTTGGCATACATTTATTCATTAGTAATGGCGCGCTGTTTCACATTCGTGAAGATATGTTGTTCTTCTCTTATGGATCGTAGCTTGACGTGGTATACCAATGAACCGTCAATGCATCCAAATACCCAAATAAAAATATCAGCTGTTAGTCTAGAGAGGTCTGCATAGACGAGGGACAGTGTCTGGCATACTTTTTCGTCCTTCAGAATAGAACCCTTAAAACTTTATTGAATAACACCCACGACGGATGCGATGACGTTTCACTTGATACAATTCACTTAGGTACAACACTAGCAGGAAGAATTTCATTTGTGGTGTGTCCTATATATAAAAGTAAACGAAGGTTGTGTTGCTAAATTAAATCACGCTATATCCTATACAAACTGCGCAACAATGCTTAGTTGAGCAAGTAATTAGTAAGTGATTCTTGAATAAAGGTCCTGTCATTATTATCGATCATTTTATCTCAGTTATAAAAATAAAAGCACAATCACATCAAAGTGCAATGCCCTGTGCAATATACACTACATTTACACGATATGAGCATTAACTACAACATGCATGTTTGATTTGTTGACGTTACCAACATAGTTATTAGCAGCGTGCAGCGCGAAACTGTTAAGGCATGATAACACTGCGAGAAACTAAGCTAAGCGATGCGATTAGATACACGTGACAATAGAATTATTTGTATGAAATATAACTTACTTGCGATACTGTACAGTACCACCGCAACCTTTTCATGAGAAAAAGAGGAAGGAAAGGAAATATACCTACGGTTTTTAGATCTATAATAACTGAACGAAATAGAATGCTTCTTTTTCTTCTTCGAATCGATAGCAATAATTAAGCTAGTTGTCTAATTATATTTATGTGTGCTGCCCAAAATTCGGCAACATGCGGCATAAATGCAGTGCTAATAAAGTTAATTAAAAATCGTATCAAATTGGTACATCAGATTAGATGGCATCTCACCTCCGGTTTGCGGCCCAGCGGGCCCAGGTACCTTTATAGGTTTCATTACATCTAAATATGATTATATTTTTCCTACAATTGCCAATTAAACAATTAATATGTTCATAATATTAAAATATAATACCTATATTACAGCTATTATTGATGATATAAAGATTTCTATTCTATTCTATTCTTTTTTTGTTACTTGTTAAATGCAATGCATCTGCAATGCATCTGCAATGCATCTGCAATGCATCTGCAATGCATCTGCAAAATATCTCCGAAATTCTCTCAATCCCGGACACGTAACAAAATAAATTCAAAAGTTAAATTTATTCTAGGTGCTAACAATAAGGTTATCTTATTCGAAGGTTGCATAATGGTGCATTTTGACAGATTGCTCCTGTTCAAATACGGTATACTAATGTCGGCGCGTAGTATAGCTCATCCGCAGTACAGCACCACTCAGTGTAGTTTTGCCTTTAAAGTTAATAATACTTGACTGCAATAAAAGGTTCATATGTGTTACAATCTAACAGCAATATACATTTAAAGTTCGTTTAGAATCAGTAATAGAAACATTATGACAATTTCAAGCGCGGCATCCTTAGGTAATGTTGCAATCAATTTCATTTCCGATGATTTTCATTCGCAAATATAACTGATGTTAATAAATTAACAATATTTACATGTCATGAATACATTTATTTTTATCGTCACCGCCCTAGTCCACCTTCTCTAGGAGTTAAACTATATTCAGAACCAGTAATACAGCGCTAAATAACTTTTATGCGACTTCATTTTCGAGAGGAAGTAGGTACCCAGGTACTCCCACAGTAAGCAGGTTTAAGTCACAATTTCATTTTAGATAGGTAATGATTTTATTTTCTAACATAGAATGAGATAATAAACAGTCTACTCAAAGGTATAATGGTCCTTTAAGTCTCATAAAACCAGGTTTTTATATCGATGTCCTAAGTACCTGTCAATCAGAAGACAATATAGTTTTTATAAGCGTGAAGAGGATATAACATAATCATCATAGGCGGTGATGTCAGACTTTTATTGCATGATCTTCATTACATAATACATTTTATTATAATCATAATATATTATACTTTAGTTTAATATACCTACTGAATGTAAATTATACTGTTTTTTGTCAAATTGGTCTCATAGGTTTGCGATCATGTTCGCAAGCGAACGTCAATCGTTGAGTTTTATTTCCAGGAAGTCAAAACGTTAGTGAGTTTTTCTTTCACAAATTTCTTGACATTAACGTGAAGTCTGATTCTTCTTCTGGCATGGCATGGATGACACTACATTAGCCCTCTTCATATGGAACTAAAAAGACAATACACCATTGTTCCACCGAAAAATTAAGTCCTGAGAAAACTTACAGGAATGAATTGCTAATAAAAATTCATTGTAAGGGTGGTTTGGCAGGCTACATTATTCCTAGTAATATTTTTAAATTCAATATTTATTATAGAGGGCCTAGTCACAAGTGATTTTGCTGCCCTCATTGGACATAACATACGATCATTGAAACAAATCTTAACTAATTTGTAAGTACAAATTTTTGTAATATTTTATAACAACAACCTAAAAGATTTTTACGCATCCGCATCTGCAAATCCACTTCCACTACCTACAAATTAGCCAAATGTTTGAATTATAATACCCGTTAAATAATTAGCTATTACCATTAATTACCGTCAGTCTTTTTTCCAAAAAAAGATATCGTGTACTACGAGATTAATGATCACAATGAGTTGAAAAATTATTCAGGTGAGTGGGTGAGATCTTTCTCATGATCATCTCGCATTTTGCACGCAGTTTATTTCTTACTTAGGCCTTGTGAGTCGTTTAGTAAAAAAACTTTAATAAAAACAAATAGTAGGTATGCTTCAGGATACCTACGTGGATAAAAATTTTAGTACAAATGTTTCAGTACTATCTTGTTAATGACCAAAAAGTTCGTACCTATATTAACATTGCACGCAGAGGTATATTTCTTGTTGAAAACGTTGCGGGTTTTTGTGAGAAAAAAAAGAAACTTTATGTTATGTCAAAATAAACCGTACCCAAACCCAAACGGTACCCAAGAACATTAGAAATTTCCTTCCTATTCCTATGCTTTTAGTAGACGTCATCGAGTTCTTAGGTTATATAGTCGCTGGTAGACGAGGACAAAATATTTTTATTTTAGTATATTTTCATCATATACAGGGTTATTTGTAATTAACTAGCATCCTCGCAGGGGTAGATAGCTGACATCATAACTGACCATTTTTGTTCTACGACTTTTTATAATTCGTTAAATTTTATTTTCATACATACATAAATATTAGTTTAGTTTTGCGTCTAAAAGTTATTAACTCTACGTGCGCCGCTGCCGTAGTTTACGCGCATCGTAAAAATTAGGTAAAAAAACTCGTCGGTAGAGTTAATAACTTTTAGATGCAAAACTAAACTAATATTTATGTATGTATGAAAATAAAATTTAACGAATTATAAAAAGTCGTAGAACAAAAATGGTCAGTTATGATGTCAGCTATCTACCCCTGCGAGGATGCTAGTTAATTACAAGTAACCCTGTATTTATTATTTATACCAAAAAGTTCGTATACCTTTGTATTTAATTCTTCTTTTAAAATGTTAAATTGTTTATGGTCATTGAAAAAAAAAACATTTATAATTTTCCCGCTCAATCTTCAAATGCGTAATTATTGTGCGTGTGCGTAATAATGTCATTTCTAAAATTAACTAGGGCAACATAATATGGACTTTTTAAAATGTTACAGGTTTTTTTTAAGGAAACCCCTGTAAACACATTCCAGATTTGAACGTAGTTTTTATTTCGTCGTATCTTGTGGTCATTTTCATTTATGTTCATTCTTAATAATGATTTTCTCTTGTTGCAGCCACTATCATGCTCGGACAAAGTATGCCAGTCAAGTATAATGGACCTGCCGGGCAGAGGCGACATACCTCGAACACCAGAGGAAGTGTACAAAGAGGCCGAAATTTTTATAAGACAGTTTTATCGTTCGATGCACAGGTAAATAATCTAGATATGTACTTCTGTACCTACTCATACCGCTATAAATCACGGTACTACTACCCAGGCGAGCGTGGTAGTAATCATATAATTGTCAACAAATCAGGCAAATTCGCATAAGTACATTATTGTAGAGCTAATAAATGTATGGGATGGGTGCCACCAGCCACGAGAACAAAGGATGCCATGGGTGAAACCGCGGGGAACAGTTAATAAATAGATAACAATAAATAATTTGCACAATTTTCAGTAAACAAGGTTATGAGAAGATTACCTGAAAACTGAGCTGTTTCATTCAGCAAAATTTATTCCAATGGCTACTTCTATCTCTGTAATAGAAAATAAGAACAGTTTCATGTCCAATTTACTCTTTAGTTTGCTCAGCAGAACATTGGTAAAACACAAGCGTTACCATGCTATGTTTTTGTTATTTCTTCACTAGTTTGCAATTTCAGTTGAAACAAAGACTTCGAATGACTATTAGTTTAGATGGGGTGGGGTGACAGGACCGCCCATTGCACGGCATACCACCAACCCCCCACCTTGCGTATCCAGACTATTTTCAGATCATCCATTCAGCTTTCAGCAGGGATTTCTTTGCTCCATCGACCATTGATCTTTTGGCTGGTCACACCTTACCACTTCAACTTGCTAATTCTGCGAGCTATGTCGGCGACTTTAGTTCTTTGTTGGATGAGGTTACGTTACGAATTTTATCCTTCAAAGAAACTCCAAGCATAGCTCGCTCCATAACCCCCCTTCCCTTCAGGGTAGGCAGCGCGTGTGTGACACCCTTAGTGTTGCACACGTCCATTCATAGGCCACGGTGACAAGTATGATGATTCCCATCAGGTGGGACGTGTGCTTGTCTGCCACCTACGTAGTATATAAAAAAAATCCGCTGCGTAATGGGCTATATCGAACAAAAAATTTATATCACTATTTTAGCCTAGGTTATATTTTAATTATCTAAAATATTCACAGTGAGAACTCGCAGCGCCATCGAACAAGAATCGCAGAAGTTAAGAAAGAACTGGATAAAACCGGTACATACAATCTAAAAAGCAATGAGTTAGCATTTGGAGCTAAATTAGCTTGGCGTAATGCGACCAGATGCATTGGACGAGCTACTTGGAAGAATTTAACAGTGAGTGTTTTTTTTTTAAGATTTTTTTAGGGTACCTATACGCTTGGTATACGTAGTAAGGATAGCCTTGGTAGCATGCAATGGCGAGTGTTACTCATGGGTTGGATTTTGTGTGGGAGTTTGTGATATTGAGTTTTTCTTTCTGTATAGCGTATGTTTGAAGCTTGATATTTTTCTAGAGTGGTTAAACTTGAAAATATAATTTGATAATAAAATCGTTTTAATATAACAACGATTTTCTTTTTCATTTTTCCTTCTAATCAATTATTTATATTTATATAATTAAAAAATCATGGCACTGTCGGTGTATGTAATGGGGGGGACCTTCCTGAGACTTTACCTTTAGCTTACCATCGGACGAGGTGAAGTCATATTGAAGGGACCGACAAAAAAATTGAAATCCCGCCTTTTGAAAACACGGTGTTACTGAATCGAGTGTCTTTGTAGTTGATTATAACATATACGAAGGTAGTAAAAGCATACAAAAAAATAAAACAAAATCTTCACTAAAGAAATATGTAAATGTTCATCAAATCTGCCATCAAGAGGCACACGTTCAAACTTTTAATTAGGGTTGCAGAGCTTACCTTCAACTTTATAACAAGCCACAAACTAGATGGCATTAGATCTATGTTTATTGTTTACATCCCTCAGTAACAATCAGTATTCTGTATAATTAACATCTAATACTAGGCACTTTGTAGAGTCTATTAATTGGGATTAACAATATTTTTACAGATTTATGACTGCCGGGAAGTGACAACTGCCACAGGAATGTTCGAAGCTTTATGCACACATATCAAATTCAGCACAAATAAAGGAAGCATTAAGTAAGTTACTACTAAACATTATTACATGTGAAAAGTTGAGAAGTATCGCAAGCTAGTCAAGCTATGCTTACTTTGAATTAGATAGCGTTGTAAAGAATATCCTAGAATTATTTATTTATTATCATAGGCAATATCAATAGCCCTACAATGACGGCCTCCGTGGCGTAGCGGTAGTGCATTCGACTGCTACGACAGGAGGCGCGGGTTCGATTCCTGCTCAGTGTAAATATTTGCATGCATGAATATGTCTATTTGCATTGGTCTGGGTGTTTCTTTGTATAATGCGGATAAACATACTTATATACTTTTTTGTAAATACATGAGTACATATTACATAAAGAAACACCCAGACCAATGCAAATAGACATATACAACCTAATTAAATTATGTTTAGGTACTTTGAGTCTAGAGAGCGCTGTGAATAATGTTGTAATATATTTATTTATTTCTTATTCTTCTTCAACCTAACGATAATCCCAGTCGTATCCAAAGCTTTCACCTCGGAGTCTGGGGTCCGCTTTACCAGTCTTAACTGCGGATTTGGCTGAACCTCGAATCATTTATTTATTTATTTATTCAAATTTCTTTTACAGTTCTGCAATATCAATATTTCGTCAACGGACAGATGGTAAACACGACTACAGGATATGGAATCCACAGCTCGTGTGCTATGCCGGTTACCTGCAGCCGGACGGCACCGTCCTTGGTGACCCTGCACGCGTGGAATTCACTGAGGTATCCAATATATTTACGAACGACAACCCGTTGGATCCATTATTAAACCTTTTCTTTCACATTTTTATACCAATTTTTCAGGATATAAACGAAAATATACGCGTTAGAAGTAAAACAAATTTGCTGCAACGTTTAGCCAATAAATTATAATATCTTCATTTACACGATTTTTTTTTCTGGGCCTCGATTCTACTAAAGGCAAACCACTGTAATATCACTGACACTCTAAAAAGTGCTATTTAATTGTAGACTATACCGTTATACGGTTAAAGTCTAAAATCAAATGAAAAGAATTCCTTTAACTTCTTCATTCGCTCTACAAAATATCATTTAATTTTAGACTTTAAACTGATAACAATAAAGTCTACAATTAAATGGCATTTTTAAGAGTATCAGTGGTATGACAGTGGTTTGCCTTTAGCAGAATCGAGGCCCTGATCGAATTGGAAACACACGTTCTGAAAATGTGACTTCACTGGATCAGGTTCCTGAAAAGTTTCTGTCAGTACGTTTTATAGCAAACATTTTTTTATTCAGGTGTGCAAGAAACTCGGTTGGAAAGGACCAGGTACTGCGTGGGATTTGTTACCACTGGTGCTTTCAGCTGATGGCAAGGATCCAGAATTCTTTGAGTTGCCTCGCGAAATTGTGATGGAAGTCAAAATGGAACACCCAAAGTAAGATTTGCTACAATACCTGAAATAATTTGTATAAATCCCTGGTGATGTGATAGTAGAGCGTTCGAATTACGATTCAGATCGTGGGTTTGATTCGCAGACAATGCAAATATTTATATTCGTGAATTAACTTTGGCCGACTCACAATAGCACAGGTTTGAAGCTTCATGGCTTCTTGTTGCTAATTATTGTTAGATTATATTATAATATTAAAAAAAAATTACCATTGCTGGCGCAGTCGGTTAAAAAAGATAAATTAAGAATATGCTTTGTTTCAGGTACGAATGGTTCAAAGACCTGGGGCTCCAATGGTACGCCGTGCCAGCAGTCTCCGGCATGAGGATGGACTGTGGAGGCCTGGAATTCACGGCGACCGCCTTCAACGGCTGGTACATGAGCACAGAGATTGCTTGTAGAACCTTCTGTGATATTAACAGGTTCAATATGATTGAGGTGAGTGGGTCTTAATTTGGTCTTATTTTACCATATTACGATATTCAGAAGTACGCTTGAAGCATACAGTCCATTTACACCGACTACCCCAACTACCTTCTTCAGGTCATGAGTATATTATGACTGAAGTGGCTTTCCACCATTTCCATCTATCAGCAATTTGCGGTCTTTATAGACCTTAGTTCACATCTAAATTATTAGACACTAGTTTTTGGGTCCATCGCGCACAATCAGAAAAACAGACGAGAAATTCTAAAAAATATGTTTTAATGTTCAGAATCGTTCATATAGCACAACCCAAGCTTTTTTTTTCAATATCTTCAATATACAGACACAGCTACTTTACAATTCGATAACATAATACCTACCTATAGTATAGAAGTGTATTTATAACATAGCTAATATTTATTTAATGTTTTACAGAGAGTAGCAACGGAGATGGGTTTAGACACAAACGCAAAACCACCACTTTGGAAAGATAAAGCGCTTGTGGAAATGAATGTAGCCGTGGTACACAGCTTCCTCAGAGACCGAGTCACAATCGTTGATCACCATACAGCTGCCGAAACTTTTATGAGTCACTTGAAAACTGAGAACAGAATTCGGTAAGTTTTTTTATACCATTCCAGTATATTATTTAAATGGATCGCTTTGCCCTGCGATAGTAGTTCTTGAGAATAAGCTATAGTTAATTAGAATAGTCTACATTCCATATTAAGCATACATCAAAAGTGTCTTGTCTGGTTCACCATCTATTTTAAGGAACCAACCAAAAAAATTGTTGTCGAAATGTTGTTCGAACATTGCACCGGTGTGCCCCCCTCCCCCCCACTTTGTTCTCTGCTAGACAGTGGGTCATGTGGAGAGCCTCTGAGCAGCCCTCTAGAGGGTCACTTCCAGCTTGGCCAGCATTTCAAGTCAGCTCAGCATTGCAAGTCTCCTTAGCGAGTGAGAGGCACTACCGTCTCCGTTGCTGCACCGCGTGGAGGTTCCAACCCACACCCAGCATGAACCAACTAACATTATTTATGTTATGTTAGTTCAATTAAATATTCTCAAAGATAATATCTTTCAGAGGAGGCTGTCCGGCTGATTGGATATGGATTGTTCCACCAATGTCATCGTCTCTGACACCTGTGTTCCATCAAGAAATGGCGCTTTACTTCCTCAGACCTTCTTACGATTATCAGGTACGTGTCACACATTGAAATACATTTCATTATGTTTCCTTCACGTGTAGTATATTAGTGGTAGAACCTGACTTCAATACACTTATTAAACAAAACCATTGTAAATTTTCCCAATTACAAAAAAATTGCCGTAAATTCATTTCTCACAGGTTTTTCTTATTGCCTAGCGAGTTTGACCTGACACTCATAAAGCGACTCAGTGAGCGAGATGGAGCTATACACGGTTACATAGCTCCATCTCTTCCCTGAGTTGAACTGCATCGCATTTGAATAGCTATAAAAGCGGCATAGTAAGGCCCCTGAAAGGAAAATAATTCATTGCTTTGGATAGAAACCACTCGATGAAATTGATAATATTAATATAAATTCATAACTACCAATAATGACTACGCGGTTATAGTTGGGATTCAACCCAATTCAGTATATTACAGTCGAACTGGACGACAACCAGAATATTAGCGATCTTTGAAAAGAAAGGTTATCCCAAACATGTATATTTTTAAGTACTATAAGCTTCATTCAGATTGTAGTATTAATCTCGGATCATTACTCATCTTCCTCCCCGTTTCGCAATTATTCGGGGTCGATCAAACCGGGATCATTCCTAACGTAATCTGACACTATCCATAAATTCCTCGATAAATACACGCACAATTACGTAATGAAGTGTTTGTTTTGTCATAATATTGATTTAGGATACTGTTGCCATATTGTGGCTAAAGTCATTCTTTTCTCACCACAAATAAGACGACTTAAGCGAACTTTATATTGGCTTCAAGTACGTTTTCAGTTGCTATTTTATGTTGCATTTGGTAACCTTAATGCATTTTAGAAGCTTTATTCCCGCTTTTTACCTTTTTCAAATTCCCTCACCAACCTCTTCTACAGGATGATGTACCTTCTCTGCTGCCTATTGTAAATTTTCACATACCACGGTAACCGCTTATCATGGGGTTTCTATTTCCCACTACAATAACAGATAAAAATACCCCCATTCGTTAATGTTGGTGAAAATGTTCAGAGATTCTTGAACAGATCCGTTCAGTCTTCACAAATTTCACATTTATAATATTAGTAGGAAATAGAATTATTTTGATATTCCCATATTTTTGTCACATTTTGAAGGTCTGTACCTGCATTACAGTAGCGGCACGATATAATGGCCGGTTTGACGTTTGTCCGCTCATGAAGTTTCGTATTAATTATTGTGACATTTTGAAAGAGCAAATTGCTGTTCTTTATTGTCAATAGTGACGTACAGTAAGTCATAAAATTTTATCGAATGTAGGTATAATTTTAGGACACTATTTATTTATTACATTGATTTCTGAATTATATAATGTATATTAGTGTCCCACGATCATTTATTTTTTATTTTTATAAGATTATAATTGCCTATTGGTGTACTTATTTCACACAACTCGGTATTTGTTTTTCGAAATTCAATTCTTTTAAATAAAATCTATATTTTAATCGACACTAGGACCACTGGCAAGCCCAATAATACCTCCGGCAAACTTACGTCAAAACAAAGCATTTTCGACTTGACGTTGCTTCGAAAAGTACAAACTAGGAGTGCACTGCGATTGCGATATAGTTTGGACCTCCTCGCCTGATGGTAAGCTAAATGGTAAATCTCGCCTGATGGTAAAGTCTCAGGAAGGGGTCCCCATTACATACACTAACAGTGATAATTATAATGGTGGCCCTCAACTTACTCTGTTTACGCCTTTTGTTGTGGATTTCGTCGATATGGCCGAACATACGCAGAGCTGAGTTCTAAACAGTCAGGCACGTGTGTTCGTTATAGGTACGCCTTCGTAACATTTCGATCGTGAATCTCAAAATGGAAGGTCAATTTTACCTATAACTGTTAGACGAATAGATAACTAAAGAAAAATCTGGCGAGACTGGCACAGAAGAAAATAAACTTCACAAACACAGAAAAAAACGAGTAAAACCAGTCGAAGACATGTGTGTAGCTACTATTTACGGAAGGAGTATCCAACAAGAAAAAAGCTAGTGCAATCACTGAAGGAAGCTGGATTAATATATACTCATTTTCATTCCTAATTCCAATATTCAGTTCGTTCAAATGTATTAAGTAGGTAAAAATTTATATTTTTTTACTAAAGTTTTTGAATGAGGTAGGTAAGTAGGTACTGCTTGCAATAAAAACTTATAGATTTGATTATATTTTTATCGAGAGTAAATTGACATTTCACATCACTATTGTAATATGTCAAAACGGCCATCATATCGTGCTGCTACTATAGTTTATAGTAGTGTAGGAGTGTAGTAGTGAACAGGTGTTTTGTTAAGCTGATTCTGTTCATCGACTTTTGGTGCTGACTGTACCTATATGATGTGATAATAGTTTGAATTTGGCTATTACAATTTTCTGTTTCAATAAATCAGAAAATGTTCAAAGTCACAGTTCAGAATACAACTCTGAACATAGAACACTGCAATTGTACAAAATGCGTATCCATGACTGAATAACAAAATTATAAATGCCCTTTATTTCCCCAGGACCCGCCTTGGAAGTCATACGAATGGAAAAAAACAGACAGTACTAGAAAAGTTAAAAGAAAGTTCCACTTCAGGCAAATTGCTCGCGCTGTCAAGTTTACTGCCAAACTATTTTCAAGAGCTCTATCCAGACGAGTTAGAGCGACCATCTTGTATGCCAGTGAAACAGGCAAATCTGAACAGTATGCTAAAGACTTAGAAACTATTTTTGGACACGCTTTCAATACACAGGTGAGTTTTAAGTTTTAGAAAAATCACTAATGGCCCTATACCATCCCATTTAACATAATTTTTTCTGTTGTCCAGTTACTACATTATAGAAAAGTGTAATTTTATAATATCATTCGTTAACTACTTACGAGATTTCACATATACACTAAAAATTAGTGCACATTTGAATTACTCAAAAACCGAAGCCAATGTACACTAATGCAATTAAATAATTTGTTAATGTCTTCCAGCTCAAACTATTATTAAATTAAACCGCCTTCTTGAATAGGTACTTTCCTAGATTTTATAGATAACAATCAACTATATTTCAACAGGTACAATGTATGTCGGAGTACGATTTCTTTTCCATCGAACATGAAACTTTGCTCATCATCGTAGCATCCACTTTTGGTAATGGTGAACCGCCAGGAAACGGATTAGTAAGTGTTTCTTGTAGATCGTGTTCAAAACATGGCTATAGCATAGCATACTAATCATTTGCACACTGTTATAATAAAATTGACCTCGTCAGTGAATATCCTTTATAGGTACAAAAACAATTTTTAAAATTAATTTATATAATTATCAAAATTCCCCTTAGCTGTCCAACATTTCTGTACAACTTTAGGGACCCTAATATATATTCAAGTGGTCACTTCTCCAAATGATTAACAAAGGAAACACAATTAAATACCATTTTGTCAACAGGAATTCATGGAACACCTTTTTTTAATGTTGAAGAGTGAAAGAGAAAGTCAGGAAGAAGAAAAAAATGATTTTAGTGCTACGTAAGTTATAGAACATTAATAGAAATTTGTTGTAACTTTTGTGATACATCTTGTTTGATAAATATTTTATTGCAGGAGTTTAAAGACCCCAACGTTAAAAGCATTATCGCGGACTAACAGTGTCTTAGCAGCTAGTATGGAGTACAGCAGACAAGCCAGCAAACATAGTATAAATAGACAGCTTTCACGAATCTCCAACAAAAGTAATACTTAATATAGTTCTGTTACAAACTATTTAGCATTATCAAAATAAGGTCTGTAAACTAATAAATATAATTTAATTTCCAGGCAGCATTCCAACAACATCAGATCAAATTTCAGCATTAAGTAGCGTGCGTTATGCTGTATTTGGTTTAGGCTCTAGTGCTTATCCAAAATTCTGCCATTTCGCAGTCAACGTTGACAATATCCTAGGTGAATTAGGTGGCGAACGACTTTTACCTATAGCTCGTGGAGATGAATTGTGTGGCCAAGAACAAGCATTCCGTAAATGGTCCTCAGAAATATTCCAAGTACGTATATTTTTAGGCATTTAACTAAACAATGAAGAACTTTTTAATTATTTGTTTAGCCTCAAAGATTAAAACGACTGATTAATTTACAGGTTTCATGTGAAACTTTCTGCTTGGAGAATGATATGAATGACGCACAGAAAGCTTTCGAGACAATATCCTTGACACCAGAAACAGTCCGATTTGGCAAGCCTGGCTCACAACTGACGTTACTTGAAGCTATGAAAACTATACATAAAAAGAATCTGATTCCGTTAAAAGTAGAAGAAGTTAAATATTTGGGTAAACACGAAGCTACAGAAAGTGCTACTATATTTGTAGACTTGCGAACAGAAGTAAGTAATCTTAAATAAATAAAATCAAAAGTACCAGTTCCTATTTTATCTTTCTTGTCATAGATTGCAAAGGGGCTGCTTGATTCAAATTAGCTCTAATTACTTAAAGTTAGTAAAATATGACTATGAAAGGAAAGGAACCTATAAAATAAAAGAAAATCAAACTTAATAATACAGTCTGTAGACTCAAAAACAGAATCAATACTAAGACTCTTTTCATTATATTTACAGCATTTAAAGTACGACCCTGGTGATCATATAGCAATAGTACCTTCAAATCCAAAAGACGTTGTTGATGTCATACTAAGCCGTCTAACTGATGTAGAAGATTACGATAAACAAGTACAGGTTGAAGTTTATGTTGAGAAATTGGTACCAACAGGTAAATTAATGACAACAATAACAATTATCACAAATGATAATCAATCAATCAATCAATATCGTTTCTAATGAATTGATTGTGATCAAACATGCGTATGATTTTAAGTCTGACCAAAACCTTATAAACAAAATAACTTATCAAAATCCATTGAGTAGGTAGTTTTTGCGCCCATCGCAAAAAAACGGAGAATAATTCCAAAGAAAATATTTTTGAGTTCAGAGTCTTTCATTTAACATAACCTAAGTATATTTAATGTTTCCACTGAACCGACACAGCTACTTTTTATAATAGCAAAAATATAGATTTTATTGATGGAATAGTAACTATTATAGAAAAAAAACAGTAGATTGTCAAGAAACAGTGAAGCAGTACTTTGATTAACTGATAGATGCTAGGTACTTTGAGTGCCATATGATAGTCTATTGAATCATTGTTTTAGGTATTGCAAAGTCATGGGAGAGCCACAAACCACTACCTGCCGTCTCAGTTCGTGATATTTTTACAAAATTTGTGGATATCACTACCCCACCCAAAATTCCAGTTTTGAAGTACCTAGCCACTGCATGTTCGGATGACATTGAAGCTGAAAAGATTAAAGAATTAATTGCGGTAAGAAATATTTAAAGAAATGATATGATTGCCTAGTATAAAAGTCTACATTATCTAGTCTAAATCACTAGTCCAGTTATAATTTTTTGCCGACCCTATTTCAAAATCCAGTAAGACTTGACTACGATAAAAAAAATTATCATTACCTAGTCTGGATATTATTATATTTTTAGTATTAAATGGTATCTGTTTCCTTACATTACACGTTACAATTTGTAGGACTCAAATAGGTATGACGACTGGAGTTACTTCAATCATCCAAATATAGCCGATGTCCTGGAGCAGTTCCCATCGTGCAAGCCCAAGGGATCGATGCTGGCGACATTATTGCCTCCGTTACAACCAAGGCGATATTCAATATCATCATCACCCTTAATACACCATGATAGCATACATTTAACGGTTTCGGTAGTAGTATTTAGGTCGCAAAGTAAGTATATTTTTTCTAAAGTTGTTCAAAATAATTCATATTAGGTATTTGCCGTTAAAGTCGATACATTTTTAAATGAAAAGAGAATTTAGTCAGTAAATCTCAGGTAATCTCAATGATCGACTAAATCAATTAAGACACATGCATGCATACAAGAGTACAAGACCTCGATTTTGCTAAAGGCAAACAAATGACTGTCATGCCGCTGATACTCTAAAAAAACATTAATTTAATTGTTGACTTTACCACTGTACACTTGAAGTCTAAAATCAAATAACAAGAATTCATTAAACATTTTCATTTGCTCTACAAAATGTTATTTAATTTTAGACTTTGAGTTGATAACAATAAATAACAAATCTTTTTGAAGTGTCAGTGGCTTTTTTTGACAGAATCGAGGCCCAGGCTACTGAAGTTAGATGGCAAACTTTGTTTTTTTTTGTACATTTGAACGTTAGAAGAAAATCGCCGTCACTACCTCCCTTTGTCTTTCCCTCCAGCATGAATAACCTTAATGAATGAATGATGAACTTTACTTTTTAGATGGTAATGGACCACTACGGTATGGAGTTTGCTCAACATATTTAAAGAACCTGAAACCTGGTGATGAAGTTATGGCATTCATAAGAAAGTAAGCAAATATTTTTTTTTATACTCGTAGTCCACTATTGTTTCGCTCCTTAAACTATTAATACCGTGTCATGACAATTACACTGTATCTAAAAACTAGTCAGTTTTCAGAAATCAAGTTTTTCTGTTTTTTTTTGGAAAATTGGCCATAAAATCTTTAGTATTATTTAGTCGGATACCTTTGAATTTTGGATATCTTAATCATCAGATCAGCCTCTAGTTATATTATACTCATACTTACGTCGTCTGCGAGGGAGTTGCAGAAAATGGTAAATAGCATGAATGTGGCCCTTAAAGCGAAAGGTATGAAAGTAAATGCAAGAAACCCAAGAAATGACTGAATGTAACGTTATGATTGAATGTGAATGTGTGGAGCAAGTGGCAGAATTTGTTTACTTGGGTCTGTTTCCGAGGGACTGCGAGAAATCGTGTGAATGATACACTGCACTCCTCCATGAGTGGTCATTTATGCCAAAAAGGCACGATTGACGGTGTTATTGTGAATAACGCGTGTTAGTTCCAACAATAGTATTGGAAGTGAAAGTTCGGTACATAAGCAGAATATACGTGGGATTGTTATGGCAAAACACTGCATCTATGGGTAACGGGCTACTAAAGCGGAAGCTGTGTTATGACATAACACTGTACTTAATGTTACAGTGTTTATCAAAACAGATTTCTATGATTTTTGACATACAGTCATTATTGCCTTTAATTTTCTCAGTATTTATAAGACTTTTAAGAAAAAATGAATGCTATACCTATGTAAACGAGTGTAAAAAAGCGATTTATCCATGTTACCACAAAACACTGTATCTGAAGATACAGTGTTTTGTCATGGCACGGCAGCTTTTAATGCGAGTTATACTTTCACGAATAAAAGTAAGCTAGAAGGATACCTAGAGGATTGGATTATGTAAATGGTTCACTAACACTTTGCCTTCTCCACGACTTGGTGAATTCTATGGATCATGAAAATACTTAAAAATAAATGTAGCTCACGCATAGTTTAAAAAAAGCGCTACAGGTCGAAATTTGAACTACAAAGATTCATATATAATGACAAATTATCAGTTGTATTTTTCTAATGTCTTAATCAAAAAACATAATCATTCGTAGGGCACCTACATTCCACATGCCTGCAACCATATCAGCGCCTATTATTATGGTCGGTCCCGGTACTGGCATAGCACCATTTAGAGGCTTTTGGCACCACAGAAGGCATCTGATACAAAATGCAAAGGAGAAAGCTGGCCCAGCGTGGTTATATTTTGGATGTAAATATAAGGATATGGATTTGTACAAAGATGAAAAACAAAGAGCAGTGGAAGATGGCGTCATTCACCAAGCAAGACTTGCCATGTCGAGAGAAGCTGGTGCAGAAAAAGTGAGTATATTTTATAATAAAGCCATGGCTCCCCTTCTGGAAATAAGTTTTCAGGAGGTTGGATTGGTATGCTATGTTGAAAAACTCGTTTTTTTTGCAAATATGTTACCTATGAACGTTTTACTTTTGTCTTCAATTGGGCCAAATATAATGCGATATTCACTTTTTATTACAATTTATGAAAATGAAATAAATTGGACAGGTATGTCATTGCCGAAATCATTATACTTATTATGTTAACTGTAGCCATAATTGTAGCATGGTACGTTCGACATCGAGTCCTATGGGTAGGATCAAACACAATAAAATTTATTTTTCTAATAAATTTTCATACTCATTCAATCAACATTTCGAGAGAATCGAAATGCCTACTACCGCACAAAACATTCAATATCTATGTTTGGGTTGATATCAAAACGTTATAAGCTATTGTTTCGAAATATCTTTTGGAGAGTCGGCTTCAATATCAAAAATAAATTAAAACATATCTACAAATAGTAGCGCTAAAAATGTTGGTAAGTTTAATGAAAACCTAACTAACTTTCCATGCATATAATAATGGTTGATACTAATTTAATACGCAATTCCAGAAATACGTGCAAGCTTATTTAGAAGAGGACAGCAAAGAATTATGTCGACTGCTGACAGAAGAAAATGGACATTTCTACGTGTGTGGTGATATCAAAATGGCAGATGATGTCCGACAGAAACTCAAAGAAATAATCATTAAACATGCTGGTATGACGGACGAAGAAGTAGAAGGCTATCTGATTGAAATGGTGGTAAGTATTCTTAAGCTTTTGTTGTTAGAGTCTATTCAGCAGCGTTGCATTGTAAAGTTTGTAAGGAGTAGTGAGAAATAGTTTGGAAATTATTAAAATAGGAAATTTCGTTTGTGAGTTTAAAGAGATAATAAAATTGATCGAGATTCTCGATTAAAAACACTTTAACAAATTGTGGACATAATTTGTATCGCAGGAAAAATACTGAAATAAATCCTTATGTTTGTCTCACTACTTTAGGGATCACCCAAGCCCCTATATTAGCCCATAAATCATTTTAAATATGAATATCATGTAGATACTACATAATTTATTTTATGCAATGTAACAAGTACCTACCTAATAATGCCATTTTATTTTCCCGTTTCACACAAATTTCACAAATCGACAATATTAACGTCAGTAAATAAAAAAATGCCCTGTGACATGAAGACGGATTGAAATTAAAATATAAAGAAAGAAAATATTAAATTGCCTACTTTTTGTTTCAGAATGAAAACAGATACCACCAAGACATCTACGGGGTAACATTCCGTACAGCAGAAGTCCACAGCGCATCTAGAGAAACTGCTAAGAGAACCAGATTGGAGTCATTACGCTGATACCTACCTAGTATAAATAATAGATCTAAGAATATAATAATGGTAATTTAGTTAATTATTATTATGAACAAAACTGAATAACAGTGCCGATCATAAATAGTCCAAATTGAATCTTCGGAACGTCACTCTCGGATTTTGTAGGATTTGGACTTGAACGGACTATATTATTATTTAAAACAATAGAAAGATTGCACGCTTTTATAATTTTTACAGTAATTGTTTGCAATATGAGATCAATTATGTGACCTTGAGATATCTAGTATTAGGTTAGTGAGTTGCACATAACGCGGTATTTTGATACAATGTTTGATCTGAACTATGTAAACTTAAAAGATTCTTAAGACAAAAAGATAGATTCCAAAGAATTGAGAACCTTATCCATTCTTTGAAATTGGTTAAAAAGCGTTATCCATCTTAAGCAGTATACTGTTTTAAAAATATAGTTTTCAAAGTTTTTGCCAAGTTCACTTTGCAATTTACAAACGTTTTCATAAAGGAGTGCCGTAGTTCCTGTCATTTGGGAAAATATTATCAAAACTAAAAAATCTCATGCAAATTGCTATAATTTGTTTCGTCTACCTCGATTGTGCTTACCATGTCTCAATATCTAATATCTAGGTTTAAATTTTATAATTAAATTGAATTTGGACATTTTGTTTGCTTTTTTATACCACCTGATATATTACTAATAAGGTCAATCTGATAGGTCAAAGGTATCAAAGCCAAATGGATATTGTTCGGATTTAGTTGACAAATCGGCGCCACTATTAAAAAACCATTTTTTCACCAATAACTGACTAAAAATAGATTTTGAAACATTTTATTCAATAAAGGTATATTTTACATGATTTATCATCTACCATTCCTCTTAAATGAAAGTGTTGGTCTGATTGTGTAATAGGGTCGTCTACTAAAAATATTCCAGTATTTTCAACTCTATGAAATCATGAATCGTCATTCTCTGAACCTTTTTCCCAACTCAGTTGGGGACCTGGGGTCGGCTTTCCAGTCTAACTGTGATGCGGCTGAACTTCGACATTTTCCGTGGAGCGACTGCCATCTGACCTCCACAACCAATGGTCATAATGACCAATGGCGATATCGAAATTCCAACGAAAAATGGAAGATATTTGAATAAAGAATATGCTATTCAAAAACGTAGCAGAAGTTGACCTGTACAATGAATGCCTTCGATATTACATACAAGATATATGTGACCTTTAGCTTCTTCTTCTGACTACATGGTCATATATTTCAACCTGAGTGTATTTAGGTGAGTATACTCTCTGCTTCGTAGTATTTTGTCCTGGTTCTTGTTGTGGGTCTGGACATATGATCTTGTGGTCGTGTCGATTTTGAAATATCAGTCCTCTCTCTGGATCCATTACCGGCTACAGAAGGAAATAAAGATTAATACAATGTATCATTTAAATATCAGACGTGAGCATTGTCAGAAGCCCCTAATTGCTCTTGTGATACCAACTTACACAGTAAGATTCAATTTTTAAATTCGAAAATAAATTATAAGAATCTCATGAAGCAAAGCATTCAAAACTGCTTGACAATAAAATAAATAATAGTATAAATGTTTGGCGCTGCTGATTACAGTTAAATTGTCCGAAAGGGACATTACAAAATATCTAATACAGACAAATGTAAGTACTACTTCAAAGTTATTAAGATATTTATTAAATTAAAAATTGTACAAACAATACGCAATATTTTTCAAAAAGCTTAGGATTCAGCAAAAGGTTCATTTCATAAAACTGAAGTACACTTTTACTGATGTCACATAAAATTGAAGCGCACATTCCGCTCTCAATTGATCTCTAAAAGTATATAACATCACCGTTTTGGGGATATATTAAGTTTTATTCGAATTATGATAAATTTAATGCAACCTACAAAGTTTACTTTCTTCGTGCTGACGTAAGAGCCTCTTTTACCGAAGAATTTTTCAATTAATGTAAAGGACACTTTAATTTTATTTATAAGAACAAAAGAAGGTGTGGTAGTAATATAAAAAATGTCTAATGACAGAAAAATTTTTACGCCTAAAACTGTAGGTTTGCTACAGTTTTAGGCGTAAAAATTTTTCTCCCCGTCCGTCATCGAGGTGGGAGGGGGACCAGAAGGCTGGCGGTATTGCAATTTTTAATAGCAATGTGAATTCTCTGTGCTAGGGATAAACCAACCCTCTGGTCGCAGGTTCTATAACACGTTTTGAAAGACATATATAACAAACAGGCGCTTAGACCCCATGGAAGACCCCATAAGGTTTAAAAATATTATCGAAACCAACTGACTTTGTATGCCAGTCCTTGCAAGCAAAAGATTTTGTAATAACTCAAAGTTTGAAAATAAAAAAAAATCATTTGATTTCTTGTGTACGCATTGGGCTCATGAAGTATTCATCCTTTTTCTATTGACCTATATGGATGTTTTTTGCTTGAACATAATTTCTTAAACTTGAATCGTTGCGCAGAATGAAGAATGCATTTTTTTCTTTTATTAAAGAAAGTATTTACCTACGATATCAGCATTAAAAGAGCACGGTGACTAAGTGTATAAGTGGTCAGTATGCAAACGTATATAATTATCTCAAATAGCTTAGTAAAAGTGACCACAATTTTCATCTATCAATATCGAAAATCTTCGATGAAAGTCGCAAGGATAATGATTGCTACAATCTTGTTGTATTACTAAAAAGAACCACTACGTCAGATTTAGTGACTGGAATATTCTTCAAAGGCAAAATATTACTTTATCTAATCTAAAAGGTATAATCTACATTCACAAGTTCTTTTGGTAGTGTACCTAAGATACTTCGGTGCTCATAAAAACCGATAACCGTAGTAGTTTCGTGTATCGACATAAATACGCTTTATCAATACATAATATATTTTAAATTCACATGTTGTTAAACCGTTACAAGGAGCTTTGAATTGTTTCGGAACCTGAATATAATTTGAATTAGTTCTTAACGGTAGGTATTTTATTACCCGTTCGGTATTTACGTACCTTATAATTTCTGCTCATGTTACTTCTTACTGTACCATGTCGCCAGTGATAATATCCGAGATCATTTTCTGTTGGCCATAACATCTTTTTGCCTCGGAAGAACGGGCCCCAGTTCTCAGTTAGTAATCGGTGAGCATAGTCTATGTAACCAGAAATCTCAAATCCCCCTCTCGTGAAATGTCGTATGAAGATGATCGACTGTGAAAGAAATTATAATATTGATGTTTTTACGCATTAAAAATAAAGTTAGGCTGGTATTGTCGGTATCCGATAAGATCCATCATGGAGGGCTGAATAGAGAGGCGACACAGATGCCTCTCGTGCCAGCTGACGCAAGTTTAGTGATTATGCAGGCGTCAAATGTTGCCTAGGCGTGAGTGGCCCTCTACCTAGAGGGCTGCTCTGGGGCTCTCCACTTATCCCTCTGGCTAGCAGAGTGCACAGAGGGGAGTAGGCAGGGGAAGAGGGGGCTAAATTGGTCACGTACTTACAATAAGTAAAATAAAAAAGTAAAATTTAAAAGTAAAAAATAAATTATGAGATAAAAAAAAATTCTTGAATTTTTTTGCCCGGAAAAGTTTTCTTTGAATAATGGCAATCTATCAATACACTGCAATTTACACTAACTTGTAGAATTCCGACTCTGTTGGCTCGCTCCCTTACAGCGAGTTCCCTGTTGAAGTTGTCATCTAGACTCGCCCCTTCACTGACCAACACGTATGGTGTGCTCTTAGGATACACGATGCCATCAATGACAGCTCGACGGGCGTAAAACTCTTTTTCCGTAAGAGTGTCACCATTTGCTCTAGAACATATCGAAAGAGCTTTATATATGTATATTAAATTTACAGTATTCCCCAGATATCCTTTGTATATATATTTGATTGATGTACAATACAGTTCATTTCTATTCTATTCATTACAGTAAGACAAAGACTTCCGCCTTCATTCAATAGTAGATGTTGTTATGGATGAAAGCGCTCAAAAAGTGAAATGTTTAATCTATCATTGATCTCTGTGTAAAATGTCGTAGAATATTTATTTATTTATGTCTAATATTGTGGTCATACCTGTATCCGAAAGCGGCGATAGTCCGGGCCGAGGCGATACTTCTCAAATTCCTAAGATCAGCAAGCTCAATAAGGGAATCTAGGTAATCTTCCCATGTATCGAATGACAGTAATCTCCTATCTGCTTCCACACTTACAGGGAACTCGTTTTTCTTCTCTGCCATCGCCATGATTGTAATAAAATATACTAAAAATGTATCTTATAAATATCAAAAATTAAAATTTCATAACAAAAAATGCCGTCGACTAAAATTCGGATGTTTTGACATCTGCAATTTGATTGACAATGTAGGGTGATTACAAAAAGTTTGTAACGATGTAGGTAGTTTATATTCATAAATATTATTTAATGTTACATTTATTGTCAGGTTTAGTTGGATTTAGCATTTACGAGTATAGGTAATAAATACCAAATATGAAAGGCACATCATGTAAGTGGGCAGGCACTGTTTACAGTGTTTATACTGACCAAATTAAAGAATTATTGCAAAAAGGGCAGGTCAAAAGCACTCGGAACCGGCGGGCTTGCATGAAAGGCTTTGGCAATAGAGGAAGCGCGTGAAGTATGTCAGGACAGAGGCAGGTGGCGGTCTGTTGTCTCTGCCTACCCCGGAGGGAAGAAGGCGTGAGCATATGTCTGTATGTATGTAGGTAATAAAGAGAACTATTATAATATCAAAGACAGAACTGAAACAGAACATTAACATAACAAGTTCTTGTTATACTTTGTAGTGAAAAAATATAGGCTTAGCCTAAATATCTCGCAACGATATTTAAAATAGCTTCTAGACATATTAATATTAGATGTAAAGGCGACATTGAATCCATGTATCATTTATATTATCTCTCAGGTATCCTTTCACTATTTGTTAAATATTAAATCATTTCATGCTCTGATTCAGTAGGTAGTACTCTCTTTGTAATGGAAACGATATTTGCTTATTTATTCGTGTTTCATGCTTGAGCTTTATTTTGTCTGTAAATGTGTACCTGTATAGTATTTATTATTTTCTTAAACTAGCTATTCATAAGCAATTTTAAGAAAATACGATGAAAACAAATTTAATTATAATATTTAATAAAGATGGTTAAAAATATAATGTACGAGTGAAAAATGGCAATCAACAGGCAGTTGCCTTTTGGGTCACTCTACAACCCCGGCGCTTGAAGACCCAAGACAGCATGCGGTTTTAGTAGGTTCAAGCCCGACATAATGAACCACCCTCGCTGGCCCACAAAAGAAAGAAATAGAAAAATGGCGGTTGCACTTGGAACTTGAAAAAATACAAAAATTTCATTTCAAGTTTCCTAACGCTTTAACCTATAACAAACCACTTTATTTTCAGTGTATTGTGTAGGTATATTGTATTATACATACACTGTTGTAGGTATTATATCAAATTAAATTTGCGTCAGACTCCGTTACATTACACGTTAGATGAAAAATGGCTGAACGGATCTGGATAACAGATAGGCTATTTTTTGTCCCGGAATAGGTTCTCTTGTGTCCCGGGAATAGGATCAAATATCACGCGGGCGCAGCCGTGGACAATTACTAGTCATTTTTATTATTCGACCGAAACGAGTTTTCTTCTTTATAAGCAAACTTATAGTTACCAATGCATCCTAAATCTGTCCGAATAGAATAGTCGCGCTTTCCATTCAAATTCACTGTTATTGTTAATATAGGTACCAAATGGGAAGGATTTATCAAAGCAGGTATATCCAGAACTGTCATCTGTTTCGATGGCTTTCATCAGTCACGCGGTTTTGTTCAACGACAACACGTTTATATTCCTGTGTGACTACACTTGTTGCTGAATATTATATCTACTAGTTTTAACGTACGTATTATCGCGGTGAACATTATATTAAAATGTGTCAACTTATTTTCTTACGAAAATTCTTTGTGATAACGTTACCAGACAGAAGATAACCTTGGCTACTAAAAAGAAGCTTACACGTGAGAAATATCGAATTACGCTTCGTAGTTATACTGAAAAGCCAACCCCAACTGAGTTGGAAAAACACTCGGAGGATGATGCCCAAATTGCATGTAAATATGAACTCAAAGTGTGTCACGATCTACAATGAACAGATAAAACGGAGAGACACTAAACTATCTCTTACAGGTTAAGTATCTTCCAAGGCACTAAGATCCAATTTATTTAAAGTTTGGAACTTAACGATAGTAATTTATTAACTCCGAGAGTATCTCCGAGAGTTCAGCTGCAGGACTAAAGTGGAAAAGTCAACATCGACTAAGGTGGAAATTCCGCTAAACTTCAAACTTCAACAAAAACTGCAATAGTTTTTGCTAGCAAATACGTAGGTAACTTACAGTACCACATCTGAATTCGAAAAGAACTTTATTTTGTGATTAGCTATGCCTGCAACTTTGTCCGCATGGAACTCATTTTCGGAACTACAGCCACTACACGGAAAACGTAAGAATTCGATTCAGTCGGTTCATTTATTTACAATTCAATTTATTCGTAATCAATTGTGCAAAATTTAATGTCATCTAGATTATATGTCTTGAATTAACATCAACATCATGGTTATTTTTAGAAACGGCATTCAAGATTCCGAATAGAACCCAAGTAATTACATACGCGTGACGCAAAATTTCAAGAGGAATTACGTAAAGACGTTTAGAGGTACCCACTCAATGGTTGGAAGGTAATTTTTTCGAGTGCCACATAAGTAGGGTGAAGCATGTTTTAAAATATATTAATCTCGTAAAGGCTCTTCTAAATAATGACATGGAAATCACGAGAGTTGTAATATGTTAGTAACACTAAGTTAATCTGTACGTGCAAGGGTACCTACCCACCAAAATCTTCGGGACCCCAACAAACCTTACCTGTAAACCACTTTCCTAAAGTAGTCAGACAACAGTCACTTCCGTAAAAGTCAACAAATTTTAAATTGTACCAGACTTGTAGATCGTAACAACATTATTAACTGTATAAGTACTGGCTTATGGCAAGAAAAATACGTTAAGGATAGCATGTGACCAAAAGCAGGCCTCATGAAAGTTATATGAACACATTCATTAAATTTGTAAGACCATGATGCCCACCTTGACCCTAACAATCCCTCCTGCTTAACTCCTAAGATTTAAGTCGTCTTACTAAGAATACAAAACTATTTCGGACCTCACCTTCTAAGTATACAAACAAATAAAATAGAGTGTCTGTTTGTAATATTAAAATAACCGCTTTTTACTAAGTGTATTTAGATGTTGAATACATCGGTACATTTTTTAAAATTGTTTTTCGCTGTCTGTCTGTTTGTTCCGGCTAATATCTGAAATGGCTGGACCATTTTGACGGGGCTTTCCCTGACAGATAGCTGATTTTTGTAAAAAGAATTAGGGTTCCATGTAAAAAAATTAAAACCTTAAAAATCCAAAACGACGCGAACGAAAGCGTGGTCACAGCAAATGCTGAAATATCAAAGTATTCAATTCCGTGTAAAATGAGATGTATTTTGTGATGAAAATATATTTGGACTGATTTAGTTTGGAGGCCAATTCAGTCGCATGGTAAACCAATTTACTTTCTAATGCAAATGTCCGTTGAACGAGATCTCGTTCATTCATAGAACCGGTGGCATAAGGCAATGCCCACCCTTCTGGCGACAAACTCGAATTATATTGTTGAAGGGTACCGTCAGAAAATATGATTTGCTATGAAAATTTTGTAAACTCGTAATATTTTAGACTCGGAAATAGATTTGCCTGATTTTTGGTACTTAAAAGTTCACATCTCTGTCATTTATTTAATCTACCATGATATATTTATCATTTTATCATGTACCCTGTGTACTTTTGATCGACGAATGAGGTTCTTGCGCAGGCATTCCTCTCAGATTAGGGGGTTCATATTTCTGTCGCTCTCGTAAAAACCAAGCCAAATCAATACATAAGAAAAGGAATAGTAGAAGAGCTGACTCTAGGCTCCAAATTGCAACCTTGACGCTAGGATGATGATAGAATGGCTGCTAGTATAATAAGTAGTGTATATTTGATAACGTTTGAGAAGCTTTGAATCAATTCAATCAGTACTTTTGTGTAAACCGTACGAATGTTAAGTTAATGGATTATTGTAATAGCAAGGAAGTCGAGACAATAGAACAGGTGCGTCAAATTTAATTCGGGCAAAGGGCTGAACATTTAAATATGGATATAAGGACAACGTCGATGTAACATTTAATGAAATACATACATATTGACATTCAATAATTTTCAGTGGTATGGAATCATTCAAAGTCAGAGATAAAGGGTTTTAAAGGATTGCAGTCATGTTTAATAAATATCACAATGAAGCATTTCCGAACTCATAATACAAGCCAGATAAACTATGCTTACTTTGGGTCTAGATAGTGCTGTGTAGAATGTCCTAGAATATTTATTTATTTATTGCTACCCCAGGAGATGTCATTTTACAGATGATAATATTGCAAGTGTGGATAAATAAATGACTAAATAAGAAAAACGTATCAAGGTAAAGGCGCGGGCCCACCGCGGTGCACGGAGAGGCTACGCACGTGTATTAAGCTTCGCTTTGTAAGAAAATGTATGTGGTTGTGTCCACTGCAACCCACGGAGAGGCTACGCATGAATTGACGTCATTGATACACGCGTGGCTTGCTCGAATAGGCGGTTACATAGCTCAACGCTGTCAACGTGGGTCTACGTTTCCACTGGAGTACACGAATAAGACCCACGACTATGTACAGCTCGGTTATCGCAGAGCAGTTTTCAGTCATCTCCCGCAGTGAAGCCCGTATCCGTAGATTGCAGTGGCATGTGTGTACGTGTAGCCTCTCCGTGCGCCGTGCCACGCTAAACATAGTCGTGGGTCTTCGTGTAGGTACTCCAGTGGAAACGTAGACCCACGTTGTCAAACAAATGAATACACGCAGCTAAAATGCGCCGCGTGCCCGTGCACAGCATGCACCGCGGTGGGGCCGCGCCTTAACTCGGACACTTTCACAAACGGGAAAAAATGCTACACATTACATAAATGAATAGTAGAGTCGCTCTCAGAAGTAGGTAAGATAAGATAAGATAAGATAATATTTATTTGCAAAAAACATGTGTACATATAATATACCTACATAGTCAAGTGCTTATTATATAGGTCTTAAGCTTTGATTGGACACAACATGTTTTACCATTTAGTGGTGTACAAATTATTATTTAACTTTAAGTCATCACATTTTTCTTATTTTTATAGTCCATTTCTTTTGTCATAATTTAGATGACAAGTTTAATATTTCATGGTGTGTTTATTATTTTGTGAAAGTTTCAAAATGTCATCCATAACTTGAAGAAAACTACTTTTGAGGGCGACTGTGCCTACTTATTTATTAAACAGCTCTATAATATTCTAATACGTATGTACCTATATTGTGACAAGCAAAAGTTACCACTATCTACAAAGACAGCAGACAGAAGTATCTTATCCGTACAACTTATAATCCTAATACCATGTGGCAAACTATGAACAAACAGCGCGACTGCAATGGTAATACGGAAGCCGCATTAGCATTCCTCTCGGGTTCGGTTGCTTTGCTGTTGGAAAATAAGCAAAGTTGTGTCAACGTTGCCGACATTATAATAACTCTGAGGACTAACTTCTAGCATGTAGTCAGAGATCCGGTATATCTAATAGGTATTTTCACGACGGTTTTTTGTATTAAAATCAAATCCTATCCTACTAATATTAGAAATGTGAAAGTTTTTGAAGATGTTTCATGCTTTGACGGCTAAACGGCTCTCGTTGAAATTAAATGCAGGGATAGCTTTATAGTCTGGAATAATTATTACACTTTTTATTACTGGAATAGGTTCCAACGAGCAACAGGAATAGAATTAAACGTGGATAAAACTGAGAGCGACAGCTAGTGAACTTTATAAATAACTCGTCATATGAAATTATAATTTCTATGGATGACCTTTTGCGACCCAGTTTTTTTAAAACAGTAATTCTAATCACAAAGTTGCAGATATACCTTACCACTGACTCTCTAAAAATGCTATTTAATTGTAGACTTTACTATTATACAGTTAAAGTCTAAAATCAAATGAAAAGAATTCATTTAACTTTTTCTTTCTCTCTACAAAATATCATTTGATTTTAGACTTTAAGTTGATAATAATAAAGTCTACAATTAAATGGCATTTTTTAGAGTGTCAGTGGTATTACAGTGGTTTGCCTGTAGCAGAATCGAGGCCCTGTACATAATTCGAGCACGTCAAGTAATAAAGCTATTCTCTTACAAAGTGTGTGTATATTGGCTCGTGTATTGAATCCCTGCATATTTTATCTATCGTTTTGCTCCAGCGCACAATGTATCGTTTATCTCGACTCGCCTGAAGTCTCAATGCATACGATTTGTGGTACAACTATATTTTATTCTGCCAAGTTAGAGTTACATAAATCGATGACGTACGTGCTATTGTCTCCTTCTTTTAAACGGTGTCTTTAACATATAAGTTTTGACTTCACATGATAAAGATATAGCCATATCGTAGAATTGATCATATTATGAACCTTACCTCTTTAAAATAAATTACTAATACCTATCTATACGAATACTATACTTACTTATATCGTGATTAGGTGTTTGACCAATCGTGATTGATTGCATTATCAATATCATAAATATTTTTGATATATATATTGGCTGTTAATATATTGTCTGCCTCCAATATTTTTTTACTATTTAAGTGTAATTTCTTGCTTGCCTTACTGTACCTAAATGATAATGTGGGTGAAAATCGTACACATCTAGAAACTATCTATTCACTCATGGCGTCAAAAATCTTAGCATACAGCTGCAGTTACTAATAAACAGAACGAATTTCTTATTAGAAATACAATATTCATAACACCAATTACACAAAGTGCATGAAACATTCCAATTCTACGATCTGCGGTGGCAATAGATCAAACAAATTTAATCATTTTATCATAGTCCCCCCTTTTCTAAGACTTATATATCAAACACTCCACTTTCGCACTCAATCCCTTTCTTCTCCAAATTAGTCGAACCCATTTGTTGTTATTAAATCTAATCAAATATAACTCGAGATTAACTTGTAGGTATTAATTCAATAACACAGGAAAGGTCCCTTGAATTTCACTTTCAGTTTGTACGACCAGTTTGTGTCCGGGTTGTTCTAATTTATTTGATTTGTTGGCTTGTTTCCTTAATCAGCAATGGGACTTATTATAATTTACGGATTTATATAGTTACATTTACCTGTGATTCATTTGAGTTTGACCT
This sequence comes from Lithosia quadra, assembly GCA_963576445.1. Taxonomy (NCBI): domain Eukaryota; kingdom Metazoa; phylum Arthropoda; class Insecta; order Lepidoptera; family Erebidae; genus Lithosia; species Lithosia quadra. Next base: position 14,590,508 of record OY754877.1, on the reverse strand, counting down.
GCAGAAGCAGTTGTGAGATTCGTAAAGTAATATTTTTAAAAATAAGTGTACCTATTTGTGACGGACATGAAGAATCAGCTGTTGGATTCATAGTTATCTTTTCTTAATTTGAGTGAACCTTGTGCAGTGACCTGATTGAAGAAGTCTTGTTTGTTTACTTACTCGCGATGGATGCAAAAACTATTGACGGATTTTGATGTGGATTTTCCTATTAGAAAGATCTTGGTCACTTAAAATCTGCCGTATCTCGGGTTCTAAGTACTTAACCAATTATTATTTAAGGGTGGAGCCGCTAGTGAAAAAATAAAAATTGAAGTCTATGTTACTCCTTGTTTCATAAGCTATCTGCCAGTGAAAGTCCCGGTATAATCAGTCCCGCCATTTCAGAGATTAGTCGGAAGTAATGGCAGTAATGGAATCACTCAATTCGTGACTTTTCTTTTTTCTTCATCTGACGCCAATCCATTGCATCCATTTTTTATTACGAAGTAAGAGAAATAAGTGAGGTCACTCTTTATTAGTAACTTCGTTAGTTTGTTTCTTAGTTGAAGTGGCCCAATTGCTAATGGTCGTATGTGTTTGGGCTGTTTGGAGAGAGTTACCTTAATAGCGTCACCGAGTTCGGACTGTAGCCCAAACTTTAGCCATTAAGCTACTAGCGCTTCTAAATACACATAGCTTACCACATTTCCTGGTTCGATAGATGATATTGAGAAGTCTGTTAGCTATTACTGTGCTATATATCCACATTCTAGATTTCATAAGACAAGCTAGTTAAACTATGCTTACTTTGGGTCTAGAGAGCGCTGAATATGGTAGAATCGGTAGAATATAAAAAAAAAATATTTTAACTTCTTGCTTACGTCAACAAACTTGGATGTTTTCTAATACCACTTAGGTAGCAGACAAACATACGGGCCATCTGATAGGAAGCCGTTACTACGACCTATGGACGTGTGTAACACCAAGACGTAAGTCATGTTGGTAAGGCCCCTAAAAATTATTTACATATTTAATCTTAAAGATGAAAAACATATAAGTTTTTCTGCTATGGTCAATGATATCAGCCATAGGTATGAAGTTAAGTTAAGTCCGTCATATAAAAAATTCTTCTGTTGGCGATAACCAACATTCACGCGGGTGAAGCCACGGGTGGGAAACTTTTATATTATTTAAATTCTACTTAGCCACATCAAAACAATATACGAATTCTTTTTCTTTTCCGTTAGCTCAGCATCCAACGATGTGAATAAATATTATAATATCCACGCACTTCATACTCCTAAAAGGTGAGTTAATGTATGCGCATGCATTTGCCTGAAATGTTTTGTTTTCTTGTCGAGAGGGGTCGCTGTGTCTGTTGAAATATTTAGAACTAGCTGTTGCCCGTAGCTCCGATTGAATGGAATACTATTAATCGTTAGGTTTTCCGAACTTTTCGTGCTGATTGACGAACGAGACTGGTATTTCAGGTATCCTCGGGGTTGGGTGGTCAGAACCGCGGTAGCCTAGTGGTCTGGGTAATGGACTGCTGAGACGAGGTCTCGGGTTCGATCCCAGGTTCACCATGGCACACACCAATGACTTTTCGATGCTTTTCGAAGTTATGTGTGTATTTATCGCAGGTTTATAAGTGCCCGGTTAATGGCAATAGGCTTGCCACCTATTTCATTGGGACCTAAACATAAACTGGCGAAATGTGGGTGCTAGCACCTCTACCTACCCCTTGGGGATGTAGGCATGAGTTTATGTTATGTTATGTTATGGGTGGTCAGAAGGCAGTCGCTCTCATGAAAGCCGTATAAGGCAAATCAAAAGGAGGACCGGAAGCAGTGCTAAGATGATGATGATGATCACTGTAGTTATTCTGTTGCGGGATCGCTTTAAAAACTTTATAACTTTTTCTGAGTTTTCAAGTGCGTTATCAATTTTTTTTATCAAATATTTGAAATGGGTAGGTACAAACTCAACAACTTATTTTTAATTATTTTTTCTTTCGGCGATTATCTTCAACGTCAAGTTGAGTAACTTGAGAAAGAATTTCAATCAAGATTGTTTACGGAAGCAATCATTAAAAGGATCGGCCATTCATTTAGTTAATACGTCAATATTAGTGTATCTAAAGTTTGGAAACAATTTTCTTTTATGAACATACAATTATATTGGACTGTTCTTAAATTTGTATTATTAAATTAAAATTAAATTAACATTTTCTTGTTGAGCCTAAACACACGTACACAAACAACTACCTGCATTTATTTGAACCACTGTGGTAAAAATTTGACTATACTAGTTCCTTGAATGAAATTTTAAGCAATTGCATGCTAACTATTTTTCCGCTCAGAAAATCATTGAAAATATACTAGTTCCTACTTCTCACTAGTATCGCTAACTCTTACATCATCATCCTCACAGCGACTTCTCAGTTCCCAGACACCACTATGGCCGAACTAAATGTTCCGATGAATCTGCCGATATAGGTATAATAAACTGTTACACATTTCCTTTAAAAAAGTCAATAAATTTAACCTTAATCAAGATACTCTGACAGGCGCTGGCTGCTTTAATAAAATTCATGATCGTTGGGTTGGGATTCTGGTCCAACTGTACGTCATATTTCTTCTTTTCGGCAGTATGGATTGGTTTGTTTATGGTAGGTATATATTTCACTTGTCATGAGCTATCTCAAAAGTATCAAACTATAAAGAAAGCGTGCGACTAGCAACGAATAGCGAGTAGAAGATAAATGCAAAGTTTAATTTAAGTTACAAGAAATAAACATAAAAAAATTGTAATGTAATATGGAGATTTCTCCACGGATATTAGGTATAAAAATCAGCGTATATATTGCACCTGCCAAATTTAGTGCCAACTTATAAGCACCGACTGACACGAAACAATTCTGTTTGCGGTGAGTACCTACGTAGGTACCTGTTATTACTAAATGGCTCACGTAGGTCAGTTTATGTGATACACATCTAACCTTTAAAGCAGTGGTTGTCCAAGCAAACTTGCGTGAAAGTAAAACCACAGTTGTTTTGTATTGGCAAAAATCACAAAAAGGGGCCATTTTCACACAAACATGATCGAACAAAAAGCTTGGTCCGTTAATATATTGAGCCACCACCTGATTCGTCTTCAAATTTAGTACCTAAAGGAGCAGATGGTGGTAGAAAACGTGGTTAAATAAATTATCACTGCGTTAAGTACAAGGATTAGAATATTCCGTGCAAGTGCAGCTCATATCAGTCTGTTCTAATTTACTTCAAGTCTATGACTCAACTGAAATAAGTTAACTGTAGGTATAGAGCATGTTTCGTTTCTCAATCCGAATAACGTTATTACCTTACATTCATAACTAACTTTTTAAGATTAATTAATGATTTATAATAAAAACCGTTAGCACACAATAGTAAGTTATTTAGATTCTGATGTGTATATTAGGTAAATTGATTTTTATATAGTTCTAATTTTTAATCTTGATTTTGACAACCATTTTTAAACCCGCTGGCTACGGCTTTCCGCTTGACAAAAAAGGTAGCCATGTTTAAACAATCTTCGTTAACTTAATCAAGAATCTTTAATTTTAAAAGTTCATATTTGTTTGTTAACTTTCTAAATAACGTAAAAGTTATTCCACTCTACCAATTAACCCTACAAACAGTTCCCATTGAAATTATAAAGTCTAGAGAATACAACCAACTTTAAACAACACTTATTCCCATAACCAGAATTATGCAAAAACAATAAAAAGTTGAATAAAAATATACGAAACAACTTCGGTCGAGGAGGCTTTTCCTACAGTTTATGAGTATAAGAAAGTAAAACGTAGAACAACTGAGTACGTAATTGAAATTAATTAAGCTAAAATATTCAGTGATTCTAAGAAAGGGACGGTGCGCACAATTCTTTATGGAAAATTCTTTATATCCCTTACTGGCCTTTTTTTTTCAATAAATATCTGGACGCAAGTCCAATCGTTGCGTGGCCTGGTAAGTCTGGTGAGGCATCGTTCATGTATCTCTGAATTTAAAAAGTTTATTAAATGAGATAGCATCACTATACTTCTAGAATGCCTACATTATCGTCAGCTATCACAATCACCAATAACTACGTACCTAAACCAACACACATTCGTTGCGTTAACCCTTAAATTGACAACGTATGTCGGAACATACGCAAAATCCAAAAAAATCTGGAGCCTAATTATAAAGTTTATTTTCGGTTTTCTTTTATTACTACGATGATAACATTAGTATATTTTTAGTATAAAATATTATCTTAGACCTGGAAACACTTCTGATCTTATAAAATACAAAAAGGCAGCGATGCAGAAACAAGTGACGCACACAAAGGTAAAAATCATTTGTTTTCTTTTTACTTTGTAGATATTTTGAGTGTATTTTATTGGTATTTTGTGCTTGAAATATCAGTGAATGCTAATCAGACTAAAAAACACAATATAACGAAACTTACTATAGTTTTATCTGACATCTAACTCGTTGTTTTCCACCACATACACTGCCAATTTGATAGAATAGTAGTAGCATTTTCGTGTGTATGGTGTGAAATACACTGCCAATTTGAGGCTGTGTTTTTTGCTAATTACATTTTTTTTTATAATTGTGGCCTGCCTGCAATTGCTTACGTTTTTTGTTTTTCTTTGCTTGCAGCGAAAGCTACTAGGAGGTGGTAGAATTATTGCACTGGTCCCAGTTTTAAATGCATGTTCTGAGTGTAGTGAATCGTCTGATCCTTATCATCTCGGATCAGACGATTCGCCATGTCCATGCTTCTCACTGTTCTTCTTCGCCAGCTCCCTCTATTATTAGCTCTCTAGAAAGATGTATGCTATTATCTGAAGATGATAGCTCAATGTCCAAGGGCAAGGCATTTGTCTTACACCTATTAATGCATGAAGTTTATCCCAGCTTGTCACTAGGACCTAACTGCATCAATGAGGATTCTGATCGCTGCTACAAAGTTCGCCCTGTTGTTCAAAAAGTTTTCAGTATTGACGAAATGATAATCCCGTATAAAGGGACTAAAGCTTGTAAAAGACGCCAATTATCACAGAAAGACAAATATAAATGGAGCCTCAAAAACTTTGTTAGAGCTGGGCTGTATAGTGGCGAAAATACTTTCCGTTTCCGCTTCTGCAACCCCGGTTGGATTGCGTTCAGGGTTGGGCAGGTGCAAAGCTGGGCTTGAGGTGATGACGGCCACCGTTATGTTACTGTTGGTGTATGTTATGAGGACCCGGCTCTTGAGACTTTGCCTTTAGCTTACCTACCATCAGGCGAGGCGAAGTCATATTGACGTGACCGATGTATATTATATATAAAAAAAGCAAGATCTCGCCAAAATTTTCACCGAGGCACGGAATGAGGTGACTGTCAAATCATGGCAACCTCTTTGAAGTCCATACAAAACTGAATGCTATTTGTTACCCAAGAACAGATTCAGTGAGCGCATCGTGGGTGACAGCAGGGTGACAGTAACAATAACAGTAACAGTAACCGAGTCCTAGTCTCGGTGACAAAAAGGCACTATCAGCGCCGGGCCAAAGGTTGTGTTTTGTCACTGGTAAAAGCTCACAAAACTGCCAACTTGTACGAGTATACCATGCAAAAAAATGATTGTATTGCTGTCATTATGTCGATTAAAGTACTTATTTTCCTTAGTTTTGAGTTTTATTTTAACCTATTTTTTACACCCGTATATTGGCAAAGTATGCCAGAGTATACATCAAAATTCAAGTGTAATTTTCTACGAAGTTGGCAGTGTATGCCAGAAAAAACATAAGTTTTCTCGTATTACTAATATATATATTTTTTTTTTAATATTTTTTGGGGGCCTATTTATACATATAATATCCCGTTCTATTGAAAGAATTCATATTTTTAAGTTTTTTTTTCTCTGCCAATTTAAGGGTTAAGAAATAAAATGCTTTATCTGCGTGCAAATACAGAATACGTTTCAATAGTTATTCATCTTGGTACACGTTCTCGTACTTACATCTAGTTTAGAGTGAACAAACTTCTTACGAGCGTGTTCCAATTACAGTCAAGGCGCATCGCGATATAAAATATTGTGAGTTGTAAGTAAGATTTTGTAAATTATTTACATTAATTTTGAGTTAGTTTGGTGTTGTTTAAATGGCACTTACCTAATATTTTCTATTTAAACATATATTTTCATATGCAGGCCATGGGGTTGGTATCCGTGGGTATCTCCGCGTGAAAAAAGGAGGGTAGTGGTTTTCTAAATTCTTGATCTAACACAAATCCTAATACTTTACAAATCCAATACACAAACATTCAACACAAACCCAAGACAGCGTGCAGTTTTAGTCGGTTCAAGTCTGATAACCGCCCCGCGGGTCGAGGGGGAGGGGCTATGGAATTTAGAATACCTATGCTTTCCTAGACGCCTAAACCTGTTTATTCGAGAATTGAAGACTCATTTCCAAAAAACTTTTAGCAAACACAGATTCAGGCAAGAAATTACCTATAGAATAACATTTATCCAGTAAAACAGTATTTTATAAAATAACATGGTGTCATTATTAAATTTATCATTGTAATTCTCGTAATTTAAAAAACAGTTATTGCTCATTTGGTATTATTAGATTATAGATTTAGATTGATCATAGAGATTAGATAGACTATATTAGATTAGAGATTGGATGATTTGAGTTTCATTATATTGTTAGTTTAGAAATGAAAGGTCCGTACGAACTAATGCACGGAAAGATGGTACTATTGCCTGTAGACAGACTGCATTAACTTTACAATCTCAGTTCACAATAGAGCTTACGGCGGACTTTGTGTAAAGACAATTTCAAAATGTAGTAGATTGTTAACGTCTTGTCGTGTAAGAACTCGAATAGAGAAACGTAAATTGAAGTTAAACAAAATTATCGAATTCAGTCATGAAGTTAAATAATTTAGAATATACCTAGTGCAAAATTTGAATAGGTAAACTTAGCATATCCAATGATTTAAAAATCGAAATAGTCAAGATTATCGTCACCCATTTATTTTATATTATTTCTTGTGAAAGTAGGGTATTTATTTACTGTTTTAAGAAATAAAAAACGATTACCCAAAGTGCCAAAAATGGTTATACTTGTTTACTACTTGTTTAGGCAAGGGGACATGATTTAAATAATGGTTTTACCTTACGTTGCTCGAACATAAGCCAAAGATACACCGAACGTCCACAGTTGGGCACAAAATGAAACAGCGGTTAGTTTATTGCTTACAAATATAGTGGACTTGTAACTTTTATCTGCCTTTGTATCTTTGAATTCCAGTTTTTTTTTCTAAATTATCGTACCTTTGTTGAGTTCTAATAAATGTTCTAGGACACTAAGATATCGCTATCTAGACCCAAATTAAACGAAGCTTAATCTGGCTTGAGGTTCTAGAATCCGGATAAAATACAAAACGTTTGTTTTTGTGAATACAAACTCAAACTAAGTCGCTTCAAATAGTATTTCTAAATGCCTATCTTTCCGGTAAAAATCGGGAATTAATGAAGTGATCCATTGTCATTTATTTTCTTTTAGCTATTTTTACAGAGTATTTAAAATGTTGCCACGTAAAGCTGCGAAAATTTTGCCACTTCACTGAAAATAAGTCAAGGAAAATGAAAAAATACTTACCTACTTTATTTGAACGTGAAGTTGTGAAATATTTTTTTTTTTATTTTCCCTTCAGAAGAAAATACTCATCAAAAATATTAACGGGAATTTATACGATCATGGGATATGTAGATGTTTGATGAGTGCAGTCCTATGGGTGGTAGTCAAGGCCGCCTGTAAACTTAAACGATGAAAAGTTAGTAAAACACTTTCATCGGTATCACTAAATTCGGTCCTAATATTTGTATTTAGACAAAAATGTATCATAACAATATAATATTATAAGAAGTATACAAAAGTGTGTCTTAAAAGTTAATTCTGTTACAGTCGAAAAGACTGTTAGCGAAAATTCTTCGTTATTTTGAATTGTGTATTATATTGTACTTGCGAATATTCTAGAACTATAAAAGCAGCATATCTCATAAACTATGCAACTTGTTTTATTTAAATCTACATTCTATTTCTTCAACAAAATCGCATCTCGCGGAACAGTGCCGCCAGGCATCCGCGCTCTTCAAACTTGCGTTTGCATTTTTACAAAAGGACAATGAACGGAACTATTTCAATTTGTTAAACCAGTTCACAGTTCTGGATTCTTCTAATTTGTACCTGTGGAATTGAATTCAACCACTCAGCTGTCGAGTGAAGTCTATGCGATGAAACTTCGAGAGTTAGAGAGACGTGTCTGTCGACTCAATTGCTTCAATTTGCTGAAATTCGGCGTCGAGTTGGCGTACATTTGCATTTGTTAACGCGGATTTAAGTAGCAACAAGTTGAGCTCCATTTGTGCGACGTTTGAAGGAGTTAAGTTAACGTTTTTGTGAACTATTTCTGGAAAAGCAGTCAGGCAGAATACAATATTATGAAAGTGTCACTTAGGTACATTTAAATTGATTTTTCGGAGTCTGGAAGTCAGTATACTTAGATTCCACTGTAATTGACATATGAAAACGTTTTTATAAAATTCTATTTATTATTAGTTGACGTGTTATTTACTATGTTTGTTTGTTTTGTTGACGTAGTAGTGGCGACGCGCGTCAGAAACGAGTGCGGAGGAGGGGATGTCAAAAAACCGATAAGTCTGCCTAGTGCCTAACATCCAGCTCGACACAGACCAGTACGTCCAAGATTATGGCACTTGCAACAGCGATGGAATATCGGCTACTCAACAAAAACAAACATGGTAAATATACCGTCAACTATTAGGCACAATAGTAATTTAAATGACCAGGTAGTAGACCAATAGTTTTAATACTAACTATTTAACCATTGTAACTAACTAAAAAGACAATTTCTTCTATAAAATTAATGTAATTACAAAGAAATAGAATCTTTACAAATCTACTTTTCTTTTTTGTAGAACCCGAATGTAATAAAAACAAATACAAACGTGTGACGTCACCGTCACACTATAAAATAGTCTTGTAATATTTAAATTCTAAAATTATATTGCTGTGTAGTTTAACCTAGAATATTATTATCATCATTGGTCAAAGCTCATTACACGCCATTGCACGATCACCGATAGATCAATACATAAATTGAATACATTACTAAAATAGTTCTCCCAAAGATTCCCTTCACGCATGGTTTTCTAGTGGGCATGTAAGGATATCTCTACGAATAAGATTTTTACAAAGGACAACATTTTATAGGTTAAATCTACCCCATGTAATTGGTTACTCATGCGCTGATTTTGCTTTTCGTGGAAACATTTTGCTTTAAGACCGATATCCGCTAAATCGTAGGTAGGGTTAGTTCGCCTGTTCGCGTCCATCGCCCTATTCGCGTCCATTTTACGGACCTCTCTTTGAAAACTCTCGAAATTAAGTATACTAACACATCAATTAGTCGAAAAGTCATTACCACCAATACCTCATTGTATAAGAGCCACGTACGCATAGGTAAAAGTTCTGTGCGCCCAACCAATCCTGTGTAAAAAAATAGTTAGTGACGGCTGTTCAATGAGAGAGCGCGAATCCGCGAAATTTTAAGAAAAAAGGTAGTGGACAGCGGTGCGTTTGAAGGCAAGTCTTTTATTGTTTTATGTGTATTTTGGCTACATAGCAGTTTCTAGACGTCGATAATGATAAAAGGAATTATATTCATTATGAACTTGCAATTTTTTTTGATAATTACCAATTAAAATAAGGTGGACGCGAATTACTACACCGAATTTATTGAACTTCCAGATTGCGTCCGCAATGGACGCAAACTATACCTGCAGGGAATAATGACAAGAACAAATCGCGTCCATTATTAAAATTAATTTCCTACTGCTAATATAAGTAAGAAGGATAAAGAACATACACAGAAGACGATTTAAGGATAGCATTGAGTGAAATTCGAGAGAAGCAGAAATCGGTAAGACAAATATGCTATTCCCAAAACGACAATATGGACAAGACAAAATCAGTGGGCGCAGACCAGATGGAGTAAAGAAACCGGGCACAGAACCTGCGCTAGGTTTAGTAGGTGACCATCATAAGGACTGGCTAGAGAGGCCATACGGGAGCCTCTCGTTACACCTGACGCAGGTGATCTCCATGAACACATACTTCGGGGATCACTTGTGTCTGATCAGGAAGCCGTTGGCTCCTGCCAACGGCTGAATGTCATCACTGTGATGCAAGTTAGAACTTAGGGATGCACACACTGGCAGAATGCAGGGCGTAGGAGGTGTCGAGGCGAGCCCTCGTGGTGGCCCTCGAAGTGGGAGTCCTCTCACTGAGAGTCTGACTCACAGCGATGCTGCAGAGCGGGCGGGCGATGCCGCTGCCTTACTTTGCGAGTAAGTCATGCTCGAGAAGGAGGCGACGGAAAAGGTCCAGGAGAGGCGACCACAACAGGCGCAGGCGACTCAGGCGTCAGAGGTCATTCAACGAACTTTGTCCTCCATGAGTGCAGGGTTGGGGATGACACGTGGAGCCACCTGTCAACCTAGCAGAAGCAGGCTGAGGTGGCGGTGGCGACACCCTGGCGTTAGAAAACCCGAGATGGCGTACGGTTTTAATCAGTTCGATTCCAACATAACGCCCCCACTGGTGGGTGGTAACCGTAGAGATTTCCGCGTGAAAAATAGGAGTAGATGGTAAAAAAACAAGGTTGTTAAATGGCTTCTTAACATTTTCAAATGTGAATTTCCAGTGAAAAATTCAAATTTCCTGTGAAAAATTCAAATTTCCAGTGGACGCAAACTGGTCCAGCAGGTGGACGCAAATTGGATTTTATGGACGCGAACTGGGTAAATCGCCTATTTCTGAAGTTTTTATTTTTAGAAAAAAAACTACAAGATATTTCGAATAAAACTAAAGGTTACCTTAAACTAGACTAATATTATGAACAGATTAAATAAACTTTTAATTGAAATTAGTACTGGTACATTTTTATTTTCTCCGTCAAACTTGCCAACTGCGCTAAGTGGACGCGAACAGGCGAAATGACCCTATGTGTTTCGAGATTCCGTGAATTTAACATTTTGTCAACTGTTTATTGTGATTCTTCATACCCTCCTCATCCGTATCTTTTCTCATCATTCACGCTATTTTGATATGAAAGATCTTTTGTTGAAAAAAAAATCAAAAGATAGGAGAGATCTGTGAAGATAAAATGACTCTTAAGAAGGTATAACAAAGGATTAAAAACTAAAGTTTCTCATTATATAAATACCAGTATGATAATATACCATATCCGTGAACACAGAAACATACAGTCATATCAACATCAGCAAGATAAAATAAAATAGGTATCCTGTCACTATTTTCACTGTATCAAAAAGTCTATCGTAAATCGGTCCAAAAAAGTGTATTGAATTCATAGCATATGCGCACGTAAATAAATCATTCGAATCACGTTGTTTGAACTGTTAATCAAGTCACCAGCAAGCGGTGGCAGGGTTATTTGTTTTTGACTTTTATTTACACACGTAACCTAGGTACCTATATAATGTATAATGTTTCAATGTTTGTTAGGTTTTTCCATACAATAATTTATCCAATGGTGTACCTATCAACTTTAGGAAGTTGTTGATTGTGTTGAACTAAAGAGTTGTTTCCTTTAGCCAGCTGCCAACATCATCATCACTAGAAATTTTTTTTCGTGCGGATATCCCCACGGATACCACTCCCACTGCTTCTGAGGATCTGAGAGATTTCTTTAATACCTACTGTTAACTTACTACAGGTTATTAACTAACCTATCAAGGGAAACAGAACTTCACCCACCAAGATTGTACCTAATTGCAAATAGTTGTAACACCTACCTTGTAACTACAATCACTTCTTCTCAATAAAACATTAAAACTAAAATTACTAGCTAACCCCTTTCAGCTAAGCTGACTAGTTTGTCTTAAAAACTGATTCACGTTGGTAGTGTAAGGTTTGAAGTTCGAACTCAAGAGTCATGAGTCATGAGTCATGACCTCGAGCGCAAGTCCGCCGCCTTAGCCACTAGGCTACCAACCACCATGTTTCACCCATGATCCTTTATTCAAGACCATCAAACAATAAAATAGCAGACTAAAATCTGTGCCCCCAAAGTCAATAAACACTCAATCAGCACACCACACGTTACGCACGATTTAAATGACAATAATAACGGGTTCATTCCGTTCGTTATTTACGCCGCATCGTTTTTCTCTCGACCTTCCCAGTTCCATTGCTGATTAAATCAGTACCAATGTGTGAGAAACTTCGCTTTGTATTCACAAATAGCTTCTGAAAAGAGTATAGGGTCCCACTAAAACCAAGCCCCAAGCCAAGGGAAGCAAGGCATTGTCCAGATCAGAACTTAACAATATGATAAGTATAATATACCATAGTTTTGTATATATTAGTTCGTGACTTGCAACTAGATGGTGTTGTAAATCGCATTATGGTTTCGTTACACGTCGATGTATAAATAGCATATAAATAGTAAATAAAATATTATTGTTTTGTTTGAATCGTCTTAATTATCTCATTTGACGGATTAAGTTCTAGTGTAAACTTTTGTTACACGGTTAGGAGGTTTGACTAGGTGTTACACAGTATATAGAACCTAATTGAAATGTATATCAATCACCCAAGTATTGACATGCTGAAAACTTAAAAACTCTGACTGAATACACGAATAGCAAAAAAAATACCCAACTATGTATGTTTTACTGAGATTTATTTTTTCAACTGGCTCTAAAATATGACATCCGTAGATCTGCCTAAACACGTAGGTAGGTGCCCACTGTTAAACTAGGCTGCGGTAAAATACTGTTGTGCTAAAATAAACTTTATCTTGCTAGAATTAAAGCTGTAGTTTGAATATAGTTCAAAGGAAATATTGAAGACTGGTTCTGTAGGATCATAAAATGTGTAAAGAACTATGAAAACCCAAATAATGTTTTGAATACTAACGGTCCTCATGTTTTTAGGATTATAGATGTATTATAATTTTATGTCTGAGGCATAACTTTTATTATACTAGTATTTTATTATTTACGGAGTAGATGCGTCTAAATATTATGACTTTTGAAATGATACCACGCGTTACACAAATTCACGATGTTAGTTAGACACAGGTAAAATAGTAATCAATCAACCTCGTTAGATGCTGTTGGCTTGGGCCCACCACGACGCCCTTATAGCAATTCATATGCGACTAAGGAAGTAACTAAGTGAGCAATGAAATTGGGTACAGGGATAGACTATCTGGATGTCTAGAATAACACATAGGTTATTTTTTAATCCTGGAGTAGGTTCCCATGGGCAACAGGAACGGGAACAGATCTTCACGAGCGCCAAGCCGCGGGCGACACCTAGTTAAGAAATAAATGAAGCAAAACTATTGTTACTTAATTCAATAGCTACCAATAAATATGTCCATAATAAGTTAAAACGAGACAAAATTTACTGCAAAGTACTTAGGTAGACTGTTCTAGGGAGGACATACCATAAGGCCATTGTCATACTGAGCGCACTGATCTTAGCAAACTGAGAATTTACATAAAATTTCAAAGAATTTTCTGTGGTAAGTTATAATCATTTAACTTCAATAATATTTAGAAAGTTATACAAGTGAAATAAACAGAAAAACAGACAGACTTTTTTTTCTGCAACTCGTTTTTAGACGTCAATCAATCAATTAGCCAATGGCAGTCCACTGCTAGACGTAATAATATACCTCTCAATGTGCGCTATAGCACCCTAACCTCCACCTTGCGTATTCAGTGTATCCCAGACATATTTTTTTACTAAAAAGCTATTATTAAAAAAAAACACTTCACTTTTATTTATTCACATCTATGGATAATACCATATAACATAATAATAACAAACATAATTATAAATAAATACCTAAAAATATAATGTTGCATATCAAAACTTTTTGATAAATTTTTGCTCTTTCTAACAAGTTATGGGTACTTATTTTATTTTTAGTAACTCCTCTCTTGTAGAGCTTATGCTATAAATGCAGAGTATGTTTTAATCTTATAAAAACCGACCCAGAGTCAATAAAGTTTGTCAGGTAAAATCTCAAGGACAACCCTGTAATTACAGGCAGTCTATTCGCTAAATGTGTATCTGCCCTAAAATTCTCCCAAATAGATACCTTTCAGTTTGTCTCCGTCACTGTTATTTCTACAACCCCTGTATGCGCCACATTCAAGGGTTTGACAAATACTTCGGTTTTGTGTGTTGGAAGTCAACATTTTGGTAGCAAATATACTTTTCTACTCAAAGTTCCGAAATAGGTATCATTAAAAGAATCCAGTAATTTCTTACTAATTATATAATTGGATGCCCGCGGCTCCACCTGCATGAATGTTGGTTATAGCACCGGTTCTAGTCAACCAATTGCAATTAAATATATTACGGCAGATTTAAAGTTTGACAAGATCTTTCTAATAAAAAAACATCTAAATTTATTCAGTTTACATTCAGTAGCATCCTAATGCGAAGTTATAAAAAATCATTAACTTTAACTTAAATAATAGAAACATTAAAGATGAAAACTGAATAAGTACCTACTGTTCATCAATCACTCAAGTAACGTGTAAGAATTACATTATAAATTATCTATCCCTTTGGTAAGCTTCTCACATTTCATAATTTCCTATTTGAAAGACGAGGCCATTCATATTAACCTCAACGAAAACCAATAAAATCCACTAAAACTTTATGAGTACCTAGCCTAAAATATTATTTTTATAATGAAGACAAATAAATGTATTGTACCAATATGGCGTCCAATTAAACGTGAATGGTAACAATATCTGTTTATGCTACGTAAATTTTGCTTCAGGGGTTAACAAGAATCAAAAATAATTCTTTGTGACAATATGTCTATAAAAACCGCAAGAAATTTCATTATAAATACAAAATCCTTCTAACGGACGACATCTCAATATTTAAAGATAAGATTTCCTTTGGCCGTTTTACAAAAGAGAAAAGCTCCATTGAGTAAGGAATAATTTTATTTTCATAACGTCTTTACGTCTTCAACGAAGGGCCCAAAGTATGGGATTACATTTTATAAAGAAAAAAGATTAAGCATACTTAAATGAAACAAAGTACCTAATAACAGTCTGGTTTACGGCGAATAATATTTGTCGCGAAGCACTGCTTCAATATTATTAAAGTAAAATTTATAACCAAAATAAAAAAATACATCGCGTCTAATATAAACTCGTAAAATTGAATTATTTGTTGACTTCCAGTTATCATTTGTTTTTTTTTATACCACTTAGTTTTGTACCATCGCGGCCTATCGACGTGTGCATGACCAAGCCCGCCACATTTGCGCTGCTGACCCTGGAAAGACCTCTTGATATAGGTATAGTACCTATATAAAACTCTGATCAACCAAGCAGGTAGCATCGCAGTATTCATGTCCAGTCGTAGTATTTGAACTTTAACTTCCCGTCTGACAATATAGAGAAGTATCCCTATAGACCTCTAGATCATAATCACCACACGAACGGTTAGATAACGTTTGATATCAAAGAAATTATAACAGTCGCGATCATCATAATCAATGAAGCCCTTGACCCGACCTAAAAGGATTCCACGGGACTTGTGTACTTAGTTTTTAATTTAGTATACTTACCACTGTAATTCTGCGCGTATAATTTACAATCCCAAAGGAATTTTAAATTTCTTTTGACAAATTAAATTACCTACGTATGTATGTTTGCAATTAATAATAATAAAATTTAAACATCCGCTAAATTCTTCAACGACATGCCATGAATTTTGAGGGGTAAAGTTACTGAACGTTTATGATATTGATCAAAAAAAATATCACGAAGTCAAGACGTTACCACACCTCTACCTACCTCTTCAAGGGTGTAATGGTGGTGATGTAAAGGTGTGAATATCTATTATGGAACCCTAACCAATCAAGTAGGTAGCATTATTGTAATGTTTACTTACACTTTGGGTATTGAATTGAACACACACTTAAAAATTATATTAAAAAGTAACTTACAAATAAAAATTTAATGGCTCTCTCTTTATCAACACATACCTACCACTAATATTAACTCAATATTTAAACCAATAACACTGATTGCGAAATTCATCCATCTAATTATGCTGACTACGTAATGATTGAATGTCGTAATTATTGAAATCGATTCACGATATTAGGTAGTGTGATTTCAAAATGCCAATTAATCGTGGCATTTTCACATTAGTGACATGTAATTTTGACATCTGATTTCCATATTAAGGTTATAATTAGCGCTTATGTATTGATTGGCGCATCATATTGACGGAACGAAAAGTATATAATATTGACGATCTTAGTAGTATGCAGTAGTATGAATATGAAGTAGCAAGAATACCACGAATATTCGGCAGTCGGTCACCGGTTTTCTTAACTTTTCAATTTACGGCCATTGATTGTAGTTAAGCTGTTTCTTGCAAGTTTATCTGCTGCAAGCAGTTGAGCGACCACTACTTTCTCGTCCTCTATTTGCTGACGCGCTTGCACTCAAATTAAGAAGTTTTAATGTCACTTTCAGTAACTTGTCGAGTTCTGAAAGTAATGGACCTGCAGACAAAGTGACATTCTTTAGAGCGGAATCGCTTCGAAGTGAATCCGTTTCTATTTATTCAATAATTTACATGACACTGCGATATTTATAATAATTTATTTCGAGATAAAAAGACTGTTTTTTACTCACAATTTTTTTTAGTAACTATAGCCAACTTTTAGGATTATTTCACCGTCCACCTCCGCAGACCACATGTAGGAGGGAGGTAAGTCACTGTCATTGGGCCTCTCGAATGATTTAGACTAACAAGTTTAGCTATAAATCATACCATTCAACCCTAGCACTGAAGTTAACCAGCGGTTCAACGCCTACATAATGCCTGCATAGCATTCTTCATATAACGTATTCTGTCATGGTTCATACAAAGTTACGAACAACTCAGTCTGTTGATATGAATAGGTAAATCATACTCCGCCGAGTCTCAAACAAAGCAACGGTTTGTCCCACTTTATTCAATAATATAGGTCTGAAAAAAGTAAACATGAGAGTTCAACTTCATACAGAAAGTTAAATAGAATTGACTAACACATTTTGCATTACTAAGGTTGCGTATCATGCAACGCAATGTTCGTACCTACGTGCGTACAAGAATTTAGGTTTTCGATAATAACTAATAACCTCACGAAAACGAGAATCATTCTATTCTTCATCGAACACGTATGAAGGTTTTGTTTTAATCGTCCTACGGAATATCAAATATTTTTTTTACAAAATTTTTTAGTCATTTTACAATTAAGATAATATGTAAGTAACTAATAACAAAAGCTCAAAATTAAATGTAATGGAGGCAGAAAAGGAATGAAGAGATTCTTCACTTCTAAATGCAAAAGAACTAAAGCTCTTGGTAAATAAAAACTAAAAGTGCCTTTACAAAACCGGAAGAAACAAAGTTCGTTCAAATCAGTAGCTTCCTTACTAACCTCTGAGTTAAAGAGGTTTGTTCTTCACATTACAATTTTTGCTTTTCGTATTAAAAGTTCTTTATAAGCATTTCTTAGAACTATTGAATCAAATATCTACTATGAACCCCAAGTACCTTTGTGGAAGGAGAAACACGTCTGTGTTCTTTAGACAAGTACCTATTGCCTCTTGAGATACAGGCTCGCCTAGTTCAAGGGGCATAATATTTATACACAGATTTTGAACGATGTAACTACCTACCTGTTTTTCAACCTAAGTTCTTTTATCAGATCTGTAATGCTATTATGTTTTTTGAGTCATTAAATAATTTATAATTTTTTTTTAATTTTTTTTTTTAGTTTCACTTTATGTAATATTGTATTTCACATTTTGCATGAAAACAAATCTTAAAACGATTGAGGACGGTTTTGATTCATGATTGCTTATCAAATATGCTACATATAAATATGCTGGATTTTTCTGTTAACAAATTCACAATAGTGGCACGAATAAAAAAAATTGTCCTATTGATGGCAATAAGCTCGTTTCTTATAACAAGGGATCCAAACCAAAGTTGACGGCGTGTATACCAACATTTCGAAGATGTATAGGCAAGTGGATATAAAACTAAAAATTTAAGCTGTAATGGATTTAAAATTTCTAATTCGTATCATGATTTAAGCTTTAATTAACTAAGAAGAGATTATACAATTAAAATTCCAAAAATTTTTCGTTCGTAAATCAATCTTATTTTGATTACAAGGGTTAGCCAGCACTTTAAAAAAACGAAGCCAAAAGGGTTTTGAATTATCCCAAGTTTTTACATGTAGCGTAAAATTGGGTTCCTCTCATTAGATAGGGCCCATTTATTTCGCCCACTTTTCTCCTCCACAATTGCTTGTACTTTACATAATACTATTTTATTGTTGACAGATTTACATAATTTATGGGCACCTGACTTTTTTGGCCGCTCAAGAAGTTTGTAATTTTTCATTAGAACGTTAAAATAGTACGTAAAGAGATTGATGGCAGAGAAATTGTTATTTTGTGAAAATCGGTTATTAAAAATGAGAAAACCGCTCTTTTTTAATAACACTTAAGTGACAAGCACGCAGCCCACCTGGTGGGAAGAGATCACCATTGTCTATATACAAAAAAAACTTTAACGGATTGAACCAGATAATCTTCAGAATAACTAGCTAATTTGCATTCTAACTGATTTATGCACATTGGCCACTGCCAATGTGCATAAATCACTGAATATGTCACTACATATACATACAATTAGTAAGTTAATATTTTAGGACACGTTTTACAACGTGATCTAGACCTAAACCAAACTTAGGTTGTAATATGCTTAATATACCTACTTACATTTTTATTGTAAACATACATTATTAACACCCAGTTTCTTAGAATGCTTGTTACAACACTCTCCTATTTCATATTTGTGCAGCGCGGGCGTTTTTGTAATACTGACAGTTTATTACAAACGTGTTCCCTCAACTTTGCTCTGACGGGCTGTTGTTGGTGACAATTATAATTGTTTCTGTGCTCCAAATGTATAATAAATTGACGCTGGAAGAAAACTGGCGAAAACTCATGATCATGCTGTTTTGTACAGCTTTTAAAAGTGTCTATTATTTTTGTACGTAATAATATTTTACCTCAGACCAATAAAAAAGTATAGATTGGTCTGAGTACTTAATTTTACTTTATAGACAAAACTTTAAAATGGAAGTTGTGTCAGTTGTGTTATGGTTTCTGGGTGATGCGAAAATGAAAATTTTGAATTTGGAACGGAAGGCAGAATTAACTTTAGTAAAAATAACATACTTACAGATATCACTACAAAGTGCATGCTATGCTGGTACAGAAAAAGTGTCAATAGGTATTCAATAACTAATTCATATTATTAATTAGTTTATGCGTCCCATTCCACATTCGAAATTTAAAATTCATTCTATTATACCTACCTACTATTTTACTGTTGATTGGCGAGACTTGAATTAAATCACTTTTGTACTTTTTCACAATAGTTCAAAATTCTATAAATTATATATGGAAAAGTACCTACATGTGATTTAATTTAATTTCATTCTAATAAACATATTTCTGTACGTTATTAAAACACTGTTCCGTTTCAAAACAATTGACATCTAGGTACCTATCTTATTTTAAGGAGTATAATATTTTGATTACATAGTCGAAGCGGCTGTTTCCGTAAAGCTTAACTCGCATTGTTTAGAGCTGGCGCTTGTGCGTCTAACCAAACGCAACGGGGCAAAATTCCACTATGCATAATATGCAAAGCAAACACAAACACCATCGCATCATACACAAAATATTTTCATTACTTACTTCGAATAGGGGATAAAAATATCAATGTATCTACTAAATGAAAATGTACCTATATCTGTAAATTCACAGAAGCTCTTCAAAACTAATTAGTGTTCCGTAATGGGTGTATCTTACCAAGATCTTTGGAGCCCTAGCTAAAATCACCTGTCAGCTAGTACACCAGCTGATTGACGGACAAGTCTTCGGCTTTCCTCTTAGGGTCTGGGGGGAGGGGGTTATGGGACGTGTGCAATACCAGGGGTATGACACTCGCGTTACCGACCCTGTAAAAACCTTCTAACGCTCTTCTTGAAAAACCCCATATTGTAGTCCCTTAGGAAAACTACAGTCTGATCTGAGGGTGCGCGGAATAAGGGGTTTTAGTACTTTAGTATAGAATTAGTGACTAATGTGACTATTAAAATTATTTTGTAGCACAAATAAGATTTTCAACATAATTACTATTTGTTGGATATTACGAGCATTGACTTACAAGCTTATATCAAATACCTCTACAAATGCTACGAGCGCTACGAATTCCTTATTACACTGAGATCGACGAACTAATCTTTCTTGACTGCTACGGGTGTGCTACGGCGCCGTACTTATCGAGGCAGGTAATGAATGTCGTGATTAGTTTCATTCAGAGGATTTGTGAGACGGTTTCACGCTGACGCGTAACAGGAGTTTGTATATCTATGCTTTAGATTAAGGAATTTTGTTAAGTTGAAATTAGTGAGGAATTTATGTTGTATCTATGTTTTAGTCGTAGATACAATAAATATATAGATTCTTAAGTTAATAAAAGTAATATAAATCCTTGGAAATATTAAACAAATATCAAAATGAACTTAAGTAGTTGTAATATGGGTTCTCAGTGTTCTGACTCTCTCTCTAAGGTTGAATTTGAAAAACCGTTTAATAGTTAGATTGCATTTTGCATTTACATTCATCGGTGAAATTCAATCGGGGTCTAAGCATTTTGAGCGTCCGTCATCGTATTTTAGCAAAAAAAGTTGCACCAATTAACACGATACACGTTAATTCTATTTTGACTACAGAAGTAAAATTCCAATTTGAGATCAAAAACACTACCAATTACTCATCATAAAAATCCTTTTTTCATCATAATTGTAGGTACTTTTTTCTAGGTTAATAATAAAATCCCATAGGTCGATTTATATATGGCACATTTCCCAGGCTAACCTTGCCCATTTCAGCCGTGGATTTGCCACGGCTATTTCTACTTTGTTTATTGAGAACTACGAAGTAGAGGCCAGTTGTCCCCTCTTTTTCTCTCCCAACACGAATAATTTAGCTGAAGAGCTTCTTAAAAAATATCTATAAGTCAGTCCTCCAATTTCTAGAATAACCACGTATATTTAAAACAAATTAATATTTCCCAACAAATCTTAAAGCATCTACGTGATTTGTCTCATTGACATTCCAGACGTACTATTACCTCAAGGCATGAGGCAACCAACATTTTATTGTTAACTAAAACAATAAATTTACCAAAGAAAACTGAAGCTGCTATAAATAACTGCCTTAAACCCTCAAGTTTCTTATTAAACGTGAGATGAAAGTAAACTGATTGCCTGCGTTTTGTTTGCATATCTGATAGCTCTGATTTATCATTTTCCTCAATGTTGTCATCATCTTACGCCATCTTTTTAATTTTAACTGTAGGCTTGCCGATCAATCAAGTAAGATTATACATCGACGCAATTTAGTTATAAATATTTATTTCATTATTATGTGTTACACTGAAGTTGATCTCCATGGGTTACAAAAATTGATGTAGGTACCTAGTGATATTGATGGGCGGATAAAATCTATAGACGAAATGCGTTGTTGAATACAACTGACGACTAGAGTCGCCCCATTTGATTATACATAGAAGTCGGCCCGCTGATAAAAATTGGATGTTCGTTAATTACTCAATTACACTGAAATGGCTAAACGGATCTTGATGGAATTTGATGCTGGGATAGATTATAGTTTGGAATAACATTATTGCGGAAACGGGCTCAAAATCTTACGCGGGCGGAACCGCAAACGACCGCTAGTGTCTAAATTATATAACTTTACGATATAATATTATGTGTTTATGTAATGTTATTATACTCAAGTAAAAACTAAAACCATGTTATATAATATTATGGTATTCTGTGGTCAACCGATCTCGTCGCTTTCAGCTTTCCTCTTGCCTTTGAGGGTAGTCAACAATTCCAATAAAACCAAATCTATAGTCGGGTCACTGATTCCACGTCATACCATTACGGTCAACTGTCCGAGCGATAGTAGTGTAGATGTATAGATTACACTTATAGATTAAATTTGGGATCGGGAATTAAATATTCGCAGCACCTTTATTAATTTTAATCTTGAAATCTATATAGTAGGGTGTATGGGCCTGACCAAGATCAAGAGCCCAAGAGACCGTCACCTACAAGCCGGTACACCATCTGCTGATTGACACTCGACGTTCTGGAGCACAGATTTTCTTTTCGACGCTGGCTGGGAGCGTTCTGGCAGCAGTCGCTTCTGGTTAATCGATATAAATGGATAGCAGGAATCGGAGGGCGTATTTCAGGCTCCAAAGTAGATACTTGGAGCTTGGATTACAACCGGTATTGGCACCTGGATCAAGATATTGTTAAAAAAAAATAACATTAGGGATCTCAGTAAATAAAGGTCTAAATGTGGTATTCGATTGCAATAGATTGATCTAAATTGGAATTTAGACTACTTCAGAACAAAATACGGCCTATAGAATTCCCGCTCTCATCTGAAACAGGGATCTCTCAAAGATGCCGCAGGTGCATCCTGTTTACGGGTAACAAAATAACACTCTATTAAATTAGGTGTCGTTTGAGATAACCTGAATGCGAGTATATGCGACAAAACAGCGATAAATGAAAAATATTTGAGTTGAATAAATGAATAGTTTGTTCGAGGTGAATTCCAATACGATGTATTTTGTGTGCATTATTATATTCATCCAATGCTGTTTATAGCGTGTCTATGAATAAGTTTATGGGTAACTTGATGGCTTCGTATATTTTGATGGTTATTGAAGTATTTTTAACACGCGTTTATTAACATGGTACCTATGTATGTTTGTATGTCATGCATGGTACAGAATGCCTACCTGTCATGGGATCATTGAACATGATTTTGTAGGAATTCCGTCCGATGGATTTTAAATGTTGTAATACCTACATTTATTTAATCGTCACACGTAGGTAGGTACGTACACCTTATCGTGACTGGTTTTCCAATAGAAAAAAGTTAGAATATCGAAAACCCCCCGATATTTATATATCTAGGTAGTTTTAGCCAACTTTAGTGAAATTCAAGCTGCATATTGTGTATAAATATTAAATTATCATATCATGCGTTCATAAACGAGAGTCCTGGTTTTTCATTCAGTGATAACAATATAGATAAGTATAGTTGAGTCAATTTAATAGGCCACATTTGACGTTTGTCAGTTTTATATTCATAATGAGGTGACCTGTTAAAAAAGGTCGATTAAAACGAATGAATCGATAGGTACGGACTTGAAAGATAATGTGAATTTTTAAAATCCTCAGGTGAATCCCTGTCTCATTATTATTTTTTCTTTCGTAAATTTAAGGAGCAAAATAAGACAAGTACATGATCTATACTTATAATAAAACTGTAGAGAGGTCAATTCTGTTCATTGAATATATTTACAAAATAACTATTGGGGGATGATTGGTGATCGATACTAATGCAAAAAATGCAATCAGTAATTTTTTTTGTCACAACGTGGTTATTAATTTTATGATGATATTTCTTCACCAGTAATCATTGCATTCGATTCTACTTATCAGCTTTCGATTTTTAGAGTAACATGCCTAATGTTTAAAAAGAAAAAGGATTAACTGACAGAACATTGTAATGACAAGGTAATGACGTTCAGTTCTATAAATCAGAAATTGTTTATTATGTTTAGAATGGTTTATTGGTGAAAGCAAAACGTAAAATTACTTGTATCTGTCATTATTACAATAAATATGTAATAGTAATTGAAAAAAGTTAAGCAATTGTGCAGTTCTAACAAAACGAAAAATATATAATTTGATGCCCACCGCGGCGCGTCGCGTAAAAGGTTGCGATGTTGAATTTTGATGAATTGTCAAATGTGGCCTATTAAATTGACTCCACTATAATAACATAATACATGCATCTTAACGGCCTATATTCGTCAGTGTAAATAAAGGGGTGCTGTAAAATAACGTTTTATATATGTAGGTACATCGTGTTTGAGGTTAACAACACACTTCCGTACTTAAGTTTATATGTTGTTTACTTTACCCAGATGACGCTGACTGGCATGTTCGCTTCGTGAACAGCAACATAAACTAACTAAGGTAGGTACCCAATAAACAGATGTGTAACATTTATGATTTTGTATAGATACCTACCGAATCTAAGATAGTTGCCGAATAAATAAATTTTCTATATAAATCTGACTACCTAGTAGGTACCTAGGTATGTACCTAATAGGTAAGTAGGTACACCGCGCTCTCTAAAGTCAAACAAATCATGTCTTGTATCAGTAGGTATGGGTTCTGGAATGTGAATGTTGGATGCTTAATAGGTATATAGATAGCGCTGTCCTGTAGCACAGTACATACTAGTAAAGCCTTGAAAACTTAGGAAGGTATCTACCCCTTTTTCGTGCGGAAATCCCCACGGATTAGGCAGGCTAGCGGGGGCGGTTGTCGGATATGAACTGATAAAAACCGCACGCCGATCTTCGAGTGATCCAAAAGGCATTTCTCTAGCACTTTTTTTTTCGTGCAGCAATCCTCGCGGATACCACCCCCGTCGTGGTCATCATGGGTCAGCCATTTTTCTCGGACCGGTAGTAGGTATACTCTACCAACCTATATAATTGGCGTATCTAGAGTTATTTTCCAGGGTGGGCCATGTCCTCTATTTTCTATCGGGGGGAGGGGGAGGGGTGTTCAAGTAAATACAGATTACCCAATAGTTCTCAGCTTGAAATGTTTAATAAGTAAGTACTCCATTGACATCATAGCCTGAATATTTAGACCCTCAAGCAAACGCTTCGAGAAAAGGCGGAAAAAGAGCACTGCCGTAACCCCAGATGTAATTTTTGTAAAGCTGTTTAGGTAACCACCATATTATTTTGAATCGGTAAACTAACATCCTGGGATGGGCACTGGGACATTCTGGGGTGGGTTTGGCCCACTCGGCCCCCCTCTAGATACACCTGTGCCAACCTATTATGATAAATAAATATTTATAAACCCGAGGGGGCCATCTCGAATCCGGAGATGGCCCGGGTCAAGCCGGGATGCGAAGGAAATGCTCTTTGGGCCATCTACACCCTGGCGTCAGAAGACCCTAGACGGCGTGCAGTTTTCGTCGGTAAGCTTGGAAATCCATGAGGATTTCCAAGAAAAAAAAATAGGTATATACTTAAGTGCAAAATCAAAAGTAATCAAGACTTATGAAAGCTCCTTAGTAGACACTTCCCTGTAATGAGATCGTATGCCAATTTGCATCTCTGTCGTTTGACGCTCCTTTACCGTGTATACGTTTTAATCTGTCTTTGAGACAAAGTTGTGGAATGGAGGTAGGTACCTACAGTACAGTAAGCCACATTAGAAGTAATCTCACGTCCTTGCCTTAGACTATTACCTACTTTATAAGATGTGTCTTTTAGAAAAAAAATTCGGGTAGGACCTATATTAAGTAAGCTTGTTTATTGGTAATTATGTATCTGCATTCTAAATACCTACCTATGCCTTGTGCGCCATTAAGCTGAAAATATCCCAATTACTTCTTTCATGCGAAATTCTCTTAGTTCTCTCTCTCTACCCTTCACTCTCCTGCCGGGCAGTGGGGGCGGTTATGTTGGACTCGAACCTACCAAAACCGCACGCCGTCACAGGTTTTCAGATAGCCAATAAAGCATTTCCCTCGTACACTGGCTGGCCGTGGCTGGCACATATACAGCAGGT
Source organism: Lithosia quadra (assembly GCA_963576445.1). Classification (NCBI taxonomy): domain Eukaryota; kingdom Metazoa; phylum Arthropoda; class Insecta; order Lepidoptera; family Erebidae; genus Lithosia; species Lithosia quadra. Next base: position 14,564,562 of record OY754877.1, on the reverse strand, counting down.
GCCTGGCATGTTTTAACGATTCTATACCTATATATTAGGTGCCTGAAAAATACCTGTACTTCCGAATTTTCATTACCTACAAAAATCGAACTGATATCCCAAAGTAGGTACGTAGATAAATTCACTCAATTCGAAGTAGGTAGTAGTGAAATGGAACTTAACTAGGTAGGTACGTACGTACGCACTTACAGGCATTAAATATTCAATGCAACAGCTTAACACTTTTAAAACTTCCGCTGAACCAAGGTAAGGAAAATGCGATTTGAATGCAAATCAAATGGGGAAAACGACCTGTTGAGTTTAGTAGCTTAGTTGAAACTCTTAATACCTAACCGATATGGTTGAATATGATGGAATTTTTTGTAGGTATGTAAGGTATTAGGTACCTACTTAGATGTTAGGAAAATGATAAATCGTAAAGATCGTTTCGTTTTAAGTAAAAAAAAATAGTAAGTTTTACTGATGATATTTTGTTTTAAACACCCATTCACTTCGGTAGCAGCCAGCAGGTGTTTTTAAGATTAAAACGAAGTATTCTTTCAGTAAATTTATATATCTGGCTACATTATTGAAGGTAGCTACTTAAGGGCTCACGTCATTGCCTTTTTATTGAACAGTTAATAATACACTGCGCGAACTTTTTAACGTTTTTACAAGGTTATAACCTGGTTTCGTGGGGCTCTGAAGTGTTGGATTTACGTCTCAAAGTTCAGACTATTGCTGCAATAAAAGTGCGATTTTTTTTTTAATTCAAGATAGGCTTACGTTTGACCACTATCTCACCTGATGGTAAGTGACGATGTGATCTACGATGAATCACGCTTGCCTAGAAGGATCCTATTCACTCGTGACTTGAATATTCCCAGGTTATAGCTTTCCGGAAACACAGACTCGGGTAGGGAATTCCACTCCAAAATAAAACAAATGAATGAACTTACATACCATTTATTCGATACAGTATTCTTTAAGTGTACAATAATGTATATAATTGAAAATACAGGCTGAGGTAAAGTTAACCACGTAGGCACATTCGAAACAGGCCACCATAATGCTAGGAAGGCAAAATACCGCGAAGACATTTAGGCACAATTCTTCAATTCTTATATAAAAATTGCATTAACAGGATTATAATCGACTCTTAATACTAACGAGAAAATGAAATACAGATACAAGAAATGTTTGCACAGATACACACGAAATAATGAGTGCGGATATTGGTGAGTAAACAACTTTTGTGCTTTTTGATGGATGAAGTTATACATAAAATACACATAAAAGGTATATTAGGGTTAGAAGCTGTTATCAGACCCATGTTGCTATCGTTCTGTGCTACAAAACACAGAGTGTTCTGTGTCATAAGTGACAAAAAGAGAATGATAGTTTGTACAAAAATGAATTTTGATACTATCGGATGATTCATTCGTTTTCCAACTAAATATGGCGTGCTCAAGAGCGACATAACTGTTCTCATTTTCTTATAAACACTCACTCGTACATGGCTATGGCATTGGAATATCTTTGATTTTTTTTTGAAGCAATAGCTTTCTTGTGCGTTACAATTAGATGTCAATATAAACACAAAAAGAACATTGACAAAAGTAAAAAAAAATGTTTCGCATAATGAAGGTGATTCTAAATAACAATTGTTTCAACTTGTCAGCGTCATTCAAGAAGCGTGTCATGTGTACTCAGATACTTGTGTTAAAAAAAACCCTCCGCAACAGTGAATTTTCAATGTCCATAGTTCAACAGCGAACGTCTTATGAATACAAGGATGAAGAATCGACCTTGTGATAACATGGTCAGCGATTCACAAATAGACAAAGATGCATTTTAAGAAAATTATAATAGTTTGACGATCTTTTTAGTAAGACTTATAAAAAAGTTAATATTTATAGGTAGGTGGGAGAGATTATAATAAAAATATAACAGAATATAGCATATCTATAAAATTCACTGCAATAATTTGCAATGAGATGAGATTGGAACTAAATTTTGAACATATTTTATTATGTCAATTGGTAAAGCCGACCCCAGACTCCGAGCTGAAAGCTTTGAATACGACTGGGATTAACGCTAGGTTGAAGAAGAATTGACCCTCTTGTTCCCAGTACCTAGGTTTGTAGGACCGAGTTATTTTGAGGACTTTTTTAACTACACGGCACAATGTCTGATAGCATATAGATTTATTACGCGTCAGTCATTCTTGTATCTGTATTCATCGTCAGACGGCTACATTAGATGTTACATACTAGCTTGTTACTTTTGGAACACAGTAAAAACAAGCTTGGGGTATTTCGAACTTATCTATCTAAAAATTAAGTTGTATATCAAATGTACTCATAAAAGCAAAATTTTATTAGTAATATATTTAGATTTCTATTATTAAATGCTATTACAATTTAGTGCATTGCTATTAAAGGCACATTATATAAAAAAGCCGGTGGTCCGGGTAATAAATAGCCTCAAATGATTAGGTGGACATTAAAAAATATCATAATTGGGTTTTGAACATGCTGTATGTTATTGGATTCTCAATCAACTGATGATCAAAATTCCAATTTTAAATATTTAAGCTTAGCATAGTAAATGCTCAAAAATCTATATTTTACGTTTAGTTATAGATAATGTATTGTCGATCATAGGCAATTGTCTTTTTTTTTATTTCACCATTTTTTCTTAGTATTATAATGGAATTACATAACCAAGCCAAGCAGACCTTTACATTATAAAATTGTAAACATTAGACATGATCAAAATTTGTATATTAAGAATATAACTACTCAAAAGAGTAACGTATTTTATTTGGGGTATTTATATTTATCAAAATACACTAAATAAATCATGTTTTGAACATTTTATATCGGGTTAACTGCAATTACCTACTATCAGTTTATAACTTTTAACCAGCGGGTTTAAGCCACATAATTATATATAATATAATATTAAAAGATTAAATAAATATCTAGCGAATAACTTTTTTAATATTTTTTTAGATTAGTTTGACTCAAATTAATTCAATTATGTATTATAAAATCTAAATTATTTATTGAGATATAACAATATCAGATCAAGCGGACGGCTTAATAATTAATCAATAGAAATTAAATGAGAAATTTTTGATGCCGTGACCAAAATTAAATCATCGCTAATATAAAATTTATAATATTCGTCTTACTGTTTTAATTAATTACAAAAATAAACAAGAGATGTCACTTTAATCAGTAAAGAAAGCGCCATCTATTGACCGCTTAGTATATCTTAACTATTTATGAAGTAAAAGGTTCCTGGAGATTCCTGTCATTGTAACTTTGAGTATTTAACATGGGTAATGCCTTGCACTGCGTTTACCTCTTGCTATTGTACATGACAATTTGGTCGGGTCGATATTAGTAATTGTGGTCATGTCGGTATAGTAGTTTGGGCATATCGGCTAGTCAGCTCAGTCCTTGAATTCATTCTCAAAAGACGTAGTGTCGATATAGTAGTTTGGTTGTGTCGGTATAGCAGTTTCATCGTGTCGGCATAGCAGTTAGGTCGTGTCATATTACTCGTTTGGTCGTGTTGGAATAATAGGCGACCAATCAAATGACGGTATGTGAAATTTCTTAATAACTTCGTAATAATGTTGTTGTGTGATCTCCGCTCAATATGGTAGAGTAATTTGTTCATAACGCGGTAAAGGCATCTCCTAAGATTAAATACTCAAAGACTTAAACTTACGTGTATGACCTATGTACTCTCTAAAGAAGCCATACACACAAAGAGAATAGCAGTTAATATCAAATAGATATTCTACAATGAAATTAAAAACAGTACAGATCTTACAATAAAATTACAATGATTCGAATGACATTGACACAGATTATAACACTAAGAGTTTAAATATAACGAATGAAAAAAGTGTTGATGATAAAAGCCGTTCTATACGATTTCAGTAGAGACCGAGAAGGCCTAACAAACACTTCTTGTAGTGCCCGGAGCAATCACCCTGGAAGACAAATGTTTAATTAGTAAATTTGGTCCACTAGATGTTAAATTCTGATCTTATTCGTGCAACCAACTGGACCCTATTGCTGGGATAAAAAGTAGCTTAAATGTTATTCCAGAGTATAATATACCGAGGTAGCCTAGTGGTCTGGGTAATGGACTGCTGAGACGAGGTCTCGGGTTCGATTCCAGGTTCACCATGGCACACACCAATGACTTTTCGATGCTTTTCGAAGTTATGTGTGTATTTATCGAAGGTTTATAAGTGCCCGGTTAATGGCAATAGGCTGGCCACCTATTACATTGGGACCTAAACATAAACTGGCGAAATGTGGGTGCTAGCACCTCTGCCTACCCCTTCGGGGATATAGGCGTGAGTTTATGTTATGTTATGTTATGTTATAATCTATTCCTGTACCGAATTTCAGCCAGATTCTTTGAGCTGTTTGAACATCAAATCTAGACAAACTTTCACATTTTATAATAATACAGTAGGATTTATGTTTATGTTTATAGTAGTACCGGTACAGTAAATAAATTTGCAATCAGGATTGATTGAAAGACAAGGCTCTTTTGCAAACTCTTCTCTCAGGGTTGGGGTCAGACGGCAGTTGGACCCGTAAAAGCCAAGATAAACTAATCGAGAAGGAAAGGAGGAGTAGATGAACGTACCCAGACTCCAAAGTGCAAGCTTTGAATGCGACTGGCACTAGAATAATCACTGTGATGATTTGTTTAATTTTACGATTTCACAGGTTGTCTTCCTACCATACCTAATTCTTTAAGCGGGGCGTGAAAAAGCATCCATCAAAATATAAGCCACTATTTGTAGGGGCAGCATCTGAAAAGGTGGCTCCTACATTTTGGACTTCAGATTAGATTAGCGGCGGAGAATATTAGTGCTTAGAAATTTTCAAGATTTTCATTTTGGCACCAAAAATCCGCCATTTTGATTTTCTAGAAATTTTAATATACCTATGTCTCACTCACACAATCACGACGAATCAAATGATACCTCGCATGAATCAAATCCGTCAAACCGTTTAGGCTGTAGGCCGTGCCAAAGAAATAGACATACATACATACATACATAGCCTCGAAAAAACATTATCCTCCTTTCTTCGGCAATCGGGTAAAAAAGAGCACATACCTCAATCCAGCTCTGCAGCGACTCGCCATACTTGCTTTGGAACATATCGGAGATGTCGCCGAGGTCGATCTCGCAGCGCGTCACCATCACGCGGATGAGCTGGCGGTCGTTGGTGCCGAGGCCCTTCATCGACTTGTGCAGACGCTCCGCGAAGAACAGAGGCTTGTTGCGCACGATTTTAACTAAAAATAAGAAGGAAAAAAATTAATACACTTTTTTTAAAGTACAGGCTCCATACTATGAGCTCTTATAGCAATTCAAACGAAAAAAAAATAGGGGACATAGACGGAGCTATGCATAGTGTATAGCGCCATCTCTCTCCCTCTGAGTTAGTAAGGCTCCTGGTAGCCGAAATTGTAATATTCACGCTAACCCCTTCAGCTAAGCTAAATTGCTTGTGTTAAGAGTGGCTTCACGTCCGTAGTGTAATAGCCAGGATTCGAACCCAGAACCTCTCGATCGTGAAGCCGACCCCTTAATCACTAAGCTACCGATCCTCAATCGATAGTATTTAAAAACAACACATAAGCTTTGCTTAATTTTTTTTTAAACCATAATTCCTCAATTACGACCTCGTCCGAAAGATGCTCTTTAATTTTTTTTTATACCACTTAGGTGGCAGACAAGCACCGTCATTGAAAACTATGAATAATATCTTACCAATAGCTCTGAGAGCCTTCTCCATATCACCGGAGAACTCAGCCTTGATGGCGTCATCGATGTCGTGCCCTGTCAAGTACTGGTACTCCTGGAATATCGCCATCAGCTGCGGGAACGACCGGGAGCACAGCACCGCGTTGAACACCGACTCGTCAGTACCGAGACGGAGCTCACCTGGAATAAGAGACATATTTTGTTCCAGCTACCGTAACCTACGGGACCCTGTTCCCGGGATTAAAAGAAGCATAATGTAGGTATCTCTTGTACCAAATTTCAGCGATTCAGCCGTTTTTTAGTAAAAGAATAACATACATCCAGACACATTCTTACATACTTTCGCGTTTATAATATTAGTTGGATAGGAAGTAGGATTAGTATGTGCAGTCAGCCACACTCTATACTTCTATATTTATACTAATATTATAAAGAACTAAAGTTTGTGTGTTTGTATATTTGTTAAATTGTAAGGGGTAATCTCGGGATCTACTGAACCGATTTTAAAAATTCTTTCGCCAATAGAAAGCCACATTATCCGTGAATGTCATAGTATATAGTTGAATATCATCACGCTACTGCCTAAGGGAGCGGAGAAATAATCATAAATGTGAACAATTCCCGTAGATTCCCATACATTTTAGGAAAACTGATGTATGAGCATATTATGTGAGTTAAAAAGAGTACATCGGGGTTCGAAATACGCCACGGGCGAAGCCAGGGTGGGTCAGCTAGTAGTAGATATACAGGCTAATTTTTTTAACTGGGCGTGGATGGCCAAATTTGAAGCTGAATGGTGAAAACTGCTCAAAGGAGTCTCAGAGCCGATTTTACATCATTGAATTTATAAAAAAACAACAGTCCTAACCAGGAATTGAAGCCATTGATTTTGAAACAATACACCCTGTATTATTTATTACACCGTTCGATAGTGCGCCAATTTCCTCGATAGTTTAAAGCAATTCGTTTAAATAAATATGGTTATATGAATAAATAAGTTTAAAATAATGTTGTTACTTATTAAGTAGGTATGAGTAACAAAACTCATATCAGCAACTGCCTACACCAAAACGTTTAGTAAAACTCATAATACGCATTGGGAAATAACAATGACTCATGATTTATATTTAAAAAAAACCTAGTTTGACGTTGTATAACGTCTGTCTACGGTGTACTGTAGGTAATTTGATTTTAACTTTAGCTTACCATCAGGCGGTGTGAAGTCATATTGACGTGACCAATATTAAAAAAATGCGTCAGATTTTAAGTCAATCGGACATTTTGATATGAAGTGTTCCAAATCGATTTCTAAAATTCCATCATCTACTTACAAACATAAATACTTATCAAGTGTGTTAAAGCATAATATGTGTCAAAAAAACCTACCTACTTAAACGTAGGCACAAGTGACGTACACTCAGCGTCAGATTTCAAAGTTACAAATTTTAATTAAATTGATTAAATATTATCTTTCAATCGAAATTTGGAAACAGTTAAATTGAAACCATTGAGTACCTAGATAAACAGCATTTATAGAGAGAGTTATAACTATACTTTGCAAAAAACTAATTATGCAAGTCTGAAAATTATCATCTACTTTTGAGGCTGACTATACGATAACAGTTCGTCAGTGAAGTATATTTTTAGATGATGAATACTATCACTATCACGCATGCATGAGTCAACTGTGACGGTAAACAGTTCAACGAGCTAATTTATTAGTTGTGTTTACTACCTTAGTCACGCAAGAAACTGATCAGTATCAGTTAAGATAGTGATAAACAAACAAACAAAAAAAATAGTGTTACTTGCAGGTGAGATTGGCTTGCCTCGTGGATCTTGGCGGGGAATCATACATCCCAATTTCAATTATTGTCATTAATATTGTCATAATTATTGTGTTGTTGTTTGAATGTTTGAAGACAAAGCCATAATAAACAATTAAGCATAGGTTATTCAAATTCAAATTCAAATTTCCTGTCTGCCTCGATGTTTTTCGTAGCAAACGGTCGAAAATTGGTACACACAATTTAGGTTGACTAGGATATTATGACTTACCGGCTTGTAACAGACTCCTGGCGTCTTCCCTGGCCCGCTCCTGGTCTACGTGGAAGTCTTCAGATCTGTTACCCTGAAATTCAACATATTCAGGTTCAATTTTATGGCTTACCAACGCAAAGTTCATTTTACCATTGTACAAAGAAAATAAGAGGAAAATAACGAAACGTAACGAAAATAAATAAAAACGGGCGGCACTGCGGGCATACCATAGTACATAATAATGATATAATAGTTAATTAGCCACAATATCGACACACATAATGTATTTATATAGTAAACTTAAGTTGCTACGTGTAATAGTCATTAATTTGAATGAACTTGGCCTTGATTCTGCTAAAGGCAAACCACTGTCATGCCACTGACACTCTAAAAAATGCTATTCAGTTGTAGACTTTACCGTTATACAGTTAAAGTCTAAAATCAAATGAAAAGAAGTCATTAAACTTTTTCATTCGCTCTACAAAATATCATTCAATTTTAGACTTTAAGCTGATAACGGTTAAGTCTAAAATAATAGATAATAGTAGATATTTCTTGACGTATCAGTGGCACGACAGTGGCCTGTTTTAACAGAATCGAGACCCTGTAGGGCGAACACGAAATTTCTTTCGAATAGTAAGCGGACCGTATCGGTCTTGGTTGTGGAGGTCAGATAGCAGTCGCTCCACGGAAAATATCGAAGTTCAGACGCATCACAGTTAGACTGGAAAGCCGACCCCAACTGAGTTGAGAAAAAGGTTCAGAGATGATGAGTAAGCGGACCGTATCGCTGAATAAAATATCGATATTGACACTGGTTTACGGTTTACGTAACATTATTATAATACGCAACTATTATAATAATGTTACGTAAACCAGAACAAGATAATACCGAACCGGTTTCTCGTCAGTATTTGCTATAAATACACAAAAAGCAGTACATCTTTTTTATGCTGCAGTTCAGTAAGTAAAGGTCAGTAGACTGACATGACAACCCGGATCTTTATGATCTATTATTTAATTTGATATTAATTTGGAATTTTGCGTTTCATATTAAACCAGTATTTTGATGGTAAGTACATCTCTCTTAAGTAATTGCTAGCACATTTTGTTAATCAAATCTTAAAGGTATTATGTATGTACTTGGATTGCCTTTTATTCGCTACCATTTAACAATGCGGAAATATAATCTCTAGTGTTACAAGCGTTTATATAGTGAAGAGAACCACTTTTTATCAAGGGTCTGACTCAGTAACGCCACGTTTTCAAAACACGTGATTGCAATTCGATAAGTAAAAAAAATTTTGATATGCGATGTGATGTTTTTTGAAAATTAAATTTATATATCACGTTATATAAAAACGAAATTTTACTGAATTTGTCCCTGGTGGGAAGTTCTGTCGTAGGATAAAAATATTTGTTAATAATACATTTTATCATAATCATCATCATCATCGCTATTATCGTCATTATTCCAATTACTGCCTGCCCTGGTTCCAAATTAACTTCACGAAATAGTGTGTGAGTCATGATGACGTATGTGTGAGTCATGTCATAATGACGTTTAAATGAGTAAGTATTCTGACGTACCATAGACAGAGACGTCATTAACCTCTTGAAGTTTCCCGATGTGTCACTGCGCAGGTCGTCCTCGAGCAGATTTCCGTATACTGTAATAAACAAAAAACACATTATCATTATTATTTAAAGATAAAGATTTTAAAAATTTTTAGATAAAGATTAAAGTATTTAAAAGATTCATTACTTATTTAAATTAAAAAATTATACCTAAATATCATCCTGAAATGATAACCGCCTGTATTTGAAATAAATATACAGGTAGTTCAATTTTTAAAATCAAGTATACTTAATTTAGTTTTTAATTTATAAATAAATGTAAGGAAATATAAAAATTCAAAATAGTTTTAAAATAATAGTGTTCTGACTATCAATATAATATAATGACGTCATGTCGTACGTATCGTTCTATATCACTTTATAAATACTACACGGTTCCCAAACGTCACATATAAGTTGCTGTGACGTTTGGGAAATACTCGACTACTCACAATGAATTATTCACAATTTTATTACGTCAATAATACCAGACCTTATTGGCAATCCTATCATGATGAATAATGAATATAAAAAAAGTGATCACTGTTACATGAGTCCCACGTTGCCTTCCGAGTGCAGATCTTAATCGTTTTAATTGCATTTATAACACGATCGTACTTCAGTCACAGAATATAAATTAATATTACTAACGTACTTCAGTTCAACAACCCGTCTCACAGAATTAAAATTGCATAATTTTTGCTGTATTGATAAGATAGATACTTAATCTTTTTTGATGGTTTACAAAAAATATGCAAAATATACAATTTAATTTAATTGTTTGGCTACGCTAAATTTTAATATATAACTTTATACCCAAAAAATCCTTTAAAAAACTAGATAGAGAACTTGGACACCTGAGTATGTTTGTAATCATACCTGTCCTGGTCCCAATTACTTAGGGTCGACGCAACATGTCATTCTCCTCCATACATTCCAAAATTTCATTTGTGTAATATTACTTTTTGTTTTATAAGGTACCTTAGCATTAGAATTAGAATAGTAGATATGTAGTAGTAAATAAGTGTCCACCACAAACTACCCAGATCCATGCAATATATTCCATAGCCGGTTGTCTGGAAGAAATCGCAGACTGTAATGAATAGTTTTGTCATGTCAAGATCATGTTTGGAAAATTAATCATTTTGTTGATTTTGAGGTAGGAACGCCTCTCCAGCTACATTTATCGTAGGCATACAATACCACACAAAGTCAGTCAGTCAGTCACTTCAGTTCTGCCCTGAGACATAACAAGATAGACGCTATTTAACATGCTTAGATAAGAATGACACGCGTATCTCAAGGCCATATCTAACGACTTAACAAGGCTATGAAAGAAACTTTTGTTTCGTAACATAACTATGGCGGAACTATAGGAATAGTGCGTCCAACTACGATGACGTCACCAATTCAAACAAACAGATCGATATTTGAAATGGATCCAAGATTTGAGTAGGCACCTTACTGGATTGGCATACGAATTGGGATCGGAGGGGATATATTTTTGAAGTTGTTGACGAATTCATTATAACTGTGTGCTGAATTAGATATCAAAAATTGTTCAAAATGTATTATATTTTTTTATTCATTGAAATAGTGGGTAGGTAGTTATCTCACTAAGATGTACATGATGTGGTAAGTAAAAAAGTAAGCAAAGGTTTTTTTGTACCAAAACCGAAGCTAATGTATTCGACTATGTGATTTTTTAGTCAATAGCTCTTTTTTCAGGCAGAAATTCCTGCAGATGCCACCCTCGCTGGCCAACGGGGGTGGCATCCGTGGTTATGTCGGATTCGACTAAAAAACCGCAGGCCGTCTCGGGTTTTCTAATGCCGCATTTCTCCCACACCTCTAACTATCTTAATCTTAATACTTATATATAAATCTCGTGTCACAATGTTTGTCCTCAATGGACTCCTAAACCACTTAACCGATTATAATAAAATTCGCACACCATGTGCAGTTCGATCCAACTTGAGAGATAGGATAGTTTTTGAAACGGATTTCGTCATCCACGCGGGCGGAGCCGCGGGCAACAGCTAGTATCAATATAATAGGTAAATTAAATGTTCTTTTTTATTTGTTTTTTTTTTGTTACATTTGCTTGTTTGTTTTTGTGATTGAGAATGGAAATGAGATTAAGAATGGAAATGAGATTGAGAAATTAGAATGATAGTAAAGGTAATCAAAGCCAAATTTACTTGAACAGCGTTCTAATTGCAATGAATGCACAGATGTAGGTACAGTTACGACATTTTTCACGAACGTGTAGGAAGCGATTCATTAGTGTTCAGCCATGATGTAGTCCAAGGACAACGTATCGCAAGAATAAGAAACCTCGGGCTTGAACATTTGAATCTTCTTAAACAGCGAATATCGACAGTTTTACTTTCAGTGATTAAGAAGAAACTACTACTAATGGAGGTAGGACACGACGGTATCTCCTGTCCGAACTGAGCAGTCCGACTGGTGTGCCATCTCCTGATTTTACTATTATTTACTTGACCAATGTACCCATTAATGTCCCACTGCTGGGCACTGGTCTCCTCTCCTCTAACGAGAGACCTGAGAGGGTTTAGGCCTTAATCCACACACGCTGGCCTAATGCGGGTTGGTGGATCGGACATGTCCTTAGAAATTCTTCTAGGACATATGGGTTTCCTCACAATGTTTTGCTTCACCGTCAGTAGATGGTAAATCATGTGATTAGCACATATATAAATTCCACAAAATGAAATTCACATTGGTACTGTCCGGCCGGATTCAAACTCGGTACCTCTGAGTAGAGGGCGCGTCCTTATCCATTCAGCTACCATCGCTTTGTAATTAGACATATTAATGCATACAAAAATTTGGGCTCAGCGCAAATTTGTCTGCGAATGGTGTCTGGAATGGCGGCCCGTACCCTCTGGACTTTACCCTTGCTTCTTACCATCCAGCGGGGTTAAGTCAATCGACGGACTGAATATAGAAAAAAAAAATCGAGCCCGCGACCTCCGACATAACAGTCGAATGCTCTACTACCATGCCACGGAGGTCCTATTTAATAGTAACTACCCATTATTATAGAAGATTAAGATAAATGATTGATAGATAGATTGCGTGTGAAACTCACGCATTTTCAGCAACCTTCATATCTGTGTAGCCGTGAAGGAAGGTTTTATTTCGATCAAGATGGATAAGTCTATTAACTAAATTATTCAATTTGTAAGCCTAAAACCTCACAATTTAATTTTTACCGGCCAATTTAGAAAGATTTTTGAATAGGTTTAATTTATCATTTGTTCAACTGAATTACAGATTTGTGTCAAGGCCTTCTAAGCCACTGACCAGCTCTCTTATACCGGTTGACTAACGTAACGTGCGCATGCGCGTTCGTATTAGACTACACATTTAAGTTTGTTTACTTTTAGGCCTCTTCTCCTTTCTAAACAGAATAACGCCTCACGCAGTTTATCTAATAGGGTTATCTAGTTTGTCTCTCGCGCAACTTTGCTGTGGTTGCAACCAGATAACCTTTCGTTGTCGGAGTTTCCCTGGTCTCTACCGCAACTCATAGAATAAAACCAGCGGTCTTGATGTTTGCCCGAAAATAGACTGTTTCAGTAGGTATTATTCTGTATTTGGCTGTATTATCACTTAGTAAGTACCTGGTTAGCACTACCGTACCGGATTCAAAGTGCCCACGTACGTAATTATTGAAGTAAACAAATTACAGATGTTGTCTTTGGAACAATATTTAAGCAAGTTCATCTGTGTACACGCAGTGACAAAATTAGCTGAACACGAAAAAACTTACATTGAAATACATTACCACCACCCAAATACACAACCTTTAGGTATTTTTGTATATCTCAAGAGTAAAAAGTAAATACTTGGTACATTTCATATTCGCAGATTGGACATTACGCAACTTATATTTTTTGCCTTACACAAACATCCTACCTGCCAAATACCTATATCAACTCCAAAGTTGACCTCTCTACGAAAGATCGAAACAGAATTAATATATAATATATGGTAATGTTATATTTATCTTGCTGACTTTGTCAAGTTTCAGAGGTGTTAGTAAAACGCCCTATAAATTATCTGCTTGAATCAAAATAAAATCAACCACTACAAAAGAAAAGACTCCCGCACAGCCCGGTTGGATAGCAGGACATTTTAGTGGCATGTTATTTCAAAAAGTATTTTGGGGTTAATGAATAGAAACATGAATATCATTCTACAATGGATACCTTCTTATAACGGGATCCCGGAAAATATTTTTACCTTAGTGAAGTCAGTTTTGAGGTAAAGACGTCAACGCAATAATTGGGAAGATAACAACACGTATACTTACTTGCAGTATAAGCTTGCTTGATTATGTTGATCTCATAATTGGACATTGTGCACATGACTTCAATAAGCACGTCCTCATCCGTGCCTATTCCCGCAATAGCATCGTGCAGTTCCTTGGCGTAGAACTGGGGCAGTGGGGTCATGAGCGCAACTACGAGATCCTCAAACTTCCCGCTTGTTTCACTCTTCAAGTCCGATACGAGATCCTGTTGAAAGAAAATATAGAATGTTATTTACAACAACTTTCAGATAAATTGCAAACAAAGTACTTTGCAATTCCTGACTTCAAGTTCAGGGTCAATTCTCCTTCATACAGAATCGAAGCCCACGTAACGTCGTCAATCAAACTAAGTCGGTCGGTAAGTCTACTTCATTATATTCAAATTCTCTATTTGTGGAAGTGTGGTAGTACAAGATGCCATATACATGCTACAAAACGTCCTATGAGTACCTATAGTGAGATGCTAGGCGGAGGATAGGGTGCAATGGCGTACATTGGGAGACGACTGATCCAGCAGTGGACTGCAATAGATTGATACAATGAGGAATTTTGTTCAATGTTTTAACAACTCCTTCTAAAATATTGCTTTCGCAATATGGGCCTAGGATCTGCCTTTAACTTCCATGTCCACAAATTTAGCAGAGAGAGTTTCGTCACCCTACAGCAATCCATCCATTAATAATTATTCGATAAAACGTTCAGTCGAAGTTGCGTTTGGCGATAAACGTTTCATTCGAAATAGCAATATTCGATCAAACGTTCTGTCGACTTTCCATTCATCGAACATAATTATGACTCTCGATGTTTAGTTACGGACCCTATTTAGGCAAGTACTAAAACATATTTATATCCTCGTGATATTGCTCTATTTGACATTTGCCTTAAAATGAATTTGCCCTATAAACACAATATAAGGCAAATTCATAAGAAAACTGCTAACTTACATAGGTAGGTAGTAGTGAAACCAACTAACGAGGAATATGCAAAACTTGTTCTAGGAACTCATGTTTTAATAATATTACACATGGCACGAAATCGGTAAACATTTATGCCAATATTACTACAAAATATATTATCCTACAAACAATGTTTCGAGGGATTCGTGGCGCCCTAGTGCGCAATGAATCCATCACGTCTCGCATCTCTTTACACCTAGTTGACTTCGTGTATACTTATCTATTATCGGAAAAACAATGTGCTAATATTTCATGGTGGATAACGCTCGCATTCTGCCTGCTCGAATATAATGGAAATAGTAGGGGAGGCCGGCCCGCTAAATTTTCAGTTACTAAAGCGTCATGGGGACCGATTAGATTGTGAAGATTTAGGCCTAAAACGAAAAATAATTTGTTCATTTTGCCATT
Organism: Lithosia quadra; assembly: GCA_963576445.1. Classification (NCBI taxonomy): domain Eukaryota; kingdom Metazoa; phylum Arthropoda; class Insecta; order Lepidoptera; family Erebidae; genus Lithosia; species Lithosia quadra. The sequence goes on along the minus strand of OY754877.1, from coordinate 14,549,405 downwards.
TTAGTGAGGAGGAGAGCGTGTGCTAATTTTCAAAAATGTAAAAAAAATCATTCACATAAAACTACTCGAGCGCGTCAGACATTCACGGTGTTTACCCGCTTTGTTTTTCTAACAACCGAGAGATATTATTCTGACGAGTATATAGGGGAGGATGGCTGTAGAAAAGGGTAGAAAAAAAAATAAGAAAAAAGTTATTCGAGCGTGTCAGATATTTGAAGGGAATATTTAGAAAACTCAAAAAAGTGTCTAATTAAAATATCTGACGATTTGGATGTGGTCAAAAGTTATGGTAGATTTTTGAAAATGTAAAAAAATAAAGTGACCTTGAAATACTCGAGCGCGTCAGATTTTTACACAAACTGTTCAACTTGATGTTCTAGTCGTCCCAAATGATAATCTGACAAATATATGAAGGAATATTCTTAATCTGATAATTTGAAAGAAAAATTTTTTTTTCCTGATAGGAATAAATTATTACGCATATTATGTAGGTGAAATTACACCTACAAATATAAATTATTTTTTTTAATCTTCATCCTCACTGGATTGATCTTCAAAATTGATTCCTCCTTGGTCAATTTCTTCTTCATTTTCTGTTTCTAAATATAATATAATAAATATAATAATATATAATAATAATATAATAATATAATAATATAATAATATAATATAATTTTCTATTTCTTTTGTATTACTTATAGTATTAAAATAAACGTACCTGAATCTACAGTATCTCCTGATATGTAAGGTCGATTTTTAGGTCCCCTGTGAGGTATGAGCATATGATTGGTCCGTCAAGTGAGGTCACTTGACGGACCAATCAGATGTCTCCGAGAGACGTCTTGTAGCGAATCAACGTTCCGTTCGTTCGTACTTTGAATCATTTGATTGGCTCAAAGTGCACGATGCGCGAACTACTCCAAAACCTGGCCAAGCTACGTGCGATGATTATGTGATGTGATGGTGCGAGAGAGTGAAATATAAAGAAAAAGTGAGAAGGAAACAGAAGCGCGGAGTTTCAATCCAGTTCTCAGCAGCTGTATAACACCACACTTTATTTATGGTTTAAGCTACATCGCCCCATGAAAATCGTCAGATTATTTTATTCTGTAATTCTCATAGGATTTCCTTCAAAATAAAAAAAAAATTAATCGCGCTCGAGTATTTCACAGCGACGTTTCTTTTTTACAATTTTGCCACTCACCCATTTCCTTATGCCACGCAAAAATCATCAGATTATTGAAATGTAGTCTGTTCTGTATGTATTTAACTTACCTGGCCTTAATCTGACGCGCTCGAGTATTTCTGAGGTTTGATTTTTTTTTACTAATCTGACGGGCTGTCCTCGGAGCACGCCCTTATATAAAGGGTTTATATTTGGTAGGAGTACATTACAAGTAATAAGGTTTCTCCTCATATAGTTTTCTGACGCGCTCGAGTAACTCTTCAAATCCCTTCATGGGCTCCCCTACCAAAACAGATGTCAAGGGAGGATAACATTGATCAAGTACCTAGGTACATTCTTTGGCAACACACCGTTTTACTACACCGATAGGGTAAATTTGTTTTTATTTGTGGTGTCCAATTGAATAATTGAACACATAATAAGAAAATTTGCCAGTTAGAAACATCTGATTATGTAGTTTTTATAAAGACAAGATTCTGGCAAGAGTGATTTGGGCAACAATAGAAATCGAAACATGATGATAAATCTTCAAATATTGTTTCATATTGCGTGCATAATTTTTACGAGTCTTGTCATAACATAGCTATAGTTTATGTGTGTATGTCAAACATAATGAACGACATACTACTGCAATCAGATTTATCTGGGCAGGGCATACCTACTAAGTATATTCAATAGAACGGGCAATAGAACGAAATAATTTCATATAGGTAGGTACCCCGGTAGGTACCTACTTACGGTTTATAAAGAGGCAAACACAATACCAACCTATATTCCCAACATACATGGTCACAAATAATTACCATTAAACACAGATAACCTCCCATTATACAACAAAATCTACCGGAAACCTGATAACCATTATAACAATAAAATTCATCAAAATATTCTGCGAGTTGTCACAATGCTATCTTCAAATTGGGTTTCAAAACACGTCCTACCTAAACGTACGCGTGGCGTATCTACTTAAATTTAATTTCGAACACAATTTAGTCCTCTGACAGCTTTATTGGGTTATTGTTCATATTTGTTGAACTCGATAGCCACGTCTAGCTCAAAAAAGAAGTATAATGTCATTTGATTCATATGCGACAACAGAGCTCCAAATAGTGTTCAATTCATAAAATTGTTTACAGCGATATTAAACTCATTTACTCTGATAGCAACATATCCTTATCTCTCTCTTCATGATCTGACCCTGAAAATTTTCCCCGTAGTCCACTCTCAAGACTGAGCGGATTGTAGAAGATTTTTGTATAAGTTTAAGAATTTAGAAACAGGCTGTAAAAAGGAATCTATGTGTGTTTATCCGCATTCTAGATATAACGCAGGCTAGTTAAGCTACGCTTGCTTTGGAGCTACACTCGTCGCGTAGAATATCCTAGAATATCTATTTAGTACATTTATATAAAAAGTAAGCTCGATGTGGAATAACCATCCATATCGGTCGGTTTCAATCGGGTCAACTACACGACTACACCACAGTAGGGGTGGCACACAAAAATATGTACTTTGTGAAATATTTCAGTCATAAATTTCTCGCGCAAGGGTTTTCAGTAGACGTTACTATAAAATACAGGAGTCATTGACCCGAGAACCATTATTTCAGATAGCAAAGAATTGCTGCACACTGGAAAACTGCCAAAGCAGTGTATTTAGATTTGAAAATAGTGCGAAAAAATGTTGGTGATATTTTTAGCGACAGGTCAGGCTTTATCTATTCAGTTCTGCCTATCCCCAGAGCTAAAACCACGACGTTTCGGCACATCTACCTGGAGATTATATCATTGAAACCCGCCCGACCTTCGCAGTCATCGTTGCCGACCCCGACGTGCCTTGAGTTTTAAATAAGACAAAATAATGATCAATATTGGAAAACCCCAAGTAAGTATTAGCATATTTTCCCGTAAAACTACGCCCAGTAGTAATTACGGATATGGGGCATTCAATACCAATTAAGAATTTAATTAATTAGAAATGTAGGTGTAGGTAGCATACTACAAATAGGTTAATGAAAGTGCTCTTCAAAATAATGGTCCTAAACCCTATGGAGGCGTTGTAGCTCTACGTTGCTACGCCAATAATTTAATTAGATGTCTGCTTTTCTGAACAGACGTAAATACTCAAGAGATGACTCAATTGAAGTGCTGTACCCGCGTGTTTCCATCTTACAATTATGGGTTCTTTAAGCGGGGCGTGAAAAGGCATCTGTCTAGGTCTAGGCCGTCAAGGTAAAGACCGCCATTTTGGATAGATGGTGTCTGGAATGGCGATCCATATACCCCAGCTTCTTACCATCCCGCATAATTTCTGGGGATCGACAGGCCCATCTTAAAAGCGTAGTTGGCCTAAGGTCACCCGGGTTGCGAGGAACGCCTTTTTTATTAACCTTACACCCGGTAATTGAGACTCGAGATGGCGTGCGGCCGTATCCGCGGGAGTTCCCCACGAACAAAAAGGTACCTAAGTATTGCCATCACATCTTCGCTGGTCTTTATAAGGCCTAAGCACATTTACATAGCCATTACCTACCATAAGGGAAATAATATAGGTGCAGTTACCTACCTACACCTGCACTGCATACAAAACAGCATTTAAGAATAGGTTATCCATACTGATATTATAAATCCGAAAGTAACTCTGTCTGTCTGTCTGTTACGCTTTCACGCCTGAACCACTGAACTGATTTTGATGAAATTTGGTATATGAGTAGATTAGATCTCGAGAATGAACATAGGCTATGTTTGGTCGCGATAACCGACATCCACGTGGGCGGAGCCGCGGGCAACAGCTAGTTACAACGGACGATACTACTGGGGAGGAGAAGTGCACACCCGTTACAGAAAATTCGTTTACGATAAAATATCTTCTACAACATTTCCTAATAATGTAGGCCGTTTTATCGACCATTAATCACGCACGAGTGCTCTTAATTATTAACCTTGTCATTTACATGTCACATGTTATGGTTGATGATTTCAATGATAACAAAGTAAATAAATATACAAACGAACTTTTAAAAAGGAGCAATGTGTGCTATTCCAGTTGGAGTATAAGGGGGCCTACCAAGATTATCGGGCCCAGGAGTATTTTAGACCAGTGCAGATAGCTATGAAAATGGTAAAAAGTAAAAGAAATTTATAGTAGGATGAAACCTGTTGTAAAAGGAAGAGAATATAATAAAAATGATAGGAAAAATAAATTACGGGCGATCTGAGCTCGGGAAGGGGGGAGGGGGGTGAGTTTTAAGGGTAAAAACGGTTTATCTCGATTTCCGGCAAAACTACAAGTCCTATGGAAAAAAGTTAAATGACAAAGTTGTAGGTAATAAAGAGACCTACAACTTTTCTATTTACACTTTTTTCACATAACCTCAAAAAGTATGTGAAAAATTCAAATAATCAAGTTTTTGGTTTTTTATTTTTATCTTAAGCAAAACAAATTTGTTTTCCACGAAATTTGGTGAAAACTTAGCTTTTTATGTCCCAAAGACACTGTAATTTTTTTGATTTGAAATACTCTTTTTTTCAGCTTATTTTGACTAAATATCGAAAAACCACCCCAATTTTCAATCGAAAAATCTCACGTCAAAATATTAGCTTTTTAAAAAAAGTCAAAGAGTTTTTTGTTCTTTGAAATCTCTTCTTTCTGATAATGTAAAAATATATATACATTGCTATGGTAAATGTTCTCAGAAAATGCAAAGAAGAAAAACTCGAATTCGAAATTAACATTTTTGTATTTAGTCATTTCCTCGTTGAGGTGGGATGAAAAGTTACATGTTGCACTATAACTTCATGGTTGCACTCGAGTGCAAAGATTTTTCACCTTGTGCTCTTTTGATTCCCTCGCTAAAGCTCAGGGTTCTATTTTGTGATTATTGTATTTAGTCATTTCCTCGCTGAGGTGGGATGAAAAGTTACGTGTTGCACTATAGCTTCATAGTTACACTCGAGTGCAAAGATTTTTCACCTTGCGCACTTTTGATTCCCTCGTTAAAGATCTGGGTTCAATTTTTAGAACCCTTCGCGTGCTCAGTTTTGATGACCGAGCAAGCGAAGGGTTCATAATTTGAATCACGAGCGCAGCGAGCGATTCACAAAATAGAACCCTGAGCTTTAGCGAGGGAATCAAAAGAGCACAAGGTGAAAAATCTTTGCACTCGAGTGCAACCATGAAGTTATAGTGCAACATGTAACTTTTCATCCCACCTCAACGAGGAAATGACTAAATACAAAAATGTTAATTTCGAATTCGAGTTTTTCTTCTTTGCATTTTCTGAGAACATTTACCATAGCAATGTATATATATTTTTACATTATCAGAAAGAAGAGATTTCAAAGAACAAAAAACTCTTTGACTTTTTTTAAAAAGCTGATATTTTGACGTGAGATTTTTCGATTGAAAATTGGGGTGGTTTTTCGATATTTAGTCAAAATAAGCTGAAAAAAAGAGTATTTCAAATCAAAAAAATTACAGTGTCTTTGGGACATAAAAAGCTAAGTTTTCACCAAATTTCGTGGAAAACAAATTTGTTTTGCTTAAGATAAAAATAAAAAACCAAAAACTTGATTATTTGAATTTTTCACATACTTTTTGAGGTTATGTGAAAAAAGTGTAAATAAAAAGTTGTAGGTCTCTTTATTACCTACAACTTTGTCATTTAACTTTTTTCCATAGGACTTGTAGTTTTGCCGGAAATCGAGATAAACCGTTTTTACCCTTAAAACTCACCCCCCTCCCCCCTTCCCGAGCTCAGATAGCCCGTAATTTATTTTTCCTATCATTTTTATTATATTCTCTTCCTTTTACAACAGGTTTCATCCTACTATAAATTTATTTTGTCTCAAAGTCTATCGGCACTGGTCTATTCACCTGTTAGCGAGTACACCTACTGGTTAATGGACGAATTGAGAGGTCACAGTCACACGGTAGGCGCGCAGAAGTCAAGATAAGCTACGTTAAGAGAAAGAATTCTTCAAGTCACACTAGAAGGAACATATTTACTCGTGATCGTTTACTAAATCTACACAAACGTGATTCATCGTAGACCACACCGTCACTTTCCACCAGGTGAGATAGAGGCCAAGCGTAAGCTTAACGTGAAAATAACATAACATAACAATAAATAATATGATGAAAATAATAATAATAATAATAAAGCTTTTTTATAGCACTTAGGTGGCACACAAGCACACGGCCCACCTTATGGTGGCCAAAGTCAAGTAACAAACATCCATCCATACTCTCTATCCATCTTATTAGTAGGATGTAGAACCTATAACTTTTAATTTCAGGAGTAGGTACAAGTCCTTTGTTTCCAATGATTTTCTGATCGGAAATCAAGTCCCGTCCTGGATGATCATTTTTTCCGATCAGAAAATCATTCCCTGCTTCATGCGAAAAAAGCAACACAGTAGGTATAAGGGTTCTATCAGACAGAGAGCGGTCGCGCGGTCAAGCGTTCAAGCGGTCAGTTTTGCGTTCTTTGTGTTATATTATGTTATATAGATATATTCACACAGGAGGCATTCTTAACGCAGCGATCAAGTAGAACGCACGCGTTCACGCGTTCACTGCTGTTACGGTGACCAAATTGGAAGGAAGATGGAGACCGAAAAGCTGATTATGTTAGTACGTGACTTTCTTTTGCTGAAATGGCTTTCCTCCAGTTAGTATCTTGTTTGACTAAGTCATGTTTAATTTTGTCATACAGTTCATTGAAGGAATCGATGCTCATCCGAAAAGAATTATAAAAAATTTCTTCATCATTAATCCATTTAGAAAAAAGTCTATGAAATTCTCCATCTCGCTCTCTATCCTTATTTACTGGGCGCACCCAGTGTTTTCTTTTCCGTCTTGACGCTGATAATGACCACAAAATCAATAATTCGTCTTCCGATGAAGAACTATCGTCAAAAATCATGGTGACACTAGTGGGACCGCGTCGACCGTTCAAAAGCGGGGTTCGTGAGCAATTGCACGCTCGAACGCAGAACGCGAACGCAGAACGCTTGACCGCGTGACCGCTCTCTGTCTGATAGGACCCTTAAGGGCCTCTACATATTAAGGAGGTGCTTAAAGACGCTTATCGTAATTGACAATGTAAACAAAGCCATATTCATAGATAACCATCTTTATCGGAGGAACTTACTTAACACTAATGGTTATTGTGTCCGTCTTTCATACCTACAGCACAGAATACCCTACAGCTTATGTAGGTACGTATATGTCGTAGAATATAATATTTTATTATATATTTATTTATGCACTTACAACCTTCGCACATTATGAAATTGTAAAGTAGGTACCTAGCTGTGCTGTCTGTACATTTTAAAGATTTTTAATAAAAAAAAATATTATTTGTGTTCAAAATCGTTAATTTTTCCTCAAATAAAAATTATATAAGGAAATAAATGAACGATTCTGAACACAAATACATTTATTTGGAATAGGTACTTGTCTGATTATCTGTTTGTTCGCGATGGACGGCAAAATTACCGAACGGATTTTAGTGCGGTTTTTTTCTGTTAGAGAGGTCTTGATCGGACTTAAAATCTGCCGTACTTATAGGTATTTTTATTTTATTTTATTTTATTCGGTTTTAATAACTATATAACACTTTGATAGCAATTTGTTACGTAGAACCGGGAGAAGTCAAAACAAGCGAAAACCGATTTTCACGCAGGCGGGACCGCGGGCATGAGCTAGTAAGAAATAAATTATTACAATGCATTGACCGTTAGTAATAGGATAATAAACGGCATAAACGATAACAAAAATGTTATCAACATTTTTGTTAGTCTGACAACCATAGATATCTAGGTATTAACCACATCCTGTTTGTTTAAAAATAAAATGTAAGTAACTATATTAAAACTCTGGTTATCAATTCATTGCATTTATTGAAATGAATAACATAAACAGAGAATTAATGTGGTACCTAGTCCTACTAAAATCTGCCCAGCCCTAATCAATCTCATCTGCTAACCGACACACCTGCCCCCTCAGTATGACGTACACACAAATGTCTTCATTTCCCTCAACCAATGAAATCGCAGAAAAAAAGTAGAGAGGTGAGGGTTTAGGCGAACGTTTTGGTCACGTGACAACTTTTTCTAAGATATAGGTCGAGAGAAAAAAAGAAGGCATGCCTGCGCACGCCATGCAGAGGGGGGCTGTAGATTAACGAACGAGGCTCTGGTGAAGGTTTCACTTGGAGTTGAGATGTCACAAAACAGTCGTTAAAAGTAGTCAGTAAAACCCAAAATAAATCAAAGGATGGAGTGGACAGTGGGTTTCTAAGTACCTACAAGCTTTAGATGCAACTGGAATTGGCAGTCGGATGCCATTGTGGCACTATCGGTGTTAGCAATGGTGACTCACATTCTAGAGACTTTGCCTTCAGCTTACCATCAGGCGAGGTGAAGTCATGTTGACGTGACCGACATAAAAAAAGTATCGTCGAACTATATAGTATAGTTTTAGATACTTATACCAATATACCAATAGCTGAGGCAATCATAACAAAAGAGCGAACATGATTAACCATCAAAAACTTTTCCTAGTCAGAATATACAACGGGAAACCGGGCAATGCATGCACAATGACTCTTTCTATTTAGGCGATATCACTGCATGGTATTCCCACTTGATGAAGCCATTAGGTAGGGTGGATCATCTACCCTAATGACCTCGTGAAATGATAACACAGCTCTGTAAGCACGAAATCACATTCGAATAGTAAGCGTATGGACTGACTGACGCTTACTGTCTCCAGTCTCTCGAATACTATGCCTACTTTAATCTGTTTTTTACCCTCAGCATTTGTATTATTTTGTTTATGAGTACTTATGGTCTAATGACTTTTGAAGCGAATTTGCTTTGTGTTTGTATGTAGGTATAGGCCGCCAATTGACTGCATCCTGCTAAATGGTAAAAAGCTAGGAAGAAGTCCATAAGGTACCTACTGACCACCATTCGATCTTAAAATGATAGCCCCAAACTTGACGGCCTAGACGGATGCTTTTTCATGCTTCCGAAATTCCGATTCTTGATCGTGCGACAAAGAAACGATGAACCGACTCTAATTTATCCTTGAATTAACTCTAATACAATATTCAAAGTAATTTTTTAAACTAAGAAAATCTGCAAGAATAATAGACAACAAGAAACAATCAAGCACAAACCTTTCCATATAAAGTCTTGAACTCGAAGGCGATGCGCAGACGTTGTTCATTTGTGCGTCTTGAAAGCACATGGATGATGGATTTCTCATCTGTGCCAAAACCCTTCATCGCCTTACGAAGTATGGCGGCATCATCGCGCGGATCGAACGGGTTGACGGGGGTGACAGTTGGTTTCGACTGAAAAAAATCTTATTTATAGTATTGTTTCGTTTAAACCGTAACAAAATTTGTTAGTAGGTACACGATGAAGAATGAACTTCAGTTAGAAAATATGTATGAAGTTAGAAAGAATTTACGTAAACATGTAAACAAATTTTCACGATCACCATTTCCTAGTTATGACGTAATCCACTGTACACAGTGGCCAGATGGGCCATGTTCTGCAATGCGCAATCGTAAGCCTTCATCACGTAGATGTTCACACAATATTATAAGCAAATATGGCTCATTTCTAAGTCACGATTCCATTCAAGTGTGCCAAAAAACTGACCGTGCTGTACCATTGCCCCTATACATAATGGAGATGGTTTGCCGTTGCTCATCATGGGCTAATGGTCTTCGGAACATTTTAGAATTTGTATAAGACTGCTGTTTATGTCCAGTCACCCAGATATCTTTGCCCAGTTTTGCCCATTTTTAGTTACCTACATCCTTTCCTTCTATTCCATCCTTTAATATCATCATTCCTGCACACACAGTAAGATAGCAGCGATCTACCTGACAGGTTCTGAGCAACTTGCCATACTTTGTCCTAATATGATTGGAACATTTGCCATGAAAAGTGGTAGGTACCATGAAACCAATTTTTTCGAGTATAATTCACTTTCTATCAACCAATCAATTTTATTAGTCTATTGCAGACATTGCAGTTCACGGTTTAGTAAGTACGAATTTACTTCTGTTCGCAAGAGATTCAAAGCAAACGGTGGAAAGAAAAAGAAACTTTCAAAAACTGCAAAAGTAATGGTTACATGAACCAAATCCACAAAATGTGTTTAGTGGAATTCTCACTTCTACGTTAACATTAAAATTTATGCTACGCAATGATGTCAGATTGCGAAATGTGCCCCATAAGGAAAGGAATTCTACAATTTTGGTACAGGTCATAGCAAATTCTTCCTAAATTCAACAGTTGATTATAATGGACTTAGGTTTATATTTGTTGGTATATTTATTTAGTTTACCCTTAGACAAAACTTATAAACAATTGGATTAGTGTGATATGAATAATAAGTGTCAGGACTTAGCATAGCACCAATCCTACTATTTAAGAAAGCGTGTGAAGCGGGGTATTCTTATTGAGAAATTTGAAGTAACAAATATTTTAAAGCACACAAGGTATTAGTTACATCGTAAAAGGTAAAATAAACCTAAACACCAAACAGTTTGACACTAAAATGAGTTACCAGCCAGCCAGCAATATATTGTTCTTTAACTAGCTTCAGTCAGCCCCTTTTAGTCTCTAAACTAACATCAATAATCTAAGTGCTTAAATGTCTTCAACAGCAATTTAGAGCTTGTTAACTCCAGTTATACGTTTGCACTATTGGCTGTCAAGTGCATGACACAATTGAAACGAATTCGTAGCGCCGAAGGAACACATAAAAGAAAATAAATACCGTGTAACGAAACGATTTGAATCCTCGTCGTATACCAATTGAAGGTCTATAGGCACTGCGCATACTTGAATTCGAAGTTACAGAGGACATATTAATTATTCGATAATCTTCAACCAAACGGAAATTAGTTAGCACAGTCACATCACTATATCACAATAACACTGTGTTTCAATGTGGTGCAGAGGTGAGAACAAAGGTATATTTGGAGATCACTACATCCATTGTAGCGGGGACCAATGCCAAGACTGAATTGTTGGTTGCTTTGATAAATGTACGGAGAGGCGAAGTGAGCATAACGATGTAATTGCCGCAAACTGTTCCTTGAATAGAGTTACAGTTGCGGGAGGTGGGTACGCCACCGGTCTCCTGTATTACATTTTGCAGTGTTTAACACAAATTTTGATAGTACCTATACATCATATTTTCATTGTTTTAAACGAATAAACAGTTATTTAAATTGCCATTTGACCAGAATATTCCTATTCAAAGAATTTTAGTGCGATTGGTCAATACTATAACAATTTTTTTGTGCTCAGCTTGCACGTGAATATACTACTGATGTAGGTACTTATTGGGAAAGTACTCGTCTTACCAAGTACTCCGTCACCTTGATTCGATTGAATCATAAAAAGGTGTGTAACACTACTATACAAACAGCAGCATCAAAATATATTTGACTCAACATTTTCACGTGAATCTCAACAGAACCATCGTACATTCGTTGAAATGTATTAAGATTTTTTCTCTAGTAGGTAGGTATATTCAAGTCAATCACATATCTCTTACCTATATGTTACTTTGAAAATGTAAACATTTTGAGACCTCCGCTTTATGGAGTTCCGAATGTCAATTATTTCCATCATGTGTGAAAGATTCTGCTGTAATCAAAAACCAAATACCTAGGTAGGTACTAGTAAACTACTCAGGAATGGTCCACGTCTTGTGTAACTCAGTTTCGCCCTGACTAGCAGAATTGTCCCTATGACCAACAGAGGAACCTGCCCATATCTGACTAGAAATCCACAGTGGAGAAACGACAAGAGAATGAACAAATTCATCGTCTCCGATTCTCTTAGAGCACAGGACTTCCAAGCTCCACTCAGCCAAATTGTAACATTGTCCAGCAACGAATACGGAAGACGAATCTTAGAAACTACTAGGTAAGGGTGCGTGGTCGGCGGCCCTCACCCTACCGGCCAAAACGGCGCGGCCCCGTTTTATGGGGTTCGATGGCCTAAGGTCAGCCGGCGTGCGAGGGAAATGCCTTATTGGATAACCTTCCACACTGGTAATTGAGGACGGTGTCCGATTTTAGTCGGTCCGAGGGCGACATAACCAGCCCCGATGGGCGACGGAGGTGGTATCCATAGGGATTTCCGCAAAAAAGAAAAAAGAGGCTAACGGGTTTGCCGTTTGCAAGACGGCGGCGTCTGGACACGCATCACCCCCCGCACGTTAGATACTCTGATTAACAGTGGCTCATTAGGGCTGTAAGACAAAAATCCACATAATGTCTTGACGATAACTGGATGGCCGCTGTTCGCTTGCTCAATGAACCAGAGACGGCTTCGCGCGCACTTCTCTAAAAGAACAGTTGACTCACGCTTAAAAGTGCAGGGTCGCCATCTACGGTGGCTTGAAGTGGAGAGCATTCGGCTCGACGGTGTTACTCAAACCTGTGCAATCCACTTACCCTGAAGAAGATGCTAAATGGTTCATTGGTGTACTTAACGTATGAATCAATCGATCATCTATTTATTTTGTACATATCTGGTACTATCAATGTAAGACTTAGTTACCTACTTTTGTAAGCGGCTTGTAGGATGAGTAGGTTAGTAGTGCAGGATAAACATCAGGACATGCAGTGTTAATTTTTGAATTCAATTAGGTAAGTAATTACTTCGAAATAAATAATATATAGAAAGCATTTTATATAGTGTATAAAAGCTTAAAATAACCGTGGAAGTTCTGTTCTGCTTATCACAATAAATAGCTTGATAATATTAGCACATTCAAGATAGGACATAAAGTATAAAATTTTATTAATATTATGCGGCACAACTGGAATGGGAAAAATAGTAAGTGTATTATGAATAATTATTTTCATAACTTTAAGTAGGTATATTAAATCTGAATCAACATAAACCAATAGGGAGGTTGATTGCAAGTTAAATAAGTTTCTTTGTATTGAATACCAAATTGGCACTGGCTGAGAAATAATAACATTGGTAGGTATATTATGAGTCATACCTTTCTATTGTAAAATCGTTCACAATCTCATTTGGACTTGTGATTCACACCATTATTGTGGAAATAAGAGAAGAGATGAAGACAGTAATGCATTAGATTTTAAAAAAGTTGCTCAAAATTATGATTAAATGCCTGTATGAAATGAAATGGATTGATGTGGATTCATTATAAATTGTTTAAATGTCATGGTAAGTACTTGAAATACCTAAATGGTATCATGAAATTGATTACAATGCTAATAGTATGATAAACTTTAAAAAGTGTAAAATTTTATATGACAACTAGCTGTTGCCCGCGGCTCCGCCCGCGTGGATGTCGAAATCCGTTTCAAAAACTATCCTATCTCTCAAGTTGGATCGAACTGCACATGGTGTGCGAATTTTATTATAATCGGTTAAGTGGTTTAGGAGTCCATCGAGGACAAACATTGTGACACGAGATTTATATATATTAAGATATGAAAAGGTGACTCAAGAGAAAGATCTATGTAAAAAAATTGTAAGTATCATGCTTTTCGATGGGCCCACTAACAACCAGATGTGTGGTTTCGCTCACAATGTTTTTGGACTCCTTCATTCTTTTTAAAACATATGCCAAGAACATAACTTTTGATGTAGTGATTTTATTATGCAAAACTGCCTATGTTTTATAAACTGAGAGTGGATTTCACCAATGGCCAACCAAAATAATTGTGTCATCACATTTTACTCAAAGAATTTCATTACAAAGCATGTGAGAACTGCATTTCATTGAACAAATTTTCACTGGTGAGATCCTGCTAAAATTACCCCAAAATAAGCACTTTCTCTCAACCATTACAAAAATACAATACAAAGTGTCTTTAATGCAATTTATTATTGATGTTATAAAATTGTTGTGATATGACATTAGTTTGGTACAGGATAATAATCTAATTATCTGCAATAATAATAAAATTTATATTTAACTTTGTATGGAACAAGGATTGTGTTATCCTATAATACCTATTTGAAAATAACTATGCACTTAATTATAGGTACCAATATAATATTTACCATATCTAGAGGCACAAATAGGGATAAGCAAGTTATTAAAATTTATTGTCCAATAGTTTTTTTATATAGTGCTTGGCATTTCGTAGGTAGGTCCCGTTGATAATTTTTTTAGGTAAGTAGTAGTACCTACTTATATTTTAGCTGCAATATTTTAGTGCATTGCTCTAAAATATTGCAGCTGATTAAATTCACATCCTGTATAAACCTTCCAGTGGGTAAAAAAGCAGTTCAACATACCTTCGGTGTCTGTGGCACCGATGCAGACACACTGTGAGCTTGCTGCGTATGCATATGTGACTGATTATGCGGCTGGTACCCTTGATATTGGTTAGATTGTTGCTGGCCGGCTTGTGGGAAACCAGGCTGAGTGTGTTGTGGATACCCAGTTTGAGCAGGTGGATAAGCGTTTTGAGCAGAAGGGTATGCTGATTGAGCAGACGGATACCCTGTTTGAGCAGATTGAGGATATCCAGACTGTGGAGGCTGGGAATAACTCTGAGAGTGGTGCCTTTGAGCAGAATTTGGCTGAGCATAACCTTGATTAGTTTGGTGAGTAGGATAGCCCGTATTTTGTTGTGGATAGCCCTGTGATACCTGAGGGTATCCTGGTGCACCACCTTGCTGCGCTGGTGGGTACCCCATCTGTGGGAAACCAGGCATAGGCAATGGATTACCAAAAGATTGTGGAGCCGAGTTGGTAAATCCAATATTATGGAAGTATTGCTGTTGCGGGTATCCCGATTGGCCCTTGAATGAAATGAAAACGAATATCAATAATTGTCATAGTGTATTTGAAGAATTTTCAATACTTTACAGAAAATATCTTCGTTGCAAATTGTTAACTTAAGCAGATGTAAATTTAAAAAAGGAACACTACAAGAGTATAGTAATTTATTGATATATTGTAACTGTTTGCAATAACATATTTTAAAAAGTACACTTTCAGTTAGAGTTGGCTTACTCTTCAACTTGCAAATACCTATTCAATATTGCGCTATTTAAGCTGATCAAGAATGTTATTTATTGCTGGCAGTAAGTACCTACGTCAAAGAATAAGTCTATTGTGATAAACAAAACAGGGATCCTTGGAATATTTACATGAAATTAGATCAACTACAGGCATGAAATAAAAAGCACTTACTTGCTGATAGGGATTCATTTTTCAAATTTATTATTTCACTGTATTACTTTTTTAACACTGTCTAAGGCTTTTAAGCAATAGATGTGTTTGTAAACAAGACACTACGTACACTTATGAGTAATAAGTCGTATTGCACCACAAGCACACAAAACAGATTGAATTGTGATGACGTGAGCTATCTAATAAATATGAGACTGACTTAACTTGAGTGACTTGACTTGCCGAGTCTGCCATAGAAAAAAAAAACTCTACTGACAGTAGTGACAGTACTGACTGAACTGACAGCTTGTGAAGTTTTAGTGACGTGCAAGATAGTATCCTATTATTATTATATAATGCCGATTTTATCAAAAACGGTTCGTATAATAAAAACAACACAGGAACTGTACAGTACTAGGGAAAGAAAAGGGGTGAAAGAGGAATAAAAGTCCACACAAAAGTATCATTATTAGGGTTTTGAAATTCTATTTTGGAATGCACAATATACTATATTTTGTATAATAATTACTTAGTTTTTCAACTACTTTCATACAAACTCAGATTTTTTGCACGTTTTACAGATGATTAATATACATTTTCATGTAATAAAATGGGTGGGTATAATATATCTGATGAAATGTTTGGAGCATAAAAATACAGATAGGTATAGGTATATTATTTTCGATAGAAAGAGTCATATTGCTCTTTATACATTTTAAAATAATGAGATTGACAAAGACAATAACAAAATACCTAACCAATATCTTTCCTGTGAAAGTAGGGTATCGTTAAGATTTGGTTTATTAGATAATTTGTTGTATTTTCGATCTTATTTTATTTTTGTTACAAATACAAAACTTTAATAATTTTTTTTAAGGATTTCACTATCGTATTACATAGACCTATCACCGACACAAAGGAACCAGAATGTCCGGTTCGAAACTTCAAATGTTATTAGAGCATTTGGAGCCACTGACCTGCAATAATAATCGCGAGTACTACTTATACAGGTCAGTGATTTGAGCGCAGTTTACATCACTAGTCACCTTCTGATTTTGTTCAATGTTGCATGCATGAAGCTACCTTACCTATTATAATAGCTTCATGGTTGCATGTTGCCATAAAATACCTACCTAGATTACATTCCGTACATACATTAAAAATATCAAGATGATAAAATTACAGCGTCGCCGTCGTAGGTATAATTTATAAAATCATGACAATACGATTATGTGCTACAATAAAAAAAATTATGAGTTGCAATAAAATTATTACCTATAATGTTGTTTACTGTCGCACAAATTGCTAGATGGCGCTTTGCTCAGTTTTAGTTCAATTTATTATTAAATTTGTGTTCTATTCACCATTTTAAAATTATAGTTACTAGCCACCACGGAACATAATACGCCTAAACATAATGTGAAAATGATGGCAAGTTTATTATAGTGGATTCGAAATTTAAAGACATAACTGAGAAATAATGACAACGTAAATAAACTTAATAATATACCTAACCAAACTGTATAGGTAGGTACCTAATTAAAAACTACAGTTTGGCCGCTGAGACTATGCGTTCCTGACACATGTCAATTCTTCATGACTAGTTATGTACAATAAATAACTTGTACCTAGAACCGTTCTCTAAACCTGTTCCCGACTTACAATAACATAATAATAATCACAGTCAGCAATATTGTGACAACGTGATTTCATTTTAATTTTAATTTTATTCTAATTTGGCTATCTATCTGCCCTATTTGTTTTTCCAATTTTTAATTTTTAATTTTGTTTCATTCTTATTTAATTTTATGTGATTATTAATTGTAATGATGGGTTATTACCTGAAATAATAAAAAAAAAAAATATTCATTTCATTCATTATAAAAATATGATTCAATCTTTCTATTAGCTTGGGTAGGGGCTTATTACAAAATTACATTATTATAAAATTATAACGTTCTATTTTATATTTTTCAACCAACAGATTATTATTATCAAGATTACTAAAATATGCGGTTACAATTGCCTTGTTATTTTGTCTCATCACTATGAAAGCGAACATTTGACATAACCTTGAAACAGCGCAGTTTGACGTGGTTGGACGTGGTATGACTTTTAAAAACTATTGATTTTATATTTTTAATTAATTAATTGTTAATCATTTTAGCCCAAAATTAATCTGTGTATTGTAAATTGGCACAGTAATTAAATTTTTAATGTTATCACTCGTTAATAAGGTCAATAAACGATATTTGAAATTTTGCCGTAAATTATACACCAGTTCAAAGTTACATCGCCCTTTCGCTCACAACCTGTCAGGAACGCATTCTTTCAGCGATTCTATAATAGTAGGTACATACTAGTTTTTTAAATAATAGACTTTACCTTTAGCTTACCATTAGGCGACGTGAAGTAATTTTGAGGTGTCCTATACAAAAAAGTGACCATTTAGGTAGGTAACATACCTACTTACATACCTGCCAGTTAGAGTAGGTAGGACAAATACTATAATTAATGAATTAAATAAAATGCATTTAGGTTCAAAACATTGTACTATTCTTTGGTACTAGGTACCTACCTATTTCTGCTTATTTTAGAACACACTCATTTAATTTATATTCTGATGATACATAATTATATCAAATAGTATTATTCATTGAAACAATGGCTCTGATAAGATATCATAAGCTTTTTTTATTACATGCGTGATGTCTTGAACTGGTTTATCGTTTTGAGACAACCAAACACTGGCGCTTGCACCCTGTTTGAACATATCGATCACCCCGCGAGCCGCTGATTCCGTACTGAAAATAAAATTATAACATTCTCATCTCTTGTATTCTAAAATTCAAAACATACTTATATTATTTTTCTTGTACCTATATAATATGATTCAATACATATATAGGTACATATTATAGGTAGGTACCTACATAGAAGAACCCAGACCAATGTACCTACCTAGTACCTATAATATTTGAGCAGGAACCTCTATTTGGTAGTCGAAATATAATATAATAATAGTTGTTGGTATTAAAAACTGGTAAGTTGTTACTAATGGGTAAAAAAAAACAAAAAGGGAAGTCCAATTCAAGAGGATTGCCAGTAGGTAATTTCTTCTGTTAGCACTATCATTAGTTAGTTTCAGATGAAAATATTATGAATTAATTCAAATAAAAACAAGTTGGTTATTAATTTTGAAAAGACTTTTTAAATATAAACTTTCTTGTAAGTGCATAACAAGAAAGTTTAGAAGTCCCTATGACTGGCTATGACCACGTACTGTCTCTATCTTTAGAACCCAGATAATCATGTCGCATCAGAATATGTATTCCTGTGACAAAACAACTGAATCTAAACTCGATTGCTTTATCATGTTTAGTTCAGAATTTCCTTCCATTACATTACATACAGTAGCGGCACGATTTAATGGCCGGTTTGACGTTTGTCCGCTCATGAAGTTTCGTATTAATTATTGTGACATTTTGAAAGAGCAAATTGCTGTTCTTTATTGTCAATAGTGACGTACAGTAAGTCATAACATTTTATCGAATGTAGGTATAATTTTAGGACACAATATTTATTTATTACATTGATTTCTGAATTATATAATGTATATTAGTGTCCCACGATTATTTTTTATTTTTATAAGATTATAATTACCTATTGGTGTACTTATTTCACACAACTCGGTATTTGTTTTTCGAAATTCAATTTTTTTAAATAAAATCTATATTTTAATCGACACTAGGACCACTGGCAAGCCCAATAATACCTCCGGCAAACTTAAGTCAAAACAAAGCATTTTCGACTTGACGTTGCTTCGAAAAGTACCTACAAACTAGGAGTGCACTGCGATTGCGATATAGTTTAGACCTCCTCGCCTGATGGTAAGCTAAATGGTAAATCTCGCCTGATGGTAAAGTCTCAGGAAGGGGTCCCCATTACATACACTAACAGTGATAATTATAATAGTGGCCCTCAACTTACTCTGTTTACGC